>JAZFAV010000002.1:16582000-17823000 GCA_037954035.1 Rosalia funebris
CAAAACTTTAAGGAATTCATTTTTGTTAAAGAAACACTGGATCGCAACTTAAAAGAGATGTTAATGACGTCACTGCTCAAAAAAGAATTAAGTTAATTAAAGTTTAGGTTTAAATAGAGGAAGTACCTTAGCGTAGTAGCGTAACCTTAGTAGCGGAATTATATCGACGTTAAACACGAAAATATTAAAGAAAAATAATTTCATAATATATTTTACATTATTTTGAATTGCTTTTGTGTTTAATTTAATATCATAAATATAAATAATCCCTTGAATTGTTTAAACAAATTTCTTTTAAATAATAAAATTGACACTTAATGAACTATAAATAATGTACATACAGGGTTAGTTGAAGGCAGCGTTTAACATGTAAAGTAACAATTATGCCCCTTTAAAAATCGCCACTTCGACGATGTTTCCACATCATGCATCATCGGTGACGAATAATATTAAGAAGAGCATAGTACTTATGTTTCAATAATTTTTAATCAATTTTCATTAGTAAATAATTTTTGCAAATAAAAATACACAAGGGTTTTTATTTCATGTGTTTAAAAATACCGCCACTTTAACCGCCTTTGAAAAATATTCAATTCAATTTTTTCACATTGCAACCATATTTTTTTATAGCACTACTATTAAAGATTATACACGTGCAAGAATTTTTAAGTTATGACGTTTTAAAAAGAAATGGCAAGCAAAAATTGAAGTAGTTGCTTTGAGTAGAAACTCAATTTTTTATTTAAAATTACTAATAAATTTTTTCTTTTTCATCAAAATTGCTATCCTCATTGAATTTGTGTGTCGATTTTCTTCAAATTTCATACACAATAAAGCTATTTTCGTAAAATCTGTAGAAATATATTAATGGTGATAGTTGTGCGGTGCCGATTTGGCACTAGTGTGTCCGTCCTGTATTGAGGAATGAAGTGTGTCCTACACGGATTAATATGAGGGCTATAGCATAAATTTGGGATACATAATATCCGAGAATTTACCCAGTGATAGAAGAAATATTAAAAGAAGGAAACTGTGATTAATCTAGTCAAATATTATTTTCTCCGAGTTCAATCAACACCCACTGAATAACAAGGCCTTAGTGCTTGTCGTGTGACGTCATCAATGTAGGCCGTGCAACTTTAAATCATATAAGGGGATACGTACACTAATATTTATGAAAACTATCAATAGTTAACTTATTTTAAAGAACGCTAGTTATATGACAGGCTTCTTGACAAATACCAAAAATTATGTTTGAGTTTTGGTTTAATACTAGGTGTAGTATTAAGTGCAGGCTCCCAACTCCCCTACACCTGCGCCAAAATTCAGAATATGTATTTATGTATAATAAACATTTTTCACACTACTGAAAAGAGGTTATTACACATAAATACATATACTGAACTATTCCACACCTTCTCTTAATTATTACTCGTATTACTTAGTAGGTATAATATAGGTATTCATGTTCATGTTATGCAGTTTCAAATTTCATTTACCTACCTAACATCGTGCATAACTTAGTGTTGAGATGAGAGTTTAGGTATAAAAAATATATTATAGAACACAAGCCATGAAAATACATTAATTAAACTTTTAAAGAAATAGGTCCCAAATTATATACGTTTAGTTATAAAAAATATTTATGCATGAATAGGTAGGTATATGGCCTACTTCGTTAATGTATCGAGTTTTCGTTTTTTATTTCCTTTTTTTAAATGGTCGCTATTTTTAGCGCAATAATTTTTTAGAGGGTATTGGAAATACTTTTGAGAATAATTTTTAAAATGTCTTTTCCGTTATGATTAGCGCATCCATCGAAATGTGAGACATGTTTCTGTTCAATACAATATTCCAAAATTAAATAAACCATGAACGATCTTTTATTATAGATTTCTAGAAATGTGTCCTCAAATTCATTTATTAATTTATTAAAGATTATATAAGCCACAGATACAACATTTATAACTTGTCCTTTGGGATATAAAAGTCCTCCATGATTTAATTTATTAATGAGATCAAAATTGTCCTCAACAATAAATTGCTCGTCATATACTAATTTTTGTTTACAGCTGGCACATTTTAATGTTTTTTAATGTAATATAGCAACAATAACCACCTAAATATGTAATAAACGGCAATACATCGTTGATATCGTGAAAGTGATCATCATTTATTAAAACTTGAGACAATAACGTTTTAATTTGAAAAAAGTCTTGTTGAGAGCAATTTTCATCTGGGTTATAATCAGGTAACTCATAGAACTTATTAACATTAATAAGTCAATAAATGCATCTTATCTAATAATAATCTTTTGATAAATAAATGGGGCAATTTAAAAAAATAGATGGTATACAGTCTTCTTTTAGCCGTGGTTTTAGTAAATCTACTGTAAAAATCTTACCAGTGTTTGAGTCTTGAACTTTTGTACTTTTTATTATACTACCTTCAGGAAAATGAGCTTCACATACTCTCGTGTTGTTTGTGGGCTGAAAGTCATCTCGGGGTATAGCTTTTAGCCATTTTTGTCGTAAACTTACGTCCTTTGGAAAACCGAAAACATGAACTTTAGGCCCATTTTTATAGTTTCCGTTACAGCGAGGAACACAACACTTTTGAGGCATAATTTCACTAAGTATCAGTTACCACAAAACTAGCGGAAACCAAGAGAAAAACATACAATTAAAAACGAACAAAAACTTATAGACTGTGCTGTAAACAAACCGATGGACCGCCAAAAAAGCAACAGGTTATAAATCCGAAATATATGGTTTTACGTATTTAAAAATACGCCTAACAATATAAATTGTATACCTAAATATATAACGAAATATTAGGTACAAGTTTCACGCACTTAAAAGCACATAAATAGTTCTGATTTCAGAAAAATACAAGAAATAACGCTGATTATAGCAACTTTTATGTTTAGAGGTTAGCGTACCAGATGAGCGCTCTTGCCGGCTCCGTAAGGAAAATATTTTTGTTAGGGAAGTCGAACAAGGTAGTGGTGTTTGATAATTAAATAAATAAATTACGAAATACCACATTAAAAAAAGAGGAAAGAACATCTTATCGAAATATGTGTTTTACGATATTGAAGAAGAAAATGGTAATTTAAGAGAAAGAGATACATCCTTTATATACTGGAATCCTAATATTCGCTAGTATCGTAGTAGTCTGGCAACGTTGTAAACATCTGTTGCCTTTCGATCGTGTTTATGCCAAATATAAGCTGTCTCCTACATCTTCGCTCCATATCGGAAAGGCCTACATTCATGACGTCACGAGCTAAAATTTTGTGAGCACTTTGTCCTTATGTAGAGGTGTTGTTGGTTCAATACTACGATTATGAAAATTCTCCGATGCTCCCATTTTTTCATAGTAACCTTGATAATGGTAGCTACATGAATGTGTTGCCTAATTGGGTAACTAAACACTACCAGACAGGTTCTTTTTTTTGCTTAATAATCCTTTTCAAACATGTTGCTCAGTATTTCACATGCGCCACTATATTTAATTCCCATAAATCAATAAAAAAAATTCTTGTAACTCTATAAATGGCAGCTGTAATCTATTAATCTTGAATGTGCTATTCTGTAATTTTTGTAATTCCATGACTCCCTTATTAACAGAGAATCGTAGTATAACACCACAGTCTCTACTTCAATAATATATTCTTAAATTACTTTGAAGTGAATTTGTATCTCTCCAAGAATTGTAGCAATTCCAACTACTCAAAAAATCAAACAATTGAGCTCTTATGTCGAAAAAGACAAAATGTGACATCTAACTTGCATTATAAAGGGTGTCCCAGCGAGAGGTAGCCGATTTAAACTTGCCGTCATTACTCTTGCGGCAGGTTTTGGAAGTTGATGCTTCGTAGTTATTACGTGGAGAGTATGACATTACAAAATGGAGCGATATACTGTTCAGCAATGCATACTTATTGTCAAAGCGTACTACGAAAGTAATGGTTCAATTGTGGGCACTGAAAGGAAATTACGTGCAATTATGGGTCGTCGTGAGGCACAACTGCGTCGTGAGACCACGCTCTTATGACTTGACCCAATTAGACTTTATCTTATGAGGCTACTTTAAAGAAAAAGTATATGCCAATAATCGCGTTACGGTTAAACAGCTGAAAAATAACATTAGCGAAGTTATTGCGGACATGGCGCCACAGCTGTGCCACGAAGTGATGGAAAACTCATCAGAAAAATCTACTGCTGCCAGAGAAGCAGAGGCAGCCACTTACAAGATATTGTATTCCATGTCTAATGGCATAGTTTAGATAAACAAGTGAAACAAAAATTATTGTAGAAATGTTATTTATTCGCCCAATAATTACAAACATAATCGGCTACCTCTCGCTGGAACACCCTTTACATAAACAAATGCCCTTAATAATCCAAAGAATGGCTGATTTCTATAGTTCTACATCGCTAGGGTTTTCAAAAACCATTCAGCAATCCATCTTACACACGATTCACTGTTTGGAGAACAATGACTTCTTGAGAGATTAACTTTACCCACGCGTTTACGATCTCCAAGATGGTATCTCCAAAGATTTCGTTCAAATGTTCCTTAATTTGTACCTTCTTTACTCAGTCGTAAATAATTGGTTACTATGGTTTACTTGATTTTGAGTAACTGCGAAAGGTATCTATTTCAACTAAAGCTTCGGAAACCCTTAGATAATATACATTTTTAAATAAATGGCGGAGTCGCCAATGTGATGTTAAAGTATTTAGATCTTCTGTAAGTATTTCTTTACTGTTGCTTCCTAATCATTAATTATCGCAGCTATGCATAACAGTTATGTGTGATCATTATGGATTAGAAACTAAGAATGCATATAAAATAAATATTTAAATAAAATCGAATACAACAAAATGTACATACAGATTATATACGGCGAGTGAACTAAAAGTTCCGCCAATTATTTGTAAATGTAGGATGATTATTCAATTTTTTAAGATATTATGAAAGTGTTGCTCACTTTAAAATATTGTAAATAGATCTTTTTTAAATATTCTTTTACAGTTAAAGAAACCTTGTGTACGCCGTTGTATATGATGGTGACGAGTTAGAAAAGAATAATAGGAAAAACATGTAAATAAACCCAAGAACAAAATTTTCATACACATTAAAATGGTAGTGGTACCTTCTCCACCACTTTAAAAATTTCTAGCTAGGTGTAGCAAATACAAACGACTACCAATTATGTTTGACTCGTTTATCTTCTAATCAATTACATATCTGGCATAAATACCCATTCAAAAACATTGCCTAAATATTTCCATTATTTATTAATAATCTAAATTTATATATTTTTTTGAGTATCGTACAACAAATATTTTAAAGAAGATATTAAACGGTATACATTCATATATATGTTTTCGCCTTTATCTTTTCGGAGGCGAGAGTTTAGCTCAGAACTGCTCTTCTACCTAACCCCAGGCATTCACACAAACATACACACGAACACACACATAAACACGTCCACACATACAAGTGACGTCCTGAAAATCGAGGAATATCGGAGGAAAGTCGCTGCAGTCCATCGGCTCAGTGCCCTAAGGTTATTCTGCACCTTTCGCATAGTCTCCGGTGATGCTGTGTGTGTCATCGCGGGAATGATGCCCGTATGGGTACTGGCGGTGGAAAGAAGGCAGTTGTATGAGCAGCGGAGTACCATCCCAGGAGACCAACAGGAGCTTAAGAAGATTCTGGGCAGGATAGCCCTCAACAGCGTCAGGAAAAGTGGGACGCGTCTGGAAAATGAAGATAAACACATAGCCTGATTCCCCAGGTGGATAAGTGGCTGAAACACAAACACGGGGAGGTCGACTATCATCTGACGCAGGTTCTGTCAAATCACGGATGCTTCAGAACCTATCTTCATAGGTTGAAACATGAGGATGCACCTGACTGCTCGGCGGAATGTGGCGTGGCGGAGGATGAGGAGCACGTATTCTTTCGGTGTCCTCGCTTCGAAGATGAGCGAAAATAGCTGGAGGAGCTAATCGGAGTAAAACCTGAACCCGAGACATTAGTAGAGCTGATGTTAGAGGCAGAGAAAAACTGGGCCTCGCTAATCAGTTTCACCAAAACAGTCATGATGAAGCTAAGAGAAGAGGAACAGATGAGAAGGAAAGCGAGAGAGCCAATGTAACAACAATGACTACTCGATCAAAGCGTATGAAGTGAACAGACTTCCTACAGTGGTGGAAGAGCCAAATGGCTGAGGCAACCCTCGTCAATTAATGCTTAACGGCGGTTCCGCGGGGTCATCACACAGACCAATGACGATAAGGTTAGGGTTTTAGTAGGTAGGGCAAATATGCAGAGTCCCACACACACGGGTATACAATGCCTACGGTGCATAAAACATTTCCCCCCTCAACAAAAAAACACGCAAACATGAACACATACACATGAACACACGAACATACATGAACACAAACACGACATATGTGCGAATCGAACCCATGTCTGGATTACACCAAGCCAGTAATCTAGGCCAGCCCCAAGTGGTTAACATCATTACCCTCGATTAATCCTGGGAACTTGAAGGCCTTCTGCGAGGTAATTATGGAATAGTGTACCCTCAGAAGACCTGGCCATACCTATAAATATTTATTCAGTTGAGTTACGAATCCTAAAGTAATTTAGCCATGTAAGAAAAATCCCAATCAATTTTTGCTGCTGCTCGAAATGAAACGCAGAACCCCCGGCATGAAAAGCAGAGTGTAATGCACTACAGCATTTGACCGATAATATTTGACATACTGTAGTTAAATTTGGTAGGATTTGTGGATTTGATGATGGGGAGTTCAAAGAAACCCCTACCGGTGTTATTTTGAAAATAAAAATCGGAATTTTGAAGGCGTTTCTTCAAAAAAACATGTTGTAATTTGATTTATTTTATTCCAAACATTAGACGTATACTATGCAGATACAATTTCTATAATGGATCTTTGTCCGTGTATCAATTTAGTGACGACGGCGACGCACAGATCAGATGCTACACCACTCACAATTGTTACTAATATGTCACAATTACCAGCACGTATGTCTAGCGAGATATGTTTCAATCAACTACGTACGGCATAGACAGTTAATAATTTGCCGAACAAAATGCAATTCTGAAATCATGTCTTAGCTTTATTGTATAATTTGATTCATTGGCATCTCAATATTTCTGTAAAATCTATTTCATTTTTGTTTCATTTATTTTGATTTTTGTTGAATCTATTTCATTTATTTTGATGGAAATATCACCTCCATTAAAAGTTTTTGTGGAGAACATTTTCATTATTCTGTGATAGGTTGATGTATTTGTATTGTGCTAACTGTTATCCTAAAATGTGTTTTCGGCACGACACTGTTCAAAAATGTCAGTTGATTGATACATACGATTGTTACCTGTGACTCACACGCAAAGAACCATTATAAATACCATAGTTATATTAATTCCCTTCGTCCTGAATTCACCTCATACTGCAATTAAATTAAACATTACATACTCAGTAGCTTCAATAAACCTCATCTTTCGCTGTGAATTCCTAACGCTTTCTAGCTCGCGGCCGTAATTAATCCTATTTATGTAAAACGAGAAGAAACGACTATTGTGTTGCGATTTCAATACATAAATAAGTGCGAAAACTTGCCCTTAAGATATATAAATCTTTCTAAAAGTGACGCTTATTCTCGAGCGCTTGCATACACTATTTATAATGTTACCATTTAATAAATCCAAACAGTAACAAATGATACACCTTTGCAATATTAAATTTTCATATTCAAGGCTCATAGCGAAAAGGATTATTTAGAGCTGACGTTTTTGTACTTATTTTGTATAAACTGTGACTCAGCGAAGATATTGTATTAATGTCCTTTCCTTGTATGAAAATGCCTGCCATGCTACAGATAACTAGAGTGATATGGGTAAAAGCTAACTAAATAAATTATTTCTCCAAGTAGGATTAATAGTATACACTAAAAGGCCCCGCACATTTAACTTGATGGCCTGTTACGTTTATATATTTTTGTGTAACGCGAAAACGTTAAAGTATATTTTCAGCAGAAAACATGTAGCACACCGAGAGGTCTGCAAAGTTTCTAAAAAAATTTAAAAGTATCACTTTTTGTAGTTAAATAATTTCTGGGGAATTTTCCAAAATATGTTCGAATTCCGAAATAATAAATTTTGCCATACTTTATCTCTGCGCAGTATATATGTAATATTTTAATTGTTTAACGTTAAAAAAGACGGACTGATGTCACCTTGATACAGCATAATTGTATTTAAAATTATAGAAAGTTCTTTGGTATTTATTTGATTCATGTAAAGGTGGTCCAACCATAATGCACGATGTTAATTGTGAGTCACACCTTAACGTCAAGTTTTTTGCCCAACTTAATTTGACATTTCTTTGTTTCAGTGTTTGACAAATTCAACCATGGAGAGGTACACAATTGAGCAGCGCGTTAAGATTGTTGAAGCCTTTTACGAAAATGGGCGTTCAAATCAAAATGCATTTCGTGCACTTCGTGACTTTTTTGGTCAGCATAAACGACCAAATGTGTCCACAATCGGGAGAATTGTGCGCAAATTTCAGCAAACCGGGTCTGTAGGAAATGTGAACACACTGTGCATGCTTGTCCAGTTCGCTCTGCGGAAAATATTGCTGTTGTTCGCGATAGTGTAGCAGAAGAGCCGTCAACCTCGACTCGTCGTCGTGCCCAACAATTGAACATCTCACGAACATCACTGATGCGAATTTTGAATAAAGATTTGAATTTACACGCTTACAAGGTTCAATTGACTCAAGAGCTGAAGCCTACTGACCATTTCAAGCGTCGTCAATACGCCGAATGGTTGCCGATGCATCCACAAAGAGTGACTGTTTGGTGCGGTCTATGGGCTGGCGGCGTCATCGGGCCGTACTTCTTCGAAAATGAGGTCGGCCAAGTAGTTACCGTGAATGGTGTTCGCTATCGCGAGATGATAACGGACTTCTTGTGGCCAGAAATTGAGGATATGGACTTGGACGATATGTGGTTCCAACAGGATGGTGCCACTTGCCACACAGCCAACGAAACAATGGCACTTTTGCGCGAGAAATTCAATGGCCGTGTTATCTCACGTCGTGTCGATGTTAATTGGCCGCCACGATCACGTGATTTGACACCGTTGGACTTCTTTCTTTGGGGATATTGAAAATAAAAAGTGTACATCAATAAGCCAAGAACAATTCAAGAGCTAAAGGATGAGATAATTCGGCACATTAACGACATTGAACCTCAATTATGTCTCAGAGTCATTGAAAATATGGACCATCGGATAGAGGTATTCCACCGAAGCCGTGGCGAGCATTTGGCCGATATTTTATTTCACACATAATTGTCATAGATCCTTCTATCATAATAAAAAATATTAAGATAATTCTCTGAAAACTTTTTGTTTTATTTACAATTAACATCGTGCGTTTTGGTTGGACCACCTTTTATTTGTGAAACAAGTGATAGAGCGATCTGTGAGGATATAATTGCAAAAATATTAAAATTAAGCTGGTCAGAAATTTAGAGACAAATATAAGGATTATTTTACTTATTTATTACTTCTAAAAATTAAATACCACGTAACAAATTCCTTGAGTTAATTGCGCTTAATAATTAATTAATAATTATTTTTATTGATTAATTTCCCAAATGAAGAATAAGTGCTATTTTTATATCTACACGTGTAATTTAATTAAAAACAATGTTTTCTTACTGCGGAAAAGAGTATCACAACCCACTTGCTCACAGTTAATTTATGTCATAATTATGTTTAAATGTTTATTTTAGTGGCAACTTCACCAAATAATGTGTACATATTATACGCCTTTTTGTATTCACATTTTGCCTGTTATTTCTTTTTTCGTTCAAATAATTTCATGCAAATGTTTCATTTTGCTACACAGGAATTCATAATAATTGAGTCCTTACAAATTATAATTAGCTCACACCGTGAATTTCTTGTCATAAAACTGTATGTCAATAAATACATTCTAATTTTCCAAGTCAGTGAAGTGACATTACAAGGAAAGTGAGTTTTATTTTCATAGAAAAAATATATTCTCCAATTGTTTATAATATTGCCTAACCGTTATCGGTGATATTCTCGGTGAATACGCAATTCTCACGTTGAATACGTTCAAGACATTCACGAGACATTTTCCGCTAAACAAATTGTAACGTCGCATTGCTAGGGAAACACAGAAAACTCTAGAGCTTTCGAAAAAATTAATACGACGCCCAGAAAACTTCTCTACTATAACTTTCGCAATATCCAATAAAAGTAATCTCGTTCCACAGAAAATGTTGTAGATGATACGCAATTATCTTGGCTTGAGATAATTGTATACATGCAACAGTAACATTATTTAATAGACCTACATATACCATACATATTAATATGCTAAAACCAGCCAATATCTTGTGAAACTTTCAAGTATTCACAAATGCATTTTCTTTGACTTGTGAACTAAAACTCAACAGGTGTATATCGTATAGGCTATTCAACAAAAATATAAACGTTTTAATGAATCAGAAATGTTTTAACTAATTCCTAATTATAGTAGACAGTACTAGTAAAATAATTTTACAGTGGAGAAGTACTTCTTTAGGGCATATTTCATCTTTAGGGCATAAATCATATTTATTTCATTACCACATATTTAAGAAAATATGTTCAATATTAATTTAGCAGTTACATTTATTCAAGCAACTTCAGCTTCAATTACTAGCATTGATTAGAGGTTTAGGTAAAAGTTCAGTGAACATTTCAGCAATAGATTCAGTAGTTGGGAATTATTTTTTCACAACGGAATTGAGTAAAACAACTACTAAGTTTTATACCACTATATTGTGGTATACTATACTATATAGTATTAAAAACTTAGTAGTTGTTTTACTCAATTCGCTTGTGAATTATGAACTACCACAGAGTAATGGCTTCCTCGATCAATAACTTTTTCAATTAACAGTCATTTTTTAAATAGACAGTATATTTTAAATATAAGCTGTTGCAGTTTTGGCATGAAAACTCAGTTTATCCATACTTTATGTGCTTATATACATTTCCATATATAATGCAATGTAATGATATAGATTATTTTTATTTTCTAGAATACTTATAATAAACTAAATTTTAAAAAAGAGTATAGATCAAGTAATACATCATTCACGAGAATTCTTATCCTATATAACTTATTATTAATGTAATTATAAAAAACTGTTTATAAATCAACATTTTTGGAAAGTTTAGATAACTTAAAATTTAGAATTTTATATAATATTCTCTATTCCCTACATATAGGTACCAATTAAACTCGTTAGAGAGAATTATTTTCAAATATATCCTGCTTACACAGGGCTCCTCAGATGTACAGAAAAATGGAAAATAACCATGCTATTTTTATCGACATTTTGACTGATTTTCTTTTGCAAAACTTTCTACTTAACCCTTTAGCCTAACTCTCAAATTAAGAGAAAAATAATAGTAAGATCTTTGTACGAAACGATTTTTAATTTGTATTTTTCTTAAACCCACAAATGAAAACATTTTTCTATTTCCAAACTTATTTCATGGATATTGAAAATTTACAGTTTTATATAAATGTACAATTTTTTTAGAATATTTGTGGAAATCTATAAATATAGATTTCCTAGTTTTCGTTTAAGAATTCGTTTAAATTCAGAAGTAGAACAAATTCTATATAAAAAAAAGAAAGTGCAGACTTAGTGTAGTATTAATATAATTGTATTTTATTACAATTTCACAAATATGCCTTCAAATAAACGAAAGCAACGGAAAGGCATATAAGAGACGACTCAGTATATTAAAGTACAATTTTGAATCATAAAGCAACGTTACGAGGGCAATGATACTTATAAGTTATGCTTAACCAGCATATTTTTATGTTTATTTAGTTTTACAGCTTTTAAATCTGCGTACCCAGAACTATGTATAATGTACAGGGTGAGCAACACTCAATGTTTCAGTTTTATTATAAGAAAAGGAAAAACGATAGAAAAGATCTGAAAAGAGGTTCTTAAATGGGATTGAGTAAGGTCCTTTTTTAGTCGAGTTTGCATATTTTTCCATATTTGGAAACTGAAGTAATGACGTCATCAATCAAATTTTGTAAAGACAAAAATTTGCGACTTTTTAGTTGTACGTGAACATTATTCAAAGTCAAGTGACAACAAAATAGTGTTTATCAACCACTAGATTAATAATTACTGATAGATGCCACTTTGCTATTTATTTCCAAAGGCTACTTGTTTAAATCGTGATGATTGCGAATTTTTGATAATACTTTTTTTTACAAATTAGCTTACAATTTTTTAACGGAAAAAGATAGCAAATTTTTTTTCTTTACAAAATGTATTCAAAGAAATTAGCTCTTTGTAAATGTGCCAAAATGTAGATATACTTCTGGGAAAATAAATTCGATGACGTTATTACTTCAGTTTCCAAATATGGAAAAATATGTAAATTCGGCTTAAAATGGACCTTATTCGATCCCATTTAAGAACCTATTTTCGGATTTTTTTCTAACTTTTTTCCTTTTCTTATAATAGAGCTGAGACATCGAGTTTCGCTCACCCTGTACATTATTTTGATTATATTCTTACAATGTTGTTTCGTTTTTTGCTCTCTTCATCATAAATTATATTATATAATTGCATATTTTATATAATAAATTTATTATGTATTTAAAAACAATTATATTCTGAAGAAATGTTCAGAAAAAAGATTTGTTTTCACAGATCTTTTAGAATAAATTAATTATTAATAAAGAGGCTTATTATATAACGAACGCTATGTATTCAGACATGCGACTCCTAACACAATCGATATAAAAGTAGAAAAATATTCAACGACATCGGTCCTGGCCAACTGAGCTCGGCATTTTAAACAAATGGCGGATTCGCCGCTATCGTTTTAATATGTGTAAGTGTTTAATCGTACTCAAAATTGTATAAATATTTTGTCTTTTTCTGTCTAACCCATCAGCATCAGGTATAATGGTTATATATAGTTACCTACATATAGTAAATAAAAATTAACAAATAAAAACACAGTAACGATAAAAAAGTACTTAAATAAGATCTATTATTGTATATCCAAATACTTTTAAATCACCATGACACCTTCAATTGTCTTTGAAAATTGCTAACTAAGGAAGATAATTTTCCTATGCCGAAAATTTGTCCACATAGTAGCGTGCTGGATTGAATTATACCTATATATTATACCTCTCTCGTCTATGACAAGAATATTAAAAACTGGAAAATGGAATTCCTTGAACGAAAAGCTTGTGCATAAGTTAATTGCTAATAAGATGCTACAGATAGTGGAATCAATTTCGATTAATGAATATGTGAATATGTACTCGTCAAACTAAACAAATGGCGAAGTTGTCAATGTCATTTCAATGTACTTATCCTTCATGAGATGCTGTATCTTGATTGGTAACCTTCATCATCACGACCATGTACAAGAAATAAGTGTCACGGGTATAGGTTATGAAGAGAAAACAATATAACAAAATATTTAAATACACTCGAGACAACTTCTTAAAAAACGTAACTTAACTAAAATGCAAGAAATAAACATTTTCTATAACAATTTAATACTTATTTGTTGTTCCGTTTAATGTAATTCAGAAATTATTATTAATTATTTTATACAATTTTGAAGTCAATGCGAAGTAAAATATAAAAATATATATACCTTGCTACTATGACAACGAGTTTATATTTAAAATTACCGAGGGTCAGCATTCGTATTACTAATATTGTATGGCACCGACTTCAAAACTATATAAAACAATTAGTAATAATTACATAATAAACAATAATTTCTTTATTACATTAAACGCAACAACAAATAAATATTAAATTATTGTAGAAAGCATTTATTTCTTGCTTTTTAGTTAAGTTACTTTTATTTGAAATATTTTTAAACTTACTATTTTACAATTTTAAGTGATGGGTAAACCTACTAAGGATGCTTTGCGAATGAGAAAGCGACGACTACTTGATTAAGGAGTTCCGTTGTGTATTTTCGAAGTCCAAGGTGCAATACTAATTAAATTAAGATGTGACCACCGTGGAGCTATACTGAACCCAGCACAAAAGACATCATTAAGATCGGTTCATAAACACAAAAGTTACACCCGAAAATGCATAAAAAATATATACATATATATATATATATATATATATATATATATATATATATATATATATATATATATATATATATATATATATATATATATATATATATATATATATATATATATATATATATATATATATAAAACAAAACTAAAGTGTTAGTGTGCAGAGGGCGCGAGAGCAGAGCAAAAACGAAAGTACAAATTAATAATGAAAGATTGGAGGAAGTTAAAGACTTCACTTATTTAGGAAGTAAAATAAATTGGGATGGAAGAAGCGATAAAGACATAAAACAAAGAATAGCGCAGGGTCGAGTAGCTTTTAACAAAAAGAAAGAACTTTTATGCTCGGGGGTAATAAACTTAGAAACAAGGAAGAGATTTTTGAAAACATATGTATGGAGCACGGCACTTTACGGCTGCGAAACCTGGACGGTAGGGGAAGCAAGTAGGAAGAAATTAGAAGCTTTTGAGATGTGGTGTTACCGAAGAATGATGAAAATACCATGGACTGATAGGGTTAGAAACGAAAAAGTATTGGAGAAAGTCGGCGAGAAAAGGAGTATGTGGAAAAACTTAAAGAAGAGAAGAAATAGAATGGTAGGCCACTTGCTGAGACATGGGGGAATAGTCCGCGATATTTTGGAGGCAGAAATAGGAGTGAAGAAAGGCAGAGGTAGGCCTAGATTAGACTACTGCTCGCAAATAGTAAGGGATGTAGGTTGTAGCACAATTAGCGAAATTCGTAGGTTAGCACAAGATAGGACAAGCTGGAGGTTAGCGTCCAACCAGTCTTAGGACTGATGACCTAATGATGATGATATATATATATATATATATATATATATATATATATATATATATATATATATATATATATATATATATATATATATATATACAGACGAATATATAAAAACCTCGTCCTTTTTTTAAAGTCGATTAAGTATTAAAACACTTTTAGAGCTACTTTAACAATTTGACTCCTTTTGAACACTTGTTTTAAAAAGTGAAGAACTGAAGATGGCCTGGATTACAGAAACGAGTATAGTGAGGTAATAGTGAAATCCATTATCCATAATCAGATAATGTGGCTATTTTTTATTTTTTTTTTAAGTACATTTACTTTAAAACGTTGAAGTTAATCGGCATATTGTCACTACTAGGCTGAGAGAAACTTTCCCTGGATGTGGGAAAGTCATATCCAGTGTCCAAAAAAAATGTATGGGCCGCATCATAGGTGACAGGGTTCTTAAACCGTTATTTTTTTATAATAACCTTGATAGTTTAACGCTTTTAAATTTGTTTCAAGAAGATTTACTTCTACCTTTGTCGACTGTCCTTTCCAATGACTTGAAAGAACCAGATATATGTGGCGGCAGTATATAGCTCCAACGATATAGGGCCCCAGTCCGCTATGCTGTAAACCTCCGTCAACATTTGAATCAAATATCTCGAAATAGGTTGAGCGGATTGAGCGAGGTCAAGTTGAGTTGTTACCAGGACCTACGAACCTCTTTAATTTCGTCTTGTGCGGATACTTGAAAGACAACAGGACTTAACAAAACTGATATTCTACAGCAAATAATAAGACACTCGTATGAAATCAGACAGACTTGCACAATTTATTCCAATCAAGGCTCCCTCCCTTTATACTTCCAATTCCATATAAATTGATACATAAATACCTTAGACAATTTTACATAAATATTTCCTACATTATACTACAAATGATATAGACTAAACTATATTCTGTGTTACTAGTAATATAAATAACACTGAAAACCTGTTCTTGAAGTATATTGTAATAATATTCGTGTATCTTTATTGTAATCGAAATAACTCGTAGAGTGAAACAGAAAGAACGCTCATATATTATGAAAGTACTCGTGTAGAGTAATTGTACACATTTGGCAGCGATTCCCCATATAGCTCAACGACGCTTTTGTTCTTTTTCCTACCGACGATCAGACGATTTTATTTATATCTCTAGACGTTTTATTTTTATGGGCTTATATATTATGAATTTTAAGTAAATACATTTGGTCCCTCGAACAGAACTTCATTACAGTAAAACCTCTCCAGGGGAACCGTTATTTGCTAGACATTTTTTAATACTGCCATCAATATGCCAACCGCCGTGGATGTGACAATTTATATTTTCTTGTAACGCATGATATTAGTGAAATAGCAAGCAACTCATGATGTATAATATACAGGATGCTTCGATAACCATAGCGGAAACTTCAGCCAACGATAGATCATCTAAAGCCAATATGAGTTTGCTGCGTAAGCATTGCCCTAGAACACTGTCCTTAGCATGAAGTTTTATTTTTAAACATTTTCTGTAAATATTTAACGAAAGCAAGAAATATTTGGTGATGTAAAATATCAAATATATCCCTATTACAAAAGTTTCCAAATATCATCAGTGGCGTCACACTGGACAACCCTTTTCCAGCCAAACTTTCTACATGACTTGGCCTAGCCACTATTTTTTTTTTAGATTCTATGATATTTTTTAAGTCGCTTATAATTTTTTCGCATAATATATCGTTTTAGATTTAATGGCATATAAATATATTAATACCTTTAAACAATTGTTGAACTACAGTTAAAGAAGAATGTTAAAAAAAATAATAATACCTAAAACCTCAAAATTTTATTTTGTATGGGCATTAAAAGAGAAAAGTAGATAAGTAATCTATGGAAAATGAATAAGCAAGTATGACAACAACAAACTAAGCAACAGATATCATCAAATATAGATACGAGCAACTAACAATTATGTCTCATTTAGTTAGTCGTATAATTACACTGAGGAAAAAAAACATTATTTTATGTTGCTACAAATTGAAGATCGGTTTCTGAGTACTCGAGGATCCCAATTTTACATTATATCTTAATTTTAACTAAATTGACTACGTTTATTAAAGTAATGGAGACCTCCGAAATTGCTTAGTCTCAACATCAGTGATTTATTTGTGTCGATTTAAAAATGGTAACTATTCTTCTTTGACAGAAAAGTGGATATGCCAAATATATCTGTCACCCCTGTTTATGGGATAGTCGTGAAAAGAGAAGCATTGGCAGCAAATTGTTTGGTCTTTGAGATACGCTATGACCATTAGAAAAGCCTACATGGTACACGAGCATGTACATTAATAGAGAGAGAAAAAATAATACTGCGACCTCTTCATCAAACTGAGTTTAATGAAAAAGTTTGTAAAAGCACTAGACAAGTCAGCTGATTTCTAACTACATCTTCCAGACATATCCAGTAAATATTACGGAGAAATTAAAATAAGAAATTTTTGACGGTCCACAAATTCGAAAACCTGTAGAAGATCCAAATTCTAACATTTTGAGCACTTCCAATTAATCAAGTAAAGTTTCCAATCGTGTTGTAAAAAATAAATTATATCCATTAACTTAGTTTGTGTTTTATTTTAATTATTTTATTTTTACTTCTATCACGAGAATAGGTCAACCGATCTCAATCAGCCTTGTCTTTGAATTATAACACCTTTCTGACACTTTTTGATTCCAAAACCTTTAAAACAATGTATTACAAGACAAGGGCACTGGCTTTTAACTTCTTTTATAAGTAAATTTACTTGCATTTCATATGTGAGTTGTTTTCCTAGCTGAAAAAATAATGAAAGTGGGTAGTTTTGAAATATTCTGTATATTAATCTAACTGTAAATTTTAGAATTATAATTATACCGAATTATCTTTGAAATATATCAGTTAAAATATACTGAAAAATATCATGTGTAACTTGTAATCAAAATATATATCACTGTTTTTTAATAATTATTTCTTTTATAAACTTTATAAATTTCATTATCGATAAATGCATTAAAATAATTAACTATTTGGCACTATTTCCATAAAACGTACATTTGTAAACATATACAAATACACTCCACAAATAGCATCAAAACAACACAGCATTTCCAGAGCTCTTATTCATGCAAATCAAATTAAGTAGAGCACCTACCAGTTATGGAATTAAGTGTTTAATAAAGTCAATATTACGTTAAATCTTCTGAATGAATTCCAGTTCCATACAAGGATACACCATACCCAGTTTCATTAAATCCATTAACAGCTAGCCTGAGCTAGAGGCGGCTGGTATTACAAAGGGTAACCTAAAGTTTCCGAATTATTGTCACTTTGAATTTGGTTTGGATGCCGCAAATTAAGTAATTGTATGATAATCTAATAGGGCGGCCCCTCCGGGATGTCGAGTGCCTTTAGAAATGAACTCTTATCAAGTAAATATATTAATCTGAAGTTTCAAATAAGACCTTATATATCTATATTTAATAAGAGAAGTAAACTACATCGTGATGTCTTTAATGGTGCTCATTCTTTATATTTGGATTTCTAGGAAATAAGTCGATAATAATAAATAATCGAAGATGGAATGAGATACAACACCCTTAAGAAAAATGTTCTCTTTCTTAAGGAATATCCTGTTTCATTATTATTATTTACTATTATTTTGTAGTATTATTAAATTACTTAATATAGTTATTATTAAAATGAAAAAGTTTCTTTATAAAATAATTTATATTATATTCGACATTTCAAGAAGAAAACTTGCTGAGTAGGTATTACTACCAAAACATCAACAGAAAATAGAAGCATTTCATGCAAAGCGGACAATGAAAAAAATGTGATAACCTGAAATTGGATGACTTATTTGTCAAGTTATTGACTTTTAAATAATTGGCGAAATATGTCGCACCGATTTTTTGTAAACTATTGTTCGAATGAACCAATGCATAACAAAATGTTTGAAATGGTGTTTTGTATAGAAAATTAGCTTCTTTTTAATTATGGAGTCAGTTTCAAAATTTGATTTTTCTTCGTGCAGAAAATCGGAAGTGGACATTTCAAATCCAAATTTTAGTAACTTCGACTATTTGTTTACATTATTTAAAATTTAAAATATATCTTAAAGTATATAGATATTACACTAAAGGTTTCGAAATGGGATCTGCATTTTTAGGAGATAGAAAGACTTAATGTACAAAGGCACGCACTGATCGCCGCACCTGGTGCATGCTTAAACCGACCGGTTTACCCGAGAACTTATTAAAAATACTGCTATATTAATACTAAACTGTTTAAGCGTACTAGTGCTATAATAGTGATATAAAATAGATTACTATAGCCACTCAAGTGCTTCCTGCTGATGATTTTGTTGATAGCTTTTGTAAAGCTTTGAAACTCCATGTCTACGTTGCGGAACAACAAGCGCTTTATTTTAGAATACTAAAGGAAACAATCTTTGAAAGTAAAGTCCCGATTCATTGTGATTTTGCTGAAAATTATAGCTTTGTTGTACAAGATGCTGCACAACCTTTTCAGTGGAATAATGAACTAAGTACGCCTTTAACATCAGTATTTTATTATCGAGGTGGAAGAGAAATAATACACGGAAGCATCGTTATGATTTCTGATGATCTCGAAAATATGATACAAATCTATACTTTGCAAAAATACTGCACCAGGAAATTATATTTACCTATTCCTACCTATTTTAAATACCTGTTCAAGAAAATAATATTTATTAAATACTTCCATTATTTATTAACCGAACTTCCGTTTTGTTTTTTTCTTTTGTCTGAGTTAAGATATCAAAGTAGTGTCATATTTAAAATTTTACAATTATTGGGTTTTCTGAAGTTAATGAAAAGGCATTGAAAACAACCGCTCCACGTGTCATTTGGCACTTGTCAATAAAAATCGACATATCCCAACAGGTTCCCCAAAAGGATTTCATTGTACTTTTAATAAATTTTGTTCAAAATTTTAAGAACATACTATACAAATAATTATGTTTGGTCCTGAATTCGCCTTATACTATAGTTAGATTGAATATTCCGTACTCAGTAGCTTCAATTAGCCCCGTATTCTGCGGTGAATTCCTAACGCTTTCTGGCTCGCAACTATAATTAATGGTATTGGGTGGCGATTTCAATACACACATAAGTGTGAAAATTTACCCTCGAGATATATAAATCTTTCTAAAAATGACGCTTATTCTCGAACGCTTGCATACACCATTTATAAAGTAACCATTTAGTAAATCCTAACAGTAACAAATTATTCGCCGTTGTAATATTAAATTTTCATATTGAGAGCTCATACTCATTCAGAAATGTGCCTTCAAATAAGCGAATAATAACGGAGATTTATTTAAGGAACGACTCAGGAAATTGAAGTACAACTGAAGTTTCCTCATGGAGCGAACCATTTTCATAATTAAAATAATGATCATCAAGTTATTACGAGGGCAACATTACTTATAAAATATCCATAGAAACCAGCATTATTTTGATGTCCATTTAGTTGCACAGGTTTTTAACCTGCATATCTAGAATGGTGTATAATGTACACTATTTTAATTATAACTTTACGATGTTATTTTTACTTTTCCGCACTCCACTATAAGCAGAAGAGTAATGTAATCGTGTAAAGAAAAAGTGAAAAAACTAAAATTTTTGTTGGGTTTATTTTTCGTTTTTCGACCTGAAAACAAAAAAAAATGGTTTTTAAAAACTTTTGCTGTGTGTGTGTCGTCGTTGTCGTCGGCATTTCTTGTTAGCATGATAACTCAACTAAATCATGTTGGATTGATCGGGTTTTGACTGATTCCGATCGGGGACGTCTCCCAGGCGACACCTATTGATTTTGAGGTGGGTAGCACACACCACCCCCACCCTTGGATCTATTTGAGAAATTTGTTTTGTTAATACGATAACTCAACTAAATCGTGTCGGATCGATCGGGTTTTGACTAATTCTGATAGTGGACGTCTCTCAGACGACACCTATTGATTTTGAGGTGGATAGCACACACTTTACCATGTTCATGGGTCATGAGGAAGCACAATGGTGGACTATTTGATAAATTTGTTTTTTAGCACGATCACTCAATTAAATCGTGTCGGATCGATCTCGTTTCGACTGATTCTGATTAGGGACGTCTACCAGACGATATCTATTGATTTTGAGGCGGATAGGACACACCCCACCCTGTTCATGGGTCACGAGAAAGCACGAGGGTGAACTATTTGAAAAAAGTAAAACTGTCGCATAAAACACATAGTCTGCTTTTATGTGTTTTTTATTTTTTCTTGGCCACTCAATTTTGAGATAGAGTTATTCTACGTGCGGAAAAGTCCGTTTTAAGATTTTAAAACTGTTTATTTTACTCGCTTTACTATATTTCGTCACTACCTTTTAAGTGTAGTATATTTAATTTATTGTAATTATACGTATGGTCACTCTTTCCTCATAGCGAGTATATTTTTTAGCAAAACTTATTTTTTTAGAAAAATTTAAGCAAGACAGTATAAGAAACACATTTGTGACATCCGATAAATATGAATATTTCGAAGATATGCTGCGAAACGAAGATTCTATTTTTTTTCATACACCTTTTAGAGCAATCTAATTATTAATGAAGTTAGTGAACCTATGTAAGTTAGTTTAAATATATATATATATATATATATATATATATATATATATATATATATATATATATATATATATATTTAGGAGCAACATACAATTGTTATATTCCTCTAATCAGTGTGCAATGTTTGATTACCACGATGAAAATGTTTCAGTTTTCCTTGCTAGAGAGGAGAAAGTTAGTCAGATATATTTTTCATATAAGGATGATCTGGCTCAAAGTGTTAGGGACCGTGATGAATTACAGTTGGTTATAAGTTACAGTTGGATTTTCATTTATCCCAAACTAAGGAAGTTCATTAAATAAATTAAGGTAAGTATTAATGAAGAGGAGGAATGCTATGTATAAAGAACGAAAAATATTCGTCGAGATGGATCATGGCCAACAAAGACCAGCGTTTTAATAAATGGCGGAGGTGCCAATGTCATGTAATGTATGGGTATTTTATATTACTGGAAGTTATTTAGATACTTTGTTCTGGTCTCTTTCTAACTAATCACTATCACATAATAGTTATACATGATTACCCACGCATAACCATTAAAGTCAAGAAATACGGAAACTGTAGCGGTAAAGAAATATTTAAATAAAATGTATTAGAATAGTATATCGAAGTACTTTTACACCATCGTGATATCGTCGCCTCTTATTTAAAAATTGCTAACTAGGGATATTGACTCGTATATTAAAAATAATCCACATAGTAACATTCTGCATTGAATCGTACTATACCTCTCTTGTCTGTCACAGAAGTGTTGAAAATTGAGAAATAGTAAACTAAAACTTTTGTAGAAATTAATTGAATATGATACAGATAGAAGAATTAATTTCCAGACAACCAAATAACATGTACCAGTCAAATAATTTGTGAAGAAATGACGGAATTGACGACATCATTTTAACGTATTTAGACTTTCATTCAGAATGTTTTGAGTGCCATTGTATCTGGCTTCGTAAGCATCAGCCATGTGTAGCAGCTATGTGTGATGGTTATGGGTTGCAAGTAAAAACAAATAATATTAAGAAATGTTTAAATATACTCGAGTAGGTACAACAGAATAGTTATACACATTGAATTGGTCGTGGCACCTTCGCCAGTTATTTAAAAATTGCCGAGTAGACAATAATACTAAAATACAAATAAATTTTGGACAAATCGTCTTTTATATAGAAAAGTAAGTATAATCATGAAAGCTAGACACTGTCGGCCTACATTGACAGTCTACATTAAACGCAAGATTATCATTATTTACGGAATTTACATGATATAAATATAATAAATACACCACATAAATTACAGTATCCAATGTTTACTATATCTAAATGGAGACTATACGTTTAATAGACATAAACAACAAGCATTTCCATCAACAATGCCGGTACCCGCGGTTGGTTTTCAAACCAAGGTTATGACAGTGTCTAGTCATATTTCGCACTTTCACCATTTATTTATTGTGACGATAAATATTTATGCAGATATTTAAAAATAGAATTATAAGATCTCACCTCCTGGTATAATAATCTGAGTGGAGAAATTATACATATACAATTTTTACAAAATAGATATGTTTCAAATATTTTCAATGACTTATGGCTCCAATAAAATAATGTGCTTTTGCACAATCTCATAAATTTATGGACATTCCTTGCCCCAATGTTTCTGAATATGTGAATTGGTAACTATACCTTTAAGCAGTCTTTAATTACTCTGATTTTATTAAATTTTTATTTATATATTTACTTTAAAAGTGTTGTTTTTAAAAATGCACCTAAAATGGAAACTTAAGAAATCAATTTAGGCACTAAGATGTCAAGTAATTCCTCCAGATATTATTCACAGTTGAGTAAGAGATCGTATCGGAAGAGATTTTTTGTACTTGGGATGATTTAAATATTTTTATGGGCTTCTTTCTAACATCTGGCCCCTACATATAACAGTTATATATAAGTAGATGACTAAAATGAATGAGACTTAATAATAATATGGTTGATATAAGAAAACAATTCAAATATAGTCTATTACATACAGTTTATCTAAATACTTCAAGATTTCCCGGCGCCTCCGTCATTTATTTACAAATATTTGCTGTTTACGTCGTTAATAATCTGTTTAATGATGTATAATAAAATTAACCACGATACCTCTTTATTCAACACATATGTATTCCTTACATTACGTATACTACATAGAATTATATTACTAACTAATAAATACTAACATAATCAAGTCTAATCCATATTTAAACTATGATAACTATTTTAGATACAACAAATACTAAATATTATAATTTTGATTTAATATACAACTCATAGCTTTTTGTAATATTTGTAAACGAGATAGATATGTTTCGATATATGGAACTAATTAATGAGTAATAAATTAATTGATACACTTCTCTTATATATCCTTTTCCTTCGTCATTTCTCATAACTGACTGAGTATGCTGAATATATTCACGCGTATTATATTTTCATGTATTCTATATTCTTTTTATCATCATAATATAATTACATTAATTATTGGACATAATTTTAATACCAATACTCATACACAAACTATGGGTTTGTATTTGAATATTTTTATTGTTTTATTTATTCCAAGTAGTACGACAGCATTATAAATGAAATAATATAAGGAATAACTGCATTTAACACCTTAAATGCATAGTGCATAATGGCTGTACATTGTACTATAAATGACGTCTTATCAACAAACTATTGTCGTTATCTCACAGCTTGTGACTTGACCTAGTAATATAAGAATGTTGCCTCACCACAACAAAGTTATTATATAATTTCTATTAAATGTATTTTCAAGACTTACCCCATTACAACAACATTTAATGTATACTTGAATAAGGAAGCAATAACAATGTTATGAGCTCAGAAGCTTGTACCAAACTTTCCTACAGGGTAACCCTTGAAAACCCAGAAATCTAAATTATAAATGAAAGAAATTTATTATAAATGGTGCTGTGTGTGACGCACAAGACTTCACTTAAGTAATAATATCAGTTTTGGTGACCGTAATATTATTTTTTGAAGTGAATACTTCCTTGGCGGCGTTCTGATATTTGACGAGAATGGAGAGTGAATTGGAAAAAATGTAACGTTTCCAGATTTCGTTACACGAGAGAGAAGAAAGATATAACGTAGAGAGAAGGAGAAAGAGAGCTATACATTTGGTATACCTAAAACACAGGCTTTGTTACAAGACAGAGTACACAGATATATAACATAGAGAGAAAGAGAAAGAGAGCTATACATCATATATATATATATATATATATATATATATATATATATATATATATATATATATATATATATATATATATATATATATATATATATATATATATACATATATATATATATATATATATATATATATATATATATATATATATATATATATATATATATATATATATATATATATATATATATATCAGTTTAGACTATCCGCGTCTCCCTATTGTCGCGCATGCACGCGTTATAGATGTACGCGTCCAGGCGCTATATATTAACAGCTGAAGCAGCACACCTGTGTACCGAATATTTATCATTGTGTTTTGTAATTATTTACGTTATTTACATCTGTGTTCTGTGATTATTTGATAATATCCTTGAACCGTTTAACTTGTTAAAATATAATATATCTAGATGATATAATATATTTCATTCACTGCTCCCTACTGGTTTACAGCCACACAGGTGCAAATGTACTTGGAAGTGGCGAAGACAAAATCCCTTTGATTCTCGGGGGAGATTTCATTGTAAATTTCTGATCCAATGATTCTTTGACGTTGATTAACTTTCTTCGAGAAACATTTGGTCTGCTTATAAATAACAATCCCAAAGAATCAACAACAAAATCCGGAACAACAATAGATGCAATTTTTACATGTTATCTAAAAAATATCGAATCACGTATTTCATATTTTAGTTATCACAAACCAATCATATCAGTATTACCAATTAAACCACCAGCCGATGATAGTGTAGATAATGAATAAACCGAATATTTTTTACACAAATTTTATATTGATATATTTTTTTTGAAATTATCCCTCTCCCTTTCTCTCTCTCTCTCTCTCTCTCTATCTCTCTCTATCTCTCTCTCTCTTTTAATCTCTCACTCTTAATCTTTCATTCTCTATTCTAAAGAAGTATTCACTTCTATCACGTGTACTGTGCTGCACATGATATTTTCTTTAAATATGTAAATATATTTTATATACAATATGTGAGAGTATATAAAATGTTATCAACTGGGTAAAACACACTAGGTTATATAATATTTTCTATTAACGAATTATATTAGTATAATAGAATAAAGACAATGGGCTTAATTATAACTAATAAGCTTATTCCTAACGTATATAATTCCATCCCCATCGGAAATAAATTATACGAGATAATTTTCCTATAGGATATATGCAGTTACATGGTTATCGTGCCTATCTACAGAGTCCGCCATGTAGCTGATAACATCCAGATTTTATAAGAGGGAGAGTGAAGAAAGTACGGTACCTATTTTAAACCATTTCTGCTATAAAAAGTTATTAATATAATAGTTAATACAAGCAGTATGTTTTATATTCTTTTACGAGTAATTATTTGAAAAATTATGGTATAACGTGCGGCTTGTATTCACTTCGATGCGACGTTTCAAATGATAGATCCCTGGACATACCCTTATGTTTTAAAAAAATGTCGGTGGTGGTTATATCCACCTGGGTGAAGATAATTGAAAGTCATTACCACAAAATTCGGGCAATCAAGATTAAAAATTCACAAATTCTTGAACAATATTCCTATGCAGGATTTTTCTAATCCTTCATATTTAACTTACAAAATGTATTCCAATTAATATTTTCAACATGTACATTTTTAAATCCATATAAATTAACATACCTTGTACAATTTCCGGCTCGTTGGTTAGTTTTCCTCGTTAGTTTTTCCTTTACGGTTCTCCTCTTTAGTTTTTCTTTTACGGTTCTCCTCTTTAGTTTTTCTTTTTAGTTGTTAGTGGTTAGTTTCCCTTTTTAGTTTTTCTTTATTGTTAGCTATTAGTTTTACCCTTGTTAGTTGTTAGTTCTCCTCGTCTTTTTATTTGTTAGTTTTCTCTGTTAGTTTTTCCCCTTCAGTTGTTAGTTGTTAGTTTTCCTCGTTAGTTTATCCTTTTAATTGTTAGTGGTTAGTTTGCCTCTTTAGTTTTCCTCTTTAGTTTGTCTCTTTTGTTGTTAGTTGTTAGCTTTTTCCTTTTTAATTGTTAGTTGTTAGTTATCCTCGTTAGTTTTTCCTTTTTGTTTGTTAGTTGTTAGTTTTCCCTGTTAGTTTTTCCCTTTCAGTTGTTAGTTGTTAGTTGTTAGTTTTCCTCATTAGTTTATCCTTTCTAATTTTCCTCTTTGATTTCTTTTTAGTTGTTAGTTGTTAGTTTTACCCTTGTTAGTTGTTAGTTCTGATCGTTAGTTTTTCCCCTTTATTTATTACTTGTTAGTTTTCCCTGTTAATTTGTCCTTTTTAGTTGTTAATTGTTAGATTTACTCTTTAGTTTTTCTTTTTAATTGTTAGTGGTTAGTTTTCCTCTTTAGTTTTTCTTTTTAATTGTTAGTGATTAGTTTTCCTCTTTAGTTTTCCTCTTTAATTTGTCTCTTTTGTTGTTAGTGGTTAGTTTTCCTCTTTAATTTTCCTCTTTAATTTGTCTCTTTTGTTGTTAGTGGTTAGTTTTCCTCTTTAATTTTCCTCTTTAATTTGTCTCTTTTGTTGTTAGTGGTTAGTTTTCCTCTTTAGTTTTCCTCTTTAATTTGTCTCTTTTGTTGTTAGTGGTTAGTTTTCCTCTTTAATTTTCCTCTTTAATTTGTCTCTTTTGTTGTTAGTGGTTAGTTTTCCTCTTTAGTTTTCCTCTTTAATTTGTCTCTTTTGTTGTTAGTGGTTAGTTTTCCTCTTTAGTTTTCCTCTTTAATTAGTCTATTTTGTTATTAGTGGTTAGTTTTCCTCTTTAATTTGTCTCTTTTGTTGTTAGTGGTTAGTTTTCCTCTTTAGTTTTCCTCTTTAATTTGTCTTTTTTGTTGTTAGTGGTTAGTTTTCCTCTTTAATTTGTCTCTTTTGTTGTTAGTGGTTAGTTTTCCTCTTTAATTTTCCTCTTTAATTTTTCTCTTTTGTTTTTAGTTGTTAGTTTTACCCTTGTTAGTTGTTAGCTTTTTCCTTTTTAATTGTTAGTTGTTAGTTATCCTCGTTAGTTTTTCCTTTTTGTTTGTTAGTTGTTAGTTTTCCCTGTTAGTTTTTCCCTTTCAGTTGTTAGTTGTTAGTTTTCCTCATTAGTTTATCCTTTCTAATTTTCCTCTTTGATTTCTTTTTAGTTGTTAGTTGTTAGTTTTACGCTTGTTAGTTGTTAGTTCTGCTCGTTAGTTTTCCTCTTTATTTATTACTTGTTAGTTTTCCCTGTCAATTTATCCTTTTTAGTTGTTAATTGTTAGATTTCCTCTTTAGTTTTTCTTTTTAATTGTTAGTGGTTAGTTTGCCTCTTTAGTTTTCCTCTTTAGTTTGTCTCTTTTGTTGTTAGTTGTTAGTTTTTCCTTTTTAATTGTTAGTTGTTATTTATCCTCGTTATTTTTTCCTTTTTATTTATTAGTTGTTAGTTCTCCCTGTTAGTTTTTCCTTTTTGGTTGTTAGTTGTTAGTTTTCCCTTTTTAGTTGTTAGTTGTTAGTTTTTCCTTTTTAGTTGTTAGTTTGTTAGTGTTCCTTGTTAGTTTTTCCCTTTTAATTGTTAGTTGTTAATTTTCCTCTTTAGTTTTTACTCTGTTACTTGTTGTTGTTGATATTTACCCTAAAACAAAGGAGAAATATTTTTACAACTTTACAATATCTTTAAATCCAATGAAAGTATTTAATGACAGACCTAAATAGTTTCGTAATCACTGTAGTAATTACAAGTTTGACTTGATGAATAACAACGTACAGCAACTGAAAACTATGCGGTCTAATATATGGAAGGATACGTTTGTGTTCGAATATTTAAACTACATGTTTGATGTAATTTATAATACCGAAAGTGGTTATAATATCGAAATTTTTTGTATTTAATATACCGTTATATAATTTCTATAATTAAATATCATATCTCGTAGCATATGCTTTCGAGAGTTACTAGTAGTTTGGAAGTATATAACTAATTCCAAAATGAAAAAATAATACCTTACTAGAAGCTTACAGGTGATTTATAATCATATTTAATTGTATTTGTATTTTTTAATTTAATATTTTAACCACTTTTCACATTTATGTAGGGTAGAATCGATAACTGGAATACATTTTGTAACTTTAGTGTGGAAAATTGCAATAAATATCTTTGCAACAGATCGCTTTTCAAATGCAGTTGGCCATACTAATAGGGTAATCGCCTTTACTTGTTATCATGGTTACTCCTGGAGGATGTAAACGTCGTCACAAATTTTTCCAGTGTAAAGGTATGTCTAATGATACATCATTTGAAAAGTCGCATCGAGAAGAATACTGGCATACTGTCTTTCTAAATGTGAAGTTAAAAAAATAAACAACATTTTTATTATAAACATCAGTGCATCGTAAAAGGTGTTCAAAATGTCTACGATTCTTTCACTTTGAAGTTTTTTTGTTATGAAGAGTGTCGATAGTAAACATTTATTTGATTTTATCTTGACTTAGTTGTTTTGAAGCCCAATTTAAGCTCAATCTTATTCATAGTTCAATAAACGAAATTCATAAGTGTGATATTACCTAGCATTTTATCTATCTATTAGTGTTACTTTTAATATTATCTTTCAATTAATTAATTTATGATTTTACATTTAAAACCTTTATTTGAAAATATCTTATACAACGGGAACTTATTAATATTTAATGATGATTGCTTATAACGAAAAGTGCTAAACTCAACGATGTTGCTCGATTAGGGACCAGGACACAGATCTACTAACCATTATCCAAGGTACAGTCAGTAAAATTTAGTCGTTCCCGAATGTTTGATTATACGAGCTGTACATAACAGAGGAAACACATTGTTGACGACAGTAAATTAAATGGTTGTGTTAATAATAGTCGTACCACAACTCTGAAATTATCGAAAGAAATTCAAATGCAACCTTAAGAAACAGTAACGGTTTATAAACTTACTTAAGATGATCTGAGTTGTAAAATTGAATTTTGTGACCTAATGATGAAGTCTCCATAACTTTATATCCATAATGCTGTCATTTACTCTATTAGAAAATTATGTACTCTAAATGGTGAAGTTAATCGATATAATTATCGTTATTTGGTTAGCAGCAACCCCCACTGGATGCGAAAAAATCCTACCAAGGAATTCTAGGTAAAGAAGTCTTGGATAGTTATTTTCTTATAATAACTTTGATGGTCCAACATATGTAAATTTCCTGTACGAATTCATTCAACCTTTGTCGATTTTCTCTCTCAATAATTTATATTTATATATAACTAACACTAGAATATAATGTCAACAAGAAGAAGCTCTACTACTTCTGTAATTATCCATCATTTCCAAATAGATGAATTGCATGACGAGGTTCAATTAAGTGAAATGAAACCTGACAACATTGAAACTCTGCAGCAAGGAATGAGACATAAAAGCAGAGAAATCAGTCCAAAGGTGCTACACAATGTAGAGGATGGGTCTTATTATCGACTATAAACTTTTTGTCAAGAAAAAATCGATACCCGTTTACGATAAAATAATCATTAATATAAAGACTAAGGTTTTATTTTTTTTACAGGCAATAATTTGAAAATTTCAAATACGAAAAAGTATTTTTTCGGAAACAAATCAATTTATTCAGAATAAATCCAAAGACTATCAGTTTTTTGGATATATTCTGAAAAAGCTAATAGAATGGTAATGAAATATCTAGACCCTAGATAAACTAGACGTCGACCGCAGTATAACCCGGAATAATTTACTTCATTCGACAATTGCTACGAAAACACATTGATCTATAACATGTTATATGTTTTAAAGTTACTACTTAAGCATTATACGTTTTAATATAATAATAAATATAAACGCTGAACTAGTCAACATTACAGACATATTAATTATATACGTTTTCATTCTATTTCAGTCTGAAAGGCAAATCTCTTATCTTCAATGCATAATTAATATTGCAAATTTTTCCCGTTGAAAGTGAACAATGCGTAACTAATTTAACAGCCTCTGTAATAAAATACCTTCATTTTTTATGCATTCTCTCTATAATACTTCATTAGATTTATTAAAATTTTTATGACGGATATAAAAACTTGGCTTCGGGCTTTTATAAATTTTAACTCCTATTTAGATTTTTCATAGTATATTTTACGATCGGTTTCAAGTAAATTAGCAAATACCTCTTTTATATATCGACACAAATCCCCGCGGTACTTACTATAGATACATGAAAAGGGTATTTAGTTTTCAAAAATAGTTATTTCACGCTCGTACATTATTAACATTGCCCTGTCAAAGTTTATAATTACCTATACCCCAAACTGAGAGTTCTACCAAACCCACTCTCCTGTAGAGCAATAAGTAATGTTTTGCTTCTCAGGGATTTCCGACTCGAAGCCTACTGGTATACTAAGCCACTAAGAATCCAAATGGCAAGTTTTGTTACTCATCAAAATGATGGTCGTCACGGCCATTACTGGTGAATCAATATCTGCTATGTATGTCCTAAGTTAACCCAGATAACAGCGCAAATACATCAATATGTTAGACATAGTAACTTACAATATGTTTTCATCAGCACTAACGCAGTTAAATTAATTATGTCCAATAAATACAATCCTATCCCATTTTCTTGAAATGTTTGCAGAGTATAACCAAAAGTAAACGATTTCTTGCATGGGCTATCTATTTGCATACATAGTGAATACTTATTTATTTATTAATTTCACCGAATGTAGTACCAATGTAGTACTTTAAAATTATGCATAATGTTATACAGTTATATTTAACATCTATTACTGATCATATATCAAAAATAAACATAGTTGGATACAAAAATTCATTAAACCATAATTTTATAAAAAATTAATAGAAATATTTTGCAATTACAATCAGATATTTAAAAATACACAGTAAAAATGTTTATCATGATACACAAATATTATAAAAATAAAAAATGATCATTTTAATTACTACACGGCAATAGAATCTCTAGATCATTTTAGAAAAATTTCGGAGTCAGGTAAAATGTATAAATTCTCCTCCCTCTCACCACTGTTAAAGTACAAATTATTTTATTTTTATTTGATACAAAACATTTGTATATAGAATAACTAATATCAAAGAAACGGCACTAGAAGAGAAAAACATATATTCTATAATCTTTCTAGATGTAGCACATACTTTTGACAAAGTATGACATGATAGACTAAAATACAAAATGAGATGCCACATGCCTAAAAAGTATTCATAACTCTTAGATTTCTATATATCCGAAATAGTCTTCAGAATAAAGCTAGAAGAAATATATTCCGAATTAAGAGAAATCAAATGGGGAGTGCCACAGAGCAGTGTATAAAGACCAGTGTTTCACCTATTATACGCTATTGACATCCTACCCCTAGATTATAATACTATAGTATCACCATCGTTTCATCCACCTTTGCTGATGAAACGGCTATTCTAACCGGTATCAAAAACCGTGAAGAGCTGTAACCGAATTGCAAAATACTGTTGACCAGTTGTTGATATATAGACTAGAATATGGAGAGTTAAGTTGAATCAGTTCATATAAATTTCCAATAAGAGAGACAAGAGAGACTTACATCTACCTATTAGACTAAGTAATGCTCAGATACTTTATGAAAATAGAGCAAAGTATTTGGGTATTAACCTAGACGAAATGCTAAGCTGGAAGTCTCATACTAAGAAAAAAAATGAGAAGAACTGGAAATTAAGTTAAAAAAAAAGATATACTGTATGCTGGGACGTAATTTTAATTTATCCGCATGCAATAAATATGCTATAGGAGATGAAACCCTAAAACCAGTACCCAGAGGGGGCAATATCCAGATCGTACAACGCTTTCAAAACAAAGTACTGAGAACCATAGTCAATGCGCCTTGGTAGTTTCGAAATAGTGACCTCCATCGGAGCCTGAAGATGGACACTATTAAACAGACAATCACCAAGTTTGCGAAGTGTCATGGACAATGACTCTTAGATCAGGTGAACGTTGAGGTCATCCAGCTCCTAAACAATGCAGACCACAGAAGAATGCTCAAAGGAATAAAGCCCTATGAGTTAGTTAACTGAGTGACAGTGAAAAACAGGGGAAAGTGCGATATTTACATAACAATGTTAGTGTTGATTAGATTCTAGTGAAATGGTACGTACTTTAAAAGAGATAATTTAATGCGATTCTAATTATTGGTGATACTGAAAGGAATATACATACAGCGAAAAATTGTTCGATGAGACATATTCTAATTGCCTTGCCTCTATAGTATACTTACAACAGAGAACAGGTAATATTCAGGATGAAAAAACAACTAGACGCCCAGGTATTGCAAAAAAAACAAGAAATAAAATTGTCACTGAATCTCACCCAATCTATTCCCAAACTGCAGTTGTTTGTAAGTATCCACAAAAACTGTACAAAGGGTTTTATATAAACAAAAAATCATCACATAGTTGTACCTATATTTTTGAAACTGCTATCGAGTCGTTAATTTTGGAGCCTTTAGACAAAGAAACTGCTAAATTTCAAGATCTGAAATAACTTTTCAACAGGATAATTTTCCTCTACACGATTATGACGCAGAATATTTATCTCGATGAACAGTATTCAAGTAGATGGATTGGACATCGCGGTATAATATGAGGGGGCCGAGTAGCGTCCTCGCTCTCCAGATCTAACTCTCTTAGATTTATATTTATGAGGCTTAAAATATAAGATGTATGCTACGCAACCCGGTAATATCGAGGTTCTAAAGCAGATAGTTATTGAAGAATATATGTTAATTTACTTACAAATATCTGAACCGATGAAGAAAGAATTTTATAACACATTTTTTACTGCCATCAAAAAAGAGGTGCACATTTTGAGCACTTAACATACTTTAGACGTATACTGTATACTATTACTACAATATCACATTGATAAAGCATTTCCACATTGCATTGAGCCATATTTATAGTGCGTTAAAGTCTTTTTTGCTTAAAAATATATCTCTATCTAATAGAGTTTTTTCCTATTTTATATCATAATATTTTACATATTAAATAACTAATATTTACATTAAGGAAGTAACCAAATCATGTTTCTACTTTTAGTCAGTAAAAAATGAACCTGACAAATATCATATACAAACTAATTGGTTTAAACCAACTGACTCGTTGAGACTTTTCATATTAATTATAAATTTATCATAATTATATTAGAGAACACATACGGTGAATGAATTATTGCATACTCAGAAGTTATAAAGTGAAACAAACTGAATTTATAGTTAAAAAGTGTTTTATGAAGAGCACGGGGACGGTCTGCTGAAATTAATTGCAATTATAACTTTGAATATAAAATTTAATGCATGTAGATAACGTTCCTCCATCTTTGACGCATTTTAATTGTACCTTTAGTTTTATACAATTTATGTTGTAAATGTACTTATATATTTGGGAAGCTATGGTAAGTAATATCAGTAATAAAAACAACCGTCAAAATATGAAAGTTGTAAAATCTATAAAGGGGTATCAAGTAACATGTAATAAATTAAAGTTATATTACTAAAACAACAGAAAACATAAATGCTCAGCATTATATATACTTAGTGTTTTACAACCAGCTGTTCTTTTATTTCTCAGAACATTACCCAACCCTGTATTTTAAGACGATAATGCACGACCAGATATGGCAAGGGTAATGTTAAACTTCTTGGAAGCTTCTCATATAAATATTCTACTAGAGTATAAAAATAAGGTTTTAATTAATAGTGACACAATCACTTTATTTGAATTCAAATTTAGACACTTGCTTTAGACTACTTTTGATTGATTCCAGTGACATGGCACGTACTGTAGAAGAAAATATTAATGCGATTCTAATTCGATTCTTGGTAATACTGAGAGAAATATACACACAGCGAAAAATTGTTCGATGAGATATCTTCTAATTGCCCTGCCTCCATAGCATACTTACAATAGAGAACAGGTAATATTCGATATGAAAAAACAACTAGTCGCCTTGGCATAGCAAAAAAGGCAATAAATAAATATCCGCAACAACTGTGCAAAGGGTTTTAAATAAGTAATCATGACATAGTTGAACCTGCTTTTGAAAAGGCTATCGAGCCGTTAATTTTGGAGACTTTCTAAAGCAGATAATTACTAAAGAATATATGTCAATTTACTTACAAATATCCGAACCAGTGAGAGAAGAGTTTTATAACAGATTTCTGTACTGCCAGCAAGCAAGAGGTGCACATTTTGAACATTTATTTAACAAACTTTAGACATATACTGTATATTATTACCACAATAGCACATTAGGAAAATATTGAATGCATTGAGCCGTATTTCCAGTGTTTTAAATATGACAGGCTTTTTTGCGTTAAAATATATTTCGATCTAATAGTGTCTTCCCAATTTTATATCATAATATTTTACATACTGAATAATTAGCATTTACACTGAAGAAGTAACCAAATCAAGTTTCTACTTTTGGTTAATAAAAAATTAACCTGACAAATATCTTATGCAAACTAATTGATCTAAACCAACTGATTCGTATATACTTTTCATATTAATTATAAATTTATCATAATTATATTAGAGAACACATACGGTGAATGAATTATGACATACTCATAAGTCATAAAGTGAAACAAACCGAGTTGTTAGTTAAAAAGTGTTTTATGAAAAGCACGGGAACGGTATATTGAAATTAATTGCAATTATAACTTTGACTATAAAATTTAATACATGTAGATAACGTTTCTCGCGCCTTGACGCATTTTAACTGTACTTTTAGTTTCATTTATTTTAAAATACAGAGACTGTACAGCTAGATGACTTTGTTTGAACCATTGCTCGCTGCAATAATTTTATTTGCTGCATCATATTATTCTATAATATGGCTTTAAGTAAATTTAAATTAGTATGAAATATTCATTGTGGTTTCCACTGGATTTCCGCCCAGTTCTTTTTACTTCGAACTTTTTATAAACTTTAGTTTCTTAAATGAGACACAATTGTTTTGAAAGTGATTCGCGTGAATATAAAATATCTTGTAAGTGTAACAATGCAAGCGAAGAATTCATAAATTCTTATATACCGTAGCTCTAAAAAAATATTTCAATTTTGATATTTTCGTAAAGTTATGTAATTCAGCGTGATGATAATGTTTTGTACAATATACATGATTTTGTTATTAAATATCTTTTTAATTATAAAACATCTTAACCTTATTTTTTCAAACGAAGTTAAAATTAGGGTTTCAGAGTTTGTGGTTAGGTTGAAACAGCATCGTGGTATTTTTCAAATGTTAATCTCCTCTTTTTAAAACAAAAATGAAATGCTTCAACTTTTCTGAGCACAAGGGTGACAAATACTAGGTGTTTTGTATTTGCCTTTTATAAGGTAAAGAATATTAAATTTTAAGTTGTAAAATATGGTTATATTGAAAATAGAATGTATTCCGACTGTAGAGGTATTAAAATAAAGTTAATTAAATGAGAGCAAGCCTTTTTCATTTAAGACCCTATTTATTTTAAGAAAGTTTGATTACTGCTAGATATATAGAATTTATACGTTTTAACTTCTTTTCTAACTTTAAAATATTCTTGTGGAGTTACTGAAGGTGGCAGATCTATTTTAATATGTTAAATAATTTGAGGAGTCTGAAGCAACATATTCAAATGGAAACACAAAATATAGGCCTAGAAATGGAATATTCTACACAAAATATTTACGCACGTGCCAACCTATATCATGATTTTAATGGAATACATTTCAAACAACTTAAAACTTTGTCAAAATTAAAGTTATATTTGCTTTAACTGTAGTTTTCTAGAAAAGAAAACACCCTTTATCTTATAATTGGTAAATCTGTTAATATTGAGTACCGTTCTACTCGAAGAATTTTAAGTAATTCACGTTTGTTATAAAAACATGAGGTTTTAATTTAACTAGTATAGTGAGGTCACAACTCGACGATAAAATAGAAAAACAGTGGAACGTCAAATAGTATCTTTTTAAAAAGTAATCTAGTTGTATTTTAGAGTTTTTTAAAAGATCATTAAAACAAAATTATGGATATTATATGATATTTCATCTTGCATTCCATGTTATATAATAAATAGAGTATTACAAAACGAAATAAGCAGTAAGTTCAGTTAAGCACATTAGGTAACTAATTTCATTAATTTAGTTATGAGAGTATAATTGGAATCTCAAGACAACTCTATATATTTGAATCGTCAAAATAAGTTAAAACGAAATACTCCAATAATCATTAAAATCATAAATAGTATTTGTCAATAAGAAATAATTTTAGTTCGATTTTAAATCTATATAATGGTTAAATCAGTTTCAGCGTTTTAGGTAATATTTAGGTTATTATATATGTACATTAAGCGCCATGTAGTTAAGAGAATCAGAGATTATTTTATATATAGGAAAGTGTATATGAAAATAATTTTTATTTCTTGTATTAACAAGGTGGGAGTCTTCATTAGTAGAGAACGGATTTATGTTTATATAAATATAGTTCATAAATATGTAAGCTAGTAAACTTTAAGAAATTATATTTCTTAGAAATTATTTTACATGGGCAGGTTTACTAACGTCCTCAATACATCTTACAATTCGTTTTTGAGCAATAGATATATTTGAGGATAAAGTGAAATTACTCCAGAAACATATATCGTATCTTACTCTACTCTCAACTTGAGTGTGATATAAACTTAACATATGCTCATTAGAAAGTATATTTTAAATTCATTAATAGATAGACAAGCGAGGTAAGCCTTCCCCCTGGGCAAATACACTACCGCACTCCAGGCCGAGCTAGTTGCAATTACATGCGGTATCCTGGGGGCCGACCAAAATCGGACCCAGGAGAAGGTTCTCTGCTCGGATAGCAGGGCGGCGTTGGTAGCCCTGAATTCAGCAGCGATAAAGTCGAAGCCGGTCTATAATTGCTATGAAGCATTAAACCAATTGGCAGTGAATGGATCGGTGGAATTCGTATGGATACCTGGGCATAATGGCATTAAAGGAAATCTAATTTTAAATGACCTTGCCAGACTACGGACCAGGGAAAACCTCTATGGACCAGAACCTGCAGTGGGAATAAGTCGGAATCTGATCAGAGACCGCATAAATGGCTGGGTAAGAGACCAACACAATAAAATATGGAGAGGAGCAACGGGTTGTCGAATAACTAAACTCTTCATCAAATACTCAGAGATTGAGAAATGGGCCCAAGAATTCATTAAATTGAACAGACACAAAGCCAGAGTTCTGGTGGGAATCATTACGGGCCACCATAGTAGCCTGAATGCATACTGACAAGCTGAAGCTGACTGAGAGCCCGGCCTGCAGATACTGTAAAGAAGACGAGAAAACTTCGATTCATCTTCTTTACACCTGCCCGGCACTGAAGGAGAAGAGGTACCTTATATTAGGGACCCCTGTTATCCAAGACGAGGTGAGGCTTAGGGTAGGGGACGTGCCTAAATTGCTCCTGTTATGGGATAACATTTTTGGGTAATGACCCGTATAAAAGGGGATAGCCAAAGGACTACCCATGCGATCAGTGGCTCATGAGGCCCAAACCCACACTACATAATAATAATAATAATAATAATAATAGGAAAGCGATTTCAATTTTGATATTACGAAATGATAATGCTCCTTTCAGTTTGAACATTTATCTATTACAAGACCTAAGAAACAAAATTTACTAGATCGCGCTAAACACATATTTCCGAAAATTTGCTCTGTCTTGAACTACATGGAATTTTAAAAATTCAATTTGTTGTTATTATATACAATGAGTTACTTCAATATCAGTTGCTTAAAGAGTTTAACATGTAAGTACATTTTGTCTTTAGCAGATTATACTGCTTCTCTGATATATTGTAAGAGACATGTCATCAGCATGTCAAGTGCAGAATCCTTCAGATATTAAAGCATCAATTTCATTAATATAAAATAGAAATAATATAGATTGAGATCATATTAACATTAAGGTAAAAAATTAATTATTGTTATAGATAGTAATTAATTTTTGACATTACATGTACATAATTTTGTTACTAAATGATTTATTTTAAACTCTTACACACTTCAACATTTTTTTTTTTTGTTGAAACATCACCATGGTGTTTTTTTTTTATTTTGAGTCCCTCAGTTTTAACAAAAATTAATAAACCATAATATCGTTACTTACTCCCTCAGTACATCGTAAAATTTATTTTTGAGCAAAAAATACATTTGAGTATAAAGTGGAATTGCCCCAGAAATATATACCGTATCTTATTCTACTTTCAACTTGAGTGTGATATAGGCTTAGCATACGAGTATGCCCCTGAGAAAGCTAATTTTTTAAATTCATTAATAGATAGACAAGGCTAACTTAATATTGATATTATAAAATGATAATGCTCCTTCTAGTTTGAACATTCGTCTATTACAAGACCTAAGAAACAAAATTTTCTAGACTGCGCTAAACTCATATCACCTATAAGCCATTGTATTTCCGAACATTTGTTCTGTCTTGTTCTGTCAGTTTCAATAAGTGTATTTATATATGTGTATATTAGCCGTAAAATATTCGACTGATTATTTCCTATGTAAGATTGTGATTGATTATGTAATACTCACTACTTTATGTATTAACAAAGTTTTCAATGTCTTTCGACCTGTAATAGTACATTAATGATTGTACTGCATTCATGAGACAAAATTGGTTTCAATTAAATATGAGCAACCGTTAAACAAACAAATAAATTTAAGTAACGATTCATGGTTGTTTTATTGGCACTACTGCTAAACTTCGAAATTCGACTTCTATTTATAATAAAGTGTCAGTTTGTATACACGGTGGCGCAATGGGTATTGACGCTTTTTGAGACGCCACTGTCCGAATATGAGTAAAGTGGAGGGGATACTCAACCGTTTAAAATATTCCGCATGTAATACCATTTAGTAGCCATGGATACGTGGCCAGTGAATCAACGTAGCTTTTGCGTTAGGGCGTATCACCGATCGGAGTCTGTTATTGAGGTGCAACGACAGCTTCGGCGTGAATATAACATTCCAAGGTGTGGTAGAATTCCTTCGCGCAACACAATTTTGTGATGGGTTGCAAAGTTTCGTGATCGTGGAAGTGTAAAAAATTAATTTTTCGGTTCTGCTAAAACTGTGCGTACACCGGAGAATGTAGAGCGAGTACGGCAAGCTGTAAAAAGGAGTCCATTTCGTTCAGCAAAGTGTCAAGCGGTAGCATTGAACATTACACGAAGAAGTTTGGGTCGAATTTTACACGAAGACCTACTATTTCATCCATACACAATTCAAGATGATCATAAAATTTTACCGCAAGATTTACCAGCACGAATACAATGTTTGTAGAGCATTTCTTGACGTACTGAACCCAAATGTTTTAAATTTAATAATGTCTGATGAGGCGCATTTCCATTTATCAGGATATGTGAATAAACAAAATTTTCGATACTGGGCTGCTGAACAACCTCAACAAATTCACGAACAACCTCTGCATTCCGAAAAAGTTACCGTATGGTGCGGTGCGTCTGCATTCGGAATACTAGGCCCGTACTTTTTTGAATAAAATGACCATACAGTGACTATAACTTCTCAACGATATTTGGAGATGCTTCAAAATTTTTTACCTGCTGAATTGCGACGACTGGAAGTAGAAAATAACGTCTTATGTTACCAGCAGGATGGAGCAACAAGCCATATTGCGAGAATTTGCACGGCTGCTCTAAGAAACATGTTTCCTGGATGACTTATATCTCATCATGGTGATTTTAATTAGCCGCCGAGGTCACCAGATTTGACCAGCCCTGATTTTTTCCTATGGGGATATTTGAAAGCTAGGGTTTTCGAAAATAGACCTCAAACGCTACAAGCTTTAAAAGACAACATTACGCGAGAAATCAGAGCGATAAACCAGGAGATGCTGCTACGAGTTACAGAGAATTTTCAATCACGACAGGAATGTTTAGAAAAACGGTGACCATTTAAAAGACATTATTTTCAAAAAAATTATTTTTGTAAAACTGCATTATATGTGTAATAAAAATATATGTTTTTGGCCTTGGTCGTTTCATTAGTATATCCATAATAACACTCTATAAACCGTCAATACCCATAGCGCCACACTATATAAAAAATTACATAACAATCACAAAAATTGGAACGAATGGTAGGTATTATAAAAATTTTATTTTTATATTCGACATAACATTACTTACTTCTGAATTCTACAATAAATTATATTTCTTAAAGGGAATACTTTTTGTTACTAAGTTAATAATAATCACAATAAATATATTTCGCATATTCACAATCGATCCAAGCTAGCATTGGATAAATATTAATTAACTTGAAACCAATATATTTTCAATGGACAGATTTTGAATAGTTTAAATGGCACGTTATTTCACATAGTCGGCTCTATACTTTCGTCAGCCATTCGCCAAATTTATCTCATTTGAATTTTTTGTATAGACCAATATGAATAAATACGTTAATTTTATTAGGACATTTATTACATCTGAACTTTTAAAAGCTTAAAACTGCATACAATAATAACAGAACCCCCATCAACTGACATATTTGTCGCAGTATAATAAGTTAGGTTAATGGTATGCATATTCAATCAACCGTAAAATTTATTTGAGAAGAAGACACGAATAAGCTTTAAACAAATTTTATGTAATTACGAAATAACTGACTAGTTTTTTAAATTTCATCGCTATATTTTCATTATATTTTGACTATATTTCACCACTAAGGTTCTGTCTGTGATGACTATACAGTATGGTACAAATTCGTGTTTTCATGGTTTAGGTACGTTCGCAGAGCATTTTACAATTTTTCGAAGAAGTATAAATCTACGTAACTATACCCCTTTTCTTTCACACTAAATGTTGTTATAATATAACGTTATAATAACACCATTTAAGCAATTTTGTGATACATTTTAATGACACAATAGGAATTTTGCATTTGATTTTACTTTTTAAGGTATTCTAACTAATGTTTTATCTGGACTACTCGGAGTTTTCTCTCGAAAATTAAAGTTGTGAAAAATATTTCTATATACAAAGTGCCCTACAGTCGGGCCGCTGCAACATTACCACTACGTCACCACCATATGGTAATATCACAGATAACTCGCTATCCCCATGAACGCATTTGCTATAATAGATAAACAAGAGACAGGTGATGTTACGTGTGTCTTCGGTATTTGGAGATGACCTGCATATATCATCGACAACTGTTTTTATATTTTTACGCTAATCGGTGAGAAGACAAATAGTAACATACGTATTAGATTAAAAATATGAAACTTTTCTATTGACTAACGCAGTGTAGATAATTTTCGAGTGATATTGACATTTGACTGCTAAGCTCGTTTCGTTTTCTGCAAATTTCTGAGCCTATTTACTAATATTTGTCATAGATCCATTCTTCTTAGAGCGAAACTAGTTTCAGGATTGGAGTTGACGTAAGTAAGCAATATTTTTTTATGACAGTTATATGCACGTCTTGTTTTAGATGCCGGGAAAAACATTAAATTATCAAGCACAGCAAATGGTGTTGATTCTCCTGGAATACTGGATAAAAGAAACGGAGGCCCTTAGTAATATCTGTTAGTGCTGTTCAAGAGGTAAAAGACATAGATTCACAAATATCTGAAGTAATGTGTGTGTACCTGTTAAATTTTAGAGTAGCGGAAGCTCTTAAACTTTCGAGGAAAACAATATACACTATTATAAAAAGAAAAGAAAACAACCCAGTTCTTTCTTCACCCGGAAAAAAAGACATTGCCAAAGGCCCATGACAATGGATCTACCTGAAGGTATAAAAATGGCAGTACGAGATACTTTATACAATATGTATGAAAAATGTAAGTATGTTCTGCCTACATTTGTTTTCTTATGTAAATACAGGGGCATTTACTGTGTAGACCAAAATGATGTGATAAAATTGTTTTTGTTTTAGGACAGCATGTAATTGTTGGTACTTTAAACGAAGAGCTTAAAAAACGAGAAATAATTCATGTGGGAAAAACATCACTTATAGCTATATTAAAGGAGGTGGGTTATAAATTCAAGAAGGAAACAATTGATGAACTTTAACTGAATGAGTTAATATAGCAGCTAAGAGGGGCAGGTTTTTAAAAAATTATTGTGATAACATGAATTCATAAAAAATATGGAAGGCATATTTAACAACATGCAGTGAACATGTGAGCCTTTAGACGTGACATGTTTATATCGCTAATTTCAAAATAATGTTGTCCTATTTAAAACACAAACAGGTTTTTTGTATACCATAGCCAGCAATAAAGTTATTTGTTTTATGTACTGTTATGAAAATATTTATTATACATATTTAATTTTTAATTGTATAAGTATATAACCACTTCTTTATGGTAGAATAGCATCTTTATCATTTTGATAATGATTGTGTTAATGAGACCTATAATAAAGCCATATTTAGTATTATATTACATTCGCTTGTGTTGATTTCTGACATACTGTTTTATAAACTAAATAAAATTAGTGTTTTTTTTGTGTGAAGGACGTTTATTGCCAGACGTTTTTTGTATATTTATTTTATTCGATACCTAACTAAAATGACATTATTTTAGCACATTAGAATTTGAATTTTAAGGTTAGTTATGCTTTCTTCATATAGTTTGGGTGTTTAGATAAGAGAAACTCTTGCAGAAAGTGCACAATTAAGGTCAGTGTACTGTAACAAACTAAAATATACCCAAATAAATAATAGTGATGAATTAGGCGAATATGTACTAGTAGTTTGTAATACTTGTAGTTTCATAACTCCCCAAGTTCCACAATAGAGCCAAAGCTCCGATCGGCGGAAAGACGCAGTTATCTTGACAATCACAGACCAATTTATATGTATATTGTGTTTTTTCCAAGTACTTTTTACGTTTGAGTCCATAGATTATAAAGTTTGTTGCCGTGATAACTTATTTGAAAGGCATTTTCTAATTTGTTTTGGTTCTGGTAATACAGTTGACTGTAAAGGCGGTAACTTTAAATTATGTAAACAGTCACTCATTTGACTCTGATTTTTCATCTTAGTTCATACGAATATCGCTTGTGACGTAGTGGTAAAGTTAGAACGGCCCAACTGTATGTAAAAGTGGGACACCACCTAAAAATTATCCTCAAAATGAGATCAAAGTGTTTATTAACAGACAAAATTCGTAATAAAGGATACTTAATTAAATGGAACTTTTTAGGAAGAAACATTAAATTATATACTTCGTGAATTATTTTCTTAATGTAAATACTTCTCCGTGTTTTATTAACAATATCGATATCTGTTGCTATCGCATAACGTTATTTTTGAACTCAATCCAATAAAACATTATTTAAAATTCGCCGTGCGGCAAAACTAGCGAAGTTAATATAATTTTAATACAATACGTGTTAAAAGAATTAGATGTAATTAGGAAAATTTAGTTCAGCAATTTGCAAAAACAAAACCACGATACGTTCAAATCATTTAGCTACAATATTAATAATAATAATAGGTATAAACTTTTAAAAGATGAATTATTGCATTATCTATTAAAAGATTGTTTTTTCATTATTCATTCTGTGTAATGAATAAAATATATGAAGAAATGCTTTTAATTTATTATTTTTTTAAATTTTGTGTTTAATACCGTATTTGAAAAATTTTAATGTGAAATAGATTAATTTTGAGTTATATAAATGTTATAATATATGTATGTTTCTATAAGTATATGAATTATGTACTTAAAGGAAACAAAAATACTTGTATGCTTATACCATATTTGAAATATTTGAATGTAAAATAGATTAATTTTGAGTTGTATAAATGTTATAATATATGTATGTTTCTATAAGTATATGAATTATGTACTTAAGGGAAACAAAAATACTTGTATGCTTTGTACCTATTCGGTACCTGTTATGAAATGTAAAAGTGGAAATAAATCAATGAAAGCGGTTTTAAAAATTTTTAAAATTTCCTCAAGAAAATAGCTAATTGCCTCAAAATTGGGACAACCATTTTGGGAAACAATATTTCACAGAGAATTCTTACGTTACTAGAAAATAAAAATATTTGTACTTTAACAAAGAATATTATAATGAAATATTAATTTTACTACATTAAAATGAAACCCCTTAATGGAAACTTCTTTACTAAATACTACTACTAAAACAAAAATAAGGTTACTGTTTCTCTACAGCATCCTTCAAATATAATCAAAGCTAAGCTATTAACTAAATTAACTTGTTAATTGGTTCTCTACCAGCTCTCTTCCCATCGTTTTCTGTAAACATCTAACAAATAATGCAAAACATCTGCAATTAGCTGTTAATTAACGTCATAAAAATAAAACAGTTGCATACTAGAATTTCTCGTTCAGTGCTTTGTAACATTTACAGTATTGTATTTAATTATTTTAATGCCCTATATCGTATAGTCTGTCCAATCATGTATGTTTCTTTTGGCAAGTTTAATAAATAAATGTGCTTTATGTCACCTTTGTAAATTCAGATATTTAATAAAGCTTTTCAATTATGTTCACTAACTGACTGAAAACGTGCATAAATATTAGAAAAATCAAAACACACAATCCGATAGAATTATTAAGAGTATATTTACTTCATACAGGCAAGCTGTAAAAATAGTAAATCAAATATATTTCTTAAATATGATGATGCTATTCTATTGGATGTATTCCCTGAAAATATATTGTAATTACTTCTGAAAACGAATTAACTAAAAATGTTCGTCTGTGATTTATTATAATTTTGAATATATATTAATATTAGCATAATTTCTTTTAAATGATATTCAAAAATATCTTTGCATAATGTTTCGTAATGTTTATGTTGCCATATAGCAAATATTATCTATCTATTAGTTAAGATTTGAACGTAACGAATAAGAATCAATATTTGTCCAGCAAGTCAAGGTAATCAGATAATCAGAATATATACTTTTTGTAATTACATCAGAATGGAGATAAGAACAAACCACGCATGTGAGCTACCCTAATACAGCTTAATAAAAAGCCTTCATTTTTATTCGTATCACCATTAATACACAGTGTTTTTAAATAAAGTAGCAGAGGTCCCTCGAGTAAATAGAGTCAAAAATAAGGATTAAAAAAAATATCTTATATGAAAGCCTGAAGGGACATAACCGCTTAAAACTGGAGGCTACTTTTTTACTTTTACTTTTTTCTCTACAATGGTGACCGTTGAAGACATAAAATTAGATAGCAGATTTATGTTACTAATAAAGAAACATCTTGTTATATTTTTTTCGGTTATTCTTTCACTTTAAATAGGAATGAAAGAGTTTAACCCCTTTCCAATATTTCATTATTTTTTTATATTAAGGAAATTAATTCATGCAAAATATTTATCATGAGATGTATCTATCTCCCACTTTTTTTCCTCATATAGTTTTGTTTGAAATTGAATTTTTGAAGAAATATATATTAGGCAGGTATCATAACAATACATGTTATTTATCATATTATTAATAAGTCGATATTGCTGTTAACAAATAATTAGTAGCAATTAATTTGTTTGTTGGCAAAATAATTATGGCATATAATATGCATACCAATGGTGAATATTTTGACATATTTCAGGCACTTTAAGCGACGATGTAGCGATTTATTTATCTTTGACGTTAATTACTTGAATTTTATTTTATTAGACTAAACATATAAAAACTTTGTCAAACTTTTGACGATTAATCGTGAGTAAACTAATAGTATAAATAATTTGTCAAAATTTTACTAAGCTGAGTAGTAAAAAATAAACAATTGCCTAATAAAGAAAGAACTTGTAATGTGAGACATCGATCATTCTACACAAAATTAGTACAAAATACTAACTCTAACTTATAATATATCAATAGTGCAGAAATCTATGATATAGTATCTGATTCAGTACATAAAATTATTTAAAAAATCTTCAATAGGGTAAGTGAAGTCCTGTAAGAAAAATAAGTGAAAGTCTACAATATTTATGCAAAGTTTAGTTTTATTAAAAACTATTCAAGTAGCTCTTACTAACATTAAGAAATATATCTCTCTGCAAAAATTTAACAGAATTAGACAACTACTAAAATTAAAATAACCCCAAAATTTTGTTTCTTTAAGGAAATATCGAAATTTTGCATTAAATTGGTAAAACTAATTGTCTTTTATTTTATCATGAAAATATTACTCTGGTCTGGAAATTACAAAACTCGTGGTACTTAGATTTCTGATCATCTAAGTCAGCTATTGATTGCTAATAAAATGACTATGACGACAGATATGAAAATGAAGGGTGGAAATCTGCTGCAGAATACCTTTTCAGCTGTATCTATGGCCTAGACTGCTACAGAGTTGCCTCTAAATGCCTAGAAGGTACTAGCCGTCAAAGTATCCAAAATTAAAGAACACATACAACCGAATATATATACGACCTATAAACTTCCGAAATCCAATATCTGATATAACTTGCCTTTAAAGTAGGATCGTAATCGTAAATATGAACCAGTAAAACTCAAAAATATGAAGTCAATGAACTAGACCAAAAACCAAATCATCTCTTTATTTTTATAATAGATGCGATAAATATGCATACCTAAGCTATTACTATTAGTACAAATCTCCATTACACAATAAAGTTGTGATGGGCGTAGTTAGTTGGAGATGTATATTTTTTATTTATATATTTTTATAGCCTATTTAACAAAACAGTGTGATCCAAGGTATCAGAAGCTTTACTAAAATCTAACAGTATTAAACACGTGTTTAGATTGATATCATTTGCTCTAAATATGTCATCAGTAACTCGACGTAATGCAGTAGTGCAAATAATAGAGAACTCTCTTTAATCCTTCTATAAATGAGGCATATGTTAAATATATCCAACATGCTGAAACTACAATATAAACCAGTCCAAATAAATTCTGAAGATTGTCAGTTCTAAACAATACTGAACGGGTATAACTTCCACCGAGAAAGTTTATAGGGCGTCATATATGTGTAAGTTGGGTTAAACATTTTTTTTTTAATTTCGGATACTTTGGTGATTGGAGTCCTGTAAGCATTTAGTGATAACCTTTAGCAGTGTTCGAGTGGAAGATATTTCATTATGGTCTGGATGACGGCTACAGCTGAAAAGGATCCTTTTCAGCTGACTTTCGCCTTGTTTTTTCTGTCCGGCCGCATGGTTATCATTCCAAAAAACAACCGTTTACATTGCTGGGCTATCTAAACACCTTTAGTTGAAAAATCTTCAGTTTTTATTAATTTTATTTTTAAATATTTCTGTTAATTATCATCCTGATATATGCTATAATTTATTTCATATTTTCACATGGACATAATAAAATTTGCAATTTTCAATTTTAATAGTAACTATAATAAAGTATATAAAAGCCTTTTTTTGTATTTTCTTAACTGTAAATATACACATTCTATGGTCACAATATCAAGAGCATGTCAAAAGTAATAAATAATATTGAATATTTTTTATAATAAGAAATCATTATAATTTAGATATGTTCTAATAATACAGTCGTTGGCACATAGAATAGTATTCAATAATTTAAATTAAATTTTAACATGATATTTTCATGGCGAAATAAATTGCAATTATTTTTACAAGCGTAATCTGATATTTCGATGTATATTTAAAGCAACAACATTCTGCGGTTATTTTAATGTTAGTAGTTTAATGTTAATGATATTTTTAAATATCGAAAGAGTTACATATACTTAAGAATTACTTCTTATTCCCTTAATTAACTTAAAAGTTGAATATGTATATAGTTTATTTCATGGCTATTTTGCAAATAAAAAATCGCAAAACATAACCTTGGCTTATTTTTATAACTAGGCTCAGGTAGACCCTTCCTTTTATCGGCAAGATAATAGAGTTCTTTATTTGGCAAATAGCGATGAAATGAATAGTACTTATATAAGAATTACTTTTTAATCCCAAGAATTATGTGAAATAGGTCCTAAATGATCTAAACAGCATAATGTCTATAAAAATGTTCATTCAGAATGTTTAAGTTAAGTCAAATTGTTAAAAAAATGGTCCTAAAATAAAGCGATAGAATTCCATCTATTACAATAAAATAGTGAAGCAATAATACATCCCTTATAATATATATTCAAATAGAATAAGGGAAGACTTTTTTTGAGGATTCATCTTACTCATTTTCTCAATATTTTTAATTTTTGATTTTTTCTAAATATCAGAGGGCATTTCTTGATTTATTGTTGAATTACATATTACAAAGAGTCTTCCCAAGGAAACAGTTCAGTATATTATACTTAAGGATTTATGTTTAAGATATGTTATTACAGAACATAGACATTACTTGTCTATCTTCTATGTCTTGTCTAGTAAATCTTACATTTTTCTTAACTCTCATTACTTTATAAGCTGGCTTATTTAACGATGAATTTACGTGTTAGGTTTTAATTCCCGCTTCCCTGAGACTAACTAAATATTTAATTTATATATTAATGATGGCATGATCAAAAATGCATCGCCCTTATTTATGCAGTAGCTGTATTAAGGGGAGCTCGCGCGTGGTTTGTTCTTATTTCCTTTCAAATATATTTACAAAGTCGTCTATGTCACGGCTTAAATAGAGGGCGCAAAGCAGAGCAGAATCCTTTAGCAAACAGTTCTGAATCATGCGCTGAATAAAAGATTCACGGATATAGAATACATCAAACAGGCATTCAACATGTAATACAATACATTAATTCAACTGATTGTACTATAATACGCTCGAATAATCTGTTCAATAGGGCTTTACACCTTTTCGTCGATTGTGCTCCACGTATCGGATTTATCTTGCTCGCTACCTGCTGCATACCCCATTTGGACCCAATTTATATTTTTTGAACGCTTTTGGTATTATTATTTCGTCCCTCCGAAAGTGTAATTAAAACGATTCCGGACCCAAAGGGATACTTTTGTTGGCTGTTAAATGCATATAAAAGGGTTCTGAACGTGAAGAGGACATATATGTTGATAAAGTGTGGAATAAATGCAATAAAGCGGACAGGGAAGCTCCGGAGCAAAAACTGTGGAGAAGCACTTCGTACGTGGAATTTCATTATTAATTCCATTTACAGGATGTTAAAGTTAAAACAATATTTATCAGTTTGTCCAATCATGACAAGGCGCTGGAAATTTCGATGCAGCAAAAAAGCAGGAAATCTATTTACCGCGAACACGGAAATCCTGTAGGAAATGTGTATCACGACACACATTTCCTCAACCAAGTTGGCATCATCGAGAGAGGGTTAAAAGTGACATAGTTTTAAATAAATTTTAGTGGTGGTAGTGGTCTTCAGACAGGTTTATTTTGTTTAGATATGATTCTTTTTTGTATAAGTTTATTATATTTAACCTCATTGCTGTAGAAATTATGACGTCTTCATAATTTTTTTTATTATCAATATCCATATCTGATGATATAATTCAAGAACGCATATTTTTTATGTAAGATATGTTAATTTTTTTGGCATATTACAGAATAATTATTTTGGGAAACAATATACAGAAGTATTTTAGTAAATTAATCAGAGTAATATTATGAAAAATAATAGCAAACTTTTCCTACATAATCAATAAGAAAGCCACGTAAAATTGAAAGTTTTGTGTTTACTACAAAAATTATAAAATCCACAAATAGATTACCACATAAATAATATCATTTAAATGTAAATGAGTTATTGACTATGTTGTATAGTCATAAAAATTAATTTTTTAAATACTTATCAATAGTTCCATTTACCAATAACATATTTCAGATATTTTAAATCGTACATAAGCACATTATTAATAGAATAATAGAAATTTACAGTCTAAATCCCGTTGTTGAATATATTGAAGAAATATTAAAATCGTAATAGGATCCAAGTAAGGGTTTCAAGTGGTAGTTTTATAAAAAAAAAAAAAAGAATGACGATGTTTGCATTTTTTTATTTTCAAATAAACAAGAAAAATTTAAATAAACAATTAATACATTCTCTTGTACCAATTCACATGTTATATAGATAGAGGAATGCTTTAGAAGTGGAAATATGTCAGTTACCTGAGGTAAAAGTAAGTCTACGGAATTTTGGAATAGCTTTAGCGTTACTTAAAGTGAATCGTTCTTTCAAGCTAAGAGAAACATTTTTTTTTAATAATAATGACATTAAGATACTTTGTCGTAAAAATCATTTTTGATTGGTTTTAAGCAAATACTTATAATTTATCAATGATTTTCTTTGGGATTTTATATTTCTGTATATTTAGAATTGTATTTTTATTTAGCAATTTTCAGAATTAAGTTAATGTCGTTTGCTTCATAAAAATTGTCCTAAAGTGCACCGGTTTTGACATACAAGGTGTTGAAATTTTTATTTTCTTGAACGACTTTTATAAATATCTCTCAAACGAACTACAATTTAAAAAACATATTTGACGATGTACAATATCTCGAGGAGCACTAATATTTCCTTATTATAAAAATTTCTGGAGCTTACTAGTGGCATCAAAGAGGGGGATAATTACCTGATCCCTTTCCTACCAGAATTTTCACACCACTGGTTCTAGCCACTAGACATACAATTAGGGATGTTTTACAACTGAGTGTATTTTTTAAAATATCTTGTCTTAATTGTAACTCAAAAACTCCAAAAACATTAATATTTATACATGTGTATCCTACTCAAAAACTACAGAAGATTTGTTGCGTAAACATTAAATCTAAAATAAGTCTACTGGCTAGGATCAGTGGTGTAGAAATTCTGGTAGGAAAAACGGTCACAACTCCCAGTCTTTGCTTTTTAAGATTGTAGTTTGTTCCAGAGGCATTTAAAGAAATCGTTGAAAAACAAAAACATACTATATCTAAAAAGAAGGTACGTTTTAGCCCAATTTTTTGAGAAGCAAACTGGTAGTGCCTTCTCTATTTATGTTCGGCTCTGTACTTGAATTACATTATTTTATTGAATATTTTATTGAGCATTTCATATTGAAATAATATGAAAGCAGCAATATTCTCGTATGCCAACATTAACTTTAATCAATTTTCTTCAAAAATAGATGCACATATGCCAAAATAAAAATAACGATTGAATATGTATTCGAAATAGCTTCCAGACAAGGTGTTACTCACACTTTTATTACTTAAAAACATTTCAATATTGCGCTTCAAAACCATATTTTATGATTATATAACTATTTATTAACTAAAACATTATTTTCGCATTTTAATGTGTGTATTTGAATGATTGTTCTCTTAGGTGTCTCAGTTCCAAAGTTAAAAGAAATGAGGCTGGGAGGACTTTAGACGCACGCCGTATATGGTTATCTGCTAGTGGTCGTAAGATATTAGAAAGTAAGGTTACAATAACAGTAAAGAAATAATGAAATACATTTTATTATAATAATATATTCAAACATTTCAAAATGGTATTTTGCTGATGTTCTTTAAAAAGTGTCTACCGGAATGTCTCTTAATTTAGAGTCAGTTTAGTTTCAGTTGATTTACAACATATTAGCGATACATACATTCGAACAATTTTAGATCTGTGATTTATGGGATGGGGAAATTTAGTTAAGGTGAAGAATTTTGAAATTAATATTTATATGCAAAATAATAAAAATATCATTATCAAGGATATAAAATACAAAAATATACATGCTGCAGAGACAAACCTTTGAAATTTCAACTTCTGAATTTCCGAAGTTCAGAATACTATGAAAAATATTTTCATTGTTGAGACCAAAGCGGCTTTATAGAACTGAGCCGACATGTAACAATGTTTGAATTAACTTTTATTCCTACATCTAAAAAGCGTCATATACAAATATTATAGTTTTTTGGTAAGCCTTAATAAATGGTAAAAACGCACAACTAGAAAACTATTATCCACGATACATATACAGTAACTTATTTCTTCAAAAAGGATTTTACATTACTGTTTACTTGAATACTTTTATTTTAAACCTCTAAAGTATAAAGTAGTAAGATTATTTTGTGTTTGAATTAACCTCTATTCCTACATCTATAAAAGTGTGACATAGAAATATTATAGTTTTTTTTTCTTGGAAAACTTTGTTATATGGTAAATACGTATAACTAAATAAACAGTTCTAAAACCTTAAAACGGACTTTTCCGCAGGTAGAATATCTCTATCTCGAACTTGAGTGGCCGAAAAAAAATAAGCCAACACATAAGTGAATATGTGTTTTATGAAACAGTTTTACCTTTTCATTGGCGACTGCTTCAGTGTCCTATCAATACGTTTGAGATCGAACGAATTTTTTTTTTTTTTCGATTCATTAATATATGATACAGGCCGAATATATGTATTTTTCGTTCAATGCAAAATCAGTAACGCGTTAAATGTTTATGTTTAAAATCTCAGAATGATCATAAATATTTTTTACATTGTGATTTCTCATGACCAATAGACAGGGTGTGTCCTATCCACCTCAAAGTCAATAGATATCGTCTGGTAGACATCCCTAATCAGAATCAGTTGAAACCTCATTGATGCGTCACGATTTAATTGAGTGATCGTGCTAACAAAAAGATATTCTCAAAAATTCAACCATTTTGCTTTCTCATGACCCATGAATATGGTAGAGTGTATTCTATCCACCACAAAATCAATAAATGTCGTCTAGGAGACATTCCCGATCAGAATCATTCAAAGCTCGATCGATTCGACACGATTTAGCTGAGTTATCGTGCTAACAAGAAATTTTAATTCCGACGACAATGACAAGGACACACACAGAGACACAAATTTTGTAAAATCTATTTTTTTCGGTTTTATGCCGAAAATCGAAAAATAAACGCTAGAAAAAAATGTTCCCATTTTTCTTTATACGATTACATTACTTTTCCGCTCTGGTATAGTTGAGTGCGGAAAAGTAAAAGTTAATATCAACGTTATACATACAGTATCTTTATGGAATTTTGCATTATTTTCAATATAATACCTTTCCTTTAAACATCTAAAGAGTAATTTGGCAAGGTTCTCTAAACTTTAGTGACATAGAGTAAGTCCCTTAAGTAAATACACATTATTTTTTATACCCTCATGACATAAAAGCATAAACTATTTTTTGGGTAACAAGGAAAGGATTATAATTTTGGAATTAGAATCATTGAAGATATTTAAAGTTTTTTTTTTAAGTTTGGACACACAGAAATTAGACCATCCTTCCCCAGGTTCCCAAGTTCCCCAAGTGCCAAGTTCCCTCTGGTGAGAATCGAACTCACGCAGACAATGTGCCCAGTATTTGGCCCAGTTGCCACCCTGTTACCAAATACCAAATCAACACCACCGCGGCACTATGAGAATAGGACCATGCGTCACCCATCCAAGTCGCAACCGTGCAATCCGTTCCTTGACTTCGAACAGCGCAAGTCCGACAATTAACGGAGTGCGCTGCCTCATCCTCATTTGAAATTAGATATTGAAAATTATTATTAATAAAAGATCAAAAAAAAAATTATGAACATATATACATATTTTCTCATACCAGGTTTGTCTGGTAAATTACTTTTGTTTCACAGATCTTTCAATATTTTTTAATTTTACTGTTTCAAAGGGAATAAATTAGCTTAGTCTCTAGATAGTTTTTAAATAAACAACGGAAATACCGTTACCATTTTGATGTGTACGGATACTTTGGTTCCACTTGAATTCATTGAAATATGTGTTGTTATTACGGTTAAGTAAGAATACGGTAGCACTAAAGAGATAAAGAAAGTTTATTACAGAAATGTACATAAATACGTTAAAATTATATCGGCAAGTATGCTATTTTTTAAAAAATTGCTGACTTGTCTAGGTAGGTATTTTGTAAAGAAATGAGGATATTGCTTCTATTACTTTAATGTATGTAGGTTATTAAAATTTCTTTAAATTTGTAAATAAATGCTAGCCTTCTAACCCACCATTATCACTTTATGCTTATATATACATGAAACTCTGAACATAACGGTTAAAGAACTGAACATAATGATTAGAAAATATGGATATAACTCTAATAACGAAATAGTTAAATAAGGTGGATTAGAATACCCAGCAAACAATTTTTATAGATTTATCAGATGTACCGCTATAATTAACTGTCACTGTCATATTAATAGCAGCATAGTAGTAACAAAAATCACTTAATGTATATTACAACAATGATTTAAGACTTTAAAATAACATTGGCGCATTCGCCATTTACTGTAATATTGTAAGAATTATAGTACTTTGATTTCAATATAGTAGGCATTAAGTAATTCGCAACATGTCAACCTGTGCGATGGGCGAGACGTACGGACAACGCGATTCTATGAGCGCATCATTTTAGAGGGTTCCAAAATTTATCAAGCATAGAACAATAAACAGATATTCAGGATAATTCTTTTCACAGTTTGTTATGATAACGATATAAATAAATAAGTCCTCCAAAACCTGAGTCGAGTCTACAACTGCTTTACATAATGATTTGAAGCAATTTTTGTCATACAATAGTGCTACTATAACAAGATGCGAACAGGATAGCTGTTATTCCATACCTGATTATCCATTCCATTGTGGTAAAAACTAAATTAACTTTACAAATGTACGCTCACCTATATAGGTATATCCAAATATCCAACTTAGCCAGCCAAATATCCGACGTAGCCAGCGCTTTCGCTAACTGGACAAGTGGCCCCTGCGAAAATTCTATTTACATAGTAAATTAACATTGGTAAAAGTCACTATCATTACTAAAAGTACAACGATCACTGAAAAATAATATACATCACCCTCGATACCACCGACAAAACACTTAAAACACACTAGCCTCTACCCAACTGACACCACTTTTATAACCATTAATTATGTTATACCTCTGATAACTCATCACTGTCGTCGCTATTGCTGTCACTATCACTATCACTGCTGTCCTCTAAGGCTATAATAACTGGTTCTGTTATAGCTTCAATTCTTGTATCAAGGTCCCACATTCGTTGTTCTTCCTTTTGTACATGTATAATGCATTTACTTCATGTTTTTGCAGTTACGTTATTAATCGCCTCCTGCAGAAGTACTTTTACATCTTGGAATTTAAATGTTGTGTTATTTCTTGCCACATAAGTTTTTATATATTCGCCTAGAGTAGTTCGATGGGGTTCAGCTCGCAGTGGTATAGTGGCAACCGAAGAATTATAACACCGCGAGCTTTACCCATTTCGTCCACTACATATTTCATGTATTTTATTTTTTCTCTTTTTGCAATGCTTAATAATTGTACTTTTAACATTATTTCTCAATATATATATTCAATATTCTATAGTCAATATTCTTCGATTTTAACCATTCCATAATTTCTCCTTTTCTCCAGGCAGATGTTGGCAATTTTTCTATTCGTCGACAATGGTAATGGGCATTATCCATTACGACCACTACACCGGGTTCAGTGCGAGGCAAAATAGACGCAAACCATTTTTCAAATGCTTTGCTGTCCATATCCTCATTGTAATCTCTTGTTCGTCGCGATTCAAACACATGTAAACCATTATCCAAATATCCGTATTCACTTCCGATATGTATGATTATTAGTCGTCCTCTTCCAGCAGGTGATTCTTTCCCGTTGATCCAGTAGAAAATCCTTCTAAAAATGCTTCTCGTCTGCTGTTGATATTTAAATGTTGCCAAACCTTGGAAACTGTATGTCCTTCATTTATCCACGTTTCGCCTAGATAGTAAACTTTTGTTTTAATAGTATGATAGTTATTTTTTCTAAATACTCCCTTCGTCATTGTACAATTTTGTTCTTTTCTATAAGCATACTTCTTCAATTTCATTTTAAGTACCGAAAATTAATTTCCTGCATAATACATATTGAAACTCTTCGGGAGAATCTAGGGAAATCCTCGTCTTCTGCGATTACAGTTGCAATTTTCTTTAACGCTGAAATTTAATTTTTTAAATAAAATCCATGAATCTTTCTACGAATCGCATATTTAACGTCGCTGTCAATTTCAATTTTTTTCCTGGTACGTGTTTCCCTTTCTTACTTATTATTTACACTTTCATGACTTTTTATTGCACGATAAATACTTCTCAAGACACTTTTGTTAAACAATTGCACATTTTCTCTGCATCATTTACTAACATATCAGCGTTTCGCGCCCAAATTCCTTCATATACGTCGTATATTAGAGAACGTTCTCGATCCGTTAAATTTGGTCGCCTACGATTACGCCGGTAATTATTGTTATCAAATTGGCAACTAGCACCCCCAATCGCTTCCATTTCTAAAGAGTTTTAAAAATTTATTTGAACACCAAAATATTTTCTGCCCAACTTGCACGCTTGAGAACACTTGCGTTAAATAAAACCATCTGTTTACAACAGCAAGGAGGTTAAATGCCTTTATCAGCCTGTCTCTTTTTGTTTGCCTGCTATAATAGACAAACAAGAGAGACGAGGCGCGTGCAAACAGTCTACGCGCGACTAAGGATAGCAGAGATCACAGAGTGCAGGGAGCGGTATATTACAATTTACAAGTGAAACAGACACGAGAATTGTTAAATCGTATTACCAGCTCATAAAAATAGTGTTCTGTCCCTTACTGCCCACTATTTTGAAACCAAAGTATAACTATACATGCCCACTTTAAACTCTATGGCACCTTCGACATCTCTTAAAAGTAGTACCTGCTATTTTCTTCAACAAAACACTGATATATGATCATGGTCTCCATGATCGGCTACAGATAAATAAATCAACCTTTTGAAATATAAATAAGAAAAATTTTATTTCTAAGAATGTTAAAATAGAGATGACAATCAGCGTACCCATTTTGATCTCCTAATACTGATGTTCTATAAAAAAACCAAAATCACCTTTACAATATAATACGTTTATATTTCATCAATTTAACTTGCATATACATATTTTTAAAATCAATACAGTTTTATTTTTTATGTTTTACGGTACTAGTTTTTATAATTGAGTACTCGTTACATAAGTTGACCAAGTAATTACTTTTACACTAATTTAACAGTATTAAGTTTACTTATTTATTTAGAATAGATCACGCCATTCGAATCTAAGTTTAGTAGTGACGCTGCAGTAATAGTTATATTACAGTTTTAATAACCACCAATGTATTGGCCATATGAGAACTGTAGTGTAGTTATATTACAAGAATTATTATCTCCCACATGCGGAATTAAACGTACTATACTATCGGGTAGGTACTTCTTGCAAGTTTTCCACTCAGGATATACACAATCATAATAGTGCACATTTTAGTAAGTAAACATAATCTATAAAATTTAATACCAGACTCGTATTTTGAAAAATATAAGATCTAATAAAAACGTGATGAATTAATTTCATATACCTTCTTTTAGCCGCGGTTGAATGTTTCATATTGCACTTACCTTTGGTCAGAAGAAGGTACATACATACAAAATTAATTCACATTCTTTTAGACATGATTGAATACAATATATTGCATTCGACGTTGACTAAATAAAAGTATATATGAAATTAATTCATCGCACTTTAATAAATATTATATTTTTTAAAATAAGAATATGTTATAAAATTTAGCAAATTATGTTTAATTAGTAAAATGACTATTATTATTGTGAACTTTAATACATTTTGAGTGGAAAGCTTATATAAACACCCGATAGTGTAATACATATAACTGCACATGTGATATTATAATTCTTGTGATACCTATTATTGGTTAGTTACTACTAAACTTAGACCCGAATGGCATTATCTATTCTATATAGCGTAAGTTCAATTAATTTAGTGTAATTCTGGAGCCACATCCATACATTAATATCTAATGCCAATTGTCGCATTATTAGATATTAAACACAGATGTAACTATGATTTAAAGCACTAATTTATTATGGTCAATATTAATATTGTTAGAAGTTAGGCGACAGCTGGAGTGGCGGTCTTTTTGACACATCAAAGCGATTTAATGTGTCACTTTTCGCCTTGTTTTGGCTACACTAGCATTCTATACTGCCACACAAGATGCAACATATTCGAGCAAATCTTAATTTTAAATACAATCACACGAAATGGAGTGGTCTAACGAGACAATAGGCGAGTTTTTAATATTGTTTCAAATAGAACCTTGATTATGGAGTGCTCGAGAGAAATGACACAAAAATAGTGATGCTCAGAGTGACGCTTAAAGACAGATTGTGCAAGCTTTAGTATTTCCAGCAACTGTACAAGATTAAAAGAGAAAAAATACACTATTATGGGACACCCATAAGAGAGCCTCTTTTCTTTCCACCACTTTCTTTTAAGTCTTACTTTTTTTTAGTTCAGTTATAATATAATAAATTCTCATAACTTTTCACACTTATATAATACACTAGCATAATAGCCTCAACATCCATTTAGTAATTATTGTGTAAGAAGCGCGTCATTTGTTGAGTAGACGTCAAATTACAAGTGTGTAGTTGAATTCACCGCGTAGTTTGATCCACATTTTTTACGCCTGAATTATTCTTAAAACACCTTGGCACGAAAGGATTTCGTTGAGTCGACATATATGTTATGAAAATAAATAAACAGAGTAACAGAGATGCAAAATATTTGTAAATAATGTAATAATTACTCAATTATATAAACTAGTACCGTAAAATATAAAATAAAACTAGCTATGTTGGTTTTAAAAATATGTATATGCAGATTAAATTGACAAAATATAAACGTATTATATTTTAAGGGTGAATTTTGTTTCCTCTTTTATATAACATAGGCATTAGGATTTGAAAATGTGAATGATCATTGTCCTTTTTGTCTTAGCATTCCTTGAAATTAAATTACTTATCTATATTTCAAACGGTTAATTTATTTATCTGCAGTCAAGCATGTAGATATATAATACTGTTTCATTGAAAAAATGCCAGGTACTATTTTTAATAAATAGCAAAAATGCCAGTGTGACTCTCAAGTGTGCTTATATAATTAGTACTCTGAAACAATATTGAAATAAATGGCGAAGGTTAAAATGTTATTTTAAAGTGTATAGATGTATTGTTATAATAGATATTAAGTGCTCTTTTACTACTTGTCCTTTTTGTTTTAGCTTAGCATTCCTTGAAACCAAATTACTTATTTATATTTCAAACGGTTGATTTATTCATCTGCAGTCAAGCCTGTAGACATATAATAATGTTTCATTGAAGAAAATACCAGGTACTATTTTTAATAAATAGCGAAAATGCCAATGTGATTTTCGAGTATGCGTATATATTTACACTGAAACAATATTGAAGTAAATGGCGGAGGTGTCAATGTAATTTTAAAGTGTTTAGATGCATTGTTGTAATAGATATTAAGTGTTCTTTTACTGCCTGCCCTTTTTGTTTTAGCATTCCTTGAAATCAAATTACTTATTTATATTTCAAACGATTGATCTATTCATCTGCAGTAAAGCTTGTAGGCATATAATAATGTTTAATTGAAGAAAATACCAGGTACTATTTTTAATAAATAGCGAAAATGCCAATGTGACTTTCGAGTATGCGTATATATTTACACTGAAACAATATTGAAGTAAATGGCAGAGGTGTCAATGTAATTTTAAAGTGTTTAGATGCATTGTTGTAATAGATATTAAGTGCTCTTTTACTGCCTGTCCTTTTTGTTTTAGCATTCCTTAATATCAAGTTACTTATTTATATTTCAAACTGTTGATTTATCTATCTGCAGTCAAGCATATAGACATATAATAATGTTCATTGAAGGAAATACCAGGTACTTTAATAAAGAGCGAAAATTTCAGTGTGATTTTCGAATAAGCATATATATTTAGTACATTGAAATAATATTGCTGTAAATAGCGGAGGTGCCGATGTTATTTTGAAGTGTTTCAATGCATTGTTGTAATAGATATTAAGTGCTCTTTGACTACTTGTTCTTGTTGTTTTAGTATTCCGTGAAATCAAATTACTTATTTAAATTTCAAACGATTGATTTATTTATCTACAGTCAAGCATGTAGACATATAATAATGTTTCATTGAAGGGAATACCAGGTACTATTTTTAATAAATAACGAAAATGCCAGTGTGACTTTCAAGTGTGCGTATATAGTTAGTACTCTGAAACAATATTGACGGAAATGGCGGAGGTGTCAATGTTATTTTAAAGTGTTTAGATGCATTGTTGTAATAGATATTAAGTGATCTCTTAGTACTTGTCTTTTTTATTTTAGCATTCCTTAAAATCAAAGTACTTATTTATATTTCAAACGGTTGATTTATTTATCTGCAGTCAAGCATGTAGACATATAATAACGTTTTATTGAATAAAATACCAGGTACTATTTTTAATAAATAGCGAAAATGCCAGTGTGACTTTCGAGTATGAATATATATTTCGTGCACTAAAACAATATTGAAATAAATGGCGGAGGTGTCAATGTTCTTTTAAAGTGTTTAGATGCAATATACATTAAGTGTTTTTTACTACTACCGTACTGCTGCTAATAATCTCTAATTGCCGCGGGAAGATGTATAACTATATAAAACTCTTATATGTACCTACCGGATTGATGTTAGAAAGAGTAACCTGAATATATTTAAATAAACTCGTTCATCAAATAGCCAGTCATGTAAAATAAAATGACAGTGATACGTCCGCTAAATCTATAAAAATTGTTTTCTGGGTATTCTAATCGATCTTATTTAACTACTTCTTTACTACTCGCATATCCATATTTTCCAACCTCTAGTCATTGTGTTCAGCCACCATGTACAACTATAATATGTGATGATGATGGAATAGAAAGGATGATTAGTAATAGGAAATTTAAAGAAATTCGAATAATCTACGTACATTAAAACACTAGTGGCATCTTCCCCATTTTTTAAAAATACCTAGCTGGAGAAGTAAGGAATATTTTAAGAAATATCACACAAGCAAGATATAAGTATTTAAATATATTTTTGTCATAAACTTCATATATCTCTTTACTGCCACCTTATTCTTACTTAACAACAATAACAACAAATATTTAAATGTTTCACTAGTGTATTAAAACACTAGTGGCATCTTCCCCATTTTTTAAAAATACCTAGCTGGAGAAGTAAGGAATATTTTAAGAAATATCACACAAGCAAGATATAAGTATTTAAATATATTTTTGTCATAAACTTCATATATCTCTTTACTGCCACCTTATTCTTACTTAACAACAATAACAACAAATATTTCAATAAATTTAAGTGGAATAATGCATTCGTATACATAAGAATTATAGTGACGTTTTCGCCATTTATTTAAAAATTATTAGGTTACACTGAGTTAGTTTATTCTTACAATGGTAAAATTAAGAAATATTGAAGAATGTAAAACAAGTAATTTGCTAGAATCTTGTAGAGATTTGCTAGAATCGGGTATGAGAATATACATATATATTTTCATAATGTTTCACATTTAATTCCTTATTAATAATTATTTTTAATAAAAAATTTCAAACATTTTCAGTGATTTGAGTTCTGAAAATATTATCCTTTCCTTGTTACCCAAAAAATAGTTCAAGCTTTTATACAATAAGGGATAAGATTAATATGTATTTATTTAAGGACTTACTCTAGATAACTAAAGTTTAAAGAACATGACTACTTTACTCTTTACAGGTTTAGAAGGAAGAAATTTTATTGAAAAATGATGCAAAGTTCCATTTGAAAAAAAAAACAAATTACTGTATGTGTAACGAGCGCACTCATTTTTCAGTTTTTACCATGTATTAAAGCTTCCCAAGAGAAAACTATAATATTTGTATATTGTACTTTTATAGACGTGGGGAGACAGGTTAATTTAAGGACAAAATGACTACCATTTTACACTTTACAGGTTTAAAAAAATAGTATTTATGTAAATAATAATTCGTCACCTTCCCTAATTTTTTCCGTTCCACAAATGACAGATTCAATCTTGCATAAATGTAACGATGTAAATCCACTTAAACTAAACTGACTCTGAACTGAGAGACATTCTCGCAGACATTTTTTAAGGAATTAGCAGAATGGAACTGCCTATGGGAAGTGTTATATTGAAGACTCCTGAAAATGATGATTCAAACCGGAAAATCAGAAAACGTATGGTTTGTTTTTTTTTCTCGTTAATTTTTTGGAAGAAAATTAAGAAATTGTTTACAAATATTTTGCGGCATTTTTCTTATATCACCATAAAATTTAACGTATATTTAAGAGCTATAGTGAACACGGATATTGACGGGCACACAAATATGCACATATATACATACATATATGTATATCATTACATAGCGAAAAAAAATTGACCAACAGTATGCTTTTGATACGTGATTGCACATTGCAATTATGCCGTTCTTTGAATATAACATCATTTATACACATGCTGTAATGGAACACTTATTAAAAGATTTTAACGAAACACCTACTTAGGTCGAAAAGTGCAATGTTCAACGAGAAATAACGTGCAATAGATCTGCATTCAAAGGAAATTCATATAAAACTCTGTTAAATAGTGTAGATAAACTCAGAAAAATGTAGTTTAGGGTGTCTGAGATATGTTACGGTATTGAAGAAGTTTCAAAAAGTTTTTACCACTTGTTTCGGGAAGAAAGTAGAACTGACCTATAACGACTTAATTCAATTTAGAACCGCCTATTTGGATCTGGCATCTCAGTTACGCTAAAATTGCATGCAGTTTTTCCCCATGTCGACGAATTTTGGGCTAAACGCCAAAGAGTTTAGGCCATTATCGCGAGCAAGCTTTCGTGTACATTTTAATTGCACAGCTACTTATTGCAAGGTATCCCATAATCATCCTAAATATGCTGAGAAATTACTAAAGGCTATATGCAAATATAATAGCAAACATGTGTAATAAGGTAAAGTTGATCCGTTCATTTGCCGTACATTTTTCATTATTATTATACCTTTTTTGCTAAGCTATAGAGTATTGTCAATTACTATTGTAATAAACAATGGCTTTTCAAACATAATACAGACTGTTAGTTACTGTTTATAAATGATGTTACATTCAAATAAAGGTATCATTGCAAAGTGTAATCGTCTATCAAAAGAATACATACTGTTGTATGTACATCACATGGTAATGTAAGTAAAACGCCACAAAGTATTTTCATTTTTTTTTTTTATTTTTCTCCTATTTTCATATTTCTCACTTCCAAAAAGTGAACGAGAAAAAATGGCGGTACGTGTTCTGACTTCCCGATCTGAAACATAATTTTCAGAACCCTTCAATTTCACGCTTCCCATGGGCAGTTCCATAGTGACAGACTTTTGAGGTAAAATTTAGTTCAGGCCACCCGTGTATGTCAATGTAACAAAAGTTTTTAATTATTTTTTTACTACTACTGTAATCTTTCTAACCTCATACCAGCACCAATGGATAACCATATACAGTATGTATCTATAGTTCCTTCCACCCCCCTCCCTTTTAACTTTGGATCTGTGAGACTTAAAAAATAAAATTTTAGATACACCCATTAAGGTTTAACAATAATATTTTAGTTAATAAATAGTGATATAATCATTAAATATGGTGTTGCAGCGCCAGTAATATCTCATTTTTAAACTGCTTCGAATATATATTCAAGCGTTATTTTTATATTGGCATATATATGTTCTTTAATTTAAAAAGGAAAGTCGATTAAGGCTAATATTGGGGTACCATCAAATTTTTTAGGTAGTACCTTCCTATGAGAGCTCATTCACAAATCAGGTTCTACCACAAATCAGATAAGATATCACTTAAACCATTTTACATTTGCATTTAGAAATTTTATTTCGTGTTTATATGTAAAAATTTACTTTAGCGTAGCTTTAATTGATTCTAATATCATGGGATTTATTTTAAAGGAAAAAGTTAATGAGATTCTAATTATTGCTGAGACTGGAAGAAATATTCAGCCGTAAGAATTGTCACTGACAGATACCCCAATAGTCTTTTTCAAACATATTTATAATATACCCTGCAGAAGATTCAGAGAACAGATAATATACAGGATAAATAATAACTGTACGTCCAGGCATTGCAGAAAATCAACAAATAAATGTTGTAAGTCCCACACTGAAATTTCATCTCGAAGTGCAGATATTTTTAGAGTATATGGACAATGAGACAATGAAAATACTTTTAAATAAACAAAAACATCGCCCATAGGAATTGCAAATGGTTCGTCAGTTCACAGAAAATGGTCCCGATCTCGACGTTAACTTTGTGAAACGATCTAATATTCAAGAAAACCTTATTTTACCGAAGAATATATAATAAAAAAGTTCATTTCAGTAGAAATACTCGAACAGATAAAAACAAAAGTTTTATAACAAGATGTTATAATGACAAGAATGGGGAGGTAAAAATTTTGAGCTTTTATGTTTAAATTCTAAAATCATATCTGGTATTAATTTTTCATTTTATCATTTTGTTATTTATGAATTAAATTTCTTGTTTTCCATTAACTTATAATTCATTTTTCATATAAACAAAAATAACTATCGAATATATAAAAACCTTTAGGCGACTTCTTTTACAAAAAAAACACTTTGCCAACACTAAATAGGTCGATGGTATGTCAACATTAAATATAATGGTTTTCTTCAAAAATTAGAACGAATGTCAAAATAAAAATAACGTTTGAATAGATATTTGACGCAACTTACAAACAAGATATTCTTTGCATAGTATTACCATTTAAAAATATTTTCTTTAAAATGGGACCACCATCTTTGATGATTCTATCACTATCTACTAAATAATTATATTTATTATTATGTATCTATACCAGTTTTCGCGCTTTGAGGTCTCTCAATTCCAAAGTTAAAGGGCGTAGACAAGGGGCTTTAGATGCCTAGAAACGCTTATAAGGACCTTTAAACAATTTAGAGACTAAATACACTATTTAGTCACTGTATGTAATGGTTAAGGACTAAAGGAGACGATTTTTAATAAAGTCAAGTATATACAGATTACAATGCGAGTGGCACATCCGCCAATTTATTAAAAAATTATTACTACAACGAAATGAACGACGTCTAAAACTAACACGGATCCACTCTCTATACTATGTACAAAGCGGTCATTCAATTTTACAGCAAATTGTTGTCAAATGGGGTACAATAATTTTAAATTACATTAGTGTATCATTAACTTAGTTTATTTCATTCTGATATTTATTGAAATAAATACGGCAAAGCTGTAGTAGTCTCTACACAATTTGTTTGTTCTCGTCCACTTTTTCCCATATTTAATCAAATCATAATACATAGTACCCGCTTTACATCTTGTGATCTATATGTATGCATTGTAATTCTTTAAATCCCTATTGCTTAAAAGGCACCGGAATCAAAATGGAATATACTTTTTGTATCTTTCCTTTTTGCGTTTGCTAATACAACTTACTAGAAATTCGATATCACTGTATAAAGCCTTCTAATCAACTATTCAAATTAACCTTAAGAGTTTACAATTTTCATGAGACTCACAAAAATATTTCCAATGAAGTAAATTGTCCTGAATTATACCGTGATCATTGTTGAACTTATCCTACTATTTCGTTGATCATGTCATCAGCTTCTTGTGATGATATCAAAAGACTCAATCTTATTTTTGGATTTATTTAAAAGAATTATTTTAAATAGAACGATAGAGTATCAGAAGCTAATATAACAGCTTCTGTAGAAACTGATGAGATATTAGAAACTGATGGGATATACTTCTTTCGAAGATATATTTATTTTAAAGAATCCGTTGGACTGTCAGCCTTTTAGAAAGAATTCACTTTAGATTTTTTCTGTGGAAACTGATTCCAAAGACTGAATCCTCAACTTTTTCTAAAGAAGCTGACAGCTAATCAAGACGAGATCAACGACTACAGTGGCATACCTCAAAATTAACTTCATTCAGCTTGAACTATTAATAAGTGAGTACAAAATAAAAGAATGACGATAACTATAAAACATTCGCTTATATTACTAAACAATAGTATGTTCATAGAAGAAATGCTCAAAGCATATGTGTTTACGATTCAAGCAAATAATTATTTTTAACAACCTTGGGCCCTTCTATCATGTCTGCTATTTTGGAGGGAAAATACTATTTGCGCATAAATTTATCAGTAGAAGACCATAATTTTTTCATGTTTCGCAACTACATACTAATGTAAAACCAAATGTATATATGCACTGTAGAATAGTTATAAAGCAAAAGTGGTCTACGGCATGATATAGCAATTTACGGCAACATATGTCAATATGCCGTACGTAAAACTGATGTAATACTATGCAGCAACTATATTAGTTTTGTATATTTTGTGCCATTATGATCGTACATAGTTACCCTAATGAAAGGAATACATAAATCATCTTACCTTTAAAATGCCTCCTCCTCTCGTTCGGGACCTACCTGCAACAAAAAACGATAGTGTTAATAATAGACGTTTTTAAATGTTGAATACAATTTACTCAAGTAGTATTTAATATAAATATTTAGTATAGATCTTTTCTTGGGAGAAAAAGGAGTTCTAAATTCAACTGATACTATGGGGGAAAACTAGGTACCCATCCCTAAGAAGGGAGACAATAAACCGAAATAGTACCTTTTTCTCCTATCCCTTTCACCAGTCGTCAGTGGAGCTAACCATTCATCAGGGCCAGTGGAGTTTTCTATTGTCTAAACACTACTTATACACACACTTCACTCGCATAGTTTTATTACTTCACTGTCCGCACACTACCGCACAATCACTGTAACAAAAATTAATCATTAGTAAATAATTCGTTGCGATACTCACAATTTTATTATTTTCTCTTTAATACTTTATCCCATAATCTAGACCCATATAATCTATTCGCTAGACCTCTGTATTCGCTAGTAAATAAACCATTTAATAAATTAAGTATTAAGAACGTCAAAATCAACCAAATTTGTTACGTTATTTTCTATGCATAATTTAACTTGTTATAGGTATATTCCCCTTAGCTGGAAATTAGTCTGATATTACAAAATAATTATTTTACATACATACAGAACTTAAACAATTGCAGATAGAAATAGAAATTTGCCTCTATAAACTCATTATAGATTTCTCTAACTTTTTCTTATACTTCTACAACTTAAATGATTATGAAGGTATTCTGTATTCTGTATTCAATAATGTATATATCAGAAACCAAATTATATAGAATGGCGAAGGTGTCAATGTCATTTTAATATGTATCTAAATTAAATAAGATTTTCTAATACCTATGGAAGTTATTTAAATATTATTTATTTTTATTACTTCTTAACCCCTAACCGTCACTTCTAATAGTTAGACATAATTATTTATTGATGATAGCTACGGATTAGAAGGTGAAAATACCGTAGCAACAAATAAATATCAATATTAAATCAAACCTATTTATAACACATTATATTGAAACGACATTGGCGCCTCCGCCATTTCTTTAAAAATTGTGTGAAATCTATATAAATAAAAATGTTTATTTGTTCAAAATCTTAAATCTCCGAAAGTTCTTCACCGATTTCTTTAAAATGTTGACACAACCTTACATTTCAATAGGCGCGTGTTTTTATGTACCTATTATTATATAGATATAGATAAACTATTATGTAGATAAATAAATAGACTATTATATAGAACAAAAAATATTGTATACTTCAAAGCACTGTGAAATTAAACATACTAGAAACGTGCATTTTCTCTTTTCTTTCTTTCCATTTAACCAGACTGACTCTAAGCAACGCGTAGCCGGGTGCAGCTAGTACAAAATAAATTATTTAAACTATTGAAATATATACTATTCATTTCATCGCTATTTGCCAAATAAAAAACTTTCTTATCTTTCCAATAAATAGAACAGTCTATCTGAGCCTAGCCATAAAATCAAGCCACGGTATGAAATAAAAGCCGTTTGGGATTTTTTATTTGGCAAATAGCGATAAAATAAACTATATGTTTGGACGTGGGAAATTATTATGCATGCTATTCTTTTCGGCCTATGACTATTAATTTGAAAATGAATGTTGTTAAATCGTAAAATATTTCTATTATTATGCCTATTATAATGCCAAAAATTGTAAACGAGTTTCACGAAAAGCGATTTTCGATACGTTCTCATAATAGCTCAATAAATTTGATTAGAAAAGGATTTCATTATAATCAACTTCTCACAAGCATCCGTTTATTTATATTAAAAATAAAATAGGAAAGACGGATATATATTTATAGCATTTTATAGACTGTCTTGTACATCAACTGAAATAAACGATTCAACGTATTATATTTTTAATTATTTTATTTAATAATATCACTTACATTGTCATCTTTAATAATTATTCTCGTGTCTTATTCCATTATATAGAGTTAAAGTTATTGGACCCCTTTTAAATTTTACTTAACAATATTAGTTCACGATGAAACATTATGTCCCTACATTTTCTCACATCTCTATCGTCATGCCTTCGATATGAAAACACATTTATTGTGCAAATACGGTTTAGCTTAACAAAGGAATTAATAATGTGAAATATATTTCACATTATTTTAATAATTCCTTAAAGAAATTTAATTGTAATAAGCCAGAATATGCTTGTGAAGTAAAAATTTATGTTTCTACGTCTCTTCCTTAAAAATTATTTTTTAAGGAAGGATTTTTTTTATTATTATGAAAAATAAATAATAATAGATAGTTTTTATTTTAGAAATACAGTTCAGATAGAGATACAGTTACTTCTCTTAAATGTGTGTTGTTGTTAACGTTATGAAAATTATGTGGTTATTCTTAATTGCAAGCACCTAGTGGAACGTCTTTCAAGACGCCTTTAAGAAGAAGTACTTAGTCAGAATTTGTATCTACTAAATAAGGTGTCTAGATTGTTTAGACTGAATTTAATTTATTTAGTGAAGCAAGTTGTTTCACTACATTTGAAGCATTGTTTATTTAGTTAAGCAAGTCAAAGAATTTTATGGTTGCATAATAGAATTTACTTATTGGCTGCAATATATAAAATGCGTGGAATTAATTCTAGTTTTTAGCTTTATAAAAATATACAACACATTCCAACTAAAATAATAAAACATCAATTTTCCACAGTCAACAGTTCTTGTCTTTCTGTTTCAAGGCAGTGCCGTTATAACGATTTTCAAGATAAATAATTCTAAAAATGATTTGGATAGTTATGGCAAATTAATAAGAAATTCCGTTTATCCAAGGACCCTAGCTGTATAAAATTTTTCTATCAAAACCAATTTATACTTTCGTGATCACCCTATATAGAATAATTTATCTTCTACTATGTCTCATTCATTTTTGTAGTTAATTATTCAAATTAAATCTAACAACTTAAGCACATTCAAGATATTCTATTTAAAAATATATCAATGGCATTATTTCGATATGAATCACATGTTCATGAAGATTTTTTATGAACAAAATTTGTTTAACTAAAAGTTAATGTATGCATTACTTCACGCAATGTACATGTACATTAAATTTAATTATTAACACATTGTACATATATATTAAATTAAAATTAGTTCATCAATTAAATGCACGAATAACCCCAATTTTCAGTAATTTTTAGTAAAGTTCATTATAAATTTATTTCAAAGTTCCGGTTGTGCAACGTTCTCCGATGAACTAAAATTCTCTAAATATTTATTCATGATATGTTTGAAAAGGTATATCAACTAAAACATCGATAGTTTAGCGTTAAATATTAATAATAATTGTAAAAAAGCAAAATTTCTTTAAAATTGTTCATTCACTGGCATCAGCAACACCCATTTTCTGTCGAATTATACTCAATAATTAACAAATGTACGTTAACTATATACATACTTTACATTTGATTAGTTTGTATTTAATAAGTAGTTTCACGCATTTGTTTTTTTTTTGTTTTTTGAATGGGAGTTTCTTTAAACATTTTATTCAAACACCTCCCAAATTCAAGATTATCTCCTTTGATAATATTGGGCGATGTTTAAAAAAACGCGTTTAATTAAATTTTAGAAGAGTCATCTTATAATTTATCACTGTCATCGGTTTGATAATGTGATGATTCAAACGTAATGTAGATGAAACAGTGTTATATATAGTCTTATATATATACAACGAAAGATCTTTATCTTATTATATTTTGTAATGTTCCAAGATATCGCTCATTAACTAATTAAAAAAATACATTTATTTTCGTTATTTTCGTTATATCTAAAGATAGCTCTAAATTTTATATGTAGGGTCAAGATTTAAGAGCGCAAGAAGAATATGAGAAGGTTAGAATCTGTTTAATTGGCCCAAGTTTGAAAAATAATTGTATAATCATTATATTTTAATTATGTGTAAGTTTTCATTTAGATCCAAAACTTGTCTGAATATCTTACAAAATTAATCGTTAATTTTAATTTTGTTCTGGGGAAATACAATTTAATATTAATATTTGGATCTACAATATTCTAAATCGAAGCAATATTCTTTACTATTTTCTAGAGTCCGAAAATAACGTATGAATTCGGTAAAACATATAATTTATTTAAAACGCTGGAACATGTCAAAAGTTTATTTGAAAGTCCACTTCAAGAGTTACCCTTAAACTTTTTTCCAGTCATATTTTTAAGTCATTAGATCATCGACACTTTTGTTAATTCAGACCCTACCTTTAACCTCACCATTTGAAATAACTTGTTTTTAAGTATAATAATGTAAAATAGTTATATTGATTATATACAATTTTCATTGTGTAATATTTTGACAAAGCAATTAAAAATATAATGACTATTGAAATTTAAAATAAGAATATTTATTAATTATAATAAATCCTTAATAAAATTAACTTTGAAACATTAAATTTGGCCGATTAATTTTGTTTTACTTCAATGACTATTATAACAGTTTTTGTTTATTGTCTATTTAAAATATTTGTTTCCTTACAAAAAATTGTATGTAATGAATCCTTTGTTTTATATTATTGTACATAAGAAACATAGTTATATCAAATGGCGCAATCGAAACGGCGCTTTCCATTAAAAAAGTACCGACGATGCTACAATTTTAATACATACGGCTTGAAAAAGTTAAAGAATAACTTTCAAAGTAGCATTTCAAATACATCTTTTGACATATTCGAGAGTGAGTAAACAAAATATTATTACCAATTTTATCAAACTTATATATCGCTTTTCGAACTAACTGTATAGTTCCATTACATAAAAAAAGTCAATATAATTTTACAATAAAACTATACTCAATCAAAAATGGTATATCTACAGTAAGTCCCACAAATCATATATTTATTATTTTAGTACCCAGATGAACATATTTAATACGAAACACAAATAAGAGAAAACGATAGGAAGAATAACTGTCAAAAAAATAATCATCTGATAGATAAGTACCACTTTAATCCCCACTCAAATCTCAAGTACAATGAACAGTGAGTAATGTTCAAGAATACATTTAAAAAATGGTTAATTCATAAATTAACAATGGTATCCTGTTAAAAACGAAATTTTTTTATATACTTCCTCCAATACTTTTGTAAATAAATATAAAATAATCTTAAATACAAATAATTATTAAAATTACTTACATAGATATGTGTCACACTCCCAGACCAATCATTAGCACTTTTACAGATATATGTAGATACGTTTTTAGAATGATTTACACTATATGAAATATGACCTTATTACCGCGCACCTTTGTTCACAACTGATTTTTAATACCAACTTGCCCGAGCCTATCTAAAGTTTTTTGGTAATCGTTGGATAACGATAAACTGCTGCCGAAATTGTACAAATAGATCAAAGTCCCTCGATTAGTTTAGAAATTTATAGAGAAAATGCCGTGACAAAAAACTTTACTGTTGTATTGTACAATTTATTTGTTTGATTATTGAAATATTGATTTCCCTCGCAATTTATAGTATACCGGTTAGGTTAGAAAATATACTCACAGTAAGATATCATAAGAAATTTTAATTTCATGGGTGTTATTCGTCAACCTAAGTAACATATTCATAATAAGACTGGTATATTTTCACATTTGTTCTTTTTTTCTAAAGAACAGAAATATCTTTGAAATTTTTGTTAATTAAAAAAATAGAAAGATGGAATAGAAATAAGTCTGAATGGCATCAAAAGCCCTCTAAAACAACATATAAGAAAATTATTATTCAAGTTTTTTTTTTAGTTTCCATTCCATACTTCCTTGTATTTGAATTACTTTTTCATTATACAGAATTTTGATATATCATACTTAATATTTTGATTAGACTATGTCTACAATTAGAACAAAATTATTATTTTCTACAACGATTGCTTTCGGTCTCTACATGGATTCTATTGTATTATAATGAAAATAAAAAATCTTAATTTAGGTATAAATTTAGTATTCAGAGCGTTTTCAGATATGGTCTATCTAAACTAAATTAAGGAATTAACTAAAGAGATCGAAGGCAGTTGTTCTTTAGAAAATTTTTATTTTTTCTACAGTAAGAATCTAATAGAAATATTAAGTATAATATATTATTGTATTTATAATAGAAACCGAATTCAATTTTAATTATGACAAGTTAGGGGTGAACTTCAAAACAAGTTTTAATCGTTACTTATAAATTATATCAGCTACATTTAAGACGTTTGGGCAAAAAAACTTTTGGTTTCATTGACATCTAGGTTTTTGTCTTTATATTTCTTTAAATAATGGAAATATTATAATGTAACAAAAATTATAGGACATACTTTATACAGTTGACTATAATTTATTAATAAATTTAAATTTTATTCATATTTATATTTCTTTAAATAACAGATAATGGTTGTAAAAAAAATTTTGAGAGCGCTATATAGACTTACAATTTATTGATTCTAAATTCTATTCATGTTACTGTTTCTTAAATAACATAGATGTCGCGTGTAATAAGAATTTTTGGATATATTGTATATACTTCGTTACAATTTACTAAAAAGATTTTAAATTCGATTTGAACTTCTACTTCTATTCAATTACTATTTCTACAGTACAGCAGTTTGATTATTCCATATGACAGCATAGATTGCCCTTCCAATGAGATTTCCAAGATTATTATTTCGTTAAAGTCGTAAGAAAATCAAAAAATATTTTGACAATCATACATATATTTAATAATCTTATTTGAAAATTTTCACATTACTTTTTAAATATCTATGATTCTATTCGCCTAGGACCTGCGATTTAGGAAATAATTTATTAAATAAAATTCGAATGTAATGAATGTTTCAAGTATATACTGAACAATAATATATTTTTATAATTCCAAAAAAGTGAAAATATACTGCAGACATATTGTATTGTATATTAATATATTGGAAGTACATTTACATTCAAAGACTTGCGAAAAGTCAGGGTTTCACGAATACGAAGAACTCTAATAATAATAATAATTTAAAAGACAAAAAATGATGAAAGTTTTAAGTATTTCATATTTAATCGTTAAGTAGTGAATCTCTCCCAACTAGAAGGAATTAAATTCATATTATTCGTCCAATTTTATGTTCTGAACCAAAAGACTATAAATTATGCATAATTTAGAATAGAATGTCGTAAGTGTTTAATATTTGTCAGCGCATTTAACATTTTCTTGAGAATGATTTCTTTTGTGATAGGGTTATTTAATAATTGCTATATTTATATACACTGCACGTCTAAAGTTCCTTCGCCCATTTAACTTTAGAATTGAGAAACCAAAAGCAACGAAACTGAAATTTTATTGAAATATTTCTAATTTATAATATATATTATTTATTAAAAATTTAAATAAATAAATTTGAAATATTAATGAAATAAAATTATTAGGAAAGAATTTTATTACAATTCATTTCCAAGCTTTCATTAAATTATACTATAAAATAAGATAGGAAAATACTGAATTTAATCCTTATTTATTTACTTATAATATTTTAAGAACTGTGCTGGAAATGAAGTGTACGATTTAATGGGTTTTATTTATTAACATTTTTGATGATATTATTTATTTATATTAATTACTTCATCATTTTCATCATATTCTAGTATATAGAATCGAAGTTATTAGGACTTTTTTAATTTTTATTTAATATATTAATCATTATAATTTTTTTTCACTTCATTCAACATTTCTCCAATATGAAAATAAATTTATTCTGAAAACACACTTTAGTTTTAACTATAAGTCACCTTGACTCAGATATATTTTACATTGTTTCAATAATTCCTTAAATAGACTAAGAGAATGGAAAGCGATTTTTATGGATTTCAAAAACAGATATGGAGACTGATAAGAGGTTAGAGAAAAGAGGCAAATGAACTTATTAGTACTAGCATAATTGAGAAAGAAACCTAGGTGAGATACCTGAAAGAGCTTTACCAAACAGAAAAACCAAACAGTCAAACACACCTAAAATAATTGTCAACGATGAAATATTGCTAGAAATAAAAGATGTAAAAAGCGCACTTAAAATGCTTAAATATGGGAAGAATCGAGGTCCCGACGATATAGCTAATGGACTACTCAAGTATGAAGGGGAAGAACTAACCCAACAATCAACAACTCTGATTAACAAAATACTATCCCTCTGTAAAATTCCCGACGAATGGCGAATTAGTACCATGACCCTAATTTTCAAGTAGGGCGATAGAAAAGTACCAGCAAATTACAAAGGCATAAATCTGCTTAGCACAACCTCAAAGTTCACTACAATAATTGTAACAAACAAAATAAATGAACGAATCACATTAGCAGATGAACAACAAGGGTTTCGGTCAGGAATATCATGTACGGACACGTGCTTATATTAAGGCAAATAACCGAGGAGTCGATTGAACACAACCGACCAGCCTTCATGTGTTTCATTGATATAGAGAAGTCATTTGATCGAATACAACTAAAGGACATACTACATCTTCTATATGACAGACAAATAACATCATTAAAACAGTTGAAAACATATATTTTGCAAATACAATCCAAGCCAAAGTCAACGGTGAGCTCACCGAAAAAATATCCAGCAGTGGCATCCGAAAAGGGGATTCCTTGAACCCGTTCCTATTTAATATCGTCATGGATGAAATAATAAAACAAGTACGAAAACACAAAGGGTATAAAATGGATGACAGGGAGATAAAAATTTTATGCTACACCTATGATGAAACATTAATAGCGGAAAATGAAGACGATCCACGGAGACTTTTGTTTCAATTCTATGAAACAGCAAGAACATTTAACATGACAATAATAACGGCAAATACAAAATGCATGACTACTTCAAAAAGAGCAATTAGATGTAAAATGTGTATTGATAATAAGATTATCCAACGGGAAATAAAATTTAAATACCTCGGCATAGAAATCTCTGGCTGCTGAGATATTGAGGCTGAAGTAGAAAGCCAGGTGACAAAGGCTACAACAGCGGCCGCATGTTTAAACAACATAGTATGGAGAAGCAAACACATAGGGATCGAAGGAAAATCTAGAATATACAAAACAACGATCAAACCTATTATGACATACACAGCTGAAACCAGGCCTGAAACAGCTAAAGCATAAATAATACTAGAAACAGCAGAAATGAAAATAGTACGCAGGATAGCTAGCAAAATATTGCTGAATAGGGAAAGTAGTGAGGATATCAGGCAAATGTGCAGAATAGAAAACATTAATGAATGGGTATTAAGTAGAAAAACAGAATGGAACAAACACATTAACCAAACATCAGAGGAAAGACTAGTAAAAGTAACTAGAGACAAGTCACCATCAGGATACAGAAGCACCGGAAGACCTCGGAAACGATAGAGTGACAATATACCAGACTTAGGCAAGAAGACGAAGAAAAGCCAAGCAAAATGCCTATATAAAAGAAGGAAGAAGAAGAAGAAAAATATTTTTGGAAACAAAATTAGTGTTTTAAAATATTTGATAGGATGGGTCAAGAAGAGATATTTAGTCAGGATATTTAGGATAGACTCAATTCAATGTCTGAATTATTTAGATCCAATTTCGTATTTTATTGTTTATCATTTTTTGGTTACATAATAAAATTTGGATATTCACTGCAATATGTATGATATCTGGAATTAATTATTTAAAAAAAATGCCTTTTTAAAAAAATATTCAACGCATTCCAACTAAAATGTCAAAACATCAGTTTTAAATAGGTCTTGTCTAATTTAATACCGGTGGCATAATAACAAATTCCAACACGAATCATTCTAAAAATGATTTGTAAGGTTATAACAAAAACACTGTAAACTAACTAAACTATAACAAAAAAATATTTTAACGTTCAATATTATTAATAACTATAAACAAAGGGAGACACAAAGTATTTTAAAATTATTCATTCACTGGCATCAGTAGCATTCATTTTCTATTGAATTGCAATGAATAATGTAACAAATATATATGTATAGCTATATATTTTACTTTCTCTAATTTGCGTTTAGTAATTATATGTACTTATTTCTATTCTCTAATAAGGGCGTTATATTTTCTTCAATTGTTTTAAAAAGGCAATTCTTTAAAAAAAATATTGTACACCGTTAAGAATTTTATTCAAACCCCTCCGAAATTCAAGAATAAATCATGCGATAATTTTTAACAATGTTTCCATTAATGCAGATAATTAAATTTCCATATGATGAAGAATCATCTTATTCATAGTCATCACTGTCATCAGTTTTATTATATGATGATTCCAATCTAATGTAAACTGAACAGTGTTATATATAATCCTGTATATTTATAACGAAAAACCTCTATGCTATTATATTTTGTGATACACCAAGATATTGTCTATTAGCTAATTAAGAAAATGCGTCAATTTCCATTTGTTCTGAAAATATCTGTAAAGTCAAGGCCCAAGAACACAGAACAATCTGAAAAGGTTAAACTGTCTAATTCACCCAAAGGTGACAAATAAATGCATAATCATTGTAAATCAGTATGTATTTTAATTATATATATGTTTTAATTAAAAAACTAAATTTAAATCCAAAAGTTTACCTTTTGGTACAAATAACCGTTTTAAATAAAATATTATCATCATATATTTCATCAATAGGACACATTAAATTAGGAAATCATGTACAGAATATCCCAATATTTATCATTAATTGATTATTTTAATTTTAACGACAAATAAAAATTACAGAAAAAAATACTAAGCAACAATTACAAAATCTTATGGTGTATAAACGCTAAGTACTAGGTCAATAGCTACGATTGCTAGACAAAGTAGATAAATTACCTCAGCGCATCTACCAAATATTTAAAAATTATTTCTAAATTGTGGATGAAAATTTCAAAACACGATCAGAAGAATTGTCACATTCTTTTAACAAAATATTTTTTCTAGATAAATTATTAGACTCGTGTAAATGAAATATACAAGGTGAGGTGTATCATAACACTTTTCAACTTACAAGGAAGGCAATGGATGTCCAAAATTCAAATTCTTTTAAACTTTACAAGAGATTGTAGACCAAATTATTCTAATTAAAAATTGTTTTTCTGTTATTCCCTAAAATTATTTAAATAGATGAAATCTTTGTACGGTACATTACCCTATTTGTAACTAAACAATTATTTATCTAAAAGTGTTTTATCAAAAAATGAGGTGAGCGGCTAAAATTTTAAGGAAGTAAGTCAAATGTTCACAACGAACTAAATAAATTTATTATCTGTATACTATCCAACAATCTTCCTTATGTATAAATAGTCCAGTGACGTTTAATGGCTCTTTTATGAGAAATATCACTTTTGTCAGAATTATGAATTGTAACATTGCCAAAAATAAAATATTTACAAAACATTACTATTTATTACGTATATTAATAATAATTAGAAAATACAAGTTAATACTCCAGGAGAATAGCTTCAGCCTATAGGACTGTGTCAACTAAGGCCATCCAGGTGATAACTGGTATCCCACCAATTGAATTGTTGGTTGAAGAAAGAAAGTACCTTTACTATCGCAAAGATGGACATCTTTCAGAGTCTAAGAAAGCGGCTAGACAAATTACTCTCGATAAGTGGCAGGAGCAGTGAGAAGGAACGCACGATGTTGCACAGTGGACTAAGAAATTGATCCCCGATGTTAGACAATGGGTGAAATGTCAGCATCGAAATCTAGACTACTGGATGACACAAATTCTTTCAGAACATGGGTCATTCAAATCTTTTGCGTATCGCATAGGGAAAGCTACGGAAACGAACTGCAATCACTGCTCAGCAGAAATAGATACACCGGAGTACACGCTTTTTCAGTGTGTGAGGTGGGAAGCTTACAGAAGGCAATTGGAAATTAAAATTGGAGAACCACTGGAAGTAAACAATCTCATATCCATAATGTGCACGGAGGCAAAATACTGGTGCTTTTTACAAAAAGCATTTCACGAAATCATGGAAATCAAAGAAAAGGAAGAAAGGCTGAGGCAACAGCGAGAACATAGAGACTGCAGCGCTGCAGACATACTACCACTCTGATGATATGCTGGAAAGCGGTACCGGAATGGTTAAGTTGAAGAAAAGTGTTTTTTAGTGGGTGCGAATCCCACACTACTTCACCATATACGCCGATGAGATCGTGAAGTGTCTTTTTAAGTCTTTCTCTTTACAAAAAAAAAATACTCCAGGCTAATTAAGACAATAGCATAACATACACAACTCAAAAAAATAAGACCATGAGAGAAAATACTTTCAACAATAATGTTATTCAAAATTGTAATTTCTGTATTTATGTGAATGTACGTCAGTATAAAGCATCATGTTGGAGATATTTTAATATGTAACATACAGTATTCCATTTAGCATTTCTTGATTTACAACATACTTCTTATTTAACAAATAATTGTGACCTCATGACGAGATATGTTCACTTCTTCCTTACTTAAAAAAAAACTTGTAGATGGTTACACATGTAAATTAATATATGAAGCTATTTCGAATACCCTATTTCGAGTGCCCATAAGATAGTTTAATGAATTTTTAGGTTATTACTGGTAATAACTTTTATTCCTCGAAATACAAAATGTTGCAGCTAAAAGTTTCTTATTTCGTAACAGCCTTAAGAAGCTTAATTTGGTGGAAAGTATGCTTTATAATACAAAATATGATATCCAGAATAGCGGAATATTTATTGTTAATATCTCAGATACTCAAGAAAAAGGTGTTCCAAAAATAATATTTATTTAAATAAAATCAATGGCAATGAGGCTGTCCCTTTAGAATGTTTCTGAACACAATAAACAATGCACTGCTTCTTTAACTATTAAAACAAAGCAATAATAATGACAATTATTTGAAAATATTTTGTATATTGGCCACGCTACAAGCTTAGTTGTACACAGAAATAAATTTGTCAAAACACAAATATATTAATATGACATGGTATGTGTTTATAAACTATTTATTTTAATAAATGATAGTTTATGGTATAGATTCAGGAACTATTTATAGATCCTGGTTAAGTCGTTTATGGTGGTGAAGCCCCAATAGATTTTTATGTTCCTTATCTAACATAAAGTAGATATTGATAAGCATTTAGAAAATACTGGTTTTGTTGGTAATAAGTTTTATCATATCAAACAATTTAAAACGGCAGATTTCATTCTCTTAAACTATTCTACTTGTTAAGAATAGAGGCAAGGTCTACGGTTTTGTAAAGTTTTATTCGGCTCTTCTAATTTATCTTGGAAATAAGAAATAATTCCATGTGGTAACTAAAGACTCCTTTCTTTAAAATCATAAATATTTGTTAGTAACTAATATTATATTATTACCATCAATGCTAATACTTTTCAATATTACCAATATTAATCAGAATAAATATAGCTAAATGGATATGAAAATAAGTAATGTAAACAAACATTTGTTACTTAAAGATATGTATATATCTTTAAGTAACAAACAAAAACCATTATAAGAAAATAATTTAAATAAAACAAAATAATTTGTTCACATTTGATGTTGGGCATACGAATTATTAATTATCTTAATAATTTCCTTAAGAAACTATTATTTTTAATTAATATTCTTGTTTCAATTTTCAATAATAATTATATTTTCAGTTGCTTTGTCGAAATATTACTCAAAAAATTCTGATATAACCAATTCCTTATTTTACTTGTCTGAACGTAAAAGAAAGTTACTTCAAACGACCCAACTAAAAATGGCGGTTTTCATTAAAAAAAAAAAAAAAGCAAAATCGATAGCGACTTGAATTTTAAAAACATGACATAGCTCTTAAAGTGGAACTTCAAATACATCGTTTGAAGGCGATGGTCGAATTAACATTCGAATAATATTAAAAAAAATAATATCAATTTTATCGAATTTATACACTAATTTTCGAACTTATTATATAAAATAGTAAATGATATTGGTTCGATTTAAAATTTTCTGATATAACCAATTCCTTATTTTCACTTGTTCGATTTAAAATTTTGTAGATCCAAATAATATTATTAAATTGTAGTTTCCCAGAACAAAATCGTAAAAGAAATAAATAATAATATAATGATTATTGTGGCCTTTATGTACAATATATCCCAATTTAATGTCTCGCTTGTGCTATATTATGTAATTATTTATGTAACGATCAGTTTAAAATGTACTTATCATATCTTCATGAAATAATATATATTAATTAACTAAGCATCCAGTTTAGATCAGAGATAGTTACATACTCTTTGTCCGCATATGTTTTGAAATTATTGAAAATTTTTAAAATATTAAATGTAAAAAATACACCGTATAAAATAAGTTCGAAAATATTGTAGATCCAAATATTAATAATATATCGTAATTAATTCCAATACTGATATTAATATACTCGAAAAAAATAAAGGGTTGCTTTTAAAGTAGAGTTTCAAATAGCCTTTTGATGTAAACGACTAATTAAAAAAAACATTAGTACCAATTTTATCGAATTTATACACTAATTTTATATTATTTATACTTTTCGGATTCACTATGTAGTTATATTACGTAAATAAGAGTCAATATACAGCAATACGATAAAAACATACTTAATAACAAATAATATTCTATTCATAGAATAGAATATTATTTGTTATTAAGAAAGAGAAAAACATATTCAATATCAAACGCAAATAAGAGAGAACAATAAGAATAACTTACAAAAAATAATCAGCTGATATATGAATACCAGTTTTAATTCATACTCAAATTTCAAATACATAAGCAGTGAATATTCAGTTTCATAAATATATTATGAAAATTGAAATTGATAAATTAACACTGATACCCTGCTAATAAGAAGAATATTTTTTCAAATACCTACTCCTAAAATGTTTAAAATAAATATATAATAATCTTAATAATTTATGTTTATCATCCACATCTTAAATACAAATAATTATTAAAATCACTTACATAAATATATTCCAAATGCCATGTCCATCTGCGAGCACTATTTCATATACATATATTTAAGTTTTCAGAATAATTTACACTGTATAGAATATGACCTGGCTATTACGCACATTTGTTCACAACTGATTTTTAATCATCAATCAATCTACCTGAACTTATCTAAAGTTTTTTCCCGGCCCCATGTTTTTTGGTAATAATTAAATAACGACAACCTGCTGCACTTTTTGCAAATAGATCAAAGTCATTATCTTTTATTTTCTAAACAAAGCGCTGTGAAAAAACCTTTACTAGTGTTTTACACGAATTGAAATATATGTTTATCCCTCTCATTTTTCAGTATACCGGTTGAGTTAGAAAGTATATTCACAGTAACACATCGTAAATAATTTTAACTTCGTAGATCTTATTAATCAACTTAAATAACATTTTCGTAATAAGATTGACATATTTAAAAAACAATTAAATTATAAAAATTCCAATTGACCGATATCATTATCAATAACATCAAAAGTCCTCTGATACAGCAAATCGAGTTTTTTTTTTTTAGCTTATATTAAATTTTACATTGCAACTGAATTATTTTTTCATAATACAGTGATTTAATATACCATACTAAAGTGGGTAGGAATCTTTGGTATGAAGATAACACTGACGTAGTTTTCCATAAAACCCCAAAACACTATACACCACACTTGACGAGCGTTCCGCTAACAAAGTTGGCATCATCTGGAGATGATTACAACTCTTCAGATGGAAAGTTAAATGAAGATGGAGAGTCCACATGAAGTCCAGGAAATGATAACTTTAATCATCTGCAGATGATGCCAACTTTGTTGGCGAAATGCGCATCGAGTATAGTGTATAGGGTTTTGGTGTTTTGTGTAAAACTACGTTAGTATCGATATATCATATTTAATATTTTAATTAAATTTATTAGAAACAATGTTAATTTTCTACAACAATTACTTTCTACCTCTACATAGATTTTACTATATTATAAAGAAAACAACTAAAATACCATAATGTAGTTATAAATTCATTATACAGCGTTTTGCAAGCAGGGTCTATCTAAGGTAAATTAAGAAAGTAACTATAAAGATCAAAGACAGTTCTTTAGAAGATTAATACTTTTTCTACAGCAGAAATATAATACAAATATTAAAAATAGTATAGTATTCATAATAGAAAGCGAATTTAATTTCGATTATAACATATTGGGGGTGCAATTTCAAAAAAAAATCGTTACTTAAAGATTATAACCACCAGCTGTATTTAAAAGATTCAGGCAAAAAACTTTTTGATGTAAATTACATCAGGTTTTATTGCATCTTAATATTTCTTTAAATAACCCCAATACCAAAAATTATTCAAAACATTGCATACACTTGGTTACAATTTAATAACGATTGTAATTTCTATTTTAAATTCCATTTCTGCTTTAATTCCTATTTCTATAACATATTGATTTATTCATCTGACAGCAAATATTTCTATTTTATTGGTCAATGTTATGAATTATTCTTATAAGATTTCCAATATTTACGTTTAGTTAGAATCGTAAAAAAACTAAAATAATTTTTGACATTCATATACCGGGTGGCTCACGAAGTTTTGGTCAGTCGAGATCTCGAAACCTATTTGAACAATAATTTTTAAAATTGGTGATGTTAAACAGTCGAAAGCGTTGCCCATTTTTGGCAGAAAAGTATTTTATTTCACCTGCACATTTCCGGCCACGTGACATCAACTTCAAAATTTTAAACGAAGCGCCCTGTATGTTATTATAATTTTATGATGGTCTGCTTAATACCAATCCAATGATATCATATTTTCCAAAGTTCTTGGTGCACTACAGTAATGATAAGCAACTGTTTATGAACGTTTCTTTATTTTTATTAAAAAAAAAACGTAGGTAGCTTAGAAGCATTTCTTTCTATGGAGATTCTTAAAATATTTGGTTTACAATACACAGCCTAGAAATTTAGATGATTTGCAAAACAAAATCAGAGCACCGTGTCAAACTGGTACACCAGAAATGATTAGAGCAGCATGCTACACAAATGTTTTAAAAAAATTTGAGTATTGTTTTAATTAACGTGGACATCAATTTGAGCATCAACTGTATGATTTTTATAATTATTGTATGTTGCTGTGTAATTATTTATCTTCTTTGATAAAAGTTTTAAAAAATCAATCAATTCATTTAACAGCTCAGATTATCACTGTTTTACACAAACATGCTAATAAATATGGTATCGTTGGATTAGTATTAGATAGAATATCACAAATATAAACACAGCTTTCGACTGTTTAACACAGCCAATTTTCAAAATTATTGTTCAAATAGGTTTCGAGATATCGACTGGCCAAAACTTCGTAAGCCACCCGGTATAAACTTTGAAAAACGCATTTTAAAATTTTAGCGGTGCCTTTTAAATTTCTATAATATGCTATTAACCCGAAAAATCTGATATTAAAAATAAATGATTAAATTCAATTCCAACATAATGACCCTTCCAATTTAACTGTAATAAAAAATCCAAATTCCAAGAATGTGAAAATATTTTTCATTTCATATATGTATTAAAAGCATCTACGTTCAAATGCCAGCATAAAGTCTATATTTCCGGAGTAAATGGAAGTCTAATAATTATTTCAAATAAAAAAAGTAATGAAAGTCTCAACCATTTATTTTTACTATTGCGCAGTGTGTCTCAACTATGAGGAATTAAAATCGTATTATTCCTTCTATTTTATTTTTTTAGCATTTCCAACAGATCAATAAATATCTAACATTTTTCAACTTATTTAGCATTTTTGAGAAGAATGATGATTTTTGTGATAGAGTTCTCTAAGAAATGCATTATGTATATGTAATGATTATCGTTTTGATAAAAATTGTAACATAAGTATGGCCATAGCGATTTAAATAAGAAATATGGCGATTTAAATAAGAATAATTAATATACATTTCGCACATTTCAGGTCACATCTTGTAATCTGACAGTTACTGAAATATATTGAAAATATTGTAAGTATCCTTATTTTTTTTTATATCTACAGAAAATGTTAAATCGATAATCGTTCAATTTTTTTATTTTTCGAGAAACAAGATGCCATAAATATAAGCTATTTCTTAATTTTTGAACACACTGTATATCCGAATGTATAATTACTTTTACAGTTAACCTGTATATTACATATCCCATTATTACGTACATTAAATGTAAGGTTTAATAAATGGTATAAATAAGAAATTAATAATAATTTTAAATCACGCATATGCGGCTACAAACTGAAATATAAAAAAGATTATAAATATATATATATATATATATATATATATATATATATATATATATATATATATATATATATATATATATATATATATATATATATATTAAGAAGATGTTGCTTTATATATACTAGCTCGTATACTAAATTTGATTTATACGCAGTTCAAATGTTCACTAATTCAGTATTATTATACTTACTGAAAAAATGCCACTTTGAAATATAGTAAATATCTATTTGCAATATAACACCGCGTAATCAATTGTTTATATAAATATAAGAAATTCTTAATTAAAGTACATGAATCTGTTCTTCGTTAGCTAGACTAGTATTACTTTTTCTTATATGAACATTATGTAAAGGGTATGAGTATGTAAAGAGAATAAAGTAATATATCTAAAATAGGATTTTAAAAAACATCTAGTCTTCAAAGTATCGCATTACAATTTGTACTTTTAGTACTAAATTGAATTATAGTGGACCGAGTTAATTTCAAATTTAAAATATTATCACTATATGTTTACAATACAAATATACTCTTATATGACCCATCTAAGGAACACCAAAAACTATTAACTTATTATGTTGTCTCATTTCGGACAAATTAAAGAATATTAGTGTATGTATAAAAAAGTACAAGTCCAACTCTATCTATTGTTAATATTTCTATTGTATCCATACAGAATGAAAGTAATTTTAATTTCATTATAAATAAAATATATCTAGTCAATTATGTATGTTGTGTAATACCCTACAAACAGTATATTTAAATTCAAAAAAGTTTTTAAAACCTTGTAATATTGGAGGCCTAAGTTGCCTTAATTAAGAACCGTTTTATATTTATTTTCTAGAGCTGTATAATAAAGTGAAATACACTCTCCAAGATTTATGTTCGATTTTGGTGAATATCTCTGAACATGTAAGAAATACTACCAATAAATCCCACCTTTTTTAAAATCAACCATATAGTATATATTCACAAATGTATACCATCTTATATTAATTATTTACGATTTATGTAAATTAACCCTTCGATTTCAATAATTTTACGTAATTTATCATATAGTGGGGATCACGATACATAACATTTTCAAATGTTTATCAAAATTATTTTTAAGTTAAAGAACAATGTTTACAAGATGGTAAATTTTCAGATAGCAAATGTTATTAACACATCAAATACAATTTTTGATGGCAGAATTTCAGGGGTAAGTTTCATGCCTTTAAATTGTCTTAAGAACAGCAATGTTAATAAGAATAAACAAAATGGCGATAACCAAAGTAAACAAAAATCTTATACAGTCCCCAGTATATTTGATAAATTTTATTAAATATGTGCAACGTATAATGCGCTACAGTTAATGTTTTCATTATTAAATGGAATTTCACGTGAAATCTAAACAAAAGAAATAATGACAGGTAAAATATTTATCTCTTGGAAGGTATGCTTATAGTTTTTATTGCAATTGCCTTAAGTTTGACTCAAAATCTGTAAAAAAATATATACAGTATACTTCGCGATAAATTGCCTATTATACGAGTGACAGTAAGATACAAATAACGTGAAACTTGAAATTTTTAGAAAGGTTTTTTATGGGTTCTTCGTTTGATCATGATTAATCGTATACCAAATATGTATATGAGTTTCCAGTTTTACCAGAAATTGCCATCAACTTCCTTCTCCTATATATTATATCATATTTTTATGCTGCATCCAACATTCACTAAATTACGTATGGGGCGTTCCACGCCAAATCGGATGGTTTGAAAATTTTTGATTTTTGATTTCTCTAATTTTTTTATATTTTTTGGTACCCCTCAAAAAAGTCCTAAAATTTGTGGTAAATTTTGAGATTTTTTTGATTACTCGATTAAAAGATATCAAATTTTCAAAAAAATCGCACTTTTTTTATCTTTGTTCATAACTTTCTTAATAGTGGTCCAAATTAAAGATGATTTTTGTTAAATCTTTGTTTTTAGATGGCCTTCACAGAAAGAAATACAAAAAAAATTCAAAGTGTTTTTGATTGAGATTTTTAAGTTTGAGATTTTAAATCGTGTTTTTGAAAGTAAGTGTATCTTTCGATTTTTTTGAAAATTCTTTAAAGTACCGATGTTTGTCACTGTATACTCTTTTTTTATTTAATTTAAATCAATTTTAATACTTTTTAATTGTTAATAGGTGTTTAAAATCAATAAGTAAACGTTAAGTCTATTTATAAACAATTATAGCAAACGTATTTATTTATTTTCGTGTTCTTTTAAAAATTTTATATAAACGATTATTCTGTGAACTAGAATACTCCTTAGCTAATATATTTCCGTTGCTCTTTCGAATGATTGAATTAAATTTTTGGGTCCCTGTGATTGACTTAGCTGTATTGTATCGCAAATCTAATTTTTCTTTTGCATCTAAATAGTGTTTCTCAGGTGAAAATTTGACAGCAATATTCGGTTTACTAGTCTGTTTCGATGCCCAGTCATGGTTTAGCCCCAGTTATGATACAAATAAACAAACTACTGTCTGTTTAAAGAACTTCTAACTGTCGGTATAAAGAAACAGTCATCAGCGCTACAACGTGAGAAAGTCATTTATTAAGATGTGCCACTCTCTTTAAATTGAATAGAACTTCGTAGAAGATACTATTATTTAAATAAAAAAAAATACTTTGCAACAATAAATAGCATTGATAATATTATTTTAAAACAATTTTTAAAAGAACACGAAAATAAATAAAAACGTTTATTATAATTGTTTATAAATATGCTTAACGTTTACTTATTGATTTTAAACACCTATTAACAATTAAAAAGTATTAAAATTAATTTAAAATAAGTAAAGAAGAGTATACAGTAACAGAAATCGGTACTTTAATGATTTATAGAGAACAAAAATTTTAAAATTTTTAAAAATCGAAAAAAAAAATAATTATGGGGGGGCCATGACCGGACTGGTTTTAAAATTTGTTAAAATAATAGTAGATTGAAATAAAAAATTTTCAAGAAAATCGAGAGATACACTCACTTTCAAAAACACGATTTAAAATTTTAAACTCAAAAATCGTAATCAAAACATTTTGAATACTTTTTTTGTATTTTTTTCTGTAAAGGCCATCTAAAAACAAAGATTTAACAAAAAAATCGTTAATTTGGACCATTATTAAGAAAGTTATGAACAAGAAACCAACAAAAGAGAGATTTTTCTTGAAAACCTGATATCTTTTAAACAAATAATCAAAGAAATCTCAAAATTAACCAGAAAGACTTTTTTGAGGCGTACTAAAAAATATCAAAAAATTAAGGAAATCAAAAATAAAAATTTTTCAAACCATCCTATTTGGCGTGGAACGCCCCGTATATACAAATCACGAATACCTAAAAATGTGTAAGTCCTAAAAGGGAACTACGACAAATTCAAACTATATTGTAATTGAATCATACTGTATTTTGTAATTACGTTCGCTTTAATTTTTAATTCTCTTTCTATCCATATGAGTATTTCCTATAACTATAATATACGGTATCTTAATTATTTAAGGATACTTGGAAAAGTGTTTAAGTTAACATCAATACCGAGTATAATGTATCATTCACAAAAAATTTTAATAAATTAAGGAAAATATTTTTAAATGTATTACGAGTCACTAAATTAAATAAAAAAGTATTCAATAACGTTATTCAGACAAATTTAAATTATTACTGAATTTTGGTGTTAGGTACTTGGAGAAGATGACATAATTCTATGAACAAATTTTAGAAAAGTAACACGTCACACAACGGAACACTACATGAACTTGATGAAAGGTACATAATCCTTAAGATTATTTTTTTTTCATTTCAGAGCGACAAAATAGTTATTATTATTATTTAAAATAGTGTATAAATCAATATTATATTTGCATAAATTTTTATATCTACAACAAACGTAACAAATACTGCGAATACAATAATTAATATCAACACTGTAAGACTTTGTGAAAATAAGAAAATTATTAATTATCTTTTATTTAAAATAATCCAGACTAATAAAAATATTAAAAACATTGATAACAGACATTTTTTTTTATTTTTAGCGTATAGAAATAAATTCTCCGTAGCAGATTGTACTCGAAATTCATATATGAATGAACCATTTTTCTAAACCACTTTAAATATTCTTTAAATACTGAAGTTGTAACTTCAACCACATATTCTAGTTGGTGGGAATACCTAATAACGTGGATCGAAAGAATATCGAAAACGTAAGGGAATAGATTTACAAAATACAGTATATTTGATTTGAATAAACGAATTAAAAAAAAATGTAAGTTCGACCTCCTTTTCTCGACACTATATATTTAGGGATCATAGCTTAAGCATAATGGAAAATAATTATTGGATTTTATTATAATGAAGTTACTAATATTAATTTATAGTTTAGTTTTTCAATAAGATTTTATATAAACAAAAATGTGTCAGAGACTATTAGTTTTAAAAATAGGCAATGTGTTATCTTGAAAGTTACCTTGATTTCAAATATGATTCAAATCTATTGTAAACAATATGAAGTATCACTTAAAAGTTGTTGCCAACTTCCGGTACAACCGAAGTTGACATATGTATACGGCAATATTTCCATCAAATAGAGCACCCGTGAAAATACTCATTAAAATTTCAAGTTTTCACTATTTTTAGTTTAAGACCTATGAATAATAAACCACCGCTAACTTATTAGATATACATTCAAAGATCACAGATCAATAGTGTCATTGCATTATTTTTTATGTATTTAGTCTAAGAAGTACAGAATTATTATAAAACATTTTAGAGAAATCCCAACCATTCTAATAATAATACGCGACATTATGTAGGTATATAAAATTTGAAATTACTAATAATCATCTAAAAATTAAGATTACAGCACAATATTTGTTATTACCTTCACAAGTACTTCACAATTGCATTGTCCATCTATCACCACTTTCACAAATACATAGGTTAGAGAATCATTTAAATCGCACAGTTTATACCGTCACTTTCTCACGCTACTAACACTACTGATATTTATTGGCATGATCTGGTTTATTGACTTCTTTTCTCAGCGTACCCTTTTTTGTTGTCATTAGATAACAACCGACAACTGGAATATAAATAGAGAATCTTATTTATTGTCTTTTTCTAGTTTTTTTTTAATAAAAACCTAAGTTATATACAGGTCAATAAACATACACCATTTCCTGATAATATTTTAACTGAACTGTTTTTTAACTATGTAGTTTTATTATACTGAATGAGTTAGCAGATGTGCTCCCCTTGATATTTCTTTTTTGATGTATTTAATCGACTGATTTCTGGTACAAAGAAGTATCTCCAACACAAGGAAATGAGCTATCTTCAGCCTGGAAATTTTCCCGAACCACTACTCTTACAGTGAGATAGGAATGCTTCTTAGATCAATATATAAGAGACCTACGATTTTAAATCCTATTTGGGGATTTTATGTCTTCACGCAAAAATTTTAATTTGAAATATTTAGATCAAGAATAAGTAACATTCAAATAGCCTTTCAACTACTTAGTTCACAGTTTAATGCAACTAATTAAATACTTAATCAGTTAGGTCATTATAAGTGCTATAGGTCGTTACAATTAGTTCATCAGCAGTAATTCAGTGATATAAGAATATACGGAGTGTTTAAAATAAGTGTATCTTTTATACCGCATTTACATTAAGCACTTTGCATATTTAAAATTTCATTTACAAGGTGCATATTTTACATTAAAAATCAAATTGTTCGGGGTGTTCCTCGAAAATCTATAAAATAAAGCCAACTTATATTTTTATTCCATAAGTCGCATTCGCCCTGTATAAAGTCACGGTATATTTTTTATGGTAATAGATGGAATCTAGTTCCCTTATATTGACAAATCAATTTTTTTATACCAAAGTATGAGATTATCTAAGGAGACGCAGACGTGGGAATTTATTAAATATTGATCCTTATCTAAACATTTTTGTTAACATTTTGGAAACGTGTAGAAATTAAAAATAAATAATATGCTATACTCTGTTTCAGCTGCATCTGTTTCGCCAAGAACTTTCTTCCCAATTAATATACTTTTTAATCTTGTCATTATATTAACGATAAACTTAAAATTATAATAATTATTTCGCTAATGAGACTACTAAATCTCAGTTTTAATTATCCATCACAACTTAATAAGGGAATATTTCATAAAGCTGTTGCACTATTTACGATGTTTTGATGACGATAGTAATGAAATAACCTCGAATAAAATCAACCGTTACAAATAGCGACAAAGAACATAAATGCCTTATCTCTCAAATATTTATTAAAAGATTTAGTATATCATAGTTCTTAGACCATGAGAATAGAGAAAAATGTATATAATTTGATTATTATTAGATTATGAATTACTAGATGGCACCGTGCCATTTCCAATATCCTAAGATGTTATATTTATAAGGCTATGAGGCATTAATAATATAACAAATATAATATAAATATTATAAATAATTATAGATATAATTTTTTGTGCATGATATTTGAACTCGTGTTTAATATTCTCAATTTCTGTCTAAAACACTATTTCAAGTTCTTGTTGTATATCCTCCAAATCATCGGAATGGTGAAGATATTATCTATAATATAATATAACTTTCAAATTTAAAGTTAGCGATTTGCTTTATAAATACATTGCTACCAACAAACGTATATTTAAATTGTTGTTTATGTCTGCAACACCTTCAATGTTTCACGGGTGGTGTGGGAAGTAGCACCATCCTTCTGAAACCACATGTCTCTCTTCTAATTAAGGCAAAAGGAAGTGGGTTACGATAACGTTCGCCATTTATCGCTTACCTGCCTCGTTTTCAAAGAAAAATAATTCCAATGACTTGTGGTCTGAAGGAATTCAGACCAAAATGCACACAAAATAATGACATGTTGGGATTGCATTCGTTTCTCATGAATTTTCTGAGCCTTAAATACACCAATTTTGTCTATTAATGAATCTGTTAAAGTGAAAAACGGACTTCGTCTCTGAAGATGATTCTGTCCACCAAATCGGCATTCACTTCCTGTTGTTCAATTATTCAATTGGTGAACTTTCTTCGCTGTGCATAGTTTATTGGCAGAAAGAAGTTAATTTTGAAAGTTTGAAAGCGTCAATTGGATTTTGCAAGCATAGAAATGTAAATCTTTAGTGAGAATACGGTGAAGAGTAACTGTTGAAATGTCAAGTTCTTATGCATGATCTGGACTCCACTGGAGTCCAGATCACTGGACACTCGGCCACACTAACGTGAACTGCCGTGATGTTTTGTTCTGAACAACCACTACGAACTCGTGTCGTATGTTTCACATCAATAACTGAACTGAACTGAACTTCTTTTCACAGTTGATAAATTTTTAAGATTATTTCTACAGAAAATTGGACGCACTTTACGGATCGTAACAACCAAACTTTGACCGTTTTTATACTAATGTTTAATAATAGGTACGCATTATTGTATCGTGTAGCGCTCCATGTTTACTAGCTCCTATCTGTCTCCTATCAGCGTGTCACAATTATTGACCTATCGAATCATGAAAAGCGAAAATGGCGTGCAATTCAAATCTTGCACCCTTATTGTAACTCTCTTTGTAGTTAACTTCTCGTACTATCCTTTGGTGGCAGTAGACGTTGAAATGACTTTTTCTGAGACCAACTGAGAGATATGTTGACAAGTTTTTTTATTTATACATTTTTTCCCGGTTTTCTCTTTATTTAAGTATTCACTAATATTTATTATTGTATTATAATATGTTTTCTGTGAACTATCACTGTAATAATAGTGACCTTAGTTCAACTCTAGTTCAGTACACCCAAATGGGCACCTTGGTTAGTATGTTCGATACTGTTTTGGACAATTCCAGTCTTCTATCAGCATCAATCAGCTCCCAAATTTCACGTATTTTAAATTATGACAATTTTTATTTCCTTATATAACGGTGCATTGTTTATTTCAAAATTTACCCACAGAAATATCTTTATATTTGAAATGTTAATGTTGAGGTTGTTAGGAGTTAAGGGTTAATGGTGAGAAATTGAAACAACTCCTACAACTGGCATAGATTTGAAACATTTCCAAATTTTCGAAGGTATTTTTTGATGCTATTAGCTGAAAGTTAATAGATCAGACTTTCTGCACAGTTAATTCAATGTTCTATCTTTATTCTGAAATAGTACCACAGTATCTATATATTACTTTTATGTTGCTTACAATTGAATATTAATAAATAATTCGTAAATTTCATATACAGATCCTATCTTCATAGTTAACCATCATCAAAATTTCAGTTCGTTATGTTTACAGTTCACTTAAACGTAGCGGAATTTTAAAACTCGTAGGAATAGATAAGAAAAATTGTGTAGTTTAACAAACGCAAGTAACTAAGTAACAGAAGGGAAATTAAAAAGCTTAGATATAGCAGGATATTTTTCAAAAAATTTACGTCAACTAATGTAAAAACACTTTCGAGATTCAGAATTTCTCAAAGAGGTTGTGTCGGAAGAATGTAAACCTCACTATTAAAAATTAAATTAGTAAATTTTTCGAAACGTTGTTGTGTAACTTATGAAGGAATCTATTCTCTTAAATGATATCATTATTGAAGGATATTCTTATTTAAAAAAAATTGGTAATGGTGTGATAATTCCTAACAATGAAGAGATAAGAAATACGTATACCAAAAAATGTGGATCTAAGAAACAAAATCGACCTGTTTGAATATTTTGTCTTACTTGTCCAGTAACAATTCTATCGAATTCTTGCCAATGTTTACGAACTCACTGTATAACTGTTATACGTAATGGTTAAAAATGAATTATTAAATTATTATTAAAAATAAATAAACAAACTCGAGCCCAACTGTCTATACACATTAAATCGATAGTGATACTTCCGTCAATTTTCTTTTGTTAGGAAATAAATTTTAGGTAGAACAAACTATGCACAATATAATGATATTGGCGCCTTCGTCATTTGTTTAAAATTTCTAACAAATGTAAGTAGTAACATATAAGTCGGAAATCGAGAAAGGAACCACCAAGCCGCCAAGCGGTTATCAAAGTAGTTCCCGAATAGCAAAGCTATTACATAATCGCTCTAGGAAACAAGATGTATACGCCCTAAAGTTCATTCGGTATTTGTCCTGAATTGGCGTACCGTGTACGGCACTGATGAGAACTAATAAGTTCGAAACAGCTGTATGCCGTTCGATTCCGATCCGGAACAAATGTCGAATCTTACCTGTGGCGGGTTTTATTTTTTTAAATGTAAGTAGGTCGACTTTTTTCCCTAAGGAGCTATTTAACCGTAATAACAGTAACAGTACCAGTAACTGAAAGCTGAATTTATACAAACGTATCATTTGAATTATCAGTGAATTTGTTCTGCAGCTTGTCAGATAAACATAAATGTTCTAACAAAATATGAAACCATTAATGCGTTTTTCGTTAAGCAAAACGAGAGCGCCGTCGCATCATTTGGAAATCCTGTGGTTATACACCGCTCGATCCCGATCTTAACGCTTTAGCTAAATTCGATCTGTTCACTTCATCTGTTCCCCGAATATGGGGCGTTCACGCCATTTAATGAAATAATTTATCTTATTTATGTTATCGCAGCCGGTCCGGGGTTACAGAATCTGGCAATCTGAAAATGCAAGGCCTATTAGTAATCCGCCATTATCAACAAATTACGTGTCAGCAAGCGGGCGCCTTGATTACTGATGGTTATCGCAAGGAGAAGAGGGGAACAGTATCATTAGGTACGTTATCTCGCCACTGATGTGCCACAACTATCCTTTGCAGCCGGAAAGTGCGGTACAGTTGAGGGCCATCCGGAAGGTTGATGATGGAAAATTCCTCATCTATACGGGGCGTGTTAATTAGTCACAGACGAAAGTAATTAATACCTATTCTCTGTGTCGTACTTCTGTGCGAAGATCTGAAATTTACGTATTAAATTAAGATGAATCATATTATACGAGTATTTAACTTTTTTTATATTTAATAATATTCTGCCAAATCATCTTTCAATTAACTTATTATTGCTATGCTTATGAATAGTAACATTCTACAAAATCATCATTTATCTATGGGTGTATCAGATACGAAAACTGCATCAGAACAACCACATATATGCTTCAGAAAAATTCCATGTGTATTTCACGATTTTGTGATTGGTTCAGAATATCTTCTAAATGTAGAATAATTTTATACTGGCATATAAATTATTAAGAGAAGCTGGAGGTTAGCGTCCAACCAGTCTTAGGACTGATGACCTAATGATGATGATGATGATATAAATTATTATACCATCGACCAAACCGTGTAATGTAGTCTGTGTAACCTGTTGGAACCTGAAGGCGTAGAATATATATTCCTTAGACGTCCATTGTATAATTAAATCCGCCCTAAAGAATTAAAAACTGTTAAAACTTTTAAGAACACTGTATTCTTAGTATCCTCCGAATATGATGTTTCGGAGTTTAGGCATTTTAAAGTGTTGTCAAACTTTATCATTGGTTTTCTGGAAATTGGGTCATTTATTTTTTATGAGTAATCAATATAATTACCAACTCCTTTCTATTCTGCTACTGGTATTTCGTTTTACTTTTCAATGTTTATACATGTATATGTAACATCATTATATATGTTAAATCACTTTTTATGAACTTTAATTATTAAAAATAATTTTATTTTAATTTTAAACGAACAACTTTTGCGGTTAAATAGTAATAATGTATATATATGTGCGTGTGTATGTGTATGTTATAGAAAAAATATTATATTGCATTTATTACTTAAAATAGCTTTTGCACTTGTATAATCTTTATATTTGTATTATATATTATACTTGTATTATGTTATTCTCAGAAAACATAAAACCTCAGTAAATTCTCTAAAGGCTAAATGTAACTGGACATTGCTATGTACCTTATCATAAATCCAAATTGTAATTAAAATCACGTTTATGATGGCTTGCTGAAATTTTATAATTTTATTTCTTTGGATTAATCTTTTGCGGACTAAATGTCCTTATAACATGAACTCATAAAGTCGCAGTAGAGCTATCATACAGGCAGTATATTATTAATACAGTAATAGTATGATACTCTTTAGACAAATTCTAAACTTCAGTTAAAATTAAAAATAAAAATTGTTTTTATAAAGTTAAATTTCCAAAAAGTATTTAACATATATATAAAAGCATATAGCTGTACAATACTTGTATCATGCTAATCAATAAATTTAAGAGTAATTAGCGTAATTAATAATAAGAATAATACGTAATAATAAATACGTAAACTATATATCTCAATTTAAGTCCTTTTCTTCAGTCCTATCAAAAGTTGTGAGATCATTTTCGAAATAAGTGAAATGAAAAGATTCTGACACATAGGAAATGTATCTATCCACAAACTGATTAGGGCTACAAGCTATCTGCCTTAATGAACAGTAAACCAATTTTTTTCACAGCATACAATAGAATTATTTGATTTGGTGTGTTTGATAATTATATTTATACATATATATATAAACGCACCACAGTGGCGTACAATCTTCAATTTTCATGTTAGCATACAATGAGAGATATCTTTACATTTTATAGGTAACAGCAAAAGACACCTTTTACTGTTGAAGTATGTATTCGTTAAATATTCAAAGAATAACTTTTGAAAAAATTCTTGAGCCCGTCAGATTTATTTTTAATTGGACATTTTTAAGATATAATTACATTATCATAAGTATAGGTTTCAAAATACCAAATTTAATGGATATAATTATTTAAAAAATCAACGAAATTAAAAGTTCAAATTGACTGCCCAGCCAAATAATCATATTTGGCACTCTTAAAAGATTTAAAAGCAATAATTCGTAACGAAATACAATGTATACCTCCTCGGGTTATTGAAAATGTTGAAAAAGAATTTATTCATTATCCTGACTACTGTTATGCAGTAGTCAGGATAATGTTGTACAGTTTTAACATTTGTTTTCATTAATTTTCTTAAATAAAAACTAGTATTTTGAAATAGCACGCACAATCTTCTTCTCCTTCTTTTATCTATTATATTTCTTCTTTTTTCGTTCTTATTCTTTCTTCTTTTATCTAACCTATACTCACGCTAATATAATAATAACTGACGTACTTAGTTATTTTATATATTTCACAAGTAGTGTTAATGCCCTGTATTTTCTACGGATTTGGATAAGCGTTAAAAATAGTTTTTCAATAAACTCATAGAGAGTTACTGTAAATGGCGTTTTGTAATATTTACAGAAACATAAGTAAGTTTTAATTTATCAAAACTAATTTTAGCTTGAAGCAATAAATGCAATCACTGTCGATTTATTGAAAGTACATTTCACAATATGCGAATCGAGAAGATATATTGTCCACGGGATCTGTTGGCCACCTAGGTCACCTGATCTAACTCTAAAGTCTGTGTGAATAGACCAAAATACGTTGAAAATTTACTACACAGCTCGTAAGATATCTGACTAGTCTCACCAGAAATGTTGTCCAAAGAGGAATAATTATTAGATTTCAGAAATACATTGAACTAGACAGGCGACACAAGAAACTGAAGTTTTATCGATTAGTATAATAAGTTAGTATCTTTGTTTCGTAAATTAATAGAAAAATTATTCATAATACTCATATATATATATATATATATATATATATATATATATATATATATATATATATATATATATATATATATATATATATATATATATATATATATATATATATATATATATATATATAACATTTCTGGGAAAACCGGTAGTGAAATTGATATCCGGGTACTATCGATCAAAATTTGCCAATTCAAAATTTCAAATCACTATGTTCAAGTGTTCCTTGCAAAGCATCTTATTAACATTTTATCGAATTTGTTCCTGTCGTCATTAATTCGTTGTATAAACTCTTTGAGGGGGAGCAAGAAAATTATAAATTTCATAATATTGTAACTTAAATACAATTTCTAAAATTAATATATAATACGCATATGCCTAATTTTAGCGATTAATTATTTATTAATATAAGGGTCCTCATATTCCTCAGCTTTTTCAAATATAAAATGAAGTGAAAGCTATTTGATGATCGTCATGTAAATCGATCTTTAGGATGCAAATAAATGTTCAAGTCCTTCCTTAGGAGTATAACACAAACACATAAATAATTTACTTTAACTGCTATTGCTGCCTAACGTGCAGGTGTGTCAGGCACGATTGACAATTTAGTTTGTTGACGTGCCCACCTGGATATCTAACTTTGCTCTTTAAACCCTTAAACATTTATACTTAGCATATATATTATTTGTATTACTTTATAGGTACAATTTAAGGGTAATTATATAATTATTAGTTACTTAAAAATACACTATCTCACAATTTTGTTTTTTCTATGATTTAATTATTCAGTTTTCTTTTAGAATTATATAGTAGGCGAGTCTCCCTTCCCTACTAACTTTGAAAGCAGTCACGACATCCACGCCTGATCCCCAGATTAAATGGCATCATTTAATGTTTGATATGAAACAGTATAGCTGTGTCTATTATAGTTGGAGCTTAGTGCACTATCGGCATAAAATTCAAATGAGTAGAATCGTCAGATGGTACATCATTGAAATGGTATTTAAATGTCTATCCAAATCCATCCTGCTTTTGTGAATTGATGATAGAAATAATTAAACCTGGTTCTTCGTTATTTACTCGGTCAATTAATTTAAATACATTTTAAAAATATATGGAGTACTAAATTATACGAAGATCTTTCCAAAATAATTTTATTGTTCAGTTTATTAACTTATTAGCTATTTTTATTAGACAGACTAAAAATATTCCAAAGATTATAGTCAGTTAGATCAATCAGAGTAGATTAAAGTGTCCTTTTTGATTAGGAACAATTTTGTTCTTTAGAAACTTTGCTAATAGTTATTTTACCTACATGGTGCTCGTATAGTAAAAATATTTAGGACTTTCATCAAAAGGCTAATGAAGAGGTAACCTGTTTCTTCAATGTCATATATTACACTTGGGAACGATCAATTTGTTGCCAGGAATTTAAGAGTCAATTTGGAGTACAATATTGCCCCTAATGCTGAAAATGTATTACTTTTCTTGATTAGATCCAGCTTCTTAAATAAACATACATGATAACTATTAACGCAAGGTAAGAAAATAAAATGAGCAATTTCTCTTGTTTAAAATTTTTTTTGTATATGAAATCTAACAAGATAATAAAGAATACTTGTTGCAAAAAATATTGAGAATTATAAAAAAGTTATTGTATGATTTTCTTTTATATTTTTGCTGTGAACAGTCCCTCTGCAGACTCCAACAGTAATAAGCCGTCATGTGACGATTTCACCTTCATTGATATATTTCGTCTATTATTCAGATATCCTAATGAAACCGTTTATCTTGTTCCTTACTAAAATCTCTAAATTAAACGAAAATTTGTCTAAGTGACTATGCAAAACATGTAATTTAATCATATTGGCTCCCAGGCTTCTGTTCTTTGTAGTTGTTTGCCTTATGATTGTTTAAAAAGATTTGATTTACAGATACATAACTAAACCATACATCAGATTCTACAACTGTCATAACTTTTTAAATTTGAATTTTTGACCGGTTTTCAAATCTGTGGACCGTCAAAAATTCCTGCTTTTAATTTTTCCATACGCAGTGGAAAGGATAAGCTCGGAAAGTGTATTTAAAACAATCACCTGACTTGTCCAGTGCTTTTACAAACTGTTTCATTAAACCCAGTTTGATGTGAAGAAGTGACAGTATTATTTTTTCTCTCTTTATTAATGGCTCGTGAACAATATTGGCTTTTCTAATGGTCACAGCGTCCCTCGATGGACAAACAGTTTGCTGCCAATGCGTTTCCTTTGCACGGCTATCCCATAAACAGAGATAACAAGTATATTTGGTATCCTTGGTATGGTGACAATTTTTACATGGACCATTTCTTTTTAATTCTTCACTTCACTTCACTTTTTTTAAATTCAGTAGCGACTGGTCAGGGGTGGCAGGGTGGGCAGTGCCCACCCGGCTGTTTCCTAGAAGAAGAACACATAGTTCCAAAGTTCGTTATTTGTCGTTTATAGAAATTAGTGAAGATATAATTATGTAATATGTAATTAATGAAATACATTATATATTACATAACAACAGTAATACAATGAAAAGTTCTGATTATACCTATATATACTAATACTAACAGCGCAACCGTGGTGGAAAATTGCAGTGCAAGGTGCAGCAATTCACTCTTCTAATCGTGGAACTAATAGTTATCGTAATTATGCCTACGCAAAAGATAGAAGAATCGAGTTAAAATATAGACAATGTTGAAGCGACTTTCATATTTGATTCTTTTCTTAAACCCTTTCCTTCTTATTACACGTAAACCTCACCTTCACCTACGTCACCTATAATATTTTGATTTTATTTTTATAATATTATATATTTTATTTTTATTGAAGTTATATTTTATTTTGATTATAGTGAATTTTCTGTTTAATTATCTATTACCTAATTTGTTATATATTTATATTTTTTATTCCACAAGTTTCAATTATTTATTTTAATTATTCGAGGATGATTTTATTTTTTATAGAATTTATGATTTACTTTTTTAAGTCCAGCAAAGAATACCATTTTTTTTGTCTGTCTATCCTGTTATGCCTTATCCACATATTCCCTATCCCCTCCTCTCTAGAGAACACTCTAGACCTCCTCGTGATTCTTATCGGACTCTGTAGACTGTATTTGTTATATTATTAAGTAAAATTATTTTGGTTATTAATGTATTAGAAAATGTGTAAATATAAAAATTGTGTAGCTATATAGTAAAAATTTTTTTTACTATATTTTACTTCATTATTTTGCACTATATAACCTACTACCTAATAGTTAGTTGTTGCCCACCCATAACAAATTACCACGAGCCGCCACTGCTTAAAAAATATATAGTTGAAATTCATTAAAATAAATTAATTACCATATAATTAATTGAAGGTAGTCGCGACTAATTTTTGATAGGCAACCCTGCAGCAATGTATTACATTATCATTAATCATTCATTTGAATTAAGTTTCATTAAAAAAACAGATACCTGTAGAAAAGAGCTGCAGGATATTAGACTGTTAGTTATGAAAGTAATTTTCCTCCAATTTATATCACAATGGAAAGCAATACTGAAGGTAGGTTATGATTGTTTATTCCTTACCAGACGAAATTTTGCACAAAACAAATATAAACAAATGAGATAAGTGATTTTAAGTAATCAGTTAGATATTTATAAGCCACTTGATAGCATTCGGTATTAATTTTTGCGTTTATTTGTATGACCACATCTGTTTGAAAAGCTGTAAAAATATTTGCGGCTACAATCTGCTACTTGGTGACAGAAGTTCTGAGTGGTGAGTTTTTTTTTAATGAAGAAGCTGATGTTTATACTCAACGACATTTCAAAGGAAACTAGGTATTACTCGAATATGGGCCATGGAAATTAAACAATTTGTATGAAATTATTAAGTATAGTTAAACTAAATCGTTATTAATTCGTTTTGGTACATGTAGCTTTTTAGGTAAGTATTAACATATTTATTGCATTTGTATTTAAAACCTTCCACAATTTCCAAACCATTATTTTTATCTACTGTATTTCCATTTACAGTTCAACAGTCCTTATAAATAGGAAACTCTTCGAAGGGAATAAGGGCTGTAACATTCACGGACTTCGAAGCTCAAATCACGTTTATACGATTATGTTTTGTAGCTAATATCATGTTTAGATTTGTCAACCGATTCGCTAAGTAAAATGTCACGTTTGATTTTTGAATTCATATCAAGAAGGCACAGTTCAGCAAAATTTGATGAACGTTTTTTTCTCAAAGATGTAGACTATTTGAATTCATCAATAATAGTTTCAGTTCCTGTGTGACCGAAATTAGGGTGTAGACCAATTATGTCCCCTTCCTCGGTAGCACAGTTTAAATATAAATTGTAAATATGTACAGCTCGTTAAGAATAGGAAAATGTCTCAAAACTGCAATATCGGACTACCCACGAGATGCGCAGTAAATAGCCTGGTCTTTACATAGTCGCACTGATACCTGTGCAGAGTGAATATCGATGAATATATATTGAATGTGAATGTACAGAAAGTTAGATCTGGCCGCAAGTAAAGTGCATCCTTTTCCCTCCGAATGCTGCCTCACTCTTTCTTCTACGTATACATAGAGAATCTCACAATTTTTCCTATTCTTGACGAGCAGTAATTGTGTAGATAATTGATAATAATCTGATATACTGTCTACATTTTCCTCACAGTTTGTTACTATATTAGATGCGGTTAAATCTTAACCTATTTTAAATCAACTTATGTCGAAAAGATACTCAAAAAGCATGTGTGACTTTCGCCATTATGGTCTTTATTAGTATTAGCGACGTTTTTGGTATAATAGGCATAGGCCTCATTTTTGCTAGTTTTGGAACCACTGTATGCCGCACCGGCCACAGCGCTGAAGCGATTGATCAACTATTTAAAACTATTAGGTATCAAATGCAAATCATAATTTATTTTTGAGTACGGTAGCGGCTTACAACGAGTACTAAGTGGATGTTCATATAATATTTAACCATCTACTGTTTTAACATGTTATCACTTACAATAGAACAATAAATCAATACAAAATTGTTGAACAATTTCAAATAATAATAAAGGAATAAATATATATAATAAGCTTCCAATATTTATTCCATTAATTTATTAATAATTTTTATTTATATATTATCAAGTTATTACTACCTTTTTTTTTCGGCGGGGGAAAAATCTTAGAAAGACACTTCATCTCCTGATGAAGTAGTGTGGGATTCGCACCCACTAAAAAAACCCCTCCTTTTTCTCACTTTTCCATTCCGGCACCGCTCTTCAGCATAACATCAGAATGGTAAGTTGTCGGTCTGTCTCCTTTCTTCATTCCCCGTGTCGTTCTCGTTGTTGTCTCATTCTTTCTTCTTTTTCTTTACATTCCATAATCTTTTTTATGGTGAATTTCACAGCACGCCAGTTTTCCTCTCTCCTTGAGATTATTTCAGCATAGTTATTTACATTTAGGGCTTCTCCAGTCGTAACTTCGATTTCTCGTCTTTCGGCCCGCCACGCATCACATTGAAAGATGGTATGCTCCGGTGTGTCTATTTCTGCTCCGCATGATTACATCCTAAATCTGTTGCCTTGCCGATGCGATGCGCAAATGACTTGAAGGATCCATGGCCCGTTAGTATTTGTGTCATGTAGTAGTCTATGTTGCGATGGTTACATCGCACCCATCTCCTGACGTCGTGGATTAACAGCCTCGTCCACTGTGCAACATTTTGTGTTTCCTCCCATTCCTCCTGCCACTTGTCAAGAGTCATTTGCCGAGCTGCTATTTTGGTCTGTTGAGGCTGCCCATCCGGACGGTCATGTAGATATCGCCTTTCTTCTACCAGTAATTCAATTGGCGGGATGCCGGTTATTACTTCGATTGCTTTGGTAGATACGGTTCTATATGCAGATGCTATTCGCAATAACACATTTATTTGAGTTCTAATCATCATGTCTCTATGCTTCCTTAGAGTCATTGCCCGGTACCAAATCGGCGCTCCAAACAGTAGGATTGACTGCATCGTTCCCCATAGCGCTTCTCGCTTACGAGCTCTAGGCCTGCCAATATTTGGCAAAATTCTTGTTAGTGAACCGATCCTTGCCTCAGCCTTTGTCACCGTCTTCTCCACATGCTTGCCAAATTTTCCCCTGTCATCGAAGTTTATTCCTAGGTATTTTATCGTTCTTGCCGGTTCTATTGTGGCATTTTCTAGTTCAAAACAAACTCCTGCTCTTTGTTTCCATGGGCCTTTCAAAATTATAGCTTCAGTTTTTTTGGGCGCCAACTCTAGACAGTGGGCTCTCATCCATACACTTACCTTTCTCAAGGATTCGTTTACGCGGAAAATTAATTCGTTTAGGTTATCAGCGCAAGCTAATATGGCCAAGTCGTCTGCAAAGACTATACTTGTTATGCCCTCACACAGGTCTTCCTTCAGCACTCCATCATATAGAATATTCCATAGGGTCGGCCCTAGTACCGAGCCCTGTGGAACGCCTGCTGTGATATTCACCGTCTCCTCTCTGCCAATGTATAGTTTTCTGTACTTGAAGTATGCCGATATAATGTTGATTATATATTTAGAAATGCTCCTTCTGTGCAGTTCTCTAATAACGATCTCCCACCCCGCTGTGTTAAAGGCGAAGTTATTACTACCTTGATTGTTAAATTAAGGGAATAATAACGTCATATTTACAATCAAATGTTTATTGGACTTTTTCCATTCAGAAAAATTTTAATCCGGCATTATTATTTCCGTAATGGGTAAGGGCTGACAATGAGAAGGATGGCACAATAAATTGTTGGCGATTAGTATAATATCATGAAAATGTGCAATAAATCATACATGAGGAGAAAAGGAGTTGAGGCGTTTTATTTAATGGGCGCCATTGTCGCTTAATGAATGGCAATAAGGCGACGAATGAGTTTTTCTTCGAATTTAAATTTGATACCTTTTTTATAATAAAGCTTCTTCGTTATATTAAGAGTCAATTTCGATTTCATAATATAGAAGTAGTAAGTCTAGTTTTAATGATGATTAACTTACAATTACATTAAAGATCTTTCCATATGTAGACACAGTATTCGCTAAACAGTGAAATCGGGTACATACAGTTATTCGAAAAATATTTTAGCAAACAGAAAGAATCACCTCTTATCTACATTATAATTACAAAGTTAGAGTACTGGCGTTCTGGCACAACAGTTTATATTCTAGCATTTAACTAGAAATTCGATTTGGAATTGCTGTGAACTGCATTTTCCTGCAAAACTAAAAATATTGTTTATAAGCAAATGTCAGTTGCTCACATTGTCTCTCTTTATTTAGATTATATCCCATATATAATGACTAACTGACTAAAAGTGTTGCAAATTCTGATTGACAACTCAATGATAAAACGTTTCTGCCTGACATACACAACACCTTAGACACAGAATCCAAATATAAATGAAATTATTTGTGAGCCAAATTTTACTTTACTAGCTATACTGAAATATATAAAGTTCACCATACCTTCCCACAAAGAAAGTGGGTAGAAAACGCTAAAAAAAAATTGGCAATTCATTTTACTCATACAATTGCATATATGTATAATACGTTTAACTGAATTGAGATGAGCACTTCACAGAATCGTGATAAATGTAATATCACTTCACAGAATCGTAATATTTTGGCCGATGGGTACAATTACTTGAATATTCTACATATTAGAATGCTTCAACTACTCTGAATCAAAATATATCTTAATCCATGGTACCTTTTAATTTAATAGAACTGTGATGTTATGAATAATATAGTTTTCTACCTCACAACGTTTTTTAACGAAACCATTAAGATAATCAGTAACTGGCTATATAGTTCGTCACCCAAAACCATAAAAAATAATACTGGTTTTGTTCACTGCAATAAGAGGTCTAAATATTAAGATATATTCCAATCTATTACTTTTCCGCACTCCACTATATGCGGAAAAGTAATGTAATCGTGTATAAAAAAATTGATGGTTTATTTTTTGTTTTTCGACATAAAAACCAAAGGAAAATGGTTTTTAAGAAATTTTTGCTGTGTGTGTGTCGTTGTCGTTGTCGTTGTCATTGTCGTTGTCGTTGGCGGTGTCGTCGACATTTATTACTGTTAGTACGATAACTCAACTAAATCGTATCGGATCGATCGGGTTTGACTGATTCTAATTAGGGACGCCTCCCAGACGACACCTATTGATTTTGAGGTGAATAGAACACACTCTACCATGTACATGGGTCATGAGAAAGCACGATGGTGGACTATTTGAAAAAAGTAAAACTGTGTTGGTTTATTATGTGTTGGTTTATTTTTTCTCGGCCACTCGATTTCGGGATAGAGATATTCTACGTGCAGAAAAGTCCGTTTTAAGGTTTTAAAAATATTTATTTTTTATATAAATTTGTTTCTGACTGGAAATACTTGATGAAAGTGCTAGAGCCCGAAGTGAACTAAATAGTTAACATCAGTGATATGAAAAGAAAATTTCATCGTAAACCAAGGCCTATTTGCATTTACTTTTCCAATTGAGAATTTGGTAGGCATTCTGGTCAGTTGTCTGATGCGAAGCAAATAAATCCACCTAACATGGATACGTGACCTATCGAATTCCACTATAGACATGGCTGCGACAATGTCATTTATACTGTGATCCGAGGTGACGACCTAGGTCTAGTATTAAAAATGTCATTTCCTTTTCAGTGTTAGAGATTCTATTCCCCAGTATTAGAAATAGCATTCTTTGCAAATAAGAACATGACTATATCCTTTACATAACTCTGAAGAATATTATTTTTTTTAATAACCTTTTAGATTTATTTATTGATGTGATAATGAAAATGTTGTAGTCGACAATTTTTGATTGTACCTACATAAACTTCCATAGATTTCAGAGAGATCACTAAATATGTTGTCTTTGGAAATCATATCGAAAGTTCTTATTTTTAGTTCAATTTATTTTTGAGTTCAATTTATTTGGGCTTTTGAATTACTTACGTATTATTCCAGTCTTTATTTATGAAAAGTGTTTATTAGTTCATTTATTTGTCTTAATAATTATACACTAAATTGTCTTAAAGGATTACTTGCGTGGCAAAGACTACTACTATAATCCTAGTAACTGATTAAATGTCGTGCCAACAGTTGACTTTACTGAACCACTATTAAATTTTGCAGTCAGTTTTTCCCCTAAGGCAGTCAGGGTAACTACGATACTTTTAGGTAATGATCTCCGCCAAAATCTGTAAGTGTTTTGGATTAAACGCAACTGACGTTTTTTCAGACTTTCTTCCATAAAAAATGGCTTTCTTTAAGAATGGCCTTCTTTTTCTTCTTCTTCCTTAAGAACTAGCTATTTCGTTTTAATTTTCATACCTGTTAAATTGTGAGGATTTTAATTAACATTTAATGGTTCAAATATTTAACGTGGTTGTAACGTGGTTAAGAGAGTGATTAGGAAATATATAGTTATATTTTGTATTACTAGAAGTACAAGGACAATATATACTCGTGACAAGTTGACACATGAAGCAGCAACACGTTTCAGGTTAATTAAAATAGAACAACCATAATTTATTTCCTGTAATATAAGGCAAGACACTAAAATTTTAGACATTTATGTGTTAGGTATTCCTACTAGTGTGATTATGTTAACATATTAGGTATTTCCACCTACCAAAATTTTATTTTTATTCCTTCCGCTGTACTACACCAATATAACTAATATTCTGGCATGCACATTGACATTTGGATGAGGGACGCAGGTCGAGGGACGACTACTACTTCTTGGCTCATTGCTACAAGCGAAAACCAGCCTAATTGATCCCGGTAGGTTCCGAGGGAAAAGAATAATCCAGGGGAAATTCCTCTTTTCCTCTAATTCTGCTCGCCTCCACATGAAGACAGTTAAGAGTCGCAAATAAAAGTATATGAGTCTCTCTTGTTGACCCAGCTTGAACTGTAATTTGCTTCTTTTATGTTTGTATGCTTTCCCTATGTCGCAGTCCAAGTCTTTATTAGTAAATCTGAGTGACTTTTCACCTGAATGTATATTTTCTTGATTTTTCTTGTAATCCTTTGCTTGTTATCATATTTTCGAGACACCTCTTTCTGCTATTCCCCGCCAGGACTAGTAATTTGCAATTTCACTTGATTTACATGACCGGATATATAACTTTTGATATGTATAAAACTGATTTTTTTTCTCTTTGTTAAAAACCAGTCACCCCTTTCTGTGGCTCCGACTCACACAGAAGGTGCACTAGTGATAGCAGTAATCACTCCTCACGTCCGTTTGGTTAGTGATTACTGGACCGAGTCGTGTGCCCTGAGTAGACGAAGCGAACAAAGAAATACGGCCTTCTGCATGCGACCAGCTAATATTTCTGTCGAGTTTCGGCGTGCGGATATGCTCTTTAATTCTTAAAGCAGTGTTAAAACTGAATATTATTATTATTATTATTATTATTATTTTCCTGATCATCGAAACAATTAAAATAATTTAAATATCTATAACGATTGACAGGTTTTGGTGTAGTGTTATTGGCATATCAGACATTAAATATGCCCCAAATATGCAAATACTCGTAGATAGATACATTTTATATTATTATTGTGCTTCGCCCAATCTTATTACCCGGAAGCAGTAAAGTTTAAAACAGTATTAGAAGAAAGAATATAAACAGTAATTTATAACATTAAAATAACAATGAATAATTCACACTTTACCACTGGATGAGAATCATAACCTATAAAAATTACTAATAATTTGTATGGCCTAAATAATTCTCATTTTATGTCATAAACCTTTCGAGCTGAAATTTTTAAGTAATTTGCCACTGTTGTTGTACCACATAATTAGTATAAATTAATTTTTTCTTTGTTTATTATCAGTCCGCAATAGAAATATTACTTCTCATAAGCAAATATATTTCCAAAAGTTCATCATTCCTATAAATATACCTAAAAGGGTTAAAAAGATGTATAATATCGAACGTATTATATTAACTTCCTCAAGTTTCTCCTTGCCAACCTTAATCCCTCTCTTCAATGGAGCTTCATGAATGTACAGTAAATATATAAAATCGCTTGTGAGCCTACAGGTTTGTATTCAGGGGTAGTTTTTATTCTGAATTGCGGTAGAAAATTCTAAATAATAAGTATATTCGTATAAGTATAATAAGTATATTCAATATTCCAACTCCTTCAAACTCCTGCCGTGTATTTGAAGTTTCTCTACTTATCGCAGGATATTTATATACACAGTTTGATACATGTACAGGGTTATTTACTACATTTCAACGCCGTTATATACAGTTGTAAAACAATGTGATATTTTTTAATGGAACATGGTATAATTTTGAATTTTCTTTTAGATGTTTTCTCTGATTTGTATAAGAGTCGATTGGTCTTGGTATAATATTTTTTATATATGCTCCAAATATGCATATAGATATTTGGTTGTCCAAAAAGTCGTTTCGTTTTTCCGAATTAACCACTTACATCACGCCCTATGATGTCATGTGCGCAGCTGCAGCCTTGAAGCCTTCCTCCCAATTTAACCCTGATATTTAACTGTTGTTTACTGCCGTTATACTCGTGAACTTGTTTTATTATTGTTGTGTGTGAGCTTAATTGAAAATAAGTGGAACCGAGCATTTTAAGCATGTGATGAAATCCTTGAAATCCTCGCCAAATCATACGTGAGCTTGTAGAAAACATCAAAATCTAGTGTACAGAATCAACTTAAACAACTTGAGTTTGTCAGTAGACTCGATGTTTGTGTTCCTCATGAACTCAGCGAACCCAATTTGATGGATAGCATTAACATTTGCGACATGTTGAGGATTCGTCAACGTAGCGATCCCTTTTTGAGTAATATGGTAACTGGAGATGAAAAGTGGATCATTTATGACAACGTGAGTCGAATATGATCGTGGAGAAAGTACGGTGAACCTTCTGAATCTTCATCAAAGGCAGGACTTCACCACAGAAAAATTTTGTTGTTCACCTGGTGGGATTTCAAAGGAATCATTTTGAGCTACTCCCGAGGAACGAAATAATAAATTCGGAAGTTTACTGCGAACAACTACAAAAAAAAATTGAGCTAAGCCATGCAGGAAAAACGCCCAGGACTTTATAAATCATAAGAACGTCGTCTTCCATCATGACAACGCACACTTATCTGCAGACCCGGAAGAAATTGTTGGAGTTAGAGTGGAATGTTTTACCCCATCCACTGTATTCTCCAGATTTCGCGCCCTCGGATTTTCACTTCTTCGGCTTCATGGATAACAGTTTACGAAACTTAACGTTTGCCAATGACGAGGAAGTTAGAAATTGTTTAAAAATGTTGTTTGCGAGCAAACCGCAAAGTTTTTATGAAAATGGTATTATGAAGCTTACTGGGAGATAGGAGCAAGTTATTGAAAATAGACCAAAGCACATTATTGATTAAAATAATTTGTAATAACTATAATGTTAATAATAAATATTTATGAAAAAACCGAACGAACTTTTTGGACAACCCGATATTTTATGGGTACTGATGGAAGAGCAATGATTATCTTTGTCTTGTGAAAAGCTTACGTGTACGGAGACTGTGACAGACGATACTAGTACTAGACTGTTTGATATTTTGTATTGGTATTGTATTTTATCACAACTGGTTACACAGAAGCAGGAGAGTTTGAAATTGTGTAAGAAAACAAACAAATCTCTGAATATAACAGCGATATGAAACATTAAAGTAACGATTAAAAATTTATATTTTGCAACTGCATTAGGATCATAAGCTATAACTATTGCTCGAAATTGTCTTCACTATTTAAAATGCAAGGCCCATAGATTTTCTTAAATTAATTAGATATTTTGAAATAGCATTATTATTGTCCTAATGTCGTAAATTATTTTCCCAATTTTAGTCGTATTCATTTGAAGACTCTCGTCAAAGCTATTATTAACTTTATTCTTTACCAGCCACCACAGAAGTACATCTAAAGGTGTTAAACCAGGGCTGCTTGATGGCGCTAGAATAGGCCAGCTATTACCATTACAAATATCAAATTAACTATTAATTAAATAATCTCGAACTTCCAAAGCACCGTATGCATATGGGAAGTATCAAAATGTACTCATAGTTTAGTACTTTACTATTAGTACTATTTTATTATCATTTCTATTAGTACTTTATTTCTTCTTGTAAGGATCATCGTCAGCAGCATATGTTCATTCTTATTTTAGTATGAACTAGGGCGAACTATTAGTTTTTAATTCACGTTCGAGTGAGATACAATATATTCTACTGAAGAAGATATCATTGCTATCAAAATGCACACATAAAGATGCTATAAAGTTACTTCATTACTTCCAAATTATTTCATTAAATTCCTCAATAAAGGAATTGCCTTAAACACTATGCAACTTCTAGAAAAATCTAAAAGATAGATATGTTTCTATTTGAGTACTATTAATTTATCTTGAGAAATGCTTCGCCAAATTTTACCAGATGTTTTAATTTGAATAGCTTTCCGTTGTCATCGATTTTTGTTTTCCCACGAGACTCTATTTGTCCTATTGAAACCCCCTGTCGTGGTCATATGGTTAAGGTATCTGTTTTGACAAATTGCAATTTTAACAATTGGGCCATCTGAGTCGTTGGCTTGACGAATTCTAGTCATTTTCTCTTTTCATCTTTGGTAAACTCATGAACCTTACTAATTTATAAGACCTATAGTAATTTGTTTTAAATGTTATTTAAATTTGTGTATAACTTTTTACAAATTGGGGTTATACAATTCCCAGATTAATTTCTGAAGTTCCTTTTTACATAGTCAAACATTTCAAAAGGGCGGAGTAAGTCATAGAGACCATGTTTCATAATTTGATGGTAGCAGGGCTCGTCAATAATAACTTCAGATTTGCTTCTAGTTGTTGACTTTTATTAAAAATTATAAAAAAGGTTCCATCAGAATCAATCAAATTATTTATTAATTATTTACTCCCGCTACCTCTAGTGCTACTTATTTTATTTTTTGTTTCTTTAGCATGTAGTTGACTATTCAAGAGTGTGTTTGACTGGATAAGTGTGGTGTGATATTAAATATTCTCTCCTTGCAGCTTTATTTTGATTATTTCTTACATAGAGTGAAAATATTTCAAACCATTCTACTTATATATAACCTACTTCTTTGAAATAATAATACAAAATGTAAAAGATGACACTGCTGTCCAGTGGCGGCTCATGGAAAACTAACACCTTATCAGGCCATATTTTAGCTATTTGTATCCTTGTACCTGCTATATTACTTGTGTTACCTTATACCTACTCTTTTCTAACAAATATATTTTCTTAATATTTAGGTACCTAAATATGTTTTTAAAATTGTACTTTTTAAAAGTATCAAGAGTATTTATATTCTCAGAATACAAAGGAGGACAGGGGTGTAAAAACAAAATTCTAGATTATTTCTCATATATTAATTTATTGTCACTTTTTAACGGCAAAGCTACCTATTGCACTACCATAAAATTGGTACTCCTTTGATACTCGTTTGACTATTTTTTCTCCATACAGCTGTCTAGAAGGTGACTTAACATTCACTTTGGCTCAGAGGTTTTTGAAAAAAATGTATTCTGTTCGATACTGAAAATATCCATTCAACTAAAGCTTATGTAGCAGACAATGACAATATTACTAGCAATATAGTTTATTTATTTAAATAGCAATATTTTGGAAATAATTTAAATAAAATTGAGTGTTCCTGAAAATAACTAAGTTTCCTAAAAGATGAGGATTTGCATATAAGTCTCTTAATTTATTTTCCAGTTTTTATATCTATACTGTTAGTTAATGCATTTAATAAATTGAAATGAAATAATCTCTTGAATACTTCAAATTTAGAGTTACAAATAGAGAGGATAAGTTTTAGAAGCCAATTTTCGAATTTAAAATGTGTGTTTTTATGATCCATGTTATCTAAACTAACTACATTTGCATATATATTATCAAAGGAGTAATCTTTATTCCTAAATTCCCTTAAAATTGGCAAAATAATTCAATCCAGCCTTTGTTCTTAGATTTAGTAAAAGACTAGTTATTTGTTTGTGGATTTAGTAAGAGACGAAGTGAAACCGTCATCCATCCAAAAGTCGTTTTAGAAAAGATCTGAATTCTTTAATTTCACTAGTGGTGTCTGGTAATACTAAAATTAATTTTATAACAGTGGATAAATAATGCTTAAGGAGCAATAGCTTCTATTCTTGCTTGTCATCTATTTATTTTAGATGTATGCCCTACAGGTTTATTGACCATGTCAAATTATTCGCTACAAATCACTATCTTTATTTTTATGATACTATAATATTACTATCATCTGGTTAGAACTCTATTCTTGGATTTATTTGCTCTTAAGTTTAACAAAATGAATGTAAATGATGTTTATTTGTTTATTATTAATTATCATGACGTTTCGACTTCTATTTGAGATTTTTTCAAAACTATTTTTGTCCTTCCCTTTGAAGGTTGACAACAAAAGTAAATAACTAAAATACATATCTGTGATATTCTTGATGTCTGATTTTTGTTAGGGTTTAAAAAAGCATTAAACAGGCGAAACGTCAATACAATTAATAAAAAAACACCGTTTTCGTGTTCTTTTGTTAGATTTAAAAACCAATAAACCTAAGAGTAGAGTTACAACTAAATGTTTTTTTAAATTTGTTGTTTAACATCTTATTTAGTATCATCTTCATATTAAATAATTATTGCGCTACCATCAGTACCCATAAAATTCATATATACATATTTAGAGCATATTTAATATTCAGTATGTAACAGATATTATTGTCAAAGCTATCAGGGAAATTAGGAAAAAATCTAAAAGAAAATGTAATGTAAAAATACATGGGGTGTTCCTTTCTGATTTTCATATCATATGGACTATATAAGCCTATCGCTTTAATTGTATTTTACAAAAATATAGAGACCTATAGGCTGAAACCTACAAGCCCAAGTCTACAAACTACACTCTACAGTCTAATGACCAAGTCTGCAGATCCAAACCTACAAGTTTTGTATTTATTAAAAATATTTGTATTTTTAAAAATAAAACCGCTGAGTGGTGGAGGGTTAACATTGTAATGAATAACCCTGTACATACACTTTTAGGGGATTTTGGATATGCGTTTTTAGAAGAAAGAAACTAAATTAATTTAAAATTGTATAATAACCTAACTTTTCCCCTGAATACAAATATTAATAACGTTATCAAGATTGTTCATTGTTTAAACTCGTATGATAACTTCTTATACGTCAAACACAGAAAAAAACAAATAGAACTGTTGAAAATATTTACTTCTATGTCATTTTTAAAACCGGTTATGTATGTCCTAACAATAGACATTGTAAATACTTTAATCCAGTTATTGCACTAAATGATTTTATTATAAAATCAACAACTTGGGGCAGCTTTCAAATAGACACCTGAATATATTATTTCTCAGTAAACTCTTTCCTCATATGTCCACCGTTCAAACTTTCTGTTTCATTCAAACTCCTTATTCTCCCACATAATCCTTTATATTTTCTGTTCTGTTTCTGCCCTTTAGGACATTTGGAGCAAGGTTTTCCTACTTTGTATACTGGCCGATTTATATAATTGCCTCCTGGTCCATAATTACATACGAACAGGAAATGGTACCACGTTTTGTTTTCTGACGTTGTTGTGTAGTAGGTAGCTGCGCATCCTATTTCTGTACTTTCTGCCCATATCAACTGCGTGTAATGTCCGACCTTTACACCCCTATAAGAGATATTTAGTTATTATTTATTATAAAAGATATGGAATTATTATAAGGAAAATAGGAAATTCTTGGGGTACCGTTGTACTAAGAAAACGTCGGTGTCGGTGGATGTCGGTGGAGAAATAATGACTCCACCGACATCTACAAATTAGACGTTACTCGACGTGTCAACTTTATGTCAACTAAGTTGGCCTCATCAGGTGAAAATTGAAACTTGAAAACTTTTAAATTATAGTTAAAAAAGGAGATGAAAGAAACTTCAATTCTAATCATTTTCTGATGATGCCAACTCAGTTGACATCATCACGCACCTCGCCTAAAAAATGGGCGTATGTAGCAAAGTGGTCGCTGCATCGAAAATTCCCGCCTCTTCCCAAAACTCATTGTTAACAAAGAAGAGAAGATTGCAAATTAAAAATTACTATTATGACATCACAGCTCAAAAACAGGCTCTGAAGAATAAACTTGTACGTCAGTCATTCTAAAAAATAAGGTTGACGTATTTCAAAGTTTGTTAAAAAATCGTGTTTAACAAAAACAAAATTATGAATATTGTGCAAAACCATCACACCTCATAAATCAGCACTCTGTATAAAGTAACTGGGAAGTTTATGAGAGGGTAAGCACGACTTATAAAAGCAAATCAAAAGCCGGTAGCCACTTGTGGAATAAAAATTCTATTAAAATTGCGATTGAAGAGTAATGCCACGACAAGTATTGTAATTCTTTAATACAATTCGATTTTTCAAAATAGAAAAAATTTGACACTGATATAATTATAACCGAAGTCAAGCAACAACGGGCGTAGTTAGCACTTGGATGGGTTACCACTTGAAAACACCGAGTGCCGTTGCCGTTTTCAGCTTGCAGTGCTGCTGGGTGGATTAAGTAGCCCAGTAATACTGTTGTCGGTTCCAAGCCCGGAAGAAAGAGGAGGGTTAGAGGGCCAGGTTAGCTGCCTACCTTCGTTAAAAACAGATAAACAGCTCATAGTACCGATGATATTTATCGAACAGGAACAGGTCAGAGACCTACTTTAGAAGAAGGAAGAAAAAGAAGAAGATAATTATGACGTCTAATAAAAATTACCTTTGTTACATTTTGTTACCAATATATAGCGATATGAAGTATATAATTATCGTAAGTAATATTTCACCAGTTTATTTTGAAATGTGTATCCAATTCGTTAAATAAATATATCGGGCAACAATACAAAATATTTATTTAACTGAAAATAGCAGTTTCCAATGTATATTATTACACATTGGTTTCAGGTAATTTTGCTTTGTAAATACTCATAATACACAACGACATATGAATTTATTCAATTTAATATTGAAAATAAATTCTGACATTACAACTTAGATAACAGTAGATCGAATAGTAGAACAAAATATATCTACAGTTAGAAATCTTAGAGCTAGCGATTAGAAAATTTAAGTACAAATATTAATCAATAATAACAAAAATGAAAATTTGTGCTATTACACAATCGAAGTTACATAACCCTGACCCGTCTGAACAGTAATAACCTGACATTTAAAAAAAATTTATTTCAAAATTTGTTATCAGATATTGAATGCCTATATACTTTTTAAAAGACATCAAGGTACTGCCTATCTGAAAAAACCTGTGTAAAAAAATTAAAAAACTTTACTCAATGAAAGCTAAAACATAGGGAGCGGTTCTTGTCGAGTCAATGGTTGCCTCGACAGTCCACTAAATGTATCAGACCGCTTCTTAAAATTGACCAAGATATATTAGCTTCGACGCGACTGTATTTGCCACAGCGGGAGGGCGATTTGACAGATGATTTTCTCGCATAACAAAAGGTATGCTCGTCGAGTCGACACATCAGTCGATATTTTAGACTGTGACAATTCAGACGTTAAGAAATTATCAGCCATCTTGACCATCAACTCGATGAAAACGAGTATAAATACGAGTTAATAAAACTGATAAATGTGTCGTACCTATCACGGGTTTCGTTGATCCATGTCCTGTTAAAATATTCCACTTCATCATACCAAAGCAGCGTCAGATCTTTTATAGATTTAACAACGTCGATTTCTGGTATAGAGCTATTTGTGAACCCTAAGTTTTGTCCAACGTGTTGAAATTCCTCTAAAAAATAAAAAGATCAATGTGAATTTGCATATCGGGTGGTGTAACAGGTATAAGCTTTGTTTTTTAATGTTCGCAGATACTTCGTAACCTGTCCAAAGTAAGAGATATCATATTTTCTGCTTAATATGGGCTGCTAATGCGATTTTAAACTAACGAAATTGAGAAATCGCTACATAAAATAATGCAGTGTAGATTATTGTGATTTTTATTTAAATTACTTTATGGGAACAATTCATTATTTTGGAATTATGTATTATCCTATTCAGAGCATATTATAAAACATGTACTACTATAAGAACTGCTTTCTTTTCGAGATATACGCTGTCGATTTTTTTTATATTGAAAACGTCTGTCATTAAACCCATTTTACACGACAGTACTATTTTTGCCCCTTCAACTATTTCATACGTACGCCAGTGGATTTCGCATTATTATTTTTCAATGCTCTATTTTATGTTAAGTTTTTTAAGTAGAACTCATCATTTTTAATAATAAGAAATATTGTTGATTATTGTCAACAATATTTGATGGAAAGGATATTTCCTTTCCATCGTACATATGTAAATTAGTTGTTACGAGTATAAGCAAATAATGTACGAGCATGAAGGATTATGACATGATAATAATATTATGATAATAATATTTCAATTTTTTTAAGTAACTATTGTACATTATAACCATTCAAGCAGAGGAAGCAATGCTAAACTAAAGCAATTAATAATCGTTGGGATGCAGAGCCTATGTTTAGTCGCTCATTCAAATTTATGATTATCTATAACATTCATAATAGAAAATATTCCAAATATCCTCCACTGTTGTCAACATAGGTCTGTTAATGTTTCAATAGAGAAAATCATATACATTTTAATAACAGTGATAAGACTAGTGTTGTACCTACGTCACAAATGATCACCAACAAATTGAAAAATAATAAGGTGAATTCCATTGGCGCACGTATAAATTAGTTGAAGGGATAAAAATGAAGAAAATAGCTCTGCAATATGGCTTATTTATAGACGTTTTTATTCTATTCTAATTCAAAATGCATGTATTACTAATTAGGTGCGAAGTTTGAAAGAGAATAATTAAAGTACCTATTTGATAAAATATGAAAAAACATATTTGACAGTGTATATCCCGAAAGAGAAGTACAAGTGGCTATAGGTAAATGAGGTTTAACTTCTCTAGTCTCTAGAACATGTGATTAGACGATGTCCTCGTCTTTTTGTTACACGTTTTAAACAATTATGACTTAACTCGATAATAAAATTCAGTAAGCAGTTCACATTTAAAGGAATTCTAATCCAGAATTTTTAAAAAATCACATTTTCTTCAAATTCCTTAAGTTTAAACATTTAAGAATATGTTCTCCAAAGGGAATTTTAAAATTCAAAATATTTACGTTTTAAATATTCAAAATATTTACGTTTATAAATATTTACGAGTTATAGCTATTTTAGTGACCGTTATTTGACTTTTACCGCGACATTTTTGTTCAAAACTGTAAACGCCTTTTTCGCGAAACTACCTTTTTCGACCTAGTTGATATAATATCTCAAATTCTATCCAACCGATTGACTTCAAGTTTAGCGCGGACCTTTAGCATATAGATCTCTATCATCCCTACCATTTTTGTATCAGAGTATTTTTTTACTATTTTTAAAATATCAAAACTTAATAATAAAACGGGTAATTTTGTTAAACACCCGCCTTTGCAAAAAAAATAGTTTTTTCTTGTTTAGTACCAATGATAACGGTATTCTTACTAATTAAGAATCTGCTTTGAATATTTTTTTAATTTTGTTTCAGATGAACAGAAGAGTGGCATTCATGTCAAGCAGCTTACCCCCTCTCTTTACCCCCACATTTGGCAGCTCATGACTGTTTCAATTTTTTTTTATCGATTTTTTTCGTATTCCTAAAATATCAATAAATATGTTGTGAAAAAATGCATAGCAATTTTTTTATTTGTTTTTTATTATCAATCTCGAAAAAACACCCAAAATTTAGACTTCTAGACTAGAATACCCCCTTGCATACACAAACATTTATACTACTTCACTTCTATGTTTAACCCATCTAATAGTCGCTATAATGGTGTTACTAATTTTATCTCTATTATTTTTTCTCTCTATTTTATTATCTATCTTGTATGAAGTTTTTTTTTCTGATAATCCTTTTTTGTTAAACAAAAAGATTAAAATTACGTTTCAAAAGCCTATCAGTAATCTATTTGCATTCGTATTCAATAAAGACCCCCCTTTATCAGAAATTTTAAGAAATCGTGAATATTTGACATATTTCCAAAAACCACGTCAGCTTGCAGTATACTATTGAAAAAAAAGGATTACTATTGAAAGAGTATTATTATTGAAAAAGACATTAAATTATTTCTTCTGTGTTCAACTTTGGATGAACGGAATTTAAAAACCACAGCGATATTATAAAAGTTATATGGTGATCATAAATCTAAAAAGCTTCAAGAGAAACGTATGTTAGCTCACATCCTAGGGGATATGGACAAGAGGAATTATTTTGGCCCAAAGCATGCAAGGTTTTTAGTCTGATAACTACCTTTCCTACTTACAAATAATCCAAACATTACTAGGTGACGTAAGGCCAAGCAGTCGAAATTTGGAGTCACCCAAATGTTTTCAGGTTTAACTATTCGGACAGAGCAAAATGATTTAATCAATTCAAGTTTTATGGTCATTGCACCATGGATTGATCAAATTACACGAATTAATCAAAGACAGGGAACCAGTTTTTCACAAACACCGAAAGATTACACGTTTCTCGACGCTCGTTTCGCCAACCAAATTTATGGCAAATCGGAAAATGATTAATAGTTTCAGTCATCTCCCAATGATGCCAACTTTGTTCGTGAAACGCGCGTTGACAAGAACGTGTAATCTTTCTGCTGGCGCATGGCGTGGAGAACCGGTCTCCTGTTTTTGTAGTTGCATCGAAGGCGTAGCGCGAATAATTGGTCTTTCCAAGACCAATTATTCAGCTCATAACGAACTTTCATTGATCACGTTCATATCACTTTCATTGGCGATGGTGCTAATGGATTGATTATACGAGAGATTATTGGAACCTGATGGATATGAAGTTATTGGAAAAGAATCAATCAAAATATTTTACTCAATGGATTTGGAAGATTGTGGAGAGGAATCTAGGAAGTTAATCTTGAAACCGGTTTTTCAACATTTTAATCAACCTTCGCAGCAATTCCAATTAATTTAAAATTACAAAAGTGAAACATATAGAGACATCTACTGGGAAATTATCAAAGTTATCACTTTCAGAATATATAAAATGAAAGGAAGTTATATCTGGGAATTTGTGGTTTGCAGTATTATGTTTAGATGGCCTTCACTTATGAATAGGTGGAACATATTTACAGTTCTTTAGTGTAAATATACATATATGCATATTTATATTCATACACGTTTAATGAATTATCAGGCGATACATGATTTGATAAGTCTCTGAAATCTCCCAACAATGCAAAATACGTTGGGTCGGATTTATCCTCATCATTGTTTCTTGGAAGTATGTGATGCTAATAATGGCTCTTAGCAAAATACAATGTTCTTTATACATCGGCGTTAGTATTAATACGGAATTGTTCAGGATATACATGTTAATTTAACCGTTCTCTATTACTGGTTACATCAATACTACAATAATTAGTGATAAACATAATGTGCATCAGCGTCTAAGCAGTAAGTATCCATTACAGTTCATATCTACTTCTTTGCAAAGTAATCGATAATTCGGTACTTACCCAAACGTTTACAGATGAATAAAGCTTTTCTAACCGGTGCGAAGTAACCGAAGATACTAATTACGTAAAGGTCAATTCATTTATCAAATAACTGTAAAGGTAACTTGATATACACGTGTTTACATAACTAACAAAAAAAATAATTAACAATAATTTATTAAAGAGTATATATTCTTATATATAATTAAAAAATGAAGAAATAACTATAGTATAAATGATTATGGGACGAGTATGGTATGTCAATTATACAGGGTGTAACAAAAATTTTAGCTACAGTTGTAAAAGAGGACTATAGTAATTCAAACGAACAAGTAGTTAATTCAGATTATTCTCTGTTGTACGTCAAGGTTTCCATATGGTAGTTTAGAGTTCGAACAAAATGAGCTATCGACCGACGCACATAATCGATATACATAGACTGGTCATGGACATTTGAAATCAAGTAAGTAATCTAATCGCCCTTAGTAGGATCAGTCACCGGGAATAGGAAAGCCACAATAGGAAAAAGTGTGAGATCCACTAGGTTTGCGTAGAAGAAAGAGTGAGGCAGCATTCCGAGGGAAAAGGATGCACTTTACGCGCGGCTAGATCGAACTCTGTGTACATTCACATTCAATATATATTCATGGATTCACTCTGCAACGGTCTGAATGCGACTGAGTAAAGACCAGGCTATTTCTGCGCCCCTTTTAGGTGGTACGATATCGCAGTACTTGTCCTGCTAAACACATTTATCAGCTGGAATAGCTCGGTTAAACATCTGCAGTATTAGGTATGTTTTTATAGTTATTTCAGCGAGCGATATTCGCCATAGTAAAAAAATTCGACATCTATTGATGTAATATTGGCATAATTAAAATAATGGTGTCCATTTTATAACGGATCTGTAGACGCAAAAACACTATATATTTGTTTTAATCTGATCAAACTTTGCAACTAGTGTCCTTAAGATGTTTATCTGTGTGTATACAGCATCAGTTATTTGCAGTCTCCACTAACGACAAGCAAGGGTTTTGTAATTTCTCTATTGCCTCCACTAGTCCCTTGTAATTGTTGTCAGTGGTTTATACATCAGTTTGAACTTGAGGATCTTGGAATATCGCTTGACTTTTCTAATAACAACTGTTTCTATATGATCAAATTGTAACACTATAGACTTTATTTTGTGAAAATGTTAAAAATAATAAAATGTTGTATGTAACCATATTCCCCAGCGATAAGAATAGCTATGATGCTCGGGGATGTCGGTTCCACACTGTCTGGGAAATTCTCGAATACATTTAGAAGATTTGAGAAACGCTGCTTTTGCAGATGATATTAATCCTTGGATACACTTGGATAATATTTTCGAATTTCTTCAGCCACAAGGTGTAACACATGAAGTTTAAAGCAAAGTGTAAGAAGTTACTACACTGTATTGTTTAAGACATTGGTCTCCACCATCACTCACAAACATGAACATTTGATTTATTGAAAGTGGAAATTTTTCTAATGGATTTAGCACTACTTTCGTAATTGCTTCGCCAGTACATTTTTGCTAGTAAGTAAGAACGAACATAATGGCTTAAGAAGTTCAAATATATAACATTATTAACAGATTTTTTTTCAATCAGTTGTTTCGTCCACACATAACTACAATTTTTATTGTGTAATTCAGATTTCGTATTATTTTCTATTCGATCCCGGATAGATGACATACTTTTGCAATGTTTTCTGGCTTGGTAACTTCATGATGAGGTTACCCATCCCAGAATTTCTGAAATGCAAGAAAGTAATTGATAAATAACCCATCAAAATTAAGTTCAAACATAAATTCACCTCGGTCTTTGTCCACTATTTTTACATTTGTGCAGTACACTGTTTACATGATTCCTATAGTCCGTTTTGTGCCAGTACAACAAAAGTTTATCGGAAGCTAAACACACTATTTTTGTGCCATCGCATTTTAAGTCTGTAAATTGCCATACAGACGTATTTACTTGATCAACAAGTCGTTGTAGCCCTACGTATATTCGATACTGGAATTAGCACTTTGTAACGCAAAAGCGTTCGTTTCAAAATACACTGCGCCACAAAACAGAGTCATCGTTCTCATCTGTGCGCACATACAACTCATACACATACGAATAACTCTTATTTTAAACAATATGATCCATAAGCTATACTGCAACAGACCCTTCACACGTACTCAGTCTTTCCGTCTATTACGTTCCAGTAGGTATGTTTTAACAGTAGCAGCTTAGCTGAATTATCCCCTCTGAAATCATAATTAAAAGAGAACGTACTCCTCCTTTAATGTAATATGAATATGCTGAATTATAAGAGGGATGCCAATTCTCTCTGATATGACTTCAATCGATTTCCTACTGACTATCCGAAAACTCTACCCTTTGTCGCCAAATGCTAAACTCTATTACATCAGACTATTCAACGGGACAATAGAATCACCCACCCAAAGATCTGTCCCCTTGTCTTTACTGTTTCACATTGGCCAGATACGACTACCGTTAAACGGATCACTAAGATATCCTTACCATATCCTCTGAATGACTGTGGGTGACTCGGGTTATTTTATTTCATCATCATTAGGTCATCAGTCCTAAGACTGGTTGGACGCTAACCTCCAGCTTCTCCTATCTTGTACTAACCTACGCATTTCGCTAATTGTGCTACAACCTACATCCCTTACTATTTGCGAGCAGTAGCCTAGTCTAGGCCTACCTCTGCTTTTCTTCACTCCTATTTCTGCCTTCAAAATATCGCGGACTATTCCCCCATGTCTCAGCAAGTGGCCTACCATTCTATCTCTTCTCTTTATGTTTTTCCACATACTTCTTTTCTCGTCGACTTTCTCCAATACTTCTTCGTTTCTAACCCTATCAGTCCATGGTATTTTCATCATTCTTCGGTAACACCACATCTCAAAAGCTTCTAATTTCTTCCTACTTGCTTCCCCTACCGTCCAGGTTTCGCAACCGTATAGTGCCGTGCTCCATACATATGTTTTCAAAAATCTCTTCCTTGTTTCTAAGTTTATTACCCCCGAGCATAAAAGTGCTTTCTTTTTGTTAAAAGCTACTCGAAAGTCTTTATCGCTTCTTCCATCCCAATTTATTTTACTTCCTAAATAAGCGAAGTCTTTGATTTCCTCCAATCTTTAGTTTTGTTCTTATTCACCCTCATTCCGTATTCCTCTATCAACACTGCCTCCATTTCGTTGAATGCTGATTCTAATTCCTCCTTACTAGATGCTAATACTGCTATATCATCCGTGAATCTCAGCATTTTTAGTTTCTGTCCCTGTACTTTAATCCCGAAATCCACTCTAATCCACTTAATCGCCTCTTCGATGTACAGATTAAAAATTAGTGGTGATAGCGTACATCCTTGTCTTACTCCTTTCCTGATACCTACTTCCCTTCTTTCCCCTTCTACTTCTATAATAGCAGTTTGCTCTTTGTATAGATTGTGTACTACTCTCCTATCTCTATACTTCATTCCCGCGCTCTTTAGTATCTCGAACATTTTTTCCCATCTTACATTATCAAAAGCTTTTTCTAAATCTACAAATCCTATATAAGCCTTCTTTCCTTTTTTTTTCCCCTTTTTCTATTGTTTTCTCTAACATTACTATTTTATTTCAAATAAATGTTTATTGCTGCGCTATTTAATGTTTACGTTTACATTTTATCTTGATGCAAAAACAATATTATAGTAAATTTATATGAATCAACTGATACTTACGAGTTCTTCGACACACATCATGTTTTAGAGGATTTCCATTACATGTATTAGCCCAGCACTGCGCTATATACTCTAATTCCATACTGTAACTCTGAAATAAAATTAAATTAGACAACACATTAAATAAATAAATGAATAATGACTTGAAAGGCATGTAAGCCGAAATAAAGCAAAATAGAGAAGAAATGAAACAGCTAAAAAACGGGATGCAAAAGGTTAACAAGGAATGGAAACAAGAGAAAAATATAGTGATAAATAGAATAGAGGATTCCAAAATGAAAATCGAAAAACTAGAGAGGCAGGATACGAAACGATTTAGTAATCACGGAAGTCGACATGCACACGAACGAAAAAGGCATGAACGAAAATGCAAAAAGTAGCAATGACAAAGAACTTGATCTAAAAATTAGCATAAGTAGCTAATGCATATAAAATAGGGAACAAAGGGCACACATTAGAGATGAAGGAAACAACTGAACAGTTTTTAAAAAATGTATAATTTAAAAGGAAGGGAACTTTTTATCGAACGCAAACTCATTAGGCATAGAAGAAAAGAAGAAAGGGATTCAGGGATTAAGATATTAAAAATTAGTAATAGAATTAGAAATAAGATGGCCCTCAACTCGTCCTGGTCGAGGACCAGGGTAAACTAGAAAGCCGGTCAAATGTAAATATATCAGAAGACAATATAAACTTAACATATATGTAACCAACGAGGTGTTGGGTATTCTGGAGAATAGCAAATTGAATACTAACCATCCCCACACATAAAGACCTCTGAAACTTCTACGCGGAGAAACCAAACTAGATCAAGTAGAGAGCCTTCAGTTTTAAAAAGACGTACCAAATTGGGCTTCTGGAATGTATAGGGTGTCTCAGTTGGAACTGTAGGATTTGAATTGCGCGCTATTTGTGTTGTGTCAAAGATAGGGCGTCAATATTTAACGATTATCACCTACAGAGCATACGACATCAACATGCTGCGATTAACAGTTTATCAACGAATACTTTGTGTAAAACTGTTTTATGATAGTGAACGATAATTTACAATTGCGTTACAAGAGAAATTCACAAGAAATTAGGACAAAATGAAACGCCTATAAAGTTAACAGTTCGTAACTTAAAGAAGATATTTGAGACGGATTCTGTTATTGATAAAGTAACACCAATACGTCCTCGTCGTGATCGGTCAGATGAAAACATTGATGCAATAAGAAATAGTGTACGGGAGTATCCAAACACATCAATTCAACATCGTACACGACAATAGAATTTGTCTCAAAACCTAGCACACATCGGATTTTAAAGATCTATATCTGTCAGTATATAAAATTCAGTTAACATAATAATTACAGTTACGGGCCATTTACAACGTCGTTCACTTGTTAATTGGGTATTAGAAAAGAAAGGCGATTTTTGAACAAAATTTTGTTCACGAAATTCGTCCACGGAGATGCACGGTTTGGTGCACATTTTTGTGGTGGAGTAATTGAATCATACTTCTTTGAAAGTAAAGCTGTTAATGCTATCACAGTAAATGGGGAACGCTGTCGTGGCATGTTAAATAATTTATTTTTTCACCAAATCTATGATTTGGATTTGAACAACATGTAGTTTCATCAAGATGGTGCAATATGTCATACAGCACATGCAACCATATTTCTGTTGCATACCAAATTTCCTGAACATAGCGTCTCGTGGAATGCTGACATCAATTAGCCTGCAAGATCATATGATTTAACACCACCAGACTTTTCTCGTTGGGGTTATGCCAAGGGAAAAATGTACGTCACCCAGCCAGCAACCACCAATGACCTCAAAGCAAACATTCAACGTGTTCTTCGGGAAATAGAGCCAGTTTTATGTGCCCGTGTTATGGACAATTTTGCTAAACAAATGACATCATGCTAGTTGAGTCGAGACGACCATATGAACAATAATTAGACACACTATATAAGCACAAAATTATATACAGTTACGTCTCCGTGCTTCAAAGATAAAGAAGCTTACAACAATTTGTTGTAAATAATTTCTCTTTGACCTAATGAAAATCAAAATATTGCAATATTTTTCATTAAAATTACCATGTAAATACGCAGACAGTTCATATCAAAATTATACATTACTCAGCATAAATAGCATATTATGTAAGAGATACATTGGTTTTGAGTTTCTATTAAAGAAAAATACTTTGGATTATCTCCGCAGAATATAAAGTTCTACCAAAAAAGAATATAAAGACTACTTAGTATAATGGCTTTTATCAATATATCATATATTTTTATTTTTTGTGGTGCTAATATCGCCTACAATCTTGTGTTCTTGTATGATTTGAAAAGGAAGTAATACCATAAATTATTTTTTAAATCCAAATAATGGAAAATGTATTCAAACATCTTATGGAAATGTATTTACTTGAAACATGAATTTTGCTAACATTTAATTACAGATGTACAAAATACAACATGTGTAGCATACTAATTTTTTTCCTTTAGGAAAAATTTTTATTAAAAAATATATTTCAACTAATGAATTACCCTGTACAAATTATTTTGTTCAGGGTTTTTTGTTCAGTAAAACTTCCATACTAACAATAAATACTAAACCTATTTATATCTGCTTTTCTTATACAATATTATTATATTATTAATATATTATTAATATAAAAAAATATATATTTATTTAACTAAATCGTGAGTTGCAAATAGTCGCGTAATCGCTGTATCAATTTTTGTTTAGGCAAAATGTATTCAAAGTCTAAAAAAACAGTATTAAAAATAATTTAAACGGTTGAGATGAATCAATTTTTTTCCATTCTCATGACCTTGTATCAGGTAAATTAACAGCAATGAATACTATAATAATGACGTGATTACACTCATACTGTACTTCATAATCGCCTTATTATGCTTAATAATTGAAATATACTTGAGTTTACATAATATGTACAATGCCCCGTAGTTTTATTTCAACCAGATAATTCGATTTCTGTTGGTGTATCATGAAGACATACTTTTGTGATTCTAGAATTTTTTTTGTTTCATATATGTTTTGTTTTTTTTTTTGTAAATATATGAATTCGTCTCACGAAGTTGATATCCTTCACAAAGAAAAATACAATTTTACTCATTAGAGTAATCACAATGTATTGGAATATCTTACCATGACATTCATATTCGATGCTGATGGTTGATGGCCTCTTTTCTCGTAGCCAATCGCCACTTTGTTTCTCAGATAATTGTGAATATTCAAAATATATTCACGATCGTCGTCATTAAGCTTCACTTCCTTAACGTCAGGGCCACAACTGACGGCTGGAGCGCATTTCTAAAAATTAATACAAAATTAAGCTGTTTAATCTCTCCTACAATATCAACACATATAAAATTGGAAGTTTCTAATATTGAAATTTTAATATATCCTAATAGACAAACAGATCCCAGAAGACATGCATACTTCGATTGCTTATTGACACTCCCTTGATTTGTACCAAATATTTTTCGCTAAATATAGGTTATTAATAATGAGCACCAAAATTTCATGAGATAATCAAATAGTTCAATCTACTTGATTTCATTAATAAATCTTGTAAGGCGCGAAACTAAAACAGCGAAATTGTGACAGATTATACTGGGGAACAACTTCTTTGCCATTCTATGTTTCAAGGGCTTTTTTTAAATGTAAATAATATTTTCGTCGCTGCTTTCAAATCAGAAATTAGTTTTTCACTGCATACTCTGATTCTTATGCAATTTGATGTTGAATATAGAATGTATCATATTAAGTTAATATCTATATTTAGTAAGCGGCTGTTTTCATGTGCGTGTGTGTGTCACGAAATTCTTTAGGTCGATGTAGGAAATGCTTTCTGTTCGAATTTCGGCATTTTGACAAAATATATAGTAAATCGACCCTTGTGAACAACGTTATAAGTTCTGCTTTTTGATCCGATGCTTCTAGAGGCATGCTCTGGTGGTGCCTCGATCCGCTTACGGGCGCATTGATTGTTGAGCCGCAAGGTTATTCGCTTTCGGGTAAGTTCGGCGATACCCATTTGAAACTTGGAGTGACAATAAATTTCTTTACAAACAATGTCGTGATGTTGGTGAAATTGACGGTGGCGCCGGCGGCGGTGCGTTCTCTACTCGTGAGTATATTAACCCTATGATGCACCAATTATCCTATATTTTTGCAATTTTGCAGGGTATTGTGACCTTAGGAATGCTTCGTTTATTTATTAGCATACTTATTCTACTAACAGCCTTAAATGTGAAATAGAATAGATTAAAAAGAACTGTATCGGTGCCCCACTTTTACTCAACATAGTATAGTACAGACTTCCATATGCAGGACTTTGTAAGGAAGATGGATGGCAATGAAAAATCAGCGTGACTAACTTTCGTGCCAGTTATAGAAAACTTCCTTGGCAACAAAAAAGCTCATAACTATAAACTTTTGGTTACTGCAATGTTGTTGGTTTTTCTAAATCTTCATTACAATATGAGCATCAAGCTCCATTTCCTGTATAGTCGATCATCCTGAGAAGGTCTACAGACGCAAGAGCTGCAAGCGTAAATTTTTACCCGAAAAGGAGTACACATATCTAAATTTTCATCCATATCAGTTGTTATGAATCACCTACTTACTGTTTATCGCATTTATGTTAAAATGTATACGTTAGTTTAAAATAAATATTCATTGTACCTACCCATATTTGAATATATGTATTTTACTTTCCACAACTGATTTGTTGCATATTCAAGTCATTCATACATAGCATCAAATTTTGCGAAAATGAAAATGTCAATTGCAAAAAATCTAGAGCTTACAGAGCAAAACTTTGTACAGATTTGAACTCGGCGCCTTCAAATTAGGTAAGAACAAATGCTGGAATAAATGCAACAAAATGTTTATTCCACAGTATTATTAGTAGATAAACCAATTATAATAAGCCTATTTGAACACCCTACCATCTTCGCCAGGTTTTTCTCATTAACCACATTGCATTATATTTTACATGGCGGTCCACGTTAGAGTTATATACTTTTTATAACACTTTTTATTATTCCCTCTAAGCAAGTATAACGTATATTAAAATAGTTTTATACTTATTACATCTTAGTGTATTAACTTAAATGAATTTTTGTTACACCTTTTAAAGGCGCTATCTGCCGATCCACCATAACTAATTTTTATCCAAAATTTAACAATCAAGTAGAATTCTGCAACAATTTTAAATGAAGTTCAAGTATCAACAGGAATATTACCAATTAATATATGTCTTTTGTATACGTAAAACAATTTTTATGAGAAAAGGGATTTGATTGTATTAATAGTTATTAATATATTTTTGTAGATATAATATTTACAGAGCATTGTCAAATACATTAGTCAAAACATCACTGAAGATGGATTACTGGTACATCCCGTTGCTTTTTATAATCTACTGCTAGATTTGTATTTTTTAAATACCCAAAACTCTAGCGTTTCTAAATTAGAATCTCTAATTACCATTCACATTGACAAGCTAAGGAATATGCAATGTTGGCTCCATCGTCCTTTTGATCTGTTTTTTTTTTACTTATGTAATGAATAAACATTCAATCAATTTTTTTTAATGTCTCCAAAAATATATTTGTTTTGTCTTGAATGCGAAATCAAATCGGCCTTAGAAGTGAATCAACATTAAACTTGTTATAGTATTACCATTAATAAACTATTATTACTATTACTACATAAATATCAAAACACAAATTATCCACTCTGTATAGTTAAACGAGATTTATCAAGATTCTACATTTACAAAAGCAACACACTTCCTATTTATGTTTTAATAATAATACCACGAATTTAGTTCCATTCAAATATTTAGTGTCCTTGAGTAAAACAACAATGAAATTCAATTTATATTGTATAACCAAACATAAATTGAAATAGAATTGTTTACAATGAATTAAAATTATATTAATCTTTTGTAATGATATTAATTATGTTTCGGAAATGATTTTTATAATTAGTCAGTAATCCTAAGCATAGTTTTGATCTATACGATAAAAGTGTTTCATTAATTTTTCGTTAAATCGATGATTTAACTTTTAGATTTCATGAAGAGACCAACGACAAAAATGTTAAATTTGAAGGGTATAAAATAAGTTTATAATTGCGATATTGTATCCATCACTTCTTTTTAATTTAGAATACTTTTTGTTGCCAAATTATCAAGTTTTTGTTAAAGTGTTATAAAGAGTTACTAAAGCGTGAATGCATTCTAATATTACAAACATCCAAACGATTAGATGATATGAATTTTGATAGCTGAAAAATAAATTAAGGTAAAACTTTAAAAAGACAAAATTTCTCTTGGTACATAAATTGTAATGCAATTGATCAACAACGAAATGCTCAGAATTTTTATTTAGCTCCTTAAATAAAAACTTTTGGTCAACTGAAACTTATCAATGATTTATGTAGTTCCCTTAAATTCAACTTTAATTATTAAAAATGTTTGAATTATACTGTCACCAATAAAGGCAAATTAGACATTGATTTCATAAAATTAAATTCCTTCATATAACGGTATGTTCATATTATTATTTAGACAGTGTATTATTTAGACTTAAAAGTTTTATTTGATCGCTTCCTCCTGGTGACAAAATTTATATATATCGTTAAAATAGTCATCTGATAATTGCTGACATACATATATATTACAAAATACATTACGTTACGTTAAGAAATGTTAACAAAATTGTCTTACTTCTTTGATGCGCCCAATTTAGGTACGTTTTAAACACTTCCATTTTACAAATGCCTATCTGAAGCCTGAATCTACTTGTTTTTTATGAACAAATATCAAACTTCCTTATTAAATAACATATATTTGTCTTTTATTAATATTAAGGGGGCACGTCAGTTTTCAGCGCCGTTTTTTTAATGAATTTTAACAGTTTTTATCTCAGCAACTAATAAAGATGATAACATACGGCTTATTGTGCATAAAAATTTACACATTGGTCTTTAAAGAAAAATTTTTATGTAGCTAAAATTACACAAGTATTTTACATTTTAAGAAGATTAAAAAAAATTATTTTACATTTTAAGAAGAAAACACACTTTATAGTTATTTTTATACATAATTCCCATATTCTTTATTGATGCATTTTCCCCATCGAACAGGTAGTTTTTTTCATGTCGTTTTCGAAGAATGACTTCAGGCAGGTATCCAACCAATTGCGCACAAACTGTTCAACCCGTTGATCGTTCGCAAAATGCTCTCCTCCAAGTGCTTCCTTGAGAAGTATTTATTTAGTATTTATTTATACGATTATCGGTCTCTTTATGTGATGTTAAATAAAATGATATGATGTTAACATTTTAATTTATTTCACTTTCATTCTATTTTATTACTATTGTTTATATGCATCTAGCAATCGCGTATTTTATATATAAAGATATGTTGTGTTCCAGTTACAAGTTATACAGTTATATTAATATAAATTAATATCATAATATGTAACACATTTGTCAATTTTCTCTACTGCAACATCCCAACTTTAAACCCTTTTCAAACCTAAACGCCCTTAGACTTGTAAAAGTTAAACCAAACATAATTTCCATTTTTTTTATTCACCGTGTTCAGCATGTATTCTTTGCACTTCTAAAGTGTTTACTGCCTCATTACATCTTTTCAATGTAAGGAAATAACGGTGCCCGAACATCCTTTATATCTAACCACACACTTAACTACCTCTAAAGTTGGAAAACAGATTACTGAAATTCAGGAGGCCAGTTTTTCATAAACACGGAAATATGAGTATGTCCGTGTCGTATTACACTTTACTCGACTTATGTACATTTCGCCAACCAAATTGCAAATTATTCAAACTTCTGTTTATATTATTTCTATTAATTCATTAGTTATTTACAAACAAATATTCACACTAAATTAATAAAAGTGTATATTTGTCGTATTTATCGTGGGAATCTTTTTGGAGACGATAGTTGTAAACAAAATATATCATATACGAAGAAAAATTTTCTTGTTGACTTTAAATCTTGAAAAGAAGAATAATCCAAAAGTGGAATGAAAAATATGTAAGTAATCAATTTTTCTTAGTTTTTTTTATGTGATATACCTAATTAAAAAAAATTTCACATTTGTTGAAATACAGAATTAAGTAAATACAGAGTTCCTTAATATGTGTAGATTTCTCGTATAAGAAAATTTTAAAATAAATACAAACAATTTCTCGCATACGTGTTACATATTACGAGAAAGAATCTGTTCTGTATTTACCGCCACGAAAATCAATCCTGAGAAGTAGCAGGAACCTTCGATGCAGCAACAAGAACAGGAAATCAGTTTTCCACGAACACTGAAAGACTACACGTTTTTCGATGCGCGTTTCGCCAACCAAATTGGCATCATCAGAAGATAATTACAACTCAGGAAACTAAATTTAAAACTCAATTTTAATCATCTCCCGATTATGTACTCTTGGTTGTCGAAACGCGCCTTGAGAAACGTGTAATTTTTGGGTATTCGTGGAAAACTAAAATCAATAACAAGTCTAAAAATGCTTTATAGTAGTAAGTTTAGTATTGTGGTAGAGAACGAAGAGGGAAAATGATCACTAATTTTTTTACCATATTACAAAAATCTAGTCTACATGAGATTCTTATTGTGGAATAGAGCTTATCATGTTAAGAATATATGACCGTAGAAGACTGTAAACAGTTTATTTAGCAATGGTCACCATGCCAAGAAAGAAAAGAGGAAGCGTTAACATAATCACAAATAAAAAAACATCTAATATTAATATCTGATATTGATAATTAGTGTTGACAAGACAAGTCAACAAGGCACATAAGCAGACATCATCAATCAAAAGGCGAACTGTTTCTGCTATGTTGATAATTTATATTGCCAATATAGCAGAGACGATGTAGAAAACAATATTACAATACATTTTTCAAATATTTAAAATATATGTAGTATGCAGTCAAATAGCAGATTAACATTAATACTCACATTTTCATATGTTGATATTTCGCTTATAGATTGTAAAATATTTATCATAAATTATTTTAACATGAAAAACACAACAGTAATACACAGTAGTACAAAATAGTAAAAATTTTCCTATGAAAAAATATTTTCCATTTCTTATTATAAAATGTTAATAAAAAAGCTATTAAGGACATTAATTCGTTCTTATATTGTTAAACTGAAAGCTCTTAATTAAGCAACAACATAATATAATATTAATATAGCAATATATGAAATAAAGGAATTGTAAGAAGAGTCGAATATAAACGTAAAATGATATTAGTTCATAATTATGGAACAACGATTAACATAAAATTAAACAAAATTAGAATTATGATTTACCATAACGTGTATAAAACAGTTATCAGCATATATTGACATTCTACTATAAGACCCTTGATGTATTTTATAAAATGATCACGTTTATAAAATGTATCAAATTTTATAAACGTGATTATAAACCACGTCAGGCATCTTATAGTAGATTTATTTAATATATCTTATACCCATTATATACTTAATACATGGTAACACTGGTAATTTTAATTAAGCTGAAATTGCGCCAATATAGGGAGTAAATTACACCTTCAATTTAATCTATTTTTCATGTGACCAAACTGCTATCCAACAATTGTATTGAACTAATAAAAAATAACCTACCTCGTGGTCCCTATCGCAAACAGTATGCGGGACAGTCTTAACAACAAAATCACACGGTAATTTACAGTACTTATTCTGCAGTGCACTCACAATAGAAACAAAAGCACATGTCACTGGCCAAAGATGAATTATTCTCAGGAGCATGTTGTTCTCCGGGTCACCTGTGGCAGCGATCTGAACTCGCAATCAAACGGAGCAACAAGTGTATATTTATGGTTGAAATAATTCTTGCAGATTATCATGTGGTGAAGATTATAAATACGTACGTTTATATATAAAATTTTAAACTACTCTTCAGTGATTCGATCGTCACATATATCTATACACGTGAAGATATTAGTAAACAAGAGAAGGTGTAAATTCAGCTTATCGTAAGGCAATTTCTGCGTACGCCAACTGCATAAATATATTTCGCCGTGAATATTAAAATCAAAGGACATATGCAGTTTACATTCTTACACAGTTATTGCAAAGAGTCCTCCAAAATACAATACGTAATGTCATATCCGGAGTAATAGATTGACTAACGGAACACCAGATAAACTACGTTTTATACAAAATGTCCCAGTTAAGAGTTTAGCGTACTTTATGTTTTTAGTTTATCTTTTCTATTTGAACTAATTGAAATCTTAAAACATAAGCGCTTTACTACTTACGGCCAAAAGGATTAAAACACACAACTACATGCCTAGAATGCTGAAATAGAACCATCTAGTTAAACTTTCTAGATACGTCCCAGTTTAGCCTTCAATAAATCATAATTTCCAACAGAATAGACCTTCAGCAATAAGATCAAACCCCAATTACTGGCAAGAAGGACTGTCTATCATTAGTCAGAATCATTGCAGTCTCTAAAATGCAACTAGTCTCCAAAATTCAACTACAAAATCAAAATTATGAACGGTTCGAATACCAAAATTACAACGAGAATGATGATACTCGTGCCGGATCTCAGCTTTCATAGGGGAGGAATTCTGAATTGAGTAGGGATTCTTCAGTATTCTGTGAAAAACAGATCTGGATGGGGAAGTCCTCAACCCCGGCACGGTGCGTCCCAATGGCTGATAGGGCAGCAGCTATGTCATTACTGAGTCAAGGCAAACGAAAAATGACTTCTGTAAGGTTTGACGTCAGACACTTAACAGGCGGTAATCACATAATATTGGACCGGCTGTAAGACTGCGATAGGGAAAGCAATGAGAAAGCATCCTATTAACTTCTCCAGGAAAATCATGGATAATGGCTGATGAATACAACGGCCCCGAGTACGGGTGTCCCTTAAATGGGGCAGGAGTGCTAAAAATCAAGGTCAGCTGCTATCAATGTTGGAAAACCTTCATACGCAATAAAGGATGGAACATGGAACGTAAGGAGCATGTCCGAGTCAGGAAAGATTCACAACACAATAAATGAGATGTAGAGACTAAAGATAAATCTGCTTGGTATAATCCATCAAATGGAAATGAGATGGTCTAATTCAGGAAAACAAACGGTAGAAGACCATGTTGTATACTATTCAGGTAGTAACAATCCAAATCATTGGAACGAGGTAGCCATTATAGTTGATAAAAATGTGTCTAAAGCAGTCAAGAACGTTGTTTTCTATTCAAATAGAATAATATTAATGCAACTTTAAACAAAAACGGTAAACATGAATACAAATATATGCACCAGGATCTGAATCTGAAGACGACAAATTAGAAAAATTTTATGAAGATCTTGAACACATTCTACAACAAATAAAGATAAATGAAATAACGTTTGTTATGGGAGACCTTAACGCCAGGGTTGGACAGGGAGAACAGGATGACATCATTGGAGAGCACGTATTTGGAATAAGAAATCATCGAGGAGAGAGATTCGCTCAATTCTGTTTGGAAAAACAATTAGTAATAACTAACACCTTTTACAAACTACCAAAAAGACGTCTTTATACTTCGAAGTCACCCGCTGATTCACCCGAAAAAGTAGTACGTAATCAAATAGATTACATTACTATAAATAAGAGATATGGAAACTCTATTAGATTTACGAAAACTTATCCAGGAGCTGACGTGTACACATATCATAACTTGCTAGCAGCAGAATTGAAATTAAGATTCAAAAAAGTTAATCAAGAAACACGGAAGTATACACCGAAAATAGACACCACAAAGCAAAATTAAATAAAAACGCGATTCGCCAAGAAATAACAGAACAACTCGAAGAAAGAATAACTATTAATATGAATATGGATGACATTGAGAATGTATGGAATGTAACCAAAAAAGCATTATTAGATGTACAAACAGAAAAACTTGGGAAAAAGAACATACAAAAGAAACAAAAATGTATAAATTAACATACACTGAACCATGTGGAATAAAGAATAACGTATAGAAATAGTGGCCAAATACAAAGAACGCAATAATGAATAAGAAGGCAAATACGGAAAGCAAAGGCTGAATGGCATGTAAGAGAATATAACGAAATATGAGAACCAACATGATCTATTTCATCTACACAAAAAAGTTAAAAAAGAAATTGCCATCAAGGATATCTGTTAAATGATGATGGAAATATCTTAATGACTACATCAGAGAAACTAAAAAGGTGGAAAGAATACATCTTACAGTTAATCGAAGACAACAGAAGTACTGGTGGAGATTTAACAAACGTTATAACAGGTCCCCCCATAACTAAAGATGAAGTCAAGAGAGCAATAAATATGGCAAAAAATGGGAAAGCTCCGGGTCCAGATGAAATTTCAACTGAAATTCTGAAACTTAGCTGGAGATAATGCTATAACGGCTCTAACTGACCTGTTCAGTACCATTTATGATACGGGAACAATTCCAACAGACTGACTCAAATCTATTTTCATTACAATTCCAAAAAAGAACAAGTCAACACAATGTAATGGCTACAGAATCATCAGTCTAATGAGCCATGTGCTTAAGGTATTCCTCAGGATAATTCATTGCCGAATATATAGAGTATGCTCTCCGAAACTGGAGAGTTGGATGGGTGAAACACAGTTTGGATTCCGAGGTGGATTGGGAACAGGCGATGCACTTTTTGGAGTACAAGTTTTAATACAGGGAGGCCTGATACTGATAGATTTCGAGAAAGCATTTGATAGAGTACGTCACGATAAATTGCTTTCTATCCTAAAAACAACCGAAATTGACGATAAAGACATTCAAATAATAAAAAATCTATATTGGAACCAGACTGCAGCAGTCCGAGTGGATGGACAGTTGAACGAAAAGGCAGAAATTAGAGGAGGTGTTCGACAGGGATGTATCGCCATTACATTTCAATCTGTACGCGGAAGAAATATTTTTAGAAGCAATGCTTGAGGCAAATGAAGGAATCATTATAAACGACGAAAATATTAACAACATCAGATACACCGACAACACCTTAATCCTGACCAGTAACGGCGAGGATCTGCAAATAGTTATGAATCGTGTAGTTAATATCTGTGAACAATATGGTCTTAAACTCAACATAAAGAAAACAAAGTATCTGATTATTAGTAAATACAAAAATGCTCCAGACAATGGCTTAATAATAAACGGAACATCCTCAGAAAGAGTCAAAAGAGCCGTACCTGGGTAGCGATATCAATGAAGAATGGGACCTTTCTAGAGAGATCAAGATCAGGATAGAAAACGCCCGGGCTGCCTTCATTAAAATGAACAAGTTATTCCGAAGTCATGACCTTAATATGGTACTTAGAATACGAATACTGAGAGGCTAACATGATCCAGTCTATGATCGCTAACAATCGATAACGGTCAAAGCACTCCAAGAAAAAGATGATTACACTGCTCATCAATTAGAAGACTCAAACTTAGATCAGGATTTTCAGATTATCCTTAAATACAGTCACTCGCCGGATTTGAACATGGCAGAAATCCAAAACTAAATTCAAACTACATATCTAAAAATGACCAAATATTTTTATAAATAGAGACTTTGCAGCAGTCTGTTAACTATATATTTAAAAAATTGTATAGTACTGAAGACGCTGCTAATGCATTTAAAATGTTGGTAGATATAAGTGCCTTAAACGGACTGATAGATTCCCATTTCTTAAAACACTATGATCGTATAACTTATATTAAAAACAAACAGTTCATAACCAATTTCAAAACTGTCCCACTATTCAAAATGGCTGACGATTATATACCATAAGAATTATATGCAAATAAATTCTGAAGACCAAGAGAATTATTTACGTCAATAATTAATCCGAACACTATTCCCAAAAATATAAATTTTATTTTGTTGATGTCTCAATTTCAGCCTATTCGAAATTCTACTTTATTAAATACAAAACCGCAAATACCGCACAAAAACTTAAAACCAACTTAAATCTCCTATCTGAGAAGTGATCGTTTAACATACACAAATTAAATTAAACTCTCGATTGACACAAGAGATTCAAAGCCCATTTTGAGAAAATCATGTCACTATCCTCGCATACATAAATAGGTGGTTAAAACCTAAATTACCTCCAGGTTACTTTTACTAGTTAAACACTTTAAATTGTTTATCTAAATACAAACTAAATGTTATCGTACAATACGTAAAATTAATAGTGAAATACACTCGATGGAATATTGTGTCCCTCAAGATACCGTACTCGGGTCGATCTTAATCAATGTATGTAGAAATAACTTACCATCATCTGAGGAATCAAATTATATTAGTAGATTGACAAACCTATTTTGTATATTCTAGGCCAGTTTTTATTAGGGTATATAGTATATTAATGAACATGTCTTAATTTGGACTTAGACTTATCCTGAACCAATATAAACAGTTTCAATATCGAGCTTATTAAACTTCTGAAAACCCTTTCAAAACACTTTCTATTACCAAGACTTACCGAAGACCCTATTCTATCAATAATAGAATATATTTATGGCATTTCTTGTTCATGGAGAAAAATCTATATTGGTGAGACAGGTAGTTCTACTACTATTAGGATCGCAAACAAATGAACTGAACATAACGTAATAGATAACGTGAATATAAGTATAATAACAAGTGAAAAGTAAAACCATAGACATAAATGACATAGAAAATACCAAACAAAACTGTAAAACAAAGTAATTCAAGCTTGGAATAGCAATTAAGACTTATAAAACACTATTAATTTAATATCTGTAAAACATTTAAATTCAAGAAGAATTAACACAATAAATAAAAAATATGTTGCGCAATATGAGTATAATAACACACGCCGGAAACTACAAACTATTATGTAATATGCCATGATGACGATATACAAAATACAATTTTCATTAATTTGCAACATAATATACATTTTTATTATCTACTAATCGCCATACATAAAATCTTCCTTGATGAATAACCAATTTTTTTACTTTTCTCTACTCTAACAATGTATCTGCTTTAATTATGTATTAAATAATAATAATTAATTCATAAATAATTTTGTACTGCAAATTTTTACATCAAAAAAGCTTGTAGGTCTTTGAAAAGCTACAGTTTTGGTAACAAATGATACTACAATTGGAAATATTGAAACTCCAGCAGGATAAGAGTGTAGTAAAATATTTTTATATATATATTCTTCTTTTTATTTCAAAAATATATACTCGTCACTTTGTCAGTATCGTTATAAAAGTTATCTCAATTTTCTTATTCTATAATTTCATTACACGATTAGTTATTGGACATCCTACGTCTAACTAATACAATAATTCTTCATTTTTTAGTATGAGATAAAAGTTGTAGTGTATATCTTTATTTAAAAAACCTACTACAGAACATATACATATTAATATCTTAAGGGTGATTTCTACTTATAAAAGGGTAATATATTTATATTGGTGACGTGCATAAAAATACATATTTACAGTTTTTATTAATATTACCTAACAAAAATATAAAGAAATAAATAAGTTAAGCAAAGAGATGGTGTTCTATATACATATATTATTATTAAATTATGTTTTTATGTTAATTTGTAGTGCCAGTAACTCATATTATTTATAAATATAAAAATTGTTTTCTAAATAAGAATGCAAAGGAAGTTGATAATTAAAACCGTTATTTATAGTATTCATTCAAAATACACTCATTATTGAGACTTCAATACGTAGAAATAATTAAATTCTTTTGGAGAATACAAAATAGTCGTGACTGAAGAAATAGTTATGTTGTAATAAATGTTACTTAAGGTCTACGGGTTAAAAACTAACCACAATAATAGTACAGCTTGTAGGCATGACCAAAAATTAGATAGGGGTTCATTTCCATATGGAGAGTTTGGAGAACAAGTAATAGCACGTGATTGTTTCGATCCACATAACTATCTAACAAATCAACGTTAAATATGGAAGAATTGGAAAATCTTATAAAACTCGAATAATTAAAAAGAATTAAATATCAACACCACCATAGCTGGAGAGTCTTATCAAATTTACACTGATGTTTGAAATGTATTACATAATTAAAAATAAAATTAGGTTTTTAAATACCTTCGACGTAGTTTGTTTCCTAAGCACTTGAAATATTTTTAAATTACATCATATTATTTAATTTATCTCTTTACCGAATTGTTGCTACTTCTCGATTTCTTTAAATATTTTTAAATGCTAAGTTTGCTTAATAAAATCATGGGAAGAAATATGGTCCAAAGCCCAAAAATGGTTGCAAAAACTATAGACGACATAAATTAAGAGAATCAGAAGAACGTACAAAAAGAAGAGGTTGCTATAGGAATAATTAGCCCAATATGGCAATAAAATATTTACACCAGATAAATATCCGTCATTTTTGGTCTATAGTTCACATATATGTATGTCGCTTATTATCAAACAGCAATTAGTAAAGCTATAATTGGGTCATGTACATGTAAAAGTATTTTATTGCTTCAAAATTGTTATATAGTATGCGTCCCTTGCGTGATTTATGTCAGAAAAGCCTGCACTTAAGGCTCGGCCACACAGAACGCGATCTACCGCCACGGGCAGCGATCGTGCGATCGTCGCAGTGGTCAGCGATATGGCACTGTCACATGCAGTGCGATATCTTTGTGAGCGATCCAGTATTGTGTTTGCTTTTGGGCGAACGGTTTTACACAGCCTTGTTGCTTTTTCTTCTTAATAGATTTTGGGACAAAATGAGTAGTTCTGACGAGGAGCAACTCTTTCTTCTATTAGCATTATGAAATAATAGAAAGAAAAGACGATATTGGGTGCATGATATCAATGCGAGGAGAGAACAATTCGGAGAATACCATCGCTTATGTATTGAACTGAAATCATATGGAGATCGGTTTTTTTTTATAATTTCGCATGTCGATATAGTTGATCCATACTACAAATTTTTTGATATAGGGAGTTACAAACGTCATAGCGACAGCACAATTTTTGAAAATTCTACTTTCTACCGAGAGTACATTGATGAAAAAGTTATTCTACCTTCGAAGCCACTTCCGGGTACAAGTATCCCTCTTCCTCATGTTCTGGTAGGTGATGAAGGCTTCTCATTTCAACCATTTTTAATGAGACCATTCCCCAAAGCAGGAATAATCAATAATGTAAGAAAGAAACAATTCTATGCACAGTTCAGCCGAGCACGTCGTGTAGTTGAAAATGCGTTTGGCATATTGGCTATAAAATGGCATGTGTTCTTGAGAGCTACAGAAGCTGATGTTAAAAGCGCAGAATATATTGTATAGCAGCTTACTGTTTGCACAATTACATTATATTAAATAAGAATAATAAGGAATACACATCTACTGAAACTGGAGAAGACTCTAGGCTTGTGCGTGCATTCATATTAACTAGGTTAACCAATCGAAGGTCAACAATTGCTGCAATTCAAGTTCGTGAACAGTTTGCCGATTGTTTTGTCAGAAAATGAAGCATGCAACAGGAAATTAAATCTTATTGATCCTACTTTTAATAAAATTCAAAAATTCCAAATGTGTGTCAAGTGTTATAGTAATTTTAAGGATCCCTGTTATAATAATTATTATGTATCCCTGTTATAATAATGAATATTTGCAATATACAAACGCGAGACAAATCTGATTGGAACTGACCGCTCAACTGCGCGACATTTTGTAATTATGTACAACTGTATCGCTGCACGCTATGATCTAGATTGGCTCGCTGCGACAGACCGCATTCTTTGTGACATGGATGATACAGCATTGCATCATACAACTAAATCGCCTGACTGATGCGGGCAGAGAACGCTGCCCGCGACGGTAGACGGGCTCTGTGTGGCCGAGGCTTTAGCTTTTACGGGGAGACACTACCTAACAAATATTATGGTATGCCAATACTAAATTTAATCAATGTTTTCGAAAATCAAAAGACAGATAACAAAATACAATTAATATTTAAATAGATATTCGAAGTAGTTTCCAAATTAAATGTTATTCATACACTGTTGTCATTTAAAAATAGTTTTCAAAAAGACGCCGCAACGGCATCTTTGATGGTCATATCCCTTTATATTATTATCAATTTATTATCTAAATTATTATTTTTACACTTTAGTGTTCGTATGTCAATTGTTGTGCATTTAGATCTCGAGTATTTTCTCAATCGATTAGCGTAATTTGTTAATCAATTTTTACTTTTTAAAAGGCTTACTTGTTTATTCTAAATAGTAAAATTAATACCAAAATAGATTGTGTAAGAATTTTCGTGTAATTTTATTTATGTATTTATTTAACAAAAAATAAAGAACTATATGTAATAATATTTTTTTAAAATAATTCTATATGTGTTGGTATGCTGGTAACGCAGTCGTAGGTGAGGGGAAAGAAGGAGAATTTGTAGGTCGTTATGGATTAGGAAACAGAAACGAGAGAGGTAGCAGACTGATAGAATTCTGTGAGAAGCACAAGATGGTAGTCGCGAATACATTGTTCAAGAATCACGTTAGGAGGAGGTACACCTGGAAAATGCCAGGAGGGATAGACAGGTATCAGATAGACTACATTCTGGTTAGGAAGAGATTTAGAAATCAAGTAAAAGACTGTAAGAGTTATCCAGGAGCAGATGTAGACAGCGACCACGACTTGGTAGTCATGAAAGCTAGATTAAAGTTTAAAAATCTGAAAACCCGGAAGGATAAGAAACTTATAAATGTAGACATATTGAGGGATCAGAATATGAAAGATAAGTTCCAGGAGAAAACAGATCAATTAATAAATAAAGCGAGTAATGACGAAATCAAGAACGCAGAAACTGAGTGGGAGGGTATCAAGAATAGTCTAGATTCCGCGGCCACGGACATTTTAGGACACGAGAGAAGGGAAGCTAGGAAGCCCTGGATAACGGACGAAATCTTAAACTTAATACAAAAGAGACGAGGCTACAAAAACAGACGAGACGAGGAAGGACTGAAAACTTATAAGTCAATAAAGTGGGAAATCATTAGAAAGTGTAGAAAAGCAAAAGAACAATGGATAGAAGATAAATACAAAGAAGTAGAAGATAAGCTCCAAGTAGGTAAGACCGATGAGGCTTACAAAATAATTAAGAGGAACTTCAGAGATATAGGACCAATAAGTAGAAACGTTAGGAGTCAATCGGGGGACATACTGATCGGAAGAGAGGAGAAAGCGGATAGATGGAAGCAGTACTTAGGAAGTTTATACGAGGGTCAGGAATTAGGAGAGATATTAGAGGAAGAAGCTAGTATCGATAGGGAAGATGTAGGAAAATCTATATTGAGGGAGGAATTTGAAATAGCACTAAGGGGGCTAAAGAACAATAAAGCGCCGGGTGTAGATAAAATACAGGCGGAAATTTTGAAATGTGCGGGACAGAAAGTAGTAAATAGGATGTTTGAACTGGTAAAATACATATACGAAACGGGCGAGATGCCGGAGGATTATAAGAGGAACATTATCGTTACTATACCGAAAAAGAGAGGAGCCGACAAATGCGAGAACTTTAGAACGATTAGCCTAACTTCCCACGCATCAAAAATCTTAACCAGAATAGTGCAGAAGAGGATGGAAAATAGAGCGGAGGAAATACTAGGAGAAGACCAATTCGGGTTTAGGCGAAATAGGGGAACTCGCGAAGCTATTCTGGCGCTAAGAGTAATGTTAAAGAAAACAATAGAAAAAGGAAAGAACGCTTATATAGGATTTGTAGATTTAGAAAAAGCTTTTGATAATGTAAGATGGGAAAAAATGTTCGAGATACTAAAGAGCGCGGGAATGAAGTATAGAGATAGGAGAGTAGTACACAATCTATACAAAGAGCAAACTGCTGTTATAGAAGTAGAAGGGGAAAGAAGGGAAGTAGGTATCAGGAAAGGAGTAAGACAAGGATGTACGCTATCACCACTAATTTTTAATCTGTACATCGAAGAGGCGATTAATGTGGTAAAAGATAGAGTGGATTTCGGGATTAAAGTACAGGGACAGAAACTAAAAATGCTGAGATTCGCGGATGATATAGCAGTATTAGCATCTAGTAAAGAGGAATTAGAATCAGCGTTGAACGAAATGGAAGCAGTGGTCACAGAGGAATACGGAATGAGGGTGAATAAAAACAAAACTAAAGTATTAGTGTGCAGAGGGCGCGAGAGCAGAGCAAAAACGAAAGTACAAATTAATAATGAAAGATTGGAGGAAGTTAAAGACTTCACTTATTTAGGAAGTAAAATAAATTGGGATGGAAGAAGCGATAAAGATATAAAACAAAGAATAGCGCAGGGTCGAGTAGCTTTTAACAAAAAGAAAACACTTTTATGCTCGGGGGTAATAAACTTAGAAACAAAGAAGAGATTTTTGAAAGCGTATGTATGGAGCACGACGCTATACGGTTGCGAAACCTGGACGGTAGGGGAAGCAAGTAGGAAGAAATTAGAAGATTTTGAGATGTGGTGTTACCGAAGAATGATGAAAATACCGTGGACTGATAGGGTTAGAAACGAAGAAGTATTAGAGAAAGTCGGCGAGAAAAGAAGTATATGGAAAAACATAAAGAAGAGAAGAGATAGAATGGTAGGCCACTTGCTGAAACATGGGGGAATAGTCCGCGATATTTTGGAGGCAGAAATAGGAGTGAAGAAAGGCAGAGGTAGGCCTAGATTAGACTACTGCTCACAAATAGTAAGGGATGTAGGTTGTAGCACAATTAGCAAAATGCGTAGGTTACCACAAGATAGGAGAAGCTGGAGGTTATCGTCCAACCAGTCTTAGGACTGATGACCTCATGATGATGATATGTTGGTATGGTTGGTGTATGTTAGAAAGTATACCGTCAGAACATTCGGAACTTATTGTAAATAACATCTATTTAACAACGTGTTCAGATTATCGGCCGACATAATTATTACCAATTAATAATAATTAGTAACATTATATAATTATTACTATTTAATTTAGTAACTTATCATTAGTATATTCTTATTGTAAGTGGCATTATCATCTTTGTAATTCACTTTTTAACTCCCATCCATTTTATTTTTACAATACTTCACACAAACTACAATATATTCACATATCTTTGAAATTTCTTTCTGTAATAATTTAATATCTCTGGTAGATCACATAATGATACATGGGTTGAGAGCCCGTAGATAACCCGTACACAAATTCCTTAAATATTTTTAAATATATTTACAATGTAACCAAATAATGACATCAATTAAAAATAAACATTGGCCCTACCCACAAAATAGACTATATTGTGCGATATTGTGTTTAAAATGTAAGCACTCTGCTGTACTATTTCTATTCCTGACACACTTTTTGTGTATATTTATAGTATCTAGAGTTGATTAAAGAAACATTGGTGTTTCCACTAATTTATTTCTTTTTAAATATATTAGTATAATTGATCACTAGTGGTGTGGATGACTGCATCGTTAGATGACATTAAGTCCTTTAATATAATCTGTCAGTTAGGGGATCGGTGCAAATGAATAACATTTAGTGTGATGGTTAAAAACGGTCACGAAAAGTGAGGCAACTCTATACATATATATGTATGACTAGGAAATTAACTGTGCAAGATATGTAGAAGGCGGTGTTCTCAATAAATAAGGTATATGTATACAAAATTACTTTAATTTATTCTTGTATTTTTGTCTGACGTTAATATGTAAAAAGAGGTTAGCTTCCTACTACTAACTGCAATTTCATCCCTATAAAATGTAAATTTTTCCTGAGCTAAATGAATATCACTGGAATTGTTTTTCACAGTCTGGCGAGTTCATATCTAACCATATTCGGAAAACAATTTGTTTATAAATTCTGTTTTTCAGATGAGATAAGTTTTCTTTATCGGAAGCTGTCAATAGACACAATTGCAGGTATTTAAAATATGTCTTGCTGTTAACTGGACATATTTTGACACAAAATCAATGACTGTCACTGGCACCCCCCCTTCCGCAAACAACCCTTAAAATATTCATATAAGAATATAAGCCGTAACGCCTAGAACTTCCATTCATAGAATGCTTAAATCACTCAAATTCCATTCCTATAAAATTATAATTTTACCTAAGCTAAATGAGTATTATTAAAATCGTTGCACACAGTCTTGCAAGCTCATGTCTAACAGTAACAGTTTTCTTTGTCGGAAGCTGTCGACAAACATAATTGCAAGTATTGATCTAACAAAAACCCTTGTTTTTATAGGGATCATCATACTCAAATATCAGAAACTTAATTTCTGGGGGGCATTCTGTGGGATCGTATCTCTGAGCCTCTTTCTATTACTGAAAATTTAAATGAAGAAATGTATCTTAATGTATTAAAGAATATGATTCTATGCTGACTCAAGTATTAGAAGACTATTCTTCCAACGGCATGAGGCTCCGCAACATTATGTATGAATAAAGGAATTTTTGAGTCAGAGTTGTAATGGATCTGTCAGAGAGATTCACTGAAGTGGCCGGCCAGATCACCAAATCTAACAGATTGAGACACTAGATTGCATTCTATTGGAATATCTGAAATAAAAAGTTTATGCCACTAAATCAGGTAGATCTAGAAAAGCTAAAAGCACGAATTTTAAAATTAGAAAACTGCTAAATTAGTTATCATTTATTCTTCTATATGGAACAGATGTATTTCTGAACTACTTTTTTCAATTCTTCCGTTTAATTATTGGCTAACATGCAAAAATGAACCACCACTGTTATCAGGGCTGAGAGAGCTTCCAAGTGATCTATCACTCGACCTATGTTCCTATTATAGTATTTTAAGGGGGTGGTTCTTTAAGGGAGAGGGTGTCAATAACAGTGACAGCTTTAATGTCACAAAATATCTCCTTGAAGACAACGACATGTAAAAAATGTATTTCAACAGTTATTGCAGGTGTCTTTAATGGCACAAAGATATATGTAACTTATGCTCCTGATCTTGGTCATATACTCATTTTAGCATTTTTGTCTAAAGAAAATACGTTTGTGCAATGATACTTCTAAAAATATATTTTAGATGGATATGCATTAATGGTCTTAGTCAAGAGTCATTCAGTAAATAACTATTGAGACATTTGAAGAGGGAATAATCGAACAATTTTCCACTCCTTATACTTTTCCACAGTCCACTATACGCGGAAAAGTAATGTAATCGTATAAAGACAATTTGAAAAAAAAAAAATTTGGGGTTTATTTTTCGTTTTTCGGGCTAAAAACAAATAAAATGGTTTTTAAAAAATGTTTGCTATGTGTCGTTGTCGTTGTCGTATTTTGTTAGCACGATAACTCAACTATATCGTGTCAGATCGATCGGGTTTTGACTAATTCTGATTAGGGACGTCTCCCAGGCGACACCTATTGATTTTGAGATGGATAGATCACACTCTACCATGTACATGGGTCATGAGAAAGTACAATGATGGACTATTTAAAAAAAATTTTTATCACGATTACTCAATTAAATCGTGTCGGATCGATCGGATTTCGACTGATTCTGATTAGGAACGTTTACCAGACAACATCTATTGATTTTGAGGTGGATAGGACACACGCCACCCTGTCCATGGGTCATGAGAAACCACGATGGTGGACTAATGAGAAAAATTGAATAAAGTAAAACTGTCGCATAAAACACATAGTCTGCATTTATGTGTTGGTTTATGTTTCCTCGGCCACTCAATTTCAAGATAGAGATATTCTACGTGCGGAAAAGTTCGTTTTAAGGTTTTAAAACTATTTATTTTTCAGATAATTTAGAAATGTTTTGACACTCATTAAGTATTATTTCTAAAAGCATTATTGATATCTAGAATATTTGCATAACATAAATTGTCTACATGATTTAAGAGCAAAATCAAAACAGTAGGAACGTATTAGTCGAATTAACAATGAGCCTTGCGGTTTATTTAACAATTATAATATATTTTATATGATGTGCACATTGCGTAGAAATATTTTATTTTGTAATGTAATTGCACTTGTAAAACGGGAATGTATTCAGATTTATTAAATTAATGTAAATTCACGTTGTTAATTAGTTTTATTGATATTAACTTACTACATCTTTATTTATAAAGCAGTCATTACTATTATTATAGTAAGCGTGTAGTTATAAATGTAAATGACACCTAATTCTTACTATTATCTTTCATATTTATATTATTGTTTTTATTTTCAAAATTGCGACATTTATAAAGACTACGCGCATTTTTGGATGTACGTATACTTTATGACATTATCGACAGCTAGATTAACAGGTAACGTCCTTTTTTGGCAATGTAATTTAAAAGAGCGCTCTTGAAGATGGCATACTGCCATGGTCTTTACCCGAGAAATCCAATGTCTACTCAGCAAAAATACACGTTATTGTGAATTATCTGCAAATAATAAGTTTAAAACCAACTCATTAACTACATTATACTCTTTCTCCTGCATTGGCTAAAACAAATAGGAAAAACTATTATCTTCATCTTTACATTAAGCCATGTAGGTGTCCCAGGAAATAAAGTAACAGCACTATACGTTTGGCGATGAGTCATGATAATGCAGCTGGCACTCCATTAAGGAATATAGACATCGTCGCAGAAACCAAAACAACGCAAAAGAGAGTGAAAATCTCAGTGGAAATCCATAGAAACAGCATACAGAAGAATACATCCAAATTCAGCACTCAAAAGAGCAGAGATCAGAGGAACAGTCATCAGAATAACATATACCTATCTAGCACCATTTTACATGTGAAATATCTCCAACATATATCAATTGTAAAATACCATTAACAGTAGAACACATATTGGTCGAATATCCGATATACCAGACCCTGCTGATAAATATTTAATCTCGATAACAACCCCCAGAAAACATATTGGAAAAAATAAGAAAGAATCTAACAGAAATCTATTAAAATTTCTTGAAACAATTGTTCAATATATAAGAAAGATATACAATAAAAAAACAGTATTATGACCAGATATATAAGTACCATTACAAATTGAAAACTAAAACGTAGATTGGACTAGATGAAAATGTATTGAGGAGAATGCAGCTAATAGCTGGAGATACAGATATTGCTGTGGACAGGAAAACAACAGAATGCACTTTTTTTTAGGTACATGGCAGCAAACTTTGTGGTATGTTACACAACAACACTGGTGAAATTTATTACTGGTTTGGTAGTTCTTTTTAGGAACTGCGGTTTGGTAATTCCTTTCTCGATTCCCGACTTCTATGTTACTGACATAGATCGTATCGATTTAGATAAATACCCCATGGAATTGATTGGGCATTTGCCCTAGATCGGCGTACCGTATCGTGTACGGCACTGATGAGAGCTGATAAGTTCGAAACAGCTGTCTGTCATTCGTTTCCAACCGAGACAGATGTTGAATCCTACCCGTGGCGGGCTTTCTTTTCTGAAATAAACTTAGTAGATTATAATATAACAAACACTAAATAATATACAATGTATAAATGGAGCTTCTTCTACCTACCTATGTTAAAAACTAAATTTATTGAAGATACAAGATTAAAAAAAAAGAAAAGGAAGTGAAAAAATAGAAAAATAGAAACGAAAATTAATTAATAACAAATACCAAAATAGCCTGACGTCTTACCTGGTTAAATGTCAAATGAAATATGTCAATGTTATTATAAAGTATTCGTTTTCATTTTTACTTTTCCGCATTCATCTATACCAGAGCGGAAAAGTAATGTAATCATGTAAAGAAAAATGTAAAAAAATTCGTTTGCGTTTATCTTTCGTTTTTCGGCCTACAAACCAAAAAAAAATTTTTTGGTTTTTAAAAAATGTTGTCTGTGTGTGTCACTGTCGTTGTCATTATGGTTGTCGTTGTCGTCGGCATTTTAAAACTTGTCAGTACGATAACTCAACTAAATCGTGTCGGATCGATCGAGCTTTGACTGATTCTGATCGGGGACGCCTCCCAGACGACACCTATTGATTTTGAGATGGATATAACACACTCTACCATGTTCATGGGTCATGAGAAAGCACAATGGTGGACTATTTGAGAATTTTGTTTTGTTAACACGATCACTCAATTAAATCGTGTCGGATCGATCGGGTTTCGACTGATCCTGATTAGAGACGTCTACCATACGACATCTATTAATTTTGAGGTGGATAGAACACACTCTACCCTGTACATGGGTCATGAGAAAGAACGATGGTGGATTATTTGAAAAAAAAACTAAAACTGTCGCATAAAACACACATTCTACATTTATGAGTATGTGTTGGTTTATTTTGTCTCGGCCACTCAATTTCGTAATAGAGATTCAATGTTCTACGTGTGGAAAAGTCCGTTTTAAGGTTTTAAAGTTGTTTATTTATTTTACATTAAATAAATGGGAAAGGTCCTGGCATAATTGGTGTTACATAACCCTAAGTAAAACAAATTTCAACTCCGAGTGACATACTACTTTACATTAAGAGTGGCATAATTGGTGTTACATAACCCTAAGTAAAACAAATTTCAACTCCGAGTGACATACTACTTTACATTAAGAGTAAGATAATTTTGTGACGAAGTAGGATATACGCTATAGTTCTACGGCAAGATAACTTCAAAATTTTATAATGCGTTATTGGTATCCTCTTAAGAAACATAATGAAGATTCCTATTAAATTTTAAATTAAAAGGATTGACAATTCAATTTCTTCTAATAGTTCTGTATATTTAATATAAAAGGGATTCCAAATTACTGAAGCACATTCAAGATGACTGCAAACCAAGAAATTATATACTTAATATTATTATTAATTTGGTTGTAGTAAAAAGTTTTACTACAATTATGACTATTTATTTTCAAAGTAAGTATATATGTTTTTTTAAATAATACTTTAACACATTTCAAATTCTACAAATGCCCATGAAACTTGTCAAAGAGATAATTAAAGATGTTTGTTTACGGATCTACAACACACGATTTTTTTACAAAATGATTTAAGAAGACATAAATTACATCGTAATTATAACATTATAGGGCTATCGTGATCTATACAATTAATTATTCTTCTTTAAATGTTTGTAGTTAAACCATAAACCATTATTTTTAAGGTCACTTCAAAGGAAGAAAAAAGAGAACTGGATTTTAAATCTAACAAGATTGGAGTCACGACTATTTCATTACTTTACTACTAATGAAATACAAAAGACATCCTTTAATTATATTTATCCTCTATTTTAACAACATTTTGTTTTTATGAAAAACTTAATGGAATACCTTGTGCAGTAAAGAATTTTTATAAAGGATAAGTTCTCGTCTGAAAAAAGTGAGAATTTAAAAAAAGGCTCTATTTTAACAACGTTTTGTTTTTATGAAAAAGTTAATGGAATTTCTTGTGCAATAAAGAATGTTTATAAAGAATACCGATAAATTCAATTGCTGATCTAGTTTAAAACAAGTTTAGGGAATACTTCATGTAGTCTGTAGTTCTAAAAATTAAAAAATTGTTCAAAGAACATAATAGCTCTCAGCTTTATAAAGAATCAGTAATTGTTCAGTACAACTATCTTCGTTGAAAATAAATAACCCCAATTCCAGATAACTCTTAAAGTGATAACTAAAGCTCATAATATCATAAGTGCTGCATCACTGGTATGATATTCGGGTAACTACGTGGCAGCCGACATTCCGTTGTGAAGATTTGACATATTTGAATCGAATGTGAATACAAGCAATTCAGTTTAGCGTCGCTACATGACAAGGAAAATATTCGTGTTAGAGAAAAAAAATTATTATTTGTTTAAGAAAATATTATGTTTGTTTTGTCGTATCCAAAATTAGCATCTATTTTATAAATATGTTTTTCTTTCGGCGCGTTTTTCTTCTACCACTATTTTCTAAGCTCTTTCCCTCGGATTTCCTGAAAACTGATGGTTTTTTGGAACAATGTGCCAAATGTTGAATGTGTTTGTTCCAATATGGAACACACCTTAAAACTAAAAATGAGATTGTTATTTCATTACCACCATTAAAGAATATTAATTAAAAACTGTTACATTAAAAGCAATAAAAAAAATAGATACATGAAATAGGAACTAGATAGAATCCATTAATAATAAATAAACAGTTCTCCCAGTGTATGGCTGTCGCCATTTTTTAAAATTGGAAAGATTTTTTAAATTTTCGTGCTTTAAATTAAATAAACTTAGTTGTATAATCATGTAATTAAATATTCAAGCTTTATTTTTGTTTTCGCATAAAAATTTCTAACCTCTTCCAGATCCATCCGAGGGCACAGTATTCTCTATTCCTTTGATCCGCCATTTGTTTAATTAATAACTGTGAACAAGATCTAGAATGTAAATTAAAATCACTATTAACCAAAACAATAATGTGAACAGGTAATTCGAGTTAAATGCAACGATTTCGAAATATTCAGTCTCATTTGACATGTAATTATAATAAGCATATATCTATGACAATAGTTTATTTACATAGCATATATTTAAATACTTATCTTAACAATAAATATTTAATAGGTATGTTCGTGTCTAGTTCAACATAAACCGTAATTATGACATTTTTCAGATCGCGTGTAATAGATTTCCACTGATTTATCGCCGGGTGATATGATGCACACTATAATATTTATGTGCAAGTGTATTAAACGATAGTTAGAGTGACTTGTTGAAACCATGAATGTTTATTAGATAACCGCCATTGAAAGATAAGGTAAATTAATACTATAATTAAACGAAATGTAATCTCTATATTCAAATATTAATTAATATGCGTACTTTTTCGTTGTAAGAAATTAATGAATGAATTTATTATTTAATGTTACAAGTAATGCAGCATTTGTGTTGCTTTGTTTTACGGTGTTTTTAATATTTTTTTCGATACCAAGTTAGATTCAAAAAACAGGCACATATTATCAAGTCGTAAAAGACCAGTATTCTTAGGGTGTTTATTTTTACCAACCACGGTTTGCTATCTAGAACTGATTAATGTATATACAATTTTGGTGATTCATATAGAGAGGCAGTGGCGGCTCGTGATGAAATGAAACGGGTGTTCTGCACAGGGACGATCGTAGGGTATTGGCCGCCCGCGTGCAAATTTCAAACGTATCCAAACTACTAGCGCCATAGGGGCTGCAAAAAAATTGCGCCGCAGACGAAAATTTTGAAAATTTTCAAGGTTACGCGTTTTCCTGATACTTTGTATAAAATCCGTTTATACAAAAATATAGACTTTCACAAGAAAAATTTTTGGAATTTAATACCTTTTTGAAGAACATTCATGTTTGCCGTCATATTCTTTGGTTAAGAGAAAAGGCTTGTAAGGTGAATTTTCTACTAGAGGGTCTATAACACTTAAAATATTTTCCGAAAGAGTTTCAGCGTCACATTTTGTAGGTTTCAGGTATGTCCAAAAACGTTCAATCGGTTCGCCATCGAGAATATATCTTAAAACTACCACTAACTGAGTTTTTGCAGACACATCAGTTGTTTCGTCTGCCATAACTGCCAAAAATGAAGGTTTGTTAATTTCTTTAATTATTTCTTCATGACATACTTTTAATATACAGTCTAAAATATCATTTTGTATTTCTTTAGAGGTTCCTTTAAATACTGAAGCATTTTGTAGATGCTCGCTTAAAGTTACATCAAGCTCAGCAGAAAATTTTATCAAACCACGAAATATCCCCGGGTTTTGAGAGGTTTCAGCTTCGTCATGTCCTCGCACCGCCAGTTCAAAGGCCCCACAAAACTTTATGCAGTTTATAATTTTTGACAAAATGTATCTCTTTTTTGTCACATTATCATTATGCTTTTGCACATTTATCCAATAAGCTGAATCTAGCTGCACTTTAATATTAGTTGTTTCTAATGAAGCTAATTCCATTGTATTATGTAGATGACTTTTGGAGTTGTCGTGCTTTTTTATTTTTTCAATTAAGAGCACCAAATCTGTCACCCCTACCTCCGTCCATGCTTTATCACCGCCAAAAAGTAAACAAAGAAAACAAAATAACGCATTTTTTTGTTGCATCCACAAATCCCATTGTTCTTCGAATGAATGTCTCTATTAAATTGACGTTTATATGCTTTTCCGCGGCTAACACCTGCAGTCTCAATAACAATATCGGGCAATGGCCTACCATTGTTTTTTAAATCAATTTTTTCTTCATAAGAGTATTTAAAAAATCGCTTCACATGAACTAAATTATAAACTAAATCTATTATCACTATCACAGTATATAAATATTAATAATTAGTACAATAAATCACTACACAAGTTCACAAAACAGTATTTAAAATCTCAAATTAACACGAACTACGAAATAGGTACGATTTACGCCCGCCTACTGTACGAGAAGTAGGAAGGAGTAAACATTAACTGATGTTGCCTTAGCTGGAAAAAATACAGCTCACTGACCGTGTAAATTCGCGCATTTACGAGCGCCAAGTGTGGATTGTGGCGGGAGTTGATGGGGAGGACGGGTGTGCCGAACCGTGCTGAGAACTAACTCGTGTGGCCCAGTTCAATGTACCGCGACGCGCTCGGGTAGAAACCCAGATAATTCATCTGGTCTACTACTCAATAGAGGACGGCGGGCAGAATGCGACTTTAATGCAATAATTTGGTTAGCTGCACCAACTAACCAAATTATTTTATTAATAAATTTCAGTAATTATTATGTCGCGAAAATATACAAATATCTAATTTTTTTGGCAGTTCTGCAACTCTGCAGCACCTATACACCAGCCGCCCCTGTAGAGAGGAAATGTATCAAAATATAATATAGGATGTATACAATTTAACAAATATTCAATAAATCGCTTCAATGATAAATACTAAATTAATTCTATTTTATTATTTTACTGAATTGCTGATAAAATTAGTTTTTTAAATTATTTATTTATGTCTTTATGTACCACTTATTTAGTTTATTATCAAGTCACCACTTACTTAGTTTGTGTCCATAATTTCATAAAATCAAATTTCAGATGAAATTTGATTTCCATAAATGGAGATCCAACTTATTTAGGATTCAATATACAGAAATGCCTAAATGAAGAGTTTAACAGATATCCTTTCTGGTTACCTAAAACTCCTAAAAGATCAGTTAGTCCCCCTAGAGCTTCTAAGAACTTCATTCTTGAAACAACCTCCTGACGTTATCAAACAGCCGAAGGTGTCATTTATTATAAATATTTTTTCTTAAATGTATTAGTATTACGTATTGTACATAAATAATTTTGCATTTTACCTTACACCATTTCAGCCTGTTAATTACTCTAGAAGGTATTTTCCATCAGCAATACAATACATATGTTCATTGTGTTCCGCGACCACATTGTATCCACCACCTTGAGCGTGACTAGTGATCTTCCTATCCTCATGGATTTTTTCTCTGAATTCACTGAATTTCACACCTTTTGTCTATTTACTATGATGGGGAAGACTTGCACTACTACCCATAACAGCAACAGTAAGCTGCTAAGTACAATTTAGAAATGGGCTGTGTTTTATTTTCTACAATATAAATTATTGTTGTATGTACCTAAAAAAGTGTAATGTATGAATTTAATATATTATTTCTTATATTTTTGTTCTTATTTCTAACTTTAGATGTCACTGAGTTAATAACTATAAGGTAATAATTCTATTTTAATTCTGATTACTACTTTACAGTTATTAATTCAGTGATATCTAAAGTTAGATATAAGAGTAAAAATATAAAAAATACTATATTAAATTTATTATTGTTGCTTTATTAGAAATATGAATACCTGAATAATATTGCACATACAGCAATAAAATACAGAAGACTATTTGAAAGAACGATTTCGCACAAATGCGACATATGCATATTATAACAAAATATTCGTACTACGAGTAATAATATTTTAAGAGTAATACATTATAAGATACGGCTTGTTATGAATAAGAAAAAGTGTGAGATTTTCTGTATATGCGGAGAAGAAGGAGTCTCGATATTCACTCTGCAATGGTCTCAATGCGACTGAGTAAAGACTAGGCTATTTACTACATACCTCATCGGGGTCCTATATCTCAGTTTTGAGACTTGTTCCTATTCTTGACAAGTTGTATATACTTTTTCAAGTGCTACGTGAACTTAAGTGGTACTTAAAATATTAAGAACGTAATCACATTTAGATTATCTTTTGATATACTGATATATTGAATATACTGAAGAGTCTCAAGGACTTAACTAAAAAAACAGTCGCATAAAAATAAATTGCAGTTATAGAGAAGTGATGATACAAGAAAGAGGCCATTGCATTTATTACTATGGCCATTTTGGATCCATCTATTATAGTTTCAAATATTTACTTTGAGTCACAGGCGACCAGTACGATCTAGAAGGTGCAATTTTCGTAATTTTGTAAGTGTTCGTTATGCCATTACATATTATTACTACTTAGACTGCTATTAGTATTACTTGGACTATTCCGATCATCGAAAAATCAGCGTCGCACTAGGCGACCAAATATGAACTAGCCACTATCCACTTTACCATCTTCAATTTATTCACGATAACTATCGACATAGTATTTACGCTAAGATAATACGTTTATACGTTTAATTTTGCTTTTTGCGCCTCATCACGGTAATCATTTCGAAATAATCGACGATCTTTCTGAAAAGTAAGTGGGCAAACAAATATCGATAACACAGGTCGATAGCATTTGTAACGAATAGTTGGGCTAGGTGCCCCTATCAACTTTGATGTCCTAAAAACATATCTCTTATCAAAGTTTTTTTGAACACATGAGTATTTGAGCCATTTTATCAAATTTGTAACAATACAAAACGGGGAGCAAAATCAGTCGTTTAGAACTTCCTTTTTGCTATTCAGTTCCAGTTCGATTAATCCCGAATCAATTCTTTAAGTCAATCGAAAAGAAGGATTCAAATAATGCGAAGAAAACTGTTACTCGATTGACGGTTTAGAGGCTAGAGATTTTTGAGTTTCCTTAACTCAAATTCCGATTTAGTAAACTCAAAGACTTATGGACACCTAACAATTTATCAATGGAATAAGAATTTTCGTCAAGTGTTCACAATTTCACAAGCCAACTGTCTGCATTTTTACCCATTTAATTTAAATCCTGCAAAACAGTTAGTTTCTTTCTTCGCTTAATATAGTTGCACTTGTCTTTGATCATATTTAACGGAACGACGTCTCCATATTGTTTAGTGAATGACCTCTTTTCGTAACGCACGCCGATAGTATTTTGTATATACATAGAGGAACTATCGAACATACTATTTATTTTATTATTATTCTGAATATAACCATTCATAACGTAAGTTCGGAAGATGGCCGGGATCAAATAATATAGATCAATAGATCAATTTTGATCGGATGGAAAATATAAAAGACTTGCTTAGATTAAGAAAACGGTGAAACAAAAATAACAGGTGAAATATTCTGCTGTCTGATATCAAAAAATTTCATTTATTCTTTTCAGTTCAAGCTAGATTTATTTATGAAAGTAGATGAGAAATGTCAGTTCAAGCTAGCTTGATTTGTTAAAGAAGAAAGCGACACCTTATAGCGTTAATATGAGTAAAAACTGCGTCATAATTAAGTCCAAAACGCATCAGTTCAATACTTTCAAATATTCCTAGATATTATATTAGCATTATTCTAAATTTCAGATTGAAGATGGAGCGACAGCGTATGCTGGATTTTGATGACATGCTGGAAGAACTTGGAGAGATGGGAAAATTTCAGATTTATACTTATACCCTTGTGTGCCTTCCAGTGCTGTTTGCGGCGGCGAGTAGTTTAAGTTATGTTTTCACAGCTGGAATTCCTAATTATAGGTATATTATTTGAAATAATATTACTAATATTTCTTAAGCGGGTCTTACACCGTTTAACACGCAATATGCGATATACGGTATGGAATAAGTGATCTTTTAAGTATTGGTTCACATCAACTCAATTTAAATTGCGTTCATCTCTGTCATGTTCAAGATGAGTTTATCCGAGAATGATGATATTTGTATATTCTGATGGTACCGGAGGAGAGTTCTGAGGAGAAAAAAAAAACGATAGCACTTGTTTCATCTCGTACGGTTCAAATTAAACATTGCCGGGGAAATTGTTTACGCCTGGGAACAGCAAACGCATCCTGAACACTTCAGAAATTGCTACAGAATGTATCCCAATTTGTTGGGACAGCAGCTAGGATTTACTGTCAATTGTAGACACCTACATACCAACACGGGATAGTAATTATAGGGAAACCATCAGTCCCTGGATCTCACAGAAAGATTGCTGATCAGTATCGCTGGATTCTAGAGCTTTTTGTTTCCATTTTAAGAGAATATCGCACCAAAAATATCATGTTCCATGCGACATCGATTAAGCGATACGATATCGCGTTGCACTGGTATTTAATTTTGTTTGCATATGGCATATCACGTATCGCATGTTGCGTCGGTGTAAGATCTGCCTTAGGCTTACATTTTACCTGCTACATCATTTACTACAATCTGGACATAACTATACTAGAATTCTGCATTTATTACGTCTAGGTTCTTCTGAGTTGCTTTGGGCTAATGCATTCAAACTAAAATTTATACTCATACTTACATTTATGTATGGCACTTCAAATTATATTTACATACATTTATCGTATTTCAAACTCAGTTTTAATACGATTAATGAAATCATGTACCGAAATTCAACAGGTTCATATTTTAAAGAAATATCGTATGAATTCATAAATCATACGATGTTCTAAAAAAAACTTTATAACATTCTACTCTCATGGAATGTTTTTACCCAATTCTGCACTATTCTCTTAAGAATTACATTGTGGTTAGTTAATTTCACTAACTAAAATTCGCTCTAGGACCGACAAATTAACTAAATTCGAAATGTAATTGGTTTATTTTTAATTCCAAAATAATATATTGTCTACTATAATGCGCAAGACTCACACTATTACCCTCACCAGGATCGATAGTAAACTAATGTGTGCGTATTTAAAAGATCTTTATACATCCGCATGTGTAAATAAATATTGCCTTTCAAATGATATGAACAGATTCATTGTATCGAAAATTCGATTTAAAGTAACTCTACCCAATGTAGTCTATTAAGTAGAACGTATTGGTGAATTCAATTTGTTTGTGACGCTAATTTCAGAATATGAATTTAAATATTTTCATTTTTTTTTTCTTTTCTTAACAAGAACCATTTTTTATGTCTTTAATAAAACATCCCACATATTTTTATACTATCAAAATGGGTTTTTTTATATGTTATAAATATATGTGTATGATGTATAAGAAATCAGGATTTAAGTGAACTATATTTACTCTTCCGCATTCAACTATACCAGAGCGGAAAAGTAATGTAATCGTGTAAAAGAAAAATGGAAAAAAAAATTCTAGAGTTTATTTATCGTTTTTCGGCCTAAAAACCAAAAAAGAAATTGTTTTTACAAAATTTGTGTCTGTGTGTGTCGTTGCCATTGTCGTTGTCATTAAAATTTCTTGTTAGCACGATAACTCAACTAAGTCGTGCCGAGTCGATCGGGGTTTGACTGATTCTGATCGGGGACGTCTCCCAGACGACACCTATTGATTTTGCGGTGGATAGAACACACTCTACCATGTTCATGAGTCATGAGAAAGCACAATGGTGGACTATTTGAGAATTTTTTTAGCACAATTACTCAATTAAATCGTGTCGGATCGATCGGGTTTCGACTGATTCTGATTAGGCACGTCTACCAGACGACATTTATTGATTTGGTGGGTAGGACACACCCCACCCTGTCCATGGATCGTGAGAAAGCACGCTGGTGGACTATTTGAAAAAAGTAAAACTGTCGCATAAAATACATATTCGGCATTTACGTGTTGGTTTATTTTTTCTCGGCCACTCAATTTCAAAATAGAGATGTTCTACGTGCGGAAAACTCCATTTTAAGATTTTATAACTGCTTATTTTTTATTCTAAGCATATGTTGGATTCGATATAATAATGGTAATATGTCAGATACAACAGTTCTAGTCAATCATAAACGTATTAAATAGTTTTATAAAAAAGAAAATTAATTATTAAAGAACCAGTTAATTAATTTTTAGTTAATTATTATTAGTTATTGGGACTATTTATTACTTAAGAACTGTACAAGATAAAGAAAAATCACTTAGGCTATTACGACAAAATCAATTATTCTTCTTAATATTTTTTTTTCTGATATATTGTTCATAACTATAAATGTTCTAAAAATGTTTCTGATGAAGACAGTGCAGAAAATAGAACTGATCATTAAAAATATTTGGTGTTCATTGTCTACGGGTGATTTAAACAATATTTTCAGTTAAGAATATAATCAATTAATATGCTCTGTAATGAAATGGTTACTCAGAGGATTAGAATTAAGTTATATTTAGTGCACTTCTCTGGCAATAAATTTCAACGTCTCTTAGGATATTCCAAGAGCAAAACTGAAAAAAATAATAGTCTAGATTTTATAGTAGTATAATGCCAAGATTATAATCAAAAGTATATTGGGCAGACATAAAGAGCAATCATAACTAGGTTCAAGGAACACATGGCTCCTTGTCAGTATTGACGATTAGAAAAATCATTCAAAGCCCAACATGCTTTCGAAAACAATAATATAATAAATTAGTTAATATAGCCAATAGTAGATTGTTGGATGCCTTTGAAAGTGTCAAGATGATTAAATATGATAATTTCATGAACAAAGACATACTTCCTATACCTACAGGTCATGTTTTTTGTTTATATGATGAATGACGACATTAGTAGATCAATAAACGGACAGTTTACCTCCTTACAGTTCACTACCCGTGAAAGGAAGTAGTTATGAGTTTAGGCATTAGATGGAGTGGTACAGTTCTTTAATGTGCACTAATTATGAAGAAAAGTAGTTACAAAGAGTAAGGAGTGATAAAAACTAAACAATAAAATAATAAAGATAACTGAATTTAGTTAGTTTTATTAATCTCCTGATGATACCAACTTGGTTGGCAAACTGTTCTCGTGTCTTCGTATATTAGTCTTTTCAAATATTTCTAACTAATGCTTTAGGATTTATCTTCTAGGTGTTTCATTCCCGAATGCGAGAACCCGCTGGACACATCATATAATGTACCGTGGATAAACTGGGCAATACCGTCCGAAAAAAGTTCAGGTCAAGTTATTGGTGTTAAAGTAGATTCTTGCGACAGGTACGCCATAAATCAGACGTGGATAAACGCCACTTGTTCTCCAGATATATTCACGGATAGAATTGAAAAATGCTCTGAATGGATTTTCGATGATGTTGAAAGAACAATTGTAAACGATGTAAGTATTCATATAAAAATGTATTACAAAAAATCTTCGATAAATTCTCTATTGAATTTACCTCTATTGTTATTTTGTGCTATTTAATTATCTTACTTACGAGTTTATAATAATTTGAATAATTTAGGCACATACTAAATATTGAGCAATGATAATTGTTTTCCATTATTCAGGATATTGTACATGTGTACTCATATTGTTTTCATCTAATTACTCTTCTGTCTTACTCAGTTATTGTGTTCTAGTGGAATATAACCTGTGTAGAAAATCAATGGAAATTATCTCTAATCGGCACCTCTCATTTTGCTGGAATTGTGGTGGGATCTTGCGTATTTGGAGTTTTAGCCGATTGGTAAGAAATATATATGTACATAGTTAATAATACTGTAAAAAAGTTATGTCGAATCCAATATTTACTTTATATCTAAGTATTCCCCTACAAATTGTGAAATGATTCCATACTTCCAAAATAAATTCCATTACTTTCCAGTTCAGAGAATGAAATAGTTACATTTTATCATATACGGAACATTTTACGAATTTCCATATATATTTCTGCCGAAATTTCTACATACAAGCATGAAAAATTTGACTTACTTGTTTCAGTCCCTAGCAGGGTTTGAAGGAGTTTCTTCCTTCAGCAAGAAAAATCTCTTTTCGGCATTTTAAATGGACATAGACATAGGATTTACTTTTTCTAATGACTTTAAGTCATTAAAAATAATAAATCTTATGTCTATGTCTAAAAGTTATCATTATAACTGAATGATCAAAATCAAATCTTTTGAATGAGTATGATCTAAGAAACTAAAAATCATCAATAGTAAGAATATTTATTAAATTGCTTTAAGGAACGGACTGAACCCAATCAAAATTTTCTTTTTAGCACTGCTTTTCCTGGCGAGCCCTCAATTATATTAAATAGACTTTAAACTAAGATCAAACTCCCTAGAAACTAAATGTTTGTGTGGTAATTTAGAAAACCATATCGTAGAACCCTTATTTATACGAATTACATGAACTCAAATAATGTAATTTGGCATAAAGGCTACAGATATGTAACATAATTTAACATCATGTACAAATATTTATATGATGACTGATGACTATGGTTTATAAGATGACTCGCCTCTTATAAACTCCTGGACAAAATTAACGTATCAGTGAAACTTCATATTATTACTTTTACTTATTAAGACTTCGATCATAGTGTCTACGTGATATTATAATTAAATGATTTCAACGAATGGTTAATAAATTAGAATGGTATTGTCTGGAAAAAACATGAATAAATAATAGAAGGGAATAATAATGTCAAATGAAGTGCAAACGGTGTTAATAAAAAACTTTAAAAACAAATTCGAGATAAAATTAAATCCTAAGAATTTTAATTCAGTAAAGCGCATATCATCTAGCTCTTATCACTGCTTCCATTCATATGGGCAGGCTATGGATCAAGTGGTGAATGGTTTCCTGAGGAATATTCTCCCATTCAACAAAAACTACTTATTTGAATTCCATAAGTCATAGAGTCAGGTATATGGCATCTAACTTATCATCTAAATGCATCCCATAGATGTTCTATGGGGCTCATATCTGGGCTTCTTGGTGACCAGTTAATAGTTGGAGTATTCACAAATCCAAGTCAGTCCAGTACCTCTCTAGCAACGTGGGGTGGAGCCTTATCGTGCATAAAAATTAAAATGCCCCCGACAAACGGGGCAAATGGTATCACATATTTTTCTACGACATTTTCTACGTAAAAATCTGTATTCACGGGTCTCCTCCGTATGGGAATCAAATCCGTGCAACCATCCAAACAAATTCCACTAAGAAATGAGATCCTCTGAAAGATATTGCAGGCAACAAACCCCTCTCCTGGCCACCGCCTTGATGTTCGTCTGGTCTTCTCCTAAATGGTCATCCAGAAATTACTACATTTCGAGCTGCTGCTGGGGCGCGGCTTAGTTCTAAACTGGTAGAGTGTATGTTCCTTAAGGCGAGTTGCATAAGATATCACTCATCTCTTGCATATGTAGCCTTCTTACGACCTTGTCCTGGGATTCTAGAATAATTTCCAAGTTCATTGAAACGTTTAACTGTTCGACTAATCATTGATTGTCTAACTCCTAACGAATTAGCCCCATATCACTGGCTACATCCTTCGTTATCCAGAGTTTTCACTGCTTCATTTTCTCTTAAGTTGCGTGGACGATTCATTTCTTCTACTCTAAATGTACTGGGCAAAGTGTTTCACTTGATGATTCTTGACTTGATGACATTAAATTTAAAAAAAATCACTAGCGTAACTGAATATATTTTCTTTTACAAATCACTTTAAACAACGTTAATTGTATTATTGCCAAACGATTACAAAATGTTACTTTACATCTGTCAAACAATTTTAGTTATTTATCAATAGTGACGAAGGATATCCTATTCCACTTACATAAAATATTTAAGGATTTAAAACTTCGAAAGATCATAAAAAATTATGAATAGTTTTGCTGATCCGAAAATTTTGTTCAGGAGAGTATGTAGGGATATTTAGAAACCAAAATATTTCTCCCTTAAGCCAAGCTCTACAAAATTTCTATGAATGACCAATACATTTTTCATAAATACAAAATTTATACATACATATAGGTATAGATTTTCATTTTAGTGTGTATATGGAATGAATCGTATTTTATTTACTATTTTTTAAGAAAACAAGTAAAATGTAAAGAATAGTAGATGAATGTTGTAGAATAGTCCCTAAACTGCTACAAAATGATCGTGAAAACTTTCAGTTAATGTGGCACAATATATAACATTTGACATTGGTTATAAGCATAGACAGCATTTAATTAAATATACATATGTTTGTTAAACATTTAATTAAATGATAATATGTAATGAAATCTACTAACAAGTTAAGACACTGCGAAAGTTTATGTAGCTTTTTCATTCTGCCTAACATGCAAGCTGGTAGATAAGCAACCTGTGTGGCCCTAGATTATTATAAATATAAGACCTCTTATCATTGGAAGCGGTCATCCACATAATGAAATCAAGCAACAAGTTTTGCTTCACCTTATACACATGATATATGCATGCATATAGTCAATATAAGCAACCTGCCAATTTTGTACATTATTCATTTATACTTTGTTAAGCCATATCATACCCAGACGCAATATCTTGAAAAATACTCGCAAATTTTTTGTTTAAAAGAATATTTTTCAGTTGAAATATATTTAAAGCAAGGTTTTTATATGACCACTTCCACTTTATTTAACAAATCAACATTTTTATTACCATTGTCGTCTTTCTTAAGAGTATTCCCACGTAGGAATGGAACACAGATTGAATTTTTAGCACTCTCAAGGAATTTACAAAAAATGGGTAGTTTTAAATGGGTCGCCCTATATAAAATCAGTTATAGTTGTCGCTGTGATTATATTATTACTCTGTAATGAAATAATTTTAAATAATTGAAAAATATTATTTTTACAAAATTAATAATACACTTAAGCGGCTAGCTTAAGTGTGTTATTGTGTGCACACTGGCAACTATTTTCAAGCAACTTTTTAATCACAAAAATCACACATTACTTTCTATGGTGATTAAAAAGTCGCTTGAAACTAGTAGCCGGTGTGCGGCTAGCTTTATTTTTACTTTTATTTTAGGTATGGAAGAAAAATTATATTTGTACTTTGCATTTTTCTGATGAGTGTTACTGGCGCAGCTCAAGTTATTTCACCCGAATATACTACGTTCGTCATTTTAATTTTCATGAATGCCCTGGGAACAGCCGGAGTATATCCGTTGGCCTTTATAATAGGTAAAAAGATTTATTAGTTATTATAAACTTATTAGTTTTTCTGTAGTCTAATTTTTTTTTAAACCTTGGTCGTATTTTTAACTGAAGTTTCTGTCATTAAGTTACAGTTGCAGATTATTATGACCTATTATTTTAACTTTCGAGATTTAACAATATACCTTCAAATATGCAACTTTCTAAATGCTCAATACTGGCTAAATTACAATTTAGCTTATGATTTTTTAATTATAATTTAAAAAAATGTTTGGCGATAGCAAGGATAAAAGTGCATATGCCTTGACCGGGGGATAAACGTGCATATGCCTTAACCGGGAATCGAACTCGGCTCTCCCAATTTCCGGTTGGTTGCTCTGAGCGCTGAGCTATCGAGGCACACTCATTATCCTTGCTAATGCGCCAGTTTAATGCGTCACTACAGTACTCCCTCCCTAGAGACATGGTTTGTCTCGATACAATTTAACGGAATGTGACCGCGTTCGCCATTCTTACGAACCGTTGTTCGGTAACCCCCGGACTGTAGGGCGATGGATAGGACGGGAATCGAATCCGCGAATTTGAGATATAAGGGAGGTTGGATGTACTGGAACGAATCACATCACGTCGGGGTCACCACTTTGGCCATAACAAGGATAAAGAGTGCATATGCCTTGACCGGGAATCGAACCCGGCTCTCCCAATTGCCGGTTGGTTGCTCTGACCGCTGAGCTATCGAGGCACACTCATTATCCTTGCTAATGCGCCAGTTTAATGCGTCATTACAAATGTATTTCAGGGGTCGAGATGGTAGGGAAGAGGAAACGGGAAGTAACAGGCATCGTACTAAATTACTTTTACGCTTTGGGTGAGGCCCTGGTTGCTCCGATAGCATGGTACACCAAGGATTGGATATACTTACAGTTACTCGTATCTGTTCCAGCAGTTATCTTTGTCGGATATTATTGGTAAACATATGTTAAATATTTTAATTTACAATATTAGTAAGAAAATATTTTTAATTCAATGTAACGTATGCTAGAAAAAGGAAATGCATCTTTTAATCTCAAGGTTTATTTGCCTTATGTGAATATTGAAATATTTAGCAATACATACTGCACGTCGCTGTACAATTTTTACTACATTTTTACCCTACCTAATTTATGCTTTTATACATCGTCTCGTTCAAAAACGTGCATTTACAATATAACCTACCATACTAGTTCTACCATCTGCCGCATTAAAGTAGTGTATATTGAAGGATTGCTTACCACTTCTCTATAAATCCCTCTAATGTAGTACAGAAACTTAACGATTTTAAGAACTTATTAACACTTAATGAACGTTGTAAACCATAGAAACAGCCATAACCTGGGGGGCTAATATATGGAGAATTAAGGAGTTCCAAGTGCAAGTTTCAAGTCTAAGTTCCAAGTTACACTATCGTGTAGCAAAATCTCTAGCACAAAATGACTTGAAAAGAAGAACTTGCAAAGAAATCTTGTACTTCTATCTTAATGTGTGTTTATATTTTACTCTTTGTCTTTAAATTCATGGCGGTTCTCCGATTGTTGGATAAAATTGACATACTGAAAAAGCATGTCACCCGTATTCATGCACATGTTTACACAAAATCACCTAATAGTTTGAATAAATGGCAACCAATAACACGAAATTACATGCTTATGCTATATATTATATTCAAATACTTATACAGAGTTGGGCAGATCAACTTGCTTATTTAGAAATTCAATTTAAAAAAAGTAATGCAGATATATATTTAATTCTTTGAACAGCATCAAATGCAACATTTAAATTTTACACAGCTAAAGATGTTATCGGGCAGGTGGCGTCCATTATTCTCAATACACTGCGTTAATTGAACTCGGAAGTTTCGTTCAACTCTTTCCAGCATATCGACGGGTAGATTAGCGATAGATTGACGAACGTTGTTCTTCAGGTGAGCCAGGATACTAGGACGATCGTTAGGCATGCCAAAAAGCGCCTCACATGCATTTTCTCGAGCAACAAAATCGCGTGGATTAAGTTCCTGCACCACAGCTAATTTGTAGGGATGAAATTTTAGTTCTTCATGAAAGATTCACCTCACAGAATGAGCAGACAACCCAACAGCAGCTGCATGTTTGCGGACAGAGCGCTGAGGGGATCGCAAAACAGAAACTATTACCATGTCAATGTTTTGGGGTGACCTTTATGTTCGTGGAAGCCCAGGTTTGTTTTTTTTTTTCTTCAGATCACCAGTTTCCCTGAAGTTGTTTACCCATGAAGCAATCGACTGCCGGTCAGGAATATCACCACGAAGCGCAATATTGAAATGAGTACGGAATGCACGTTGCGTAGCGATGATTGAGTGACCGTTAGAAAAGTATGCCTCGACAGCGAACACACGCTCCACCTTCGTCCACTCCATGATGCTAACTAAACCAAGCGGAGCTACAACGTTACACCCCGCCCTCTCGAATGCCCTACCCTCCTAGGAGCAACCGTCGCTTCAGGGCGCCAAATTCAAATAAGCAAGTTGCTCTGTCCCACCCTGTACTATAAACAGAACCAAGAATTACACTTGAGATAGTTATATTTTTTCATTAAAATTTTAGGGCCGTTCCTGAATCCGTGCGATGGCTTTTAGCGAATGAAAAAAATGAAAGAGCTAAGAAAATTGTCTTTAAAGCAGCCCAAGTAAACAAAGTAATTTTATCTGACAGTATCCTGGATTCCTTTAAAGAAGAGACGCCATTAACGGTAAATACGAGTATATGAATCTTAAAACTAAAGGTAATGTAATTATAAAAAATGGGCATTGTTTAAATAATAAATTAGGGCAAATATTAAAACAGCACATAATTGATTATCAATATTCTTGAATTTGTAGATAATTTATTACGAATACTTGGGCTCAATAACTTATTTAGAAATAGAACCCTTGGATTGATTCAAGAAAACAAAAACTTTTTTTTTAATTATTGTATTAAGTACCAAAATTATATAGTGTACCATCGAGGAAGAAAGAATCATGAAGGGAGCACTATCGATATTTTCCCCTAAAATATAGGCAGTGAACAAATTGTTCGAGTTAATTATGATCTTAACCATCCTAACTATTGATTAGCAATAATAAACAAAAATTATATGGAAATAAGGGCATTATAAAAAGTATATACAAATAAAATTTCCTACAATATGTCAGAAAATAAACTATTCATTAATTGTTAATTAATATATAATAAAACTCAACAATAACTTATAATACAGCATCGCTTATTTGTAATATAAACTTTGTATCATATTTTTCAGGTTAAAGGACTGGCAGATTTGAAAGAAAAGGACAAAGTCTTTACAGTTGTCAAGCAAATGGTTGCCTCTCGGAAGCTGATCGTCCGATTCCTGATACTTTATTTTATATGGGCCGTTAATGCCTTCATCTACTATGGACTATCAATAAATTCCACCAGTCTAGGCGGAAATAAATATGTAAACTTTGCTCTGGTCAGTCTAATAGAAATACCAGGGTACACGATAGCTTGGATCTGCATTCAAAAACTCGGAAGGCGAATAGCCCTTGTAGGTTCTCTCCTGACCTGTGGAGTGACATGCACATTAACAATTTTCGCGTCAAATGTCTCGGACAGCAATTGGGCTGTTATAACATTGTTTTTACTCGGAAAACTGGGCATAACTTCGGCTTTTGGCGTTGTCTACGTTTATACTGCTGAAATGCTTCCTACGATAATAAGGAGCGGTGGAGTTGGAACTGCCTCCACTGTAGCCCGTTTAGGAGCCCTTTTGGCACCATTTGTTCCATTGTTGGTAAGGCCCTAGTTTTTCTTATGAACATCCTGCTTGGCAAAAAGTTACCATAAAGACAGTGGCGGCGACAGGGGTGGACGGGCGCCCAGGCAAAATTTTTTTCGCCCAACCAGTCACCCAACCTCTTATAACACCTCTATATCACATTCACACATAAAATAATATATTTAAAGTCCACGCCCACCCTAGATACCTCCTGACTATTTTCGCCCAACCGCAAAATAATGCTAACGCCGTCACTGCATAAAAAGCTCATAAAGGTAACTTTTTTAGGAACTTTAAAAATCATCTCAGAGATAACATAACGATATCAAAAAGATCTCTAATGCACCATCTACTGCCATCTTTTAGATCTTTTCGAAAAGGTATCAGTAAAGATCACATTTTTCTGATGTCTAAAAGATATCGAATCAATGAAATTATATTATTATCACTAATTAGATAAATTTTTGAGGTTATTTAATTATAATTAATATTCAGAGATTCGTTGGATGTTTTTTATTATATTATAGAAAATAACATATTCGAAATAATAAAATAATTAACTTATATATATTTATATTTAAAAAATGTAGAGATCTGCTTTACACTTTCCACAACCATAATATCCACTATGTAATTTGGTGCAAGTTACAAAGGATTTTGCAGGAGCATCACAAGTAACATCCCTAATTACAACTTTAAAATCTATGTTTTTATAGTTAAATCCATCAGTGTTGGGTACTTTATATTCCTCTATAAATTCTTTCAAATATAATTGACAGCCTTCGCGTTTCTCATAACATAATCATGATAAATTTCAATAACAAATGATTCCGATACTTTGGGATAAATTTCAGCAAGAATGGGATAAAGCTGACTTGTTGGACTTTTTGCTATGGACAGCCCATCAATATTGACGTTAATTAAGATGAAATTCGACAATGTTTTGTAATCACGAAAACAATTGGTATGTTAAAGCTCTCTCCAAGCAGTAGCGGCGACAGGTACAGGCGCAGGGGGCGAGCGCCCAGGCAAAGTCCTTTTCGTCCAACCTCTTATAACACCACTATATCACATTCGCACATAAAATAATATATATAACACCCTCGCCCACCCTAGGTATTTCCTGCCTACTTTCACCCAACCGCAAAATAATGCTAGCGCCGCCACTGTCTCCAAATCATAATGAAAATATTCACCTGGAGGAACATTACGGATTGTTATAGGTTCTTCTGGTGTACAAAGTAATGTCCGAGACTCAATTAATTGGTATCTTATTAATTTCTGCAAAATTTGGAGTTTTCGATATATTTAATAGTTTACCGGTCATATCACGTGTAATATTATAATCATTCACCCATTGCTTTAGTTTTGTTGGTAAATTTAAATGATTACCAGATGAGGAAGCCTGTTCACTGGGATGTCTATCAATCATCAAAGAAAAATCAAAATATTTTTTTATACATAACTATTGTATTAGAGCAGATTAGGGTAAACATGAACATTTAAATTATGAATATTAAACATCAGCTGATAAATTTAGATTATGATAAAATGATAACAGAAATATATCTTTTTGATCTCAATAAATTAATGTCCATAGAAAGTTGTTAGAAAGATAACATTTGTTTGAGCTCTAAAAGACATCATTTTTTGGATAACATAATGATGCGTTTTTGTAACATTGATGAATAACGGCATGTATCAGTGTCACAAGAATTCTTACTGTACTCCTATTTCCCTCCAAATACTTGTCGTAATGCGTTATAGACGATTTAAGTGTACAAATCATAATTTAATTAAATTAATTATTATGACATAATAAATAATTATATTTTAGGGATTATATTACACTCCATTGCCGATGATTCTATTTGGAGCAATTGCAATTACAGCTGGTTTATTGGCACTAAAATTACCAGAAACATTTGGAATTAAGCTTCCCGAGACAGTGGAGGAAGCTGCAAACATTTAAAACTGGAATGTCATAACTCATCTAATTGGTAGTAATATTTATACTTAAAAGATGTACTTCGTTTTATAATAAACAATATTTTATAACATAATTTTAAGGTATCCTTAAATAAACCTTACTTCCTAAAAGCCCTTAATCATTAGATATTTACATTTTTTTTTCTTTTCACGCTAAATCAGATAGTACATCAGCAAAAATACATTGGTATATGATTTTCTTGGCGTTTTCTTCGAACTTACATATTGCTTTGAAAATATTTGCATTACCAATCCCTTCACAAATTCTTCTTTATATACAAAATATTCAGCAGATTCAGTGGCAGCTCGTCAAGGTAGGTAAGTAGTCTAAAACATTGCCTCGCCAATAAGAATAGAGAATGTAAAAGAATATATTTACTTGGTTTGTTCTTTTAATATCAAATTTATTTATCTATATTCGTAATTTTAATCTGCACAATTGCCATCTACTATTTAACGTCTTACTATTTTATTACCGAAATACCAAACTAATGTAATTTGGTACAAAAAGAAGGATCACAAATTCAGTATTATGAATTTAAATATCGCGCCCACTTTAAAATCCATATATATATTCCCGCTTTTCTAATACAAGTAGCACTAATTGTACGAAAAGAGCGATTGCGTATTTTAAACTATAATGTTTGATATAACTATAAGCCTTACTATATGCATTATGCTTTTTCTAATTTGTTGTCTTGATGGTAGATACTAAAGAAAAAAAAATATTGCTGTGTTTAAATGGTCAAAGAATCACTTCGTTATATAGTCATCACTGTCACAAGACCGATAATCATGTCAATGAATTTTATTTTATGCGCCACCTAGTGTGTTTATTTCTTTCTATCTGTCTTAATTTAAGACGTGGTGTGAAATAGGAAAGAAGAAGAGGACAATATTTAGGTTATGCAAAGGTTGTTGAAGAAATATAAAGGTTATGCTATTCATTTGAGAGTGGAATTTGTGTCGTGAATTAAAATAGTTTATTTCTTTCTATGGCTTCAAAGGTATTTTTGAGCCTTATCACAGTTTCTTATAATCTCAACTCTTGTTATATTATATTTTAGACAGTTAAGACATTAGGTCTGTTTCAAAAAGCAACAGTATTTGATAAAGGGTTAGGAGCACTATTGCCAGAAGCATATAAAAAGTTTTACAAAGAATGGAAACTAACACAACCTACTGCAGTGCATTATGTCCCGGAACTTGGTAAATGGAAGAGAAATGAAATTACTGGAGAGGTGTATGTTTCACGTTTTATCAAACAAGTTTTTTGTTGTTTTTAAGTAAATTGGTTAGTTTATAAACTAAGTAATGTACAAATTGACATTTCTTAACTGTTTGAATATCAAACAAGACCAAAAGATTAGATTAGACCAAAAATTTTATTATGGTCAACTAAGTATCATAACAGTTTATATTTTAGCTGTTGTAATATATATATTTTTTACAGCCTTCCAGTCCAGGATATCCCTATACCAGTATTCTATCCCAAAGAGCACAACGAACATATTTGGGGTGGAGAGGGAGTAGTCCAGGGATTTCAAGTTCGTGATAAGTTCCGAAGACGGGTACCCCACTTTTGGGTGCCAATTTTAAAACGTTCAGTTGTTTTCAGCGAGGTGCTAGACAAATATATGACAGTTGTTGTGACTGACAGAACAATTAATTTGATAAATGCAAATTATGGCTTTGACCACTACTTACTCAAAGTAAGTATAGCGGATTAATTAGTGACAAGAAAAATATGTAGTACCAAATAAAAAAATTTACCCCTATCAATAAGCTACAGCCTAAGTTGATTACTGGAAAAGTGATCATAAATTGGCGAATTAAATGGAATTTATCTAAACTTAGCATATATTGTAATTGTCACTTTTTGTAGCAGTTACAAATTCTGTTCAATGGACCTAAATTAGTTATCAGACAGAAAATTTATGGTATTTAGTTTATTAGTATAATGATAGTATGTATTTTTGCACACCTGTGTCATAATTCTGTTTATTTTTGAAGTTCTACTTTTAAAATAGATTTTGGTAATATGGAAAATGGTAATATGGACAAAGCAAAACAACTGTCCAACTAACACTTTTCAGCCTTGATCGCTAATTATTATTTGCTATCAAAAAAATAGCTTAATAAATATATCAAATTTAATTGTAAATAAAATTGCAAGTGCTAAAAATGATGTTAAAATGACCCACATTTTAACATATTTGCTTACAAAAGTTAAAACAAACAAACCTTTTTTTTTAATTTGACACTTGGAAGACTAGTGGTGAGTTAATGGGAAGATGTATATTTGTATAAATTTCAGACGCCCGCTTGTGATCTGAAATCCCTACTGGCATTGCGCATCAAAAGGAAGATTTTGCAAGAATTAGAAAAAGGCTGCCCAACTTATGCTGACCAACCAGAGAAACAGAAAGAAATTTTGCATCGATATCAAAATTACTTAAGCGCGGTAAGTTTATTAATATTATTATCCCACTTATTTGAATAATATATGGTGTATGCAGTAAAAATTGAAACAAAACAAAAAACATAGGTTGTTGTTTATATATTATTCATTATTACATTTACAAGTGAAAAAGTATGCACTAAATTTTTAAATAAGTTGTAAAATCTATTAATCAAAGTGTACTAAATATTAATACAGAGTTCATCTACGCAATCAACCTGGACAATGTTCAACTAGGAGCCCAAATTTCCAGGTTTTGTCCAAGTTTATAGTGGTCTTGTTTTTATTCTATGTAGAAACTATACAAGAATAACAGAAACATGCTCTAATGCATTCCTCCTTAAATAATACTATACTAATGAGAATTCAGAATATTTAAGACCTGATATATCTTTTTTAGTACACACCAGAAGAAATAAAATGGTATGGATATTCTTTTTCGGAAGCATGTAAAATAGTCCAGGAAAATTTAGAGGCAGAGAAAAAGATCATACCATTTAAACATATATACAGGTCACAGTTAATTGAAAATTTGAAGGCAGCTAAGTTAGATACAACTTCGGGAAAAGGCTTAGCCGATATAGAGTAAGTATTTTTTATACAAATTATATTATAGAAAAAAATATTTTCTATTAACATGGTCAGAATCAAGATTATGAAGGAATTTTAGTATAAATATTTATTTCAACAAATTTGATAAATGTCAAGTAGCACAGAAGTATTTAGAAACTGAATTCTCTACAGTAAGTCTCTAAAATATTGCTCAAATTTAATTTCAACTAAAATGGTTTAATGAAATACTCATAGCACAAATCTTGTATCTACAAATCAATATACATGTTTGAATTGTAACATTGTAATTGAATATACAATTGTACAATTTTTTTCAAGGCAAGCGAAAAGGACATTAATTTGTATGAAATGATACAGCATTTACTTCAAAGTGGTAAAAAATACCACCTATTGATTATTGCTTTACTAAAGCCATAAAAGTGTGTTACTTCACTGATTTCTGTTCAATCGGAACCAATAAATAAAAAATTGCAATCATTTATAATTCAAAATGTTCATATTATTCATGTACAGTGTTATTGAAGAACGATTTCTCGATTCTAGGTTTTTTAAAATGCCTTATCTAAACACTCTTCATCTTTGTTTAATTTTAAACTACCAGTCTTTATTAATTTTAAACAATCATATGAGACATCGGCAATTTCTTTTTATACCTTCAAATGCTTTGTTAAAAGAGAAAGATAAAACGAAATAACGAAAACAAACTCTTCGGTTCTTCATAGGAAATATTGTTAGTGTCGTTGCAATTGTCCCTGAACCAAGTTTAACATATCACTGAGAAATTGTTATTTTCTAAAAAACTTACTTCATTCTCATTTCACTTTAGAGTTAGTTCACTCACAGAGTTGCTTCATTCACATACAAACATATGTATGTTTGGTACTAATAAAATAGAGAAAACAAATCGAAACAAACATTTTCAAATTAAGACCTATTTTTTCAATTCGATAGTCATTAGTATGGCAGTAAAAAAGTGTTTTTGTTAATATTAGTAGTCGGGAGCATTTCATTCATTGATTTCATCACTATCGTCAGTCATTTTAATATCACTAATTGTGACACTCATAATGAATAATCTGCAATTCTTAATTATAATTAATGTTGTAGATCCACTGGAATAACATCTTGGTTACAAAAATTGAACCCCTTTGGAAAGAAACATGAAACATGAAGCTGTAACCACATGTATAATTATTAGTTATTTTAAATAAAAATGAATGTACTGACCATAATATACTTTATTTATGTAGAAAAAAGGTTACTACAAGAATATAATTAAATATTATTGTTTATTTGCTTACACAATTCTCACTATTCAGGCTTACACAATTCTCAAATAACAGACCTACAAACAAAGCAATTATCAATATTTTTCAAAGGAATGATACATTTATATGTAGGTATTATGTATATATAAAGGCGGGCCCGCCTTTTACAATATTCGGTATCTCACCTTTATACATAGACATATTTGAATGACATAACCCATTAAATACATACCTCGTGAAATATTAGGATTGTTAGAATTCACATTCCAATGTCCAAATTTGAGTGCCATTAGACTCATTTCGATACTTAAGCTTATATCCAAGGGCCAGAATTACATTCACAACTCTCACTCTGCTAACACCTTTCAGTTCAAAATAGCCATTGCAATCTGTATATAGTGGAAAATTCAGTTTAGGTAGCAATTCAAAAACTAAAAGAGCCGCCTCTTCCACCGTAGAATCAATCAACAGTCTTATATGTGAATTATCTGTCATTTCTAATGTTAAATACCCATATTTCTTATCATCTGTCTTTTGCATAACTGAAAAATATACTATTTGTATATACAAATGCCAAATACATGTTTATACAAATATATTATTAAAAGTATTTGTAAGCCTATATATTTAGGTTGAGAGCACGTATAGGTTGAGACAAATTCAAATTCGATATCACTACAACACAAATAGAAAGAAATACTGAAACAGATCAATTTCCATTTTTAGATGCGCCTTTTTGGTACAAATATATTTTTTCAGCATCATCAGATAATGGTGTTGCCATTTAAAAAAACTATTGATGCCATCATAACTCTTGACACTAATGATCTCGAAAAAATATATCATCATCATCATTAGGTCATCAGTCCTAAGACTGGTTGGACGCTAACCTCCAGCTTCTCCTATCTTGTGCTAACCTACGCATTTCGCTAATTGTGCTACAACCTACATCCCTTACTATTTGCGAGCAGTAGTCTAATCTAGGCCTACCTCTGCCTTTCTTCACTCCTATTTCTGCCTCCAAAATATCGCGGACTATTCCCCCATGTCTCAGCAAGTGGCCTACCATTCTATCTCTTCTCTTCTTTAAGTTTTTCCACATACTCCTTTTCTCGCCGACTTTCTCCAATACTTCTTCGTTTCTAACCCTATCAGTCCATGGTATTTTCATCATTCTTCGGTAACACCACATCTCAAAAGCTTCTAATTTCTTCCTACTTGCTTCCCCTACCGTCCAGGTTTCGCAGCCGTAAAGTGCCGTGCTCCATACATATGTTTTCAAAAATCTCTTCCTTGTTTCTAAGTTTATTACCCCCGAGCATAAAAGTGCTTTCTTTTTGTTAAAAGCTACTCGACCCTGCGCTATTCTTTGTTTTATGTCTTTATCGCTTCTTCCATCCCAATTTATTTTACTTCCTAAATAAGTGAAGTCTTTAACTTCCTCCAATCTTTCGTTATTAATTTGTACTTTCGTTTTTGCTCTGCTCTCGCGCCCTCTGCACACTAACACTTTAGTTTTGTTTTTATTCACCCTCATTCCGTATTCCTCTGTCAACACTGCCTCCATTTCGTTCAATGCTGATTCTAGTTCCTCCTTACTAGATGCTAATACTGCTATATCATCCGCGAATCTCAGCATTTTTAGTTTCTGTCCCTGTACTTTAATCCCGAAATCTACTCTATCTTTTACCACATTAATCGCCTCTTCGATGTACAGATTAAAAATTAGTGGTGATAGCGTACATCCTTGTCTTACTCCTTTCCTAATACCCACTTCCCTTTCTTCCCCTTCTACTTCTATAACAGCAGTTTGCTCTGAAAAAATATATGTATACCAAAAAATGAGCAGCTGAAAACTGTATCTGAACTATAAGTGCATATCTGCATCAGGATACTTAAATGCTGATATGCACATTTAAACTTTGTTTATTTACGGAACCACCCTTTTAAGTTATACTGTCTAATTATTACATACAGTGGTTTTCAAAACTATTCATACCTTTGGCTATAATACCCATGGCGTTATCTAATATTTTCTACTTTTTTAATTCTGCATTACAGTATATACTGGTTGTTACTTCCATATTAGGAAGTAACATATGCAAAAAATTGACAATAAATACACTATTGCAAAGTTGATTTTCATTTGTTTAAAAGATATGGGTATCAAAACTATGGCTACTCAGAGTTAACTTATTGGGCAATACCATCTACTGATGAACCTTAGCATTAGTCTCTGGTTGGCTGGGAATCCCCACAAATACGTAGACTAGTTTCTCATAATATGCATAAAGCTGTCAACACGGGATGTAAAAAGTGCCAGTAAAGGAACAATAACGAGTTTCAGTGACATAAGGTGTAAAGTCATAGTGAAATTGAAAAATTAATAGGATAAAGTAAGTCAACTATAGAGTATATTGTTAAAAACAAAATACAAAGAGAAAGGACAGTAATAAATTACAAATACAAGAGGGGAAGACAGGATTTTAACAGAACGTGAAGAACGATACTTAATAAATGAGGTTAAGAAACAGCCCTTTATTTCGACTCCTCAATTAACCAAAAATGTATTAGAATGCTTTAATAAAACTGTTAGTGCCGAAACATGCCATAAAGTATTGAGAAGGAACGAATTTCATGATAAAGTAACAAAAAAGAAATAATTTATTAACAAAATTAATAGATGAATGAGGTTAACATTTGCAAAAGAGATATATTAGTATGGACCATGAGTTATGAAGACAAGTTATATTTTCTGTTACAAGTAAGTTCAATTGTTTCGGCACTGACGGACGAAAATTTGTGTGGAGAAACGCCAACATGGAATTGAAATTACAACTTTTAAAACCGACAGTGAAGTACGGGAGAGGATCCGTGGTGATCTGGGGATGCATGAGTAGTAGTGCTGTTGGTAATTTAGTTATCATAATTATGTAAGCATTTTACGGGACAATGTTTTGAGCATCATAAAATTAGGGTTAAACGACAGATACTACTTCCAACATGATATGACCTTAAACATATAGCGTATATTGTAAGACAGTGGCTGTTATACAATGTACCTCATTGGTTCGAAATACCCCCCAAAGCCCTGATCTCAACCCTATTGAGAATCTGTGATTTTAAATTAAAACAAGTAAGAAGATGCGAGGGATCGAGGAGGGAAACCCTAAATGTGAAACTTGAGGAAGTTTGAAACAGCATTAATGAAAATGTTACTCAGAATTTTAGCAGCATGCCAATGCGCCTACAAGCTGTTATTGGATTCGTAAAATGGGTTATTATTGTTTTTAAATGATACCATCATAGTTTAGAAATAAGAAGCATCCATATGACTCTCAAAATTAGTCGACATGTCGATTTTTGCACCTAATTATGTTTGAAATGTTCCAAAAAAAATGTGTGTAACTTTTAAAAATAAATTTTATTTCTCATTATTATCGAACAACACAAAATACATTTTCAAATACCAAAATTAATTTATTCTTCTTCGCAGTTACCCTCTTCTTCAACTGCTTGTCCTCCATCTGAAACATTTCGGAAAGCTTCTTGAGAAAAAATTAAGACAAATTGTTCCCATTCCTTCCCATAGCGTTTCTCTAATAGTTTCGCTATACTTTTTTTCTTGTCTTCATTAATCAGTACTCCAATTTTCAATTCCTTTGGTCCCATTTGTGAGATGTTTTTCCTCATTTACATAAGCTTTTGAATGTTCTCATAATATTTTCATGTAAAATGCTTCGCCGCTTACAAGAGGTGTGTTAATTAAAGTTAAGTAATTTTTTTTTAGCAATGATTATCCTTTTTGAAGGTTGAAATTTAAAGTGTCAATATCCTGGTTGTTTTAAAACATTTTGAGTTTCACGTCGCCAATCCCTGATTACAAAGTGATTACAATCCCTGATTACAAAGTGATTACAATCCCTGATTACAAAACAATTTCATTTTTGAGGAAAGGGTGACTTGTCGGGTTTTGCATCTAGGCGACTGATATGTATTCTCCTAATATAGAAATAACCACCAGTGTACACTACAATGCAGAATTTGCAAATCAGGAAAGATCAGACAGCGCCATGGGTATTATCGCCGAAGGCACGAAGTTTTGAGAGCCACCGTAAGTATACGTACCTATATACATATACATATTATGTAGTTTTATATGGCTTTTAAATGTAAATCTATAGATAACATGGCCCACAAGCAAACTAGGTAAACTGCTATTTCTATTTTTAATCATATTGCAAGTGTTTTATAAAATTATAAAGTATTGCGAGTGATTAATTTTAAAATGACACCTACAAAGGAAACATATTCTCATCTTAAAATATAATTAAAAATTAATTAAAATTGCCTGCACTATAAAGGTTTTCTGAGTACATTAAATTAATAATACTAAATCCCATTTCGCCCAGTGTATTTATTAACACTTGTGTATTTATTCTATTTAGTACTATATGCCCATTTTTATCTTGCCAGTTGGGAAAATTGGGGAACTTTAGTAACAATTCATTATATAATGCATCAGGGTCACAATGCACTTGTGGGTTATTATCACATATATTTTTTGCCTCCACCAACACCAATCCGCTTGTAGTGGACATCTAAAAATTTAAAATTAGTTTGAAAAGCTTTAAAAAAAAAGTTTGAAATCAATTTGTTACAATTTGCACACCTCAATATGATAAAAATAAAAGTTTATATTACTTTTAATATATAGAGCTTTTTCTTTTGATGACCATTAACCACAAACAGGTGTATGCATAAGATGTATACTAGACATTAGTAACGTGGTCCAAAATGCATAAAACCATGAACTAAATCTAAGAAAAATAAAATCGGTAGGTAAAAATGGTAAGTATATCCTGTGTAGAACCCAGCAGTTAATTTTGATGAATATCATATTAATTGACTAGTAAATGAAAAAGAAACACTTGATAGGTGTTTCTATATTTCTAACAATTGTATTGGCTTTTATGCCATTCTCAAATATTCTCAGTCTCTTCTTTGAGAATGGCATAAAAGTCGAAACAATTATTAGAAATATAGTTTGCAATTATTGTGAAACTTACCAAGTGTTTTCTTTCATTTACTAGCCAAAAATATTTCAACAAGTGACCAGTACAGTTCAAATTAAATATATGTAACCAGGCATATGGCATTTTTTAAATGTACATGAATCACTTTTAAAAAATTTTAGTTATTTATTTTTTATTAAATATACACCTTTTGTACTTTTTAATGTAAAGAAAAATTTTAAAGTATTGGTATACATATATTCGAAGACTTATGTTAATGTCTGTATTAATACTGTAATAATATTATATGTATGTTTTTTTTCTGCTATAATTGTGTAAATCTGCATTATTATAAAATAATTGATAAATCAATATAAATGATAGCAGTGTGTGTATTGAAATTAAATTTTTTCCAAGAATTATCACGTCTTGAGTACCTACCACCAACTTTAACTTTACTGGTATTGGTCTGTTTCACCAACTATGGGTGAATACCACGGTTATGTGTTTATCTATACTTATATGTTTTTATCTGCAAATTAGGCGCCAAATTTTTTATGTATTCTTTTGATCTATTCAGGTTAATTCGAACTATTGCTTTGTTCGTAAGCAAAAAATAAATCCAGCTACATAATAGGTTCTTTCATTTATTTTGTTGTGTAATGTAAATCCCATTGCACCGAAAATCTAATTATAAGAATAGGCAAAAAGTGGGATAAGAAAGTGTATATCAACATTATTCATTTTTTGGTTGTATTTGTTGATGTTCGTCGGCTCTCAAACTCTCAATGTATGAATGCTGACTAGGGAAATTAACATCGGTTGTGTATTTAAAATGGACGAAATTATTTTTTATTTATGCACTTTGCACACGCACTTATGAGGGAAATTTCGTAATGGTTGATAAACTTAATTTTGAAAAAACTTCTCAAGGAGTAATACAATCTGTACATTACCAATACTTATATTGGGCATGTTCTTTATGTACATTGTATGCTATCTCACAAACATTAAGAAAAGGCCAACAAAGAGCGTTGACAAGGCAAATGAACTGATGAAATACGTACTTGCTGGTGGACTAGTGACAAGTTCACACGTGGTACGTGAGAAGCTTGCTTACACGGGTAGGGGACGGGCAGCAAGTTGCTCCAAATTCAAAATTGCAATCTATAAATGCTAACTTAACCTTTTATATATCGTGTGATGACAATAACGAATACCTTCCATTCCCTGTTCTTGAATGATCACGAATATTTAATTTCGCCTAAATTATAGCAATTAGGTATTCTAGATCTTAATGGTGATATTTATTTCAAAAACGGAATCATGCAATCCGCCTTCAAAGATTGTATAGGGAATAGGATTGCTCGATCTCTATCTTTCAATGTAGACAGCGCCCCACTCCTTTAAAACATATTTTGACGTCATCGCGGACTATAACCGTTAAAACGTTATTAAACGTATTCAGAAGTGTAAATTTAGGCAATTTGGATAATATTTAATATTTTTCGTGCATTTGAGTGGTGAAGTGATATTAAAGGGAACGTTATTGTTTGCGTAAGTATTGATTTAAGTTTGAGTAAATAGCAGAATGTTATTTAATGACTAAAAACTTGTTCCATATCTGACGAAATATTCGGTGGGGTTTCAAGAACGGGGATTAATTTAAAAGAATAAGGCTAAAAGTAGTTGAGTAAATACGTTGAGACTAGAGATAGAAGATACTAATAGTGCTTAATAGATTAACAATAGATTTGTTATTTGACATATCTACCTAATAAGGTATAATAGCTTTTATATAGGTACTTTTCAGTAGTAAAAATATGGAGGTAGGTATATGGGTAGAATAGATAGGTACCTTAAATACATTTAAATATCTAATTAATTAAATGATTTATTTGTTCTGTGTAGGTAAATGATATGTACAAGTATGATATACTGATATAGGTACAAAAATAAAATACCTATAAGTACGTAATAAGTACTTAATGGCAGTGTAATATGTACCTATATTGCTTTTAATAGGTACCCCTATTAACTAACAGCATAATAGCAAAATCTGTGTTATATACACATTTTATATAAACAACTTCCTCTAAATAATGCAATATACCTATATTTATTTATAACTAATAGGCATGTGTATCTGTTTTCAGTAACCGAAATGCCAGGACGTCGTTGTGCAATGTATGGCTGCGACAACTGTCGTGTTGCCACGAAAATTACTGATCCCGGAATAGTTTACCATAATATTCCAAAAGAAACTGATTTTGTGACAACTACAATTACAATACTCTATCTAATGTAGAACTAATATATATTTTAATTATACCTATACCATTTCAAAATCTAATTAAAATAGATTAAAACAGAAGGAAACGTCAATAAAACCATATAAATATTATATATATATATATATATATATATATATATATATATAGTCCGCGGTGACGTCACTATCTCCACTACCGCGGACGAAGAATTCGACCGATCCAGCTATCCTACTCCCTATACAATCCTTGATCCGCCTTAACTTTAGAGTAAAATATCATTGAAAGAATTATACATAATAAGTTTCAATAAGTTATGCCTATCATATTCAATCGCATATGGTGACGCTGTCTTGATTCATTAAAATAAATAATGCACAATTTTGTAATGTCAGCCAGGGATGTCCAAAACTAAAACGTTGAGACCACGTCAGATAGTGATTAGTATGAATACAAAAATCGTCATCTTTGAAACAAAACAAGAGTTCTTTTTGGTATGATTAAGATAAAATAGACTGGCCGTTTTAATTATCTTAACTATTCCGTATGAGAATATTCTTGGGTTAACTGTTCTTCACCATACAATATACAAGACCATACAATATGCCAAAATGTATCCGGATTTAGACAATAGATGGTATGCACTGATAATATATTTAATAAATAAATAAAGCAAGAACATGTTTAACGTTCAAGATAATAAACGAAAACAGGGAAGTGCGTTTAAATATAGACTTTCGTTTGTACCTAACATATAATCATGTATTATATTTACACAGTTTATCATGCTTCCATATATAAAGCTGCTACCTTCAGTTTACCTCATATTTACTATATACGTTGTACATGCTGTTGAATATGGATATTTATTCTATGCACAACATCTCATTGTTCTAATAATATACATAATGGCAGAAAAAGGTAAGTTTAAATATTTATCTTTCAAGCAGTATAAAGTATTCGTTAGTAATCTGTTAGTACTTTCAATAGTTGTGCTAATCTAACAAAATTTTCCCTTTCATCTCTAAATAATATAACATATTCAAAATATTTTTTGAAGCCATCTACCAAGGTTTACCCCATTATTTTTCATTCTTCATATTCATTCTTCTCATATAGTATATTGTATTTGAGCTATTTAATAATAAAATTTACCTTTGATTTAAAAAAAAATGTACAAATTTAAAAATCATACTACCTCAGATAGAATTGTTATTTTCTCATTTAGAATTGTTAGATTTATTCATGGGAATAATTAGAAGGAATAAAGTAAATGGTTTTCTTTATTATTACGTTATATATATTTAAAAGAAACACAACTTTTTTCAAATATATGTTAAAGTAATGGTCCGTGTAAAAATTTTGTCACAATACTCAAGATTACTGTTCTTGGTGGTTTCTATTTTGACGTAATAATATGTCATAATTACAACAGGGTGCACTAATAAGCAGAGTGTAGTGAATGAAAAGCATAAAATTGTATATATTGTATACAATTTCATTCTTCAATGATAATGACAATGATTCCTAGCATAGATTAAGTTCTTCATTAGTACTCAGTAGGTAAACTACTCGGAACCAGGTACTCGATTGTATGTTAGTTAATTGTATAGTAATGCTCAAAGGTGTACTGCAATGATGTATTTACTTTTTAGTCTAAGATTCCTCACATAAATATAATATCTATGGCTAAATTTCTGAGGTTTCTGAGCTTAGCAGTTTTCTGTCATTTTTCTAGTTAACCTCAAATTATTGTACCATACGAGTAATCTGTGCCATACGACGTTGCTTATTTCGCACTTTTAAGTGGTTTTTATGCAAAAAATTTTTTTTTGTGATATCATTCAAATGTCGGCCACTACTCCAAAAAAGGACTCATTTACGTGCATATCGTGCAGGGTAGCTTTTAAAGATGCAGATTTACAAAGATTACATTATAAGACTGATTGGCATCGATATAATTTAAAAAGAAAAGTTGCAGAATTACCACCAGTTACTTCTGAAGAATTTCAACGTAGAGTGCATAATCAAAGAAATGCCGATGAAATTATGAAACAAGACAAAAGCGTTTATTGTTCTGTCTGCCACAAATCTTTCGGCAATAAGAATGCCTTTGATAACCATTTAAATTCGAAAAAGCATAAAGAAAACGAAAAAGTCACTAGATTTAGTGAAGGTAACTTGCAACACAAGATTAAACAGAAAATATTTCCTATAATAGTATTTGTGACTTTAATATCTTGACTTATTATTCTTGTTTATCAGGGGACAGTACTGAGGTGTCGGTCTCTATACCAGGAAATAAATTAAGTAGAATTCAAAACAGGACCGATGGTGATGACGACAATTTAACTATTGAGGAAGTTGATTCTGATGAATGGGAAGATGATATAGAAAATCCAATTGATAATAATGATTGTCTTTTCTGCTTGCATCATAGCCAGAACTTCATAAAAAACTTGGAGCATATGACCATTGTACATTCCTTTTTTATACCTGATATTGAGTATTGTACAGATCTAACTGGACTTTTGAGGTATTTAGGTGAAAAGATATCTGATGGTAAGTATTTTTTTGTCTATGTAGTACATGTTATATGCTATATATAGTTATGATACATGTAGTTATATCTGGTCATCTAGTTTGTGGACCCATGAACATAAGTATTAACATTTTTTTGTCTAGTCATATTTTGGGCAGGGGCACTCATAGTTTTTTAATTAATCGGTCACTAAATTCTCACTGAAACCAAGCTACTTTTCCTGTCCAATATTAAAGTTCATTCACATATAAGTAATATATACAATTAAATCAGTGAGTGAAAGAACAATGTAAGCACCAAGAATGACAATTTAAACTGAGATAGCCAAAATGGTCCAAATACATTAACGCATTAATGGTTAAAAGAGCAGTACATATACCCTTTCCTGTCATGCAAAATCGTAGCCTCTGTTTAAGAGTTAAGTAAAAGAGCAGTACCAATGCAGTGCTTATACTGTTCATTCATGCACTCGTGTGCGGGCACTCGGAAACGTTAACACTGACTCATTGTGTAGGTGACAGTACTTGCCGAACATTCGTTGGTATTTGCATTGCATTATTTGAATTATTAATGGTATTTTTTTACCAAAAACAATAATATCAACATGTAAAGTACTAAAAACTACAATTTGTTTTACTTGAGTCAAAGAACAATACAAATGCATGACTTTGTTTTGAGCGTATCTCTCTATACGAATATTTTTTTGTTTATTTCCTTTCACAGATCAATCCAGAATACTAAATACAACAACTTTCCAATGCGTTGTAATGTCATACAAACAACAGTTTTCTTGTTAAACAGTTTTTTTGTTGTTTTCTCAGAATGGCTATTTTGGAGTTGTACTGTTCTTTCACTCACCAATTCAATTACATCTGTTAAAAACAATTTAAGAAAACATAAATCGATGTAGTAATATCATTTTAAAATATAAAATAATTCCATCAAAGGACAGGGAATTTTGAATGTTTATATTTCATATCGGTATCTCCTGTTGAGTGCCAATCATTCTATTACTTTAATATATTTGTCGGCGACAACCCTCTGTATAGGCCCATGCCACCCCGGTTATCGAGATAGCAATGCATGGAATGCAGACATAATTTCTCCCGCGGGCAGAACAAAACCGGGTTGAGGGTCCCGTGTATGAATTCAGTTAAAAAAAAGACTCGAGATAGCGAGACGAGGATATCACGGGACTATTGGTGGCGGACTGCTTAGCTCCTTTCGTGCAATTTAATTATCGTTTTAATGATCTGACATTTTAGTTTTAATATTTACTGACTATTGATTTCGTTTGTTTTGTTTAGTGACTTATATTTTTTTATCGTTATTGTTTAGTTAATTATTAAGTGTAATAAAGTGTGTGAAAATGCGACCAAAGTCCAGTAAATCTGCCCCAAAGCAGATTCTTTCCTACTCACCTCCGACATATTTATGTACTTTAAACTATTATAATGATTTAAACTGTTTACCATCATGACTAATGGTTATAAATTTAAAGAATAATGAATATTCCTTCCTTTTATAATAACTATGATATATTTAAAAGTAGAAAATATATTTCCTGATTATGACACAGTGTGACAGTGGACCTTAAAGCAGCATAATAAAGTGATTCCAATATACAAGTACAAATGTCTAATTTGAAATTGAGTAGTATTAAAACTAAGAAAATAAACAGAATTAATTAGAATTTTGTAAATGGAATATTTATTTGTGTACTTCAAATTTAATTGTTGAGGTATTGATGTGAATTTTTAATATGAAAGAGAATTTTCAATGTTCAAAATGGAAATGTATAAAAATTGCAAATATCGTTTAAAACGAAATAAATACTGCTGTTGATCTAAAACCAATAGGAATATTAGTGACCAATTGACTATTATATAAATATTACATTTTCTAGGATATATGTGTTTGTGGTGCAATGAGAAAGGGAGGACATTTCATTCAGCGGAGGCTGCCAGACAACACATGGTAGATAAAGGCCATTGTAAAATGATTCATGAAGGTGTCGCCTTGGCTGAATATGCAGATTTTTATGATTATTCTTCATCTTATCCTGATGCAGAAACAGAAGGTGTCGATGCAGATGAAGAGGTACTATTATTTACTATATTTTTTTAATTCTTTATAGGTATACAAAACAAGTGATGAAAGAAATATGTGTATTTTTAAATGAATGGTAGAGAAATTAAATAAAAATAATGCGCATCTTTTTAATTAGGAGCCTTGTATTTTATAGCTTTTTAGGAAAAGTTTAGGAAAACTAATTAAGTATGCTTTAGTAAAGTGCACCAAAAATCTTGTTCAAATGTTTGTTTTTAAACTATATAGACCATCATAAAATCTTATTTGAGGTATAACGGGTATACAATATACACTTTTACTATTATAACATATTTGTTATGTTAGAAAATGTTTATAAACATTGTAATATGTTTATATCTGCTTATTTTTACATCAAATGTTTTCTCCGTTTACAATACAAATTTATTTTATAATAAAAACCCCAATTTTTTATGTGTTCAGAAATATGAATCATATCTTTATATAGTACTTGCATTTTATTTTTAAAACTTGAAAGCAGCTATTTTAATATGCATAATTATAATAAAAGGTGGTCCAACCAAAACGCACGATGTTAATTGTAAATAAAACAAAAAGTTTTCAGAGAATTATCTTAATATTTTTTATTATGATAGAAGGATCTATGACAATTATGTGTGAAACAAAATATTGACCAAATGCTCGCCACGGCTTCGGTGGCATACCTCTATCTGATGGTCCATATTTTCAATGACTGTGAGACATAATTGAGGTTCAATGTCGTTAATGTGCCGAATTATCTCATCCTTTAGCTCTTGAATTGTTCTTGGCTTATTGACATACACTTTTTCTTTTAAATATCCCCAAAGAAAGAAGTCCAACGGTGTCAAATCACATGATTGTGGCGGCCAATTAACATCGCCACGACGTGAGATAACACAGCCATTGAATTTCCCGCGCAAAAGTGCCATTGTTTTGTTGGCTGTGTGGCAAGTGGCACCATCCTGTTGGAACCACATATCGTCCAGGTCCATATCCTCAATTTCTGCCCACAAGAAGTCCGTTATCATCTCGCGATAGCGAACACCATTCACGGTAACTGCTTGGCCGACCTCATTTTCGAAGAAGTACGGCCCGATGACGCCGCCAGCCCATAAACCGCACCAAACAGTCACTCTTTGTGGATGCATCGGCTTTTCAACAATCACTCGTGGATTCTCATTTGCCCAAATGCGGCAATTCTGCTTGTTAACGAATCCACTGAGGTGAAAGTGTGCCTCGTCGCTGAAGATGATTTTCTTTGTAAAGTCACCATTCACTTCTGTCTGTTCAACCAACCATTCGGCGTATTGACGACGCTTGAAATGGTCAGTAGGCTTCAGCTCTTGAGTCAATTGAACCTTGTAAGCGTGTAAATTCAAATCTTTATTCAAAATTCGCATCAGTGATGTTCGTGAGATGTTCAATTGTTGGGCACGACGACGAGTCGAGGTTGACGGCTCTTCTGCTACACTATCGCGAACAACAGCAATGTTTTCCGCAGAACGACGTGTTTTCACATTTTCTACAGACCCGGTTTGCTGAAATTTGCGCACAATTCTCCCGATTATGGACACATTTGGTCGATTATGCTGACCAAAAAAGTCACGAAGTGCACGAAATGCGATTTGAACGCCCACTTTCGTAAAAGGCTTCAACAATCTTAACGCGCTGCTCAATTGTGTACCTCTCCATGGTTGAATTTGTCAAACACTGAAACAAAGAAATGTCAAATTAAATTGGGCAAAAAACTTGACGTTAAGGTGTGACTCACAATTAACATCGTGCATTATGGTTGGACCACCCTATAGCTGAAAGTTCATAACAGATATCGTGATATTATTTACTTTTCAATTAATTTAATATCTCGTACAATATAACAAAACAATATTGAGTCATTTGTAATTAATATGCAACAAATGTGTTTTTTTTTGGAATTCTTTAAAATGATTTAATTTTCGTTTAACACTAGATTGAACCTACCAAATTAGATGGATCCGACTATCAACTGGTTCTCCCGTCTGGAGTTACAGTGGGCCATCGCAGCCTTATGAGGTACTACAGACAAAGTGCGAATCCTAACAAGGCAATTGTGCCGTCAGAAAGTAACAAAAAGCTGCACAAAGTGCTAGCCCAGTACAGGTCATTAGGATGGACTGCAACCCAGCAAGAAGCAGCAGCAAAGTAAATACATTTCACATATTTTTATTACTGAAGATCTATTGAAACACTTTTATATTTAAATGTTTACTATCAGTTTGTATAGTTTGCGTATATTCCAGAAATTAAATAATTTTTTTCTGTTTTTAGGAAAGCTAGGGACATTCATTTTATCAAAAGGATGCAAGCAAAATATAATTTGAAGATGGGAATGAAGAACAATAGTATTCTACAAAAACACTTCAGAGTACACTTGTAACTTGTTGTATGTTTTAATTATAAATAAAAACTAATTGTAAATAAATTATTTAAAAATAAATAAAAAAAAAAAGATTGGAACAATGTAAAACAGCAGCTCATTTATAAATTGTTCTGTGCTAAATAGGTTAGTATTGAAACATCCTATGACCAGGCTACAAGGTCACAATATTTTTCATCTGCTTTGTAAGCAACTGAAAAGTATTTCGCTTATAAAATGTTACATGAATTATTTTTAATTTGTGTAATAGTTGGTCAGATTGATTACGATTATTAGTTTTCAGTGTGAGAGTTGAGTCTTAAAATATTAAATAGAAAATTAGTTAGCTCATAATATAAAAATGTTTCCTTAAAAGTACATAGAGGTTTCAAATTGGTCACTTATCGAATTGTCGTTAATTAATTGGGGAGAAATCAAGTAAAGAACAGAAGACATGTACACCAAAACTGTATCAACGGCTATTCACTGTCTTGCCATCTTAGCTCCATTATCTATCGGAGTATAACAAAACTTGGGTACATGATAAAACCATTATTAGAGGCAATTGTCTCATATCTAAAGCCTTTACTAATGTAGACGACCTGCGATAACAAGCAGTTTACTGTTTGTTATGTCTCCCCAATGGGGAAAATCATAGTCTGTTTATTGAGGGAAATTCCTCTCGGCATAATGTAGAGTTCTGCTAATGCCAGCCATCATTAAAACAAGTTCAGGTATGAAAATAGTCGCTTTCTATTTTCTCTTTCAGATATTAAATCAAACTTAATTCAGGTATAATAGAGTGCTAAATATAATTAATCAAAGCAGATCATAAATAAGATTAATGAACACAAGTGATACCAAACATCCAGTAGAGAATATGGAGATAAGAACAAAATACAATATAAGTAAAGTCCTATTGCTGGACAAAAGTAAGTCACGCCACATTTCTGGCCTTGTGTGTCCACTATTTTGGAAGCGAGTAGATGTGATGTCAATGTTAACTTGTGAAAAGTGATAAAGTAGATATACTGGTGCATTGTTTTCTGTTTTTTATAGTTTACTATGTGATATTCAATATTTTAATGGGTTTAGTAGGATAGCTCACAGAAATGGGTTTATAGAAGAGAGAATAAAATAAATTCCACTTTACTTTTGTTCTCAATTTTACTCTTGTTTTCAATCAATAGAAATTAATTTTAAAGAAATTATTTCCTACAGTTGTTTAGAAAATAAGCAAAAGCACACTAAAAACGCAATTGTAAAACGGCATTTTACGCATATTGTGCGCAAAACACCGTGGAGTAGTGATAGCGTTTTCTCTTAGCATCCAGGTGACCCGTATTCGATACTCGGCGTTTCGTAATTTTTTTTCTTCAATTATATCCATTTAAAACAAATTTTTTTTCTAAATATTTTTACTTAATTTAAATGTATTAATTTAAAATTAATAATGTATTTTAAATTATTGGCTTTATTAATTTTTTAGTCATTATATGCAAAAGCTGTAATTTTATAGTATTTTAAGGAAAAATTTGAATGGAAAAAGCGGATATTTTTTGTAAGAGGGCCATGACTTTGATCGAGACGTGGCGCGTTACCATGGTAAACAAATGCAACAGTTGTCAATCAATCCGTTTAGTTTGTCATTTCGCTTAATTTCTGCCTTCGCCTTCAGCATTCCTTATTTTCCTTTGATTATTATTAGTGAGTTTTGGTTTAACCAAATTGAATATCAAAATGAAGCTACCTACCAAAAATTCATGGAATGGAGGAAGGAAAAATAATGGCAACCTTTTCCGAAAATATACTGATAGTGTATTTTGAGAGCCTTTCCAAAGTTTACAAATCATCAACATTGTGGAGCCAATACTCCATGCTAAAAAGCATAATAAATCTAAAACAACATCGATATATCGAAGTATCCAAAACTACAAGCCTTTCTTAAAAGACAGTCTGAGAATTATGTTCTCAAAATCAAAAAATTCTCGGTGAAAAGGACTTTTCAAAGTTTTTGAAGTCGGCGCCAGATAATATTTATTTACTAATTAAGGTAAAAGTAAATAACGACGTAACCTTGATTATTTTTTTTACCATTTATAGTGTGGTTGCCATTGGTCTTGCCGGAGCTTGCAGACGAATTGAGCTGTGTAATTTAACAATCGAAGATGTCACAGATTTAAATGCAGCATTCCTGAAAGGCTGAGAAATACAAAAAATAAAATTCCAAGATCATTTACGGTCACCGATTCTTTTTGCGATATTTTCAAAAAGTATATTGGCTACCGTCCTACTGATGTTAAAAATAATGAGAGGTTTTTTTTAAACTATAAAAACGGAAAATGCACCAAATAGCCGGTGGGAATCAACAAAATTGGAGGTATAGCTAAAGAAATCGCAGCTTTTCTGAATCCAGAGCAATATACGGGACACTGTTTTCGCCGATCCTCTGCTACCTTGTTAGTTAATGCAGGAATGGCAGAAGGCTACATAGTTGAATCCATTCAAGAAAAAGTTAAAATGTCCAATAAAATTGTAAATTCGTTAAACTCCGTAGATTCAGAGGTACATGTTGATATTCTACCACAAAATGAAATGGCATCTTCTTCAAAAACAAACAATAACATATCTATTGTAAAAAAATGTTATCAATCAGCACAAAGAAATGCCAGGATTTCATTTAGAAAATTGCAGTAATTATACTATTAATTACAACTTCAAATAGATATTGTTTGTAACAAGATTATTATTGCCTATTATTAAAAAAATTATCATTAGCTGTTAATAATTATGTTTATTGCTAATACTAATAATAGTAAAAATTTATTAAAATTAAATCATTGTTTCATTATGTTAAAAAATCATCGTTTTGAAAGCAAAACTTAAACAAGAAAAAGATATACATCCCTCGAATGTGATTTAAGTGCAACCGTAGGAAAAGTATAGCGTAAAACACGTGCGAAAAGCATTTTTCGACACTTGTTGTACAATATACTATTTTATTCACAACAAATATGAGAAACATTGCAATATCTACGAGTGAAGGCTTTGCTCAACCATTGTTAACAGCTATTAGGGATATGCCATTAAGAAAGCAAGTAATGAAACAATGTATCTGCATTCAACTGGAAAAGACAGTAGAAGATTCAGTTTATCATTGGTAAAAAACAAAAATACTAAAATATTGTAACAATAAATAAAACGTGCTATAACAATTTCATGAGAAATTATCGTAATCGCCAAAATATATTTCCCCAAGTTGAAGAACAAATTCTTATTTATAATCATTGAATATTAAGAATTTTGGAGATACCCAAACTTTAACACGGAAAGGTTAAATATTTACTTAAAATCTATTTACTTTTTTCTTAAAAAATACACCTAATATATTGATATATATTTATTTTCTATACACAAAAAAAATTGTCTCATAACGCATTTTCGTTTTATATTTGACAATTATTTTGTCATATAGAATTTTACTTTACCCCAGTATACCTATAAAAGTGGCGTACTTAATAAAAAAAATATACTCTTTCCCTAGTCTATAATCTCAACTATGTTATTTGCCTCAATTGTCCTTATTTTCCTGAAATAATAAAATAAGACAAATGTTCAACGACCACATTGAATAAATTTTGATTAATTTCAATTAATGGCCATCTAGTGTTGGGTAATTAAACTAAAATAAATGTTTTTAAATTTTTAACTGACTGTCGATAGATGGCGGAAGATGAACTACCCGCATTTGTTTATTTTTACCCCTAAAACTTCAATACCCCATAAAACTGTCAAAAGCTATCAGCTGTAAAAGATGTTAGAGGAACAACTACATATGTAAAGAAAACGGCTCAAATCTAACGAATATTTACTAAAAATTCTTAAAATGTCTATTATATGTGAAGAAGTTTTTGATGAAACAAGCCATCCCTCTGAAGAAGGTTTGTATTAATTTATCTGACACGAAAAAACTAGGTGATGTTTTTGTTTAAACTGCATTCCTTTTTGTCATAAAATCAATTACTTGGATTGCCCAGAATGAATGAATGATTTTAAAAATAAAATATATGCTTTGTTGAACTACATATTTTCTTGCAGAAATAAAAGATTATGCCACAAGAATTGGCATTGATCCTGATTCTGAGCCACATTTACTTCCTTTAGCTGCAGAAGGTCTTATGAAGGCTTTACCTCCTGGTTGGAAGCCTTGGTAAAGTATAAAAATATAGATAATTTAATTTAATATTATAAGGAAAAAATATGCAATTATTTTTATTGCCATTCTGTTATGACTGTATAAGGATATTTAGTAGGAAAGATTCAACAGTGCCATTTATATACATTATTGTTTATCCTTATAAACACAAATCAAACTTCATACAAGTAGTAAAAACATTTGGAAACTGTCTTAATATAAATTAGTTGTAAAATATATTTTGTTTAATCAACGTTATTCATTAGTAACGAAATATAATGCATAACTTAAACAGCACAAACTACTATTATTTTTAAGCCCATTTTACATATCACATGGTAGCAATAGATTGCAAGCTACCATTCCTAGAATACTCAAATGTAAAAAAAAATTAACAGAAAACATAACGTATCTTATAAAAATTATTAGCATTTAACATAATGTTAACATATTTACTCAACACATACCACATATTTTCTTGCCTATTTCGAGAAGCTACATTTCAGTTGATCCTCGTTTACATTAGCTTTATTCCTCAGTCTACTATGGTCTCTGAAGACTTTTTATTCATTTGATCATTTTGGGAAATTTGGTACAAAGCTGTTTATGAAGCCCTGAATAGTATATCATCTCACCATTAAATATCTCATATATTGCCCTACAATATATCAACCTAACAATTTATGCATCTGGCTAACATTCTCATACAGGTATTGCAGTATTTGTAATAATAGTAATAATACTGATATGACAGTATTAATATTTATATATTATAATCCATGACAATATTATTTTTAAGGGAATAATTACAAAGAAAACAAGAATGTAAGACGTACATATTTTTATTTATGTATTAACGTTTAGTATCTTGTTGTCGCTATGGAATCCTGCATTCACGTCATCCGGTTTCACATCATCTGGTTCAGCGTCATCATCACCATTACCGCTATCACTTTCATCTTCATCTTCGAAATCATAAGAATGTCGTGAGAGTTTATTTTTCAACCAACAGACCATCTGTTCTTCTTTAATTTCAGTGTCTATTATGGTAGGGTAAATATATTTTTCCTTAAAAGCATTCACTTCGTCTTCAACATCCTCCCATGTTAATTTCTCGTGCATCCCATCTGCTCCATATCGATTATTATACCTAAACAAAACAGTTTACACTCTTAATTCAAAGAGTTTATTAAGTAAACTTTCAAGTTACTAATATTGTTAGTTAAATACTTACCTGTCATAATGAACATATTCCAAGACCAAACCTAAACCAGGTGCCCTCGGTATACTAATTCGATCCATTTTAAATGAATTATTTAACGTGTCTATTGTTGCAAGACCCCTTATAACAGCTAATAAACAACCAACCATTTTTCTTATCTGATGTAACATGAAACTTTGTCCAGTTACTTTCAATACAGCAAATTCCACTTCATTTCTTATAAATGGCTTTTCACATATGAATGATTTAATGTAACGATGTGCACTAGGATCATTTGATTTTTTCTTTGAGGTGTAATTATGGAAATTTTTTGTTCCCACATAGTTTTTTAAGATTTCATTGACTTTATTAAATGTTTCATCATCCATTCTATAATCTTTTTGAGGAAAGTCTAGATTATGTTGCGCAAAGCATACCGTTGGCAGTAAGTAAATATAAGTACGTCCGTCGCATTGAGTTTTACTGTTAAAACCTTTTGTTACCCTCTTATAGGCGAATACTCTTATTACCTCAGGTAATTCAGCATTTATTTTCGCTAAATCGATATTTTCAGCTAATTTCAATGAAACAGTTTGTCTAGCAGCAGAAACACCTACAATTAAAATATAGTAATACTTGTTCTATTAAAATTAACTACTGGATAGGCAGAGTATCTTACCTTTATCGGTACGGGCTGCTCTTTGAAATTGCATATTTTGAACTTGATTAAAACATATATCATTAATTAAACCAACTTTCAATAAAGCTTGAAATAAGTCCTCCTCGATTGTCTTGGTATCAGGATTTCGTTGCATTCCAAAATAATCTACTCCGGAATAGCCCATTAATAGACAAAATTTTCTTCTTTTTGTCTTATCAATAGTCTTGTCGATAGATTCTTCATCATTTGTTTTTTGCTTTTTTGGGTCATCTATGAGGCCCACATCTTTGTCTGACCGCCTTTCTTCCCATTGACGTTTTTTAGAACGTCCATCATACCTCGCTTTTTGAACCAATTTCATTTCACCGATTTTTGAGGAATAATTTGGAGGTAAGTAGGTTTTTAATCGAATAAAATTCTGCGTGAAGGTAAATAGCTTTCTTTTGGTAAACGTTTTCAACATAACCTCGATGTTTTTCAGCTCATTTATTTAGTTCTCATCTCAATTATATCCCCGTTATAAGTGGAAGTTATATTGAGTATTACTCATGTAATGCCAAATTTTAAAAGAATTAAGTAATCAACAATAACGTATTATTACATTACAAACACTACAATATTAAAAAGATAGATCATTTTCGTAGGTTATGTCTTAGTAATGTTGACGGTTGATGGAATTACCAATACCAACTATCTAGAAAAATATGCCGTTGTACCATCCTTATAAAAGATGATAATTAAAACTAATAATTTCCTTAATAATATAATAACGTCTACTACATTTTCAAAGCAGAAATATAAATTCAATCCAAATAATTATTTTATTATATTCAAAAATCTATCCCATTTAAATAAATTTCTTCATAAAATTTTCTAAATAGTCTAAAATTTTAATTATTTTAAAATGTTATTAGTAAAATGCTTGTAATATATACATAAATCAATAATATAGATGTATGATTAAACTAAATATACACATAAGATGATATAGCTGCATTTTATATTGTTTGTATATTTTAGTTATGATGATAATTCGAAATCTTACTATTATTACAATAATATGACTAAAAAGACTCAGTGGGAACACCCTTTAGACGATGTATACAGGGGTCTGGTAAAAAAGGCAAGAACAGAGAGTCAATCGATTAGTTTGCAGGATAATAGAGAAGATATTACATATGTAACAGATGATATTCTTAGTATGGAGGAACCTCTATCAAATTTACCTAACAAAAAATTGGAGCCTATTATGCTTGGCGCAAAAAAGAAAGATTTAAAATTATCACCACTCAAAGTTAGTCCTAATGTAAGCCCTAAACGAGAATTGAAATTATTTAAGCAAAAATCGGAAGACTTCTCTCTAGGGAATAAAAAACTCTCATTAGGATTTAGCAGCTTTGATGAAGAAAAAGAAGTGAAGTTTGATAGGCATCCAAGAAGTTTAGACAAATCTGAACTAAAAATTGCTGGAGGTGGAAGTATGTTTCTTAAGTCTAACAAAAAAAAGCAAAGTGAAATTAGTCTTAGCCCATCTAGTCAAGGGAAAGGAGAATCTCTCCAAGGTATTATTGGAATTATTTCCATATTTTTTTTCATACATTTTCTAATTGACTAGTCATCTAAACATTACTTATAGAAAATCCATGAACTTTCAATTGTAAAAAAATCATGAAAATCAAAACTCTATACACAATTTAATTACACATATATTTTTAATTATTGAAATAAAGTTTATTATTTTTCATTTTTAATATCTTGTAGAATATCAACATCCAAGAAGTATACTTAGAGAAAAGAGTGCAATAGAACATTCAAAAAGTATGGATTTTGATAAACTATCTATATTTGATAAGTCAGAAAAAGATGATGATGATAAAAAAAGTGTAAGATTCAATTTAGACAACAATACAGATATAGGAATAACATTTTCAGACAAAAGTTCAAGTGAGGATGAATTAGTAAATAGTGACAAAAATAATAAAGCAGAAGATATCATCAATGTTAAAGTTACTCCAAATAAGAGCCGGTTTACTGTAGCACCTGTTTTAGAACCTTTAAATAAAGCGAGTCCATTAAAACTGATAAAGCCTAATCCAACCGATTTTATAAAGCCAAAGTTAACTATCAATAAAAGTTCTGATTCTGATGAAGATACAAGAAGTATAGATAAAGTGGCCATTAATAACATAGAGTCATTCTTTGATAGTGATAATTCTGTCTCTAGTCCAAGTGAAAAAATTACTGAAAAATCTAAAAAATTAGAAGAAAGAGCAGAAAAGAAAATAACTTTATTAAAACAAACTCTTTGGGAGGAGAAGAATGAAGAAATTGTAAAATTTAAATTCGATCTAGAGAATTCACATAAAGCAGAATTAGAGAGGATATTAATTGAAGAAAAAACAAAACACGAAGAAAATATTAAGACCGAGTTAGAAAATTTGAGAATGGAAATGAATGCCAGGACTACGGGCACGTTGAATGAAGAAAGACAAAAATTAGAAGAAACTATGGACAAATTGAAAGCGGATATTGAAAGTAGTTTTGTAGATGAGGAAAATAAATTAAAAGAACATTTTGAACAAAGAAAAGAGGAATTAGAGAAATATTATGAGGAGAAATTAGTTGACATTGAAAAGGAATTAGCTGAAAAAGTGGAGAGAAATAAGGAGGAACTAATATTTTCGCACAATGCTGATGTTGAGCAACTCAAACAAAACCATTCCATAATCATAGAGGAATTAAAAAGGGAATTTATGTCGGAGGTATTAAATTAATTTAAATCATTATTTTTGTCCCGAGTTTTAAATCGTTTTTTAGGAACAACAACTCAGAAGAGACCATCAAACACATATGACAGAACTAAAAAGTAAATTGCAGACAGAATCAGAGCAGGAAAAGAATAGATCACTATGTGATCAACGAATGTATGAGAAGTTAAGGTGTGAAAAGAAATTATTGGAAGATAAATACAAATGTGTAAAAGAGAAATATATAAAGCTGAAAAACGATGTGAAATTATCAATCGAGAAAAGAAATAGACGAAAAGAACAAAGTGCAACTACAAATACTACAGGGTCCGAGACAGAGCAAAGTAATTCCAACGCTAAAGAAAGGTGAGTTACGAAACATTTTTTACCTGTAATGTACAGTGGTTGTTAAGACATACACAGAATCAAAAATATACCATGTTGCTAACTATCATAGTTTGATTATCTAAATTTGATTTTATTTTTAGAACTTAATGGAAATGACAATCTTATTCATATTATTAAGACTTATTGATATTATTTAAACTTAAATTATATACTTGCCTTATCCAATGTCTTAATACAATAGATTAAAGAGAATTATTCAACCATTCCATAACTTCAATGAATTAATTAAAATTATGAGTTGGGACAGAAAATACCATAGTGAAATTAATTCTATAAAATTAATCTATAAATGCCATATAATTTATAAGTATAGAGTCTTCAACATCACTGCCTGTGTTTATAGTTGTGTTTAGTATATTTCTATTGAGTTGTATTATACCCTACAGAGTATTAAAAATAGTTGGTAGATTATTTCAAGATGTTTACAGGCGAGAATATAAAGTGTGTGCGATAATGGAATATGGCTTTCTATAATGGCATTTTACAGAAATAGTGAAACGAACAAAAATATCTGTATGGTTATTTAGACGATCAATACCTATTATAATAATACCTATGTGTCACAGGAATTGTAAATGGCATCAGAAAAGTTTCGTATTAAATTCCTTTTTTTTTTTAATTACATCCTGCCATAGTTTATGACACCTCAAAGCTGATGCACATCACAAATATTTGTAAGTCATTGCACATTTCATTACGATTTCGGAAAAATATCTGCGCACATTTCGTTGTTTCCTTCAAATTTGTTCAAGACTTGTTTCATTGCTTGTAAGTTTTCATCGCTGTAAAGTAAATGATAGAAAATATACTGTTGATTTACTAATAAATAAGAATTTATTAGGACACCTTTAAACTCCCCATCCCGAAAATTTCTTGAAAAACCGCCCACCCCAAAACATAGCCGAACAAGCCAAGATCCCTTACGCACCAGGCCAGAGCATAAAGCTATCAAACAGGTAATAATACAGGACTTGGACACTTCCATTAGTGACAACTGTTACCAAAGCGATGACAAGACAAATCAAAACGAAAAAGATAGTTCGGACAGTACAAATCCTGGCCGAAGTCGCAAGAAACTCTTCTCCAGGTTAGTGTTGGAACAATGTCAGTAAAATGTTATCAGTGTCATAGTCATTTCCGTAAAATATTTTAACAATGATAAACACGAAATAGTTGACAATTAACTCCAACAATAACATAATTATAAATAGATAACAAATAATTTTAAAAAGACAATTCCGCTTTACATAGTTGCCACAAATGATATCCTTCAGATACCATGCCCGTGTGTTACCTTCTGTTCTTTTATTTGTTTTAAGATTAAAGAGCTCATCCACGTCAAGAATAAACAATAACTCAAAAACCCGGAAACCGCAAAGGTCCTGTTCACCCGTGGAAAATTTGCGTAGGCAGCTCCAGAAGCTGGAAGATCTTGAGGACCAGTTTCCTGAAAATGCTCAATCGGATACTTACCACATTAGGTATCCCTTTTCAGACGGGCAAAAATTCGCGGGCAGCTCTGAATTAGAATTTTTTCGACACAGGATCCATTTGGAGAGGGACTCTATTAAAAGAGCAAAGGAGAGCTTGAGAAATCAAAAATCATTATTCCAGCAGAGGCAAAAGGAGTTGAAATTAAAGCATGGTACTATGGCGAGACATACGTTGCAACAGCTTTGTCAGGTATCTTTTCTTCTTGTAAACTACTCAAAAACACTAATTTGCATATCTATTATTTCATTCTTAACGCCAAGTTAACTTTCAGGGTTTCAATTTGCGATGACTAAATATAAAAAACCATAATAAAATAATGTGTTACGTGTATAAATACAACTATGACGTCTTAAAGTAATAATAAAAACTAATTGTCAGTTTTATTTTGTTTTTTTTCCTTATTTACTATTTTCTTTGAAATCAAATTTCATTGACGATTTCAAGAGTAAACAAGAGTTTACTCTTGTGTGAGAATCATCACCAATGTATTAATTATTTTGGTATTTATCAGGAGGAAAAAGAACTTACGGATATGGAGGTAAACCTCCATAGAACCAGAAGTTTGCTTGGCGAAAAGGTCATAAGGTTACGCCATTTAGAACAGTCTCTACAACGGGCAAACGTCCAAAACGATCAAAAACAAGACGATGCCACTCTAAGTGATATCTCTTCTCACAGCGCGAGCTCTGGGATAAGCTCCACGGAATTTGCAACTGCCGATAATTATACTAAAGGCATACTAGGCACCGACAAGTATCAGGAGTCTTCGGAAATCATACAGAGTTTAGAGAATTTGAATTCTGAGATTAGGGAAATTTGGGATGTTCTACGCACGCAACAGCAGCAGACAAATATCGCACAAGGTAGGCTACCCATCATATTTTGCAACCTGATATCTTTATATTAATATCACATGCCCACATGTTGCGTTGTTATTCCTTTAGATTAAATGATGTTTCCATGTCCTGCAGTTTAGAGTCAATATGATATCAATATGTAATGATATTTGTAATAAATAATTCAAACTATTTTTTTAAGAAATTAATGGAGGAAGCCGTGACTCTGCGGTAGTTCATAATTCACAACGGAAATGAGTAAAACAGCTACTAAGTTTTATACCACCATATTTTCACAGAAACGTGACTGCAGTTTCGACAATTTTTATGTCATTTTCAAACGATGATTCAACTAAGAATAAAATACAAACATTCTGTTCCTATAATATATACTATCCAAATACAGAGACTAAGTGTTATGAAAATAAACAAGTAGTTAAGGTTTACAAGAAAACGTGTTTCATAAATGGTGCAATCCCGACCATCAAATTGTGGGAATTTCCATGCATATTATTAAAAACTATTATACAGGGGGTTAATCAATTTGGGTAACAGTAAAAAGAGGAGAATATAGTATATCTACTTGATCATTTAACAAGCTAAAATTATCACTATGGTTATATTTATAGATTTCTATTGCTTCTAACCAATTAAGTTTTAAATCTTTGCTGGCATAGTGTAGGATATTCATATTATTAATATCTGGGAAATTATGTCCACTTTCTAAGATATGATTAGCAAAAGTAGAATCTGTCTTTCGTAACCTGAAGGATCTATTGTTATCAAGGTATCTAGTTATAAATTTACGTCCTGTTTGTCCTATATATGTGCTATTGCACTCCGAGCAATTTAACCTATAAACTCCCGATTTTTCATATTTATTAATTTTATCTTTGGCGTTATAAACTACATTTGATAACCTTTGTTGGGGTTTAAATGCTACTTTGATATTTGAGAATATTTGATATTCTTATTGACGATGTATCATATATGTGATATTATGATACATGTATCATTGTCAATAAGAATATCAAATATTCTCAAAAAACATAATATCAAAGTAGCATTGAAACCCTAATAAAGGTTATCAAATTTAGTTTATAACGCTAAAGATAAAACTAATAAATATGGAAAATCGGGAGTTTATAGGTTAAATTGCTCGGAGTGCAGTAGCACATACCTATATAGGACAAACGAGACGTAAATTTAGAACTAGGTACCTTGATCACAATAGATCCTTCAGGTTACACAAGACAGATTTTACTTTTGCTAATTATATCTTAGAAAGTGGACATAATTTCCCAGATATTAATAATATGAAAATCCTACACTATGCCAGCAAAGGTTTAAAACTTAATTGGTTAGAAGCAATAGAAATCTATAAATACAACCATAGTGATAATTTTAGCTTGTTAAATGATCAAGTAGTAGATATACTATATTCTCCTCTTTTTACTGTTACCCAAATTAATTACCCCCTGTATAATAGTTCTTAATAATATTCATGGAAATTCCCACAATTTGATGGTCGGAATTGCACCATTTATGAAACACGTTTTCTTGTAAACCTTAACTACCTGTTTATTGTCATAACACCTAGTCTCTGTATTTGGATATATTATAGGAACAGAATGTTTGTATTTTATTCTTAGTTGAATCATCGTTTGAAAATGATATAAAAATTGTCGAAACTGCAGTCACGTTTCTGTGAAAATATAGTGGTATAAAACTTAGTACATAGTTGTTTTACTCATTTCCGTTGTGAACTATTTTTTCCACATACATGAAAATAATAAAATAACTGCTTTACTCAGCTGATACTTTGAAGCTTGAATCTTAATAAAACACTTCGTTTGAACCAGAGATCATTAAAATTTATGCCATAAACTTTTTCTTAAAATTTCTAATAAGTATACAAAATTATTCATCAATTTGGCAAAAACTATAACAAACACATCAATCATCTGATAAAATATTACAGTTAACTGTTTTGCCGGCTGTAGCAACTTGTGGCCAGTTGTTATAAAATCTAGACAACTGACATTAGACCTGTGAATATTTTTTATCTTTAAAATGTAAATGAGAATGAAACTTTACAATTCCATAATTGTGAATTCTCTTATGTCTTGTGCAGCCGTTTGGGGCCTAAGATATACAGGGTGTAAGAAGTGTATCTGCTATTATTTTAACAGTTGACAGTTTGGATGTAAACAAATAAATGTTTTACACCATGGTTCCTTAACTCTACCATTTGCGATAAAAAAAATATATGTAAATCTGGAAGTCCTTAAATAATAAAAGCAATATTTCATGTTGTGGAGTAAATAATTTAATTATAGCAAATAATTTTTATTGCCCTTCAATATTGTTGCTTGTTTATGTTACAATATGTATTGTAATGCATTTCTTGTTTGTATGTATTACAATATTCAACAGTCGATTTTCCATTATCCTGAAAAAATATAAATAAAATTTAAAAATAAGCTGTGGTAAGGGATTTAATATGATAATTACCTGATAATATGATAATTACATTTTCCTATCTCACAAATACATATATACATAAAACATTTAACGGTTATTAACAACTTATATAACACTATGACTCATACAAACAGAAAGCTGTTCATAAACAAATGCGGGACATCCAGAAATAAGACATTTATAGAATCTAAAACTACTGGAAAAGTATAGGGGTCTTTTAAAATCAGCCTGCTAGAGTAAGTTTTAGTTTTTATAATTATTTCCCATGCTACTGGGAATACATAGTTAATATTTGGTTCTTCATGGTTTCTCTATATGGAAAATCATTCAGTGGAAACCAAATTTTATCCTATGACCCCGTGGATTAGGTAATATGGGGTCTTTTCGTTCAAATCTCTCTATTATATTACCAATTCTGTTCTGTTTTGGCATCGAAGAAAATATTTTCCAGATGTTTACATTTCTTGTCAAAAAGTGCTCTTATAGGGAAACCATGGGAGAAACCATTTTCTAAAAAAAAACCTTTTTGCAATGTGGTGCACCCTACATGGAAATAATGCATTTCGATTATTTCTTCAAAGGAATATGGGGCCATTTTGAAAGTTCTTACAACTTGTTGGTGTATATAAAAATGATAGAGTACCAAATCCTTTGTATTCCAAATAGTATGGGGAAATAATCGGTAGAAAATTACCCCAGAAAGCCAATTTTAAATGTCCTCGTCTTGAAATATATAAGGCTTATACCTACTACCACCCTGTATATTTGAATTCCCACAGTTACCTTATTTACCTACTTGTATGGCTTATATGATAGTTTTATACCAAACTGGTCAATGATTATGATTACTATTAATACTTATTCATTTAAAACTGACATCAAAACTTGAATTATTTCTAAACGGTAATTGCCCCTGAACTGTCCAGGTTATATAATTCCTTTGTACCCTTATTCATTATTCCCCCTTTAATTTACAGTAATACCACCATTAGTCTATCCAGACTTAGGTTGGCCAATTTTAGCTGCATCGGCAAGTATGCCAGCACCGCCATCGATCCCGACCCTTGCCGACCGACTGCACAATTACCGACAGCACGTGGTATTGGCTAATGCGCAGAGTACAGTCGTAACGCATGCCAATCAAGGCGCTACCACGACTCTGGTAGAAAGAACTAGGAACCTGAGGCACTGGCTGCGACAAACTGGGATCGATGTTGGAAATGAGGCTGTTCCTCCTCAAACCACGCTTTAAGAAACCGGATCGTTGTTATAAAAAATGTTGATGTGTAGATAGTCTATGTACAAGATTTCCACTTAGTACTGGCAGTATTAATCCAATGTGTAACCGTAAACGTTATTCAATTTCCTTGAAAATCAAATCAGACATCGCTGTGTTTTCGTAATGGGCGTTACAGGCCCATTACGTTTTGAAACTTTGTTCTCCCATATCTTCATTGTTGAGAGCGAAAGTACCTTCCATCCTATTAGATTTGTGATTTAATTTATAAGCAAAACGTGTATTTTATATTTGAATTTTAAACAACGGAAAATAAAAAGATAGCTCTGCTCCTTGATCTATGATCAAAATTGCTTCTCAGGGATACACACTTGATCACAATACTGACCCTGTTGGCAGTTATTTGCACTAATATACAGTGGCGGCTCGTGGTATCCATATTAGGGTAGGCGATAGTGGCGTATGAGCATTATCAACTCTTAAAAATCAACTCTTAAAAAAAAAATTTAAATTTTCAAGGTCACGCGTTTTCCTGATACTTCAGAATTTCAATGATTGAATTTCATTTATACAAAAATATAGACTTTCACAAGAATTTTTTGAACTTAATACCTCTTTGTTATTCGTGAATAATAATAGTTATTGTGGGTATAAATAAATTGGAATAAACGAAATATATTTATTGAGTATTATACCTATATTATGTAAATTGGGTTGGCAATAATACATTATTTTAGGGCGCTTTAGGGTATAGGTCTCCTCCTCCCCTCACAACCTTCCTTAACCATCGCCATTATTGACTGACAATTACAAAGTGGATACCTACTACTTTTTATAATTTAAATTAATGCGCCTATCTTTAATTAATGAAAATTTGTTAATTATATTTTCCGTGAAGTCATCAGATTTCTGAAGTGTGCTAAATAATTCCTTTTCAATTGAAATAAGTGCAAGCGACGATAAACGTTCATTCTTCATAGAGTTCCGACTATCCGTTTTAATACGTTTTAAACAAGAAAAATGTCTTTCAACCGATGTACTTGTTGCTGGAATTGTAGCAATTAAAACAATAAGTTTAAAAACCTCTGGAAATATGTCTCGAAATTCATATTCCACAAAATATTTCAACGTTGACTCGATATTTAATGTTTCAAATTGATCATCACAATATATAACGCAATATCCCCAGTAATGTCACGGCTTATTCGATGCGAAGGCGTCTTCGGATCTGCCGAAGAACGCCGATCTACTTCAGGCGCCGATTTCATTCGCCTTCAACTGCTTTATTTAAAGAATATAATTGTCTGTAGACGTCTGAGCTGCGATTATTTTGCCATTACAACAACGCTGTTTGTCGTCTTACCGACATCTGGTTGACGTGTAGCTATTGATTTTCAGGCGGTGGGATGGAGAACCGAGCCTGGTCTGGTTGTTCTGTTTAGGAATAAAATGATTTAATTCGGTGTTGCACGGACTGCGGTGGTATATATAAAGGGTGTTTACGGCACCAACGCCGCCGACGGCGATAGATATTTTAATTGGTATAAAGTAGTTATTATTAATTATATTAAATATTTCTGTATTATCAGGGACGTTAACAGTTCATTGTAATTGCGCTGTTATGAGAAATGACATGAAATTTTAAAGGTAGGCGGCGCCTACCTTGCCTACCCCGACGAGCCGCCACTGCTAATATATCGGTTTCCATGCCCTAATAATAAAATTTGATGAGATTTGAAAATAAGTTTGATGGCCTCTCAAGTAACGGTATGATATTTCTACACTTCGTTTCATCTAGACAATGCAAATAGTAACTGAACTTCATCTATAAGTCCTTTTAATGTATATAACTAAATATAGTAAACTGAAAGTTAGTAAAGATAAATGCCGAGTTTGGCTATTAAAATATCGTAGTTGTTTCCAAACCAGCATTTCAGTGACGGAATTCGACGCCATTTTTTGACAAAAAAAATTAATTTAAAATATTTTATTAAGATATATAAAACGAATATGATTTAATAAAATAGAGCGTATTTTTTCCATTAATTTTTCTTATTCTATTCCAAGTAGTACAATTAGAATAGAGTTAACAAATGATTAGAGAAATAGTTCAGATATCTCAAAAAGTTATGTTGAATGGTAATACGGCTATGTGTAGATTACTGGAAGCACTGTACCTTGTAACTCCATATTGTGACGTGTTAACCAGTCTAATTTAAAAAGTAACAAAAAAAATAAATAAATAATTGGTATTGATATTTTTAAATCGATGATAGTTTTTTGTTACTTGTTAAAAAAATACAATAGTTTTCAAAACATGTATTAGAAGAAACTATTTTTTTTTCTAACAACACAAAATCTGATAACACAAAAAATAAGAAAAGGCGTGGAGAAAGAAAATGGAAAAATATTTATTCGAGATTATTAGTAACTATATAAATATTTGAGTGAGTATTGAAAAAATTGGTCATTTCGAACATTATAATTTCAATATATTTACCAAAAGCACTTTGGTCTTAGATGTATATTATGAAAATGTATTATATAAATCGAAAATAACATGAAACAAGAGTATTTGATAATTGAATGAAATGTTTACTATTGGACTCAAATATATAAAGCCCCAACATTAACTTTTATCTCTTGTAAATCTCCAAAATTGAGTGAATAAAATAGGAAAAACTACACTATTATTTTCCTAACCTTACTTCCGGTCATATGCTATAATTGCCTGTTGATTTTTCTCCAAATGTCTTTTTAGAATAATGTTTTGCTTATTTAAACGTGAATATTCTAAAAATACCAAATTTACTTTCAATAATAACATTAACGACTGAATAAGCATGATGAAAACAGTTTTATAAATACTAAATATAAAAATACTAAGTAGTTTCCGAACAATGGTCCGTTAAAGTAGCGAGAAAATTGTTTAAAATAGATACCATTTATTACCGTAAATTAAAGAATTTTCACTATACCTCCACCTGAACTATAAAAATCGCAGTGAATTGTTCACAACAGATATATAACTGTCTTTTTTGCTCCTCAATTTTTGAAATATACAAAGTTGAAGGAAGACTTCAATGCATTTGAATTTGCTAGTAGGCGTCATACAGTTCTCAAAACTATAAACAAAAAGACTTCATATAGGGGCTAAATAACAAATTCACATTGTTTTTATTGAGAAGTATTAATTTTCTGTTATAGTTATTTTTTCCATATTTCTTCTTATAGATGAGTGATGACTATATCCTTGCCTTATATGTGATGTTAGACGTTTGACTGAAAGTTCTTGATGTGATATTATATTTTCAATGTAGGTATTTAACTTTATCCTAATGTGAAATGTTTTCTATTTGAAAGATGTTTGTTTTGGAATGAAGCATCGGCGTGTATTAGACAAGTAATAGATATAAAGCAATTTACCATTAAATATCTATAGTTTATGCTTCATTCTACAAAATTTGTTCAAAAATTTATGGGATACAATTTTCAATTTGCTGTTTAATATACCAACCCTTTACCTAATTGAACTTGCGCCAGTTTAGTCGAAGGTTTTGAAATTTTATTAAGGTTAAAACTCAATTTATAATCTCAGCCAAAGTAGTATACTATAGTATTAGGGTGTTTCCTAAGTAAGTACAAAAAATTTAAGAGCATATTCTTGAGTCAATTTTATGAAAAAAAGTTCATATGAACATATGTCCTCAAACGCTTTCTTTCCAAGATACAGGGTGGTAAACTTTTACGAAAAAATATATTTTTTTTATAATATCTATGATATCACTGTAAATATTTTTGTGAAATTTGGTACACACATTCTATGCGTACGGAGGCACACAGTTTTTGCTTAATTAATAATGGATTGATTGATGTTTCAAAAATTGCCAATATCTGAGGCGAGAAAAAAAAACAAACACGAGAAAAATTGACAACCAGCTTCATGTTAGTCATAAATTAATATGGTTACTGATTGTCAAAATAATTTTTGACAATCATAAATAATACATATTAAGTTTGTATTTTGATTTGGGTTCAAATTTTAAATGCACGTTCTAGCTTCTATTGTTGTGTTTATAAGTTTCCTGTTCTTTATTTTAATAATTACTGTTACATTATGTATTAAAAGTAACATATCCTGACAATGGTTAACTACACAAACTCCGAAATGGCAGACATCCACTTTGTTTATGGACTGGCTGATGGAAATTCTTTAGCAGCACAACGGATTTACCAAGAAAGATTTCCCAACCGACAAATCCCAAATGTTCGCACATTTGCAAGATTTCATCAACGCTTAGTAGAAATGGGTTCATTTGGGCGAGAGATATTTCAGGAAGGCCTACCACAAAAAGAACTCCTGCTTGGAAGAAGAAATTTTGATTGAAATTGAATATCATCCAGAAACAAGCACGAGAAAAATTGCATAGAATGTGTGTACCAAATTTCACAAAAATATTTACATTTCCATTTTATAAGATATAAAAAAAAAAATTCTTAAAACTTTGCCACCCTGTATCTGGAAATGAAGTGTTTGAGGACAGATGTTCATATGAACTTTGTTTCATAAAATTGACTCAAGAATATTCAAAATTATTGTTATATATGTACCATTGAGAAAAAATATAATGAGACACTTTCAATACATTTGTATGCCAGTAGTGACTTCATTTTAGAATTAATTAAGTCTGGCTTCAAAATAGTGGTAACCCCTATTGACCAAGAGCATAATTAAATTTAAAGTTAATTCATTATTGCTAATATTTTAGTGAAACATTGAAAGTGTCTCACTACATTATTTCTTAATGGTACATACAAGTTGATCAGTAAACTAAAAATAATTGATGTCAAAACCTAAGGGGCCTAGAAGGAAACGTGTAATAGACAAATTTTGAATATTTAACAATGATGGGTTTTTAAGCTAGGGGTAGTTTCAAGATCAAATTCTTATAGAATTACAATATTTATGGTTATCTGAATGTTTAGGTGTGGTAGGTTACTTTGAAAATACGATGTGAATTCTAAAGGGAATCATTTATTTCTTTAGCACTGCCATTCTGACGTTAATTTTTGAATTTCTAGGATTCGCCATTGACCTACGATTATATTGTATTTAAACGAGCTGTAGTTTTTGTTGACTTCCTGATAATACAGTGTGGTTTACACAGTGGGTTGTCTGGCAGATTTATTGAAAAAAAAATTAAAACATTTTAATTGGTATTTACAAATACAAAAACAATAATGAAAACTAAGTCTTAATGATGTGCTATTGTTTTAAATCATTTTATCGACGTACTTAGTTGTTATTTATATGAGTAATCAGTGTAAGAAAAGACTACATAGGTAGCAAATTTTGTGTGGAAATTTTATATACTTAATATTTATCAAGTCAGTACTATTTAACGAGCAATGTGTTAACAGAAATTCTTCAATTCTAAAAATTAGAATATAAGAAAATCCTATGTATAACAAGATTTTATAAATTGAATTAGTCACTTAATTGCTGGGCTTCTTGAATTACAAACGCATTTTCCCCAAGCATCCGTGTAAGCTAAAGATAATTGTTAAAGTGAAGTAATATGAAACAAGTAGAAATGTAATTAAAAAGACTCATACAGTTGCTATTGTAAACAAAAACTAAATTATTTCCCAACTAAACTGTTTCATATACACCAAATGTAATAATAAAACCCTGAAATTGTCTACTGTTTTAAAAGACATTCTCTGTTTTACTATAAAAGATTCCGCAATTAGAAATTGTACAATCATGAATTTTTGAACAGTAAATCTGTATTTTTCATTAAAAATTTAAAATATATCAAATTCTCATAGTATATCAAAAGTTAATAACTTATTAAAATAGAATTATGTAAATGCATTAGGTATATTAAAAATATCCAGTTTAAAGATTTTAAACCATAAAAAGTTGCTAAATAATTTAGTACAATATAGTGCCAAACGTTTATAAACGGTACCCATAAATACTGAGCACAAGAAAAGTATATGAACTTTTAATTGTTTTAGGACAGTTTTATCTACAAATAGAAACCTGGTATAGTTTCTTTAAAAGACCTTATAATCAGGCAAACTAAGAAAATATAATTTACACATTATGCTATTATCATATAATTTCCATCCCAAGTATTTGAGGTAAATAAAACTGTCCCATACGAAATTATCTAATAAACGAATTTTCCTGGTAGAAACAATATATTTTACTTTATATTTTCTAGTCAAATTTTGCACATTTATGTAAAATACAGAAAGATGTGTACACCCTCAGTACAATAAAAACATAATCTATTACATCTATGTGAATATTTTCCTAGATAACCCTTGTCCTTCAATAACGCAAAACTATTTTTCTATATCTTTATGGATATTAGTGTACGAAAGAAAAAATTACACCTTGAAATAAGTAGGGTTTTTATATATTTTTTACCAATTATAGTCATTAAATAAAATATCTTATAAGTAGATAACTGATACAGTTTATTCATTAAAGAATAACCTAACTGAAATAAACCAATGAGAATCATTATTTTTCTTGTTATATACTACAAATAGTAAATATAAAGCCACGGTTGCAATTTGGCAGACAAAGACACGAGCGATGACTCAAAAGTAGAATCACAGATGGAATTTGTTAGAGAATGCGGTATTGTACAATAGGTATTTAAAAAAATGTTTTAATTACAAATTAAAGCTGGAAATAATTTTGAAGGACTCAAAAGTTTATAAATTGTGTACCAATTAAATTTAGTATACAAACATACGTTTTTCATATTTATATCAGATGAAGCTACTTATTATGACAGAGAAATGCAAACACTATTAAAATTTATTTTTAAAGCTGATATCCCGAATTGAACAAATGAATTAGAAATATGAAAAATATTTAAGCAGCATACCGCCCTACAAATATTCCAGAAACTAGTTCTCTATGGTTGAATATTTTGAAAAAAAAAACAATGTTGTACTTGGTCCATAATATAACTACAATTTATAGTAAACAAAATACTCATCAATGCCTCTTCAGTACTCTTAAGTTTGCAATTTTTACCTCCATATAAACTTTTTAGTATACATGTATTAATTCTAAAAAGAAATATTACCATACCTACTTATTAACCATAATACATAGGATCCTCAACTTCAATGTCTAATTTACTAGGCAATTTACATCAGAGACAATATAGTAATAATATTGAACATATTTCAACATTTTTTACTAGGAACATGTCATCAATTTCACAATAGCTCGTTGCTTTGGAAATACAAAAACAATAAACAACTTATTTTATTGCTGTTCTGTAAAGCTCTAGTGTAGTCATTGGTTGAATTTTTTTATAATACAATTTATTCCTTAATGGTGCCGCATATGTATAGGTATTCATAAATGATGGGAAAAAAAGCTACCTCACTGTATTAAAGTTTTTTTATTAAACTTAGATACATGTTTACAAAGAAAGAATAGCAGAAGCCTTAAGAGCCTTGCGTTCTTTTGCTTTAACTTGGGCCGCTATACGATCAAGATCTCTCCTACCTTGTTGTGTAAGCTTTCTGCCACCGTCAGGAGATTTCTCTATAAGTTTAAGAGCCTCCAGGCTCTGCAAAGCTTTACGAGCAATACTTCCCGCAGAACGACAGAAGTGGGAAGGTTTGGTTCCATTACGCTTGCGGGTACCAAATATTTTTGTAACTGAACCCACTCCAACTGGAGAACGAATATAAATATGCCTAACAATGGCAGCACACCTCACATAATACCAGTCAGGATCATATGGTGCCAATTCCTTGGCACGGGAAGTTTTTACTAAATCAACCCATTCGGGCACCCGCAATTTGCCAGTTCTGTAATAAGAAAACATTAAAGTAACACATAAGGAAACTTTATTACTTGTTAATCAACCTTAACAATCAAACTCATAAACGTATTGGTACTTACTTTTTTAAAAAAGAGGCAAATGCCTTAACAAACTTATGTTGGTCGACGTCTTTAAGAGTTACAGAAGGCATTTTCTGAAAACGAACAAAATTAATTAGGGCTCAAACCATGTGGACAAAAACAAACGACTGCCACAACAAATGCTTAAAAATAAATTGTCTTTGCTAATCTATTAAAATGAATTATAAAATAGTTAGCAATTAAATTTCAAAATATCTTCTTTCTCAAAACTTACATGATTAATATATCCCAAATATATATTTTTAATGAAAATTAGAAAAAAGCATAACTAACCTGTACAAGTGTAATCCTCGATGGGCGGAAAAGGAAGAGCTTCAGATTTCAGTTTTGCCAACCTTTAATTGCTTTGTTCGTCAAGAAGTCAATTGGTTAAAATTGTTTAACTGAAGGTGCTTTGACATTCATTCGAGTTCGAATGAATCTCAACAACCGAGTTACTCGAATGGGTGCACTCGTTCACTAGCGTCTAGCCCCCAAGCTCTCACAATTAATCCCAAGCTATTTGATATGCGCCGATTTCGATTTGTTTTATTTAAAATCATGATGATATAGTGACCTAGCGGCAGTAAAAAATTATGAAGAAAAGATTTTCCACCTTTTATAAATAAATACAGCATAGACAACAATTCTGAGTGATGGTATTGCAAAGTACTCCTAGATGTGAATGCATATTTAATTAGTGGGAGCATACATAAAACATAATTATAAAAAATAGAAAATTAACCATTTTTGTGGGCACAATTATTACTATACAACGCTTTATATGGTATTAGTTTTAAATTTTGTATAGAAAATTAATTCTGACTCAAAAGGCAAGTAAAAAAGAAATACCAAAGTAAACAAGTTTTTTCATTTTCATTTTTTTCATTCATAAAGTAATTTTCATTTGAATAAACTGTTCCATATACAGGGTGGTACATCTTAGAGTGAACAACTTGTAAAATTTTTATTTTTGAAACAATCGCATTGTTCTTTTTTTTATAATGAAATATAGTAGAAATATGACCTATGGGAGCATATTGAATTCCATCAGTTCCTCGAACTATGATCGCTAAGACCTACTATGATCGTTCGAACAATATTTGAAAAATAGGGTGGCCCACTCAGCTGTCAAGAACAGTTGGTAAAATTTTTGCAAACTATTTTTTACGAAATCAACAGACAAGTACAAGAACTCGTTTTTTTAATATATTTAATTTTTTCTCCAAGATATATGTAACCATTTGAATTTTTAAATTCATTCTAATTTTGTGATTTTCAAAATTCTAAGTAAACCTATGTTTTTGTTATAAATAAAAAAAGGTTCTTGAATTTGTCAAAGCCAAATTAAATGAATTATAAATATTTATTCAAACAGAAGATTAGTTGTTAAATATAATATATATTTTTTACAACGATAAATTTAATGTTTAGCTATTAAAATATTTCTAAAAGGTAGTCTTAAAAATTACTTACTAGTTTAAATATAGGTTAAATTAATTCAGCAACATAAGCAAGTGTGTTAATTTAACTATAGTAAGATAAAACGTTTAAATTTACTTCGGTCGAATAAATTTAACAACATATGCAAGTGTATTATATTAATAATATAATAATTATTGTAAAAATGCCTAATACCTCTGTCTAAGGAATCATTATCCATCTACATCCAGTTTTCTCCTTATAAGTGGCATGTCGTTCTAGTACGTGAATATAGGAAAATAGTTGGTCATGGAGCTTTAATGAAGTACTATTTGAAATTACCTACACCAAAAACCCATAGAATGGTGTGCCACTTCAATGCATTTTTTCGTTACCTGTTCTTTTTAAGAGGGGAGAGGAGTACGAGTAGTGAAAAAATATATCAAAAAATATAACGTTTTAGTAATAGGTTTTGATTTTCATTATTTTAAAAATGTATTAAATTTATTTACACTTTTAATAATGGGAGAAGAAGGAAGATGACAAAAATCAATGAAATATTGGCTTCTCATACACACTAAAACCAAAATTATTTTCAACAATCAAGAGACAAAATACAAGAACCTTTTTTTTATTTATAACAAAAACATAGGTTTGCTTAGAGCCTTGAAAATCATAAAGTTAGAATTAAGTTAAAATTCAAATAGCTATATCTTTGGGAAAACATTAAATTTACTACAAAAGCGAAAAACAGGTTCTTGTACTTGTCTCTTTATTTTGGAAAAAATAATTTGCAAACGTTTCAGCAACTTTTTTTGATGGCTGAGTGGGCCACCCTATTTTTGTAACAATTTCTTTCAAATATCGTTTGAACAATCATAGAAGGTCTGAACGATCATAATTCGAGGAACTGGAGGAACTCAATACGCTGCCATAGGTCACCTTTTCACTATATTTCATTATAAAAAAGAACGATGTGATTGTCTCAAACATTTTACAGGTTGTTCACACTAAAATGGACTACTCTGTATATGGAACAGTTTGTTCAAATAAAAATTAAACTCGTTTACTTTAGCGTTTCTTTTTACTTGCCTTTCGAGTCAGTATTAAATTTTTATTTAGCCTCCTTCCCCCAAATAATGAAATCTAGTTACCCCTAGTTATGTCCCTGTGGTTATAATACATACTATACAAAATTATAACAACAATTATAGCTCAGATATATTACAGGGCTCTGAGATGTATGTATGATATGTTTGTAGGGACCTGTACTATTTTTAATGTTTTCTATTTTTTATAATCATGTTTTATGTATGCCCCCACTAATTAATTAATATTAATTAATATGCATTTGCATATAGGAGTACTTTGCAACACTGTCATTCAGAATTGTTGTCTATGCTGTATTTATTTATAAAAGGTAGATAATCTTTTCTTCATAATTTTTTTACAACCACTAGGCCACTATAATAATATCACGATTTTAAATAAAGCGAGCGCGCGAACAAATTAAAATCGGCGCATGTCAGATAGCTTGAGATTAATTGTGAGAACTTGGGGGCTATTAGACACTAATTACGCATTCCAATAATACTTACCGACGGGTTGGATAGTTGCTCGAATACAAAAACATAAGTTTGCGTTTCTTGCCTTTAAAATGAGATTTTCAGAAGACGACAATGTTAAATTTATAGAATTATATATGTAGGTACATTATAAGGTACCTACATATATAATTGTATAACAAGATTTAGGTACATTACAGAAATTTATGTAGGTATAAGATAATATTTTTCATGTTTATAATTTATAACGCTAGCAGATAAAGTTTTGGAAAAGGTTGAACCGACAGAACAGTAAACTGGTCCCCTAAGGCAGAGGGTAAGAGCTCGCCCAAGGAAGAGTTTGCCACTTTTGCAGGTAAAATGGGACAAACCCTTTCCGACCCTTTTTAATCCTTTATCAGAAAAGAATTTACCAGCGCCTCTGCGGAGTTCCGTCTCTATTGGGCGAGGAAATGGGGAAAAGAAGGCCTCCCTTCTCTATTTGCGTTTCCCTTAAAACCGTTTTTTCTTAATATTTAGTAAAGAAAATAGCAAAATCAATAACTAGGTAATAAATACATAGGTACTTAATCAACTTTTTTTTCTCTATTTACGTTTCCTTTAGAACCGTTATTTCTTTGTGTTTAGTAAAGAAAATAGCAAAATCAATTACTACGTAATATACTATTCATTTTATTGCTATTTGCCAAATAAAAAATTCTCTCATATTGCCGATAAACGAAATAGTCTACCTGAGTCTAGCCATAAAAACAAGCCACGGTATGAGATAAGAGCCGTCTCAGATTTTTATTTGGCAAATAGAGATGAAATGAACTATAAGGTACTGGCTCAATCAACTTTTTTATGCTCTTTATTCGATCACTTTTAAAATTTTTTTGGAAAGCCTATAAAAAACTGAAAACAAAAATGGACTATAGTTCATTTGAACTAGTTCACTGACCTAGTTCATCAATAAGAACTGAACTAAAATGAACAGTTCTTCAAAAGGAACGATTTTGTCCGTCTTTACAAATCACACTTCACATCTATAATTTTCATCTATTTTTAATATGTCATAAAAGACCGGAAAGGTTCGTTACGTGGTGGTAGATGGTAGAACATTCTAGATATTCTAGGTAGAGTATTCTCCCACCATGGTTCGTTACGTGGTGGGAGAACATGTAGTACTACGAGCAAAGAGACAGAACCACGGTTCGTTGGTGAATTTTAGTTGTCTGTAAAGATTCGTGATCTGTGGTTGTCTGTGACTTCTAGAAACGTCTTTGCTCGTAGGTAGCGTGTGATTGACGGCTCGTGAAAAGTATATTTGGTTTTTTTTCAACATTTTTAACATTTCTTAATGTAAGTATATTTATTAGATATTATATAGATCCTCGTTTATTTTGATAACGTGGGTATATTTGATATTAACTGATGATAATTTTGGTAAAGAATACAGAAATATTTTCTATTCATACAGAGATCAAAAACATACAAAAAATATTTTATTTATATACATGTAGCAAGGAACATACCAAAAATGATTCACCTTGGAAGACTTTTCTATAAAAGGCCGTTTTCGTATGATAATATATGCCGAAGATATGTATATAACGAAATTTTACCATGTACAAAAACGAGAATATTTTCCCCTAATCCAATGAAAAAAAAATTGATAATAAAGAAACATAAGCCTCCGTTACCTTATGTTGAAAAAGTATTCGGACCACGTCTGAACAAATTGAATATACAAATGCTTTCAAAAGCAATCTATGACCAAGTTTTTATTGGTGGTTATAAGGACACTAGTAAGGTTGAAATTCTAGAACAGTGTAAGAAAGAGTTACACAAACATGGAATGTGCAACGACAAAAATAACTATCAAAAAGATATTGATTTCAAAATACCAACTTTGTGTGGAAACAATATTGAAGAACATTTTCAAATTATTGGAGAAGAGCAATTAAAGCCGTATCGAGAATTAGTTCTTGAATTATTAGTAAATATTCCAGCTCCACCAAAAAGTTGGCTGATGCAGCCAGGGTGGATAAGGTATGCACCAGGCTGTGAACCAGAGGAAGTATTATATCCTTTGGAAAAGGCCCTGGTTTTTGATGTAGAGGTATGTTTAAATTAATTTAAGTGAAGTTGTATAATGAAGCTAATGTATATATGAGTGTCCATTGCTCTACTAATAAAACAATAGTATCATAGATTTATAGCTATAGGCTTCGGACATTAAGGTCCAAAAGCCATCTGGTGGCGCTTTAGTGATCTTCGTAGACACGAGTATTAACATTTACAGTGTTTTTTTTTATTTGAATTTAAAAAAATTGTATTGTAAACATTGAATAGTTGCTATTTTTGAAAGATGGGAGTTCTATTGTTAATTTTTTACAAAGTAAATATTATTATGAAATGGTGCTTTTTATAATTTTGAGTGATTCTCATGAAATCTAACTTAGTCCGCTGTTGCAGTGTCGAATTTCATAAGTAAATATGGACAAAACATACAAGCAACGTTGCTCCTTGGCACATTATCGATCCGAAATATCCAACACCGTCAGCTTATACAGTTTCCTACAAAATAATAATCTAATTTCGCTGTGGGAAGTAACAACCAATATAAGAATTACAAGTATTTTAAAGGTACAGACTATTTTCTCTTGAGTAAGTAGTACAGTGTGCCATCAATCAATGTACGAGCCCTGAAATACCTATTCAATTGAAATCCAATACTCAATTGCGAATTGATCGGCAAACAGAAAATCTTTTCCAAAGAATCCTGAGAAGAATAACTCAGTTCATTAGTTTCAGCAGTACCACGGCAAACATCTTCACACAAGACTTCACTATGATCTTTATTTTTTGTGCAAAAACCTACATGTGATTCGATCATTTCGGTACTTCTTAGGATTCTTTTGAAACGACTTTCTGTTTGCCAATCAATCAGCAATTGAGTATTGGATTTCAATTGCATAGGTATTTCAGGGCTCGTACATTGATTGATGGCACAGTGTTCGGACATAGTTTTCTTCTGCTTGTTTTATGTTTTCCTGAAATAGTATTAAATTATTCAACTGTTATAAACATACAATAAATAATAACCTACTTACTCAAGGGAAAATAATCTGTACTTTTAAAATGTAAAACTGCATATCGAAATCCCTCTCGACGTGTTTCTTATATTGGTTGCTTCTTCTCACGGCGAAATTAGATTTTTATTTTATGGAAAACTGTGTAAGCTGATGGTATTAGATATTTCGGCTCGGCAATGTGCCAAGGAGCAACGTTGCTTGTAATTTTTGTCTATATTTACTTCGCCACTCGACTCGACTCGTCGAAGTTCGACACTGCAACAGTGGACTAGATTAGGTTTCATGAGAATCACTTAAAATTATAAAAAGCGCCATTTTACAATAAAGTTTACTTCGTGAAAAATTAACAATATATCACATCTTTCAACAATATCAACTATTCACTATTTACAATACAATTTTTTGATATTCAAATAAAAAAACCACTAAATGTTAACACTCGTGTCTACGAAGATTCACTAAAGCGCCACCAGATGGCTTTGGACCTTAATGTCCGAAACCTATTATAAAACTTTACTACTTTAGGTATGTGTTGTAGCTGGTAAAGCTCCTACATTAGCAACTGCTGTAAGTAATAGAGCTTGGTACAGCTGGATCAGTCCTTCCTTAATTGATGGAGCAAGTAAGCCTGTAACAAGTCACCAATACTCTATTAATTCTCTAATCCCTCTAGAAAGTAGTAAGGAGGATAATGGTTTAAGTCTAAATAAGCATCAAGTAAAACCGAAAATTATTATCGGTCACAACGTTTCTTTTGACAGAGCAAGAATCAAGGAACAATACTGGCTAAACCGAACTGGTACCAGGTTTATTGATACAATGAGCTTACATATTTGTATAGGTGGCTTGACAAGCTATCAGCGGTCAATACTTAAATCTGAAAAATTTGACGAAGATGACGAGTCTTGGAAAAAGTGTAGTTCATTGAATAATTTGGTAGATGTTTATAAATTATATTGTGGCAAAGATATTACAAAACAAAGTAGAGACATCTTCGTTAAAGGAACTATAGTAGATGTGAGGGATAATTTTCAAGATCTTATGAAATACTGTAGTGGCGACGTTATTGCAACCCATGAAATATTAAAAAAAATATTTCCCATATTTTTAGAAAGATTTCCGCATCCCGTTACGCTTGCAGGTACATATATTCCACATTGCTTGGATTATATTCTGCGCTCAAATATTTATTTCGGTAATATTTTGAAAACTTATGTGATATTTGAAGGTGACGCTGTTATTAGTTGTAACAGTACTAATTATTATTTTTAATTCCTGGTATGATTATTAGAGAGAGTATTTGAGTGTAGAACAATAACTTAACAAGATCATTATGTGTAATGTTTTATTGATGAATACAAGTCATGACTAAAATATACATCGACAGTACTAAGCAATTACAAATTGGGTTTATGTAATGGAATTGCTATTTAGTTTACCACTTTCAATCGCATGACTTGTAGTCATTTGTTGCGGGAGTATATATGTGCCTATAAATGTTTTATATACCAGGTATGTTAGAATTAAGCACTGCATATCTGCCTGTAAATTCAAATTGGCCAAGATACATAGCAGAATGTGAACAAGCTTATGAGGATTTGGAGAGTGAGGGAAAAATTTTACTTGCTAGACGAGCCGACCAAGCTTGTCAACTTTTACATGACAAAAAATATGCAGAAGACTTGTGGATGTGGGATCAAGACTGGACAGTTAGAAACATCAAGTTGAAAGCCCCACCAGTGAAAAAGAAAAAGAAAACACAAGTGGAAGGGAGTCCGAAACAGGAAGATAAAAATCTAGATGAAGAAATAGATCCGTTGAAAGAAAAATTTAAGTACTTATGGGAGACCAAGTCGTGCTTACCAAAAGTCAAAACGTTATTGCCGGGCTACCCAAATTGGTATAAGAAACTTTGTACACCATCTCAATCAATACCACTCTGGGTTCCAGGCCCCAATTTAATAAGCACTTCAATGAAAATAACCCCAAAATTGTTATCTCTCACTTGGGAAGGATACCCTTTACATCATATCCGTGAAAAGGGCTGGGGCTTCTTGGTGCCATTTTCAGATACTATCCAACAAGATAGAAAATTGCCACTTAAGCAGCTATTGCAAAAGTGCCCATTACTAGCAAATAAACATGGTAACAATAGTCTAGAAACGTTGCAAAACATTTCCAAGTGCGTTCAAGAAGATCTATCAAAAAGAGAATATTATGCCAAATTAAAGAGGGATAAAACTGGCGGCAGTTATAAAGGCACCGGGATTTGGTGTAACATCGAAGTCGATGATTGCTGTTGGTTTTTTAAATTACCACATAAAGACGGGCCGTCACATAATGTGGGGAATCCTCTTGCGAAGGACTTTTTAAATAAGTTTTCAGAAAACGTCTTAGCGGGAGACACAGAGATTGCTGAGCAAGTGTTAACAATAACTAGGAAGCTGTCCTATTGGAGAAACAATAGAGACCGTATAATGGAACAGATGGTGGCCTGGTTGAACGAAAAAGATTTACCAAAGGCAGTGCGAGAAAAAGGTTAGCATTGGCCTTGCATAATTTTTTTTTGTAAAAAATTAAAACGAATAATTATTAATCGATCATTTATATTTATGAAATGGTCAGTTCTTAATATTTTAGGACTTGAAAGAATTCACATTTAACTTAGGTAAACTTGATATACTCATTAACTGGTAACAGTGAGCTAAAAATGTATTATTCGAGTATGATAGAGTGAATATTTTTATCTATATAGTAGCTGTCGTTAAAAACGTGCTACCTATTAATAAAACATGTTTGCTGTCATACAATAAGAATTGATGAAGATAAAAAAGGTGTTGGCTCTCATCAAGAATAGGAATGTCTCAAAACTGTGATTGTGTTGGACTGCCCACGAGGTGCTCAGTAAATAGTTTTTACTCAGTCAAATTGAGGCCTTTGCAGAGTGAATATTGATATACAGTGCTATTCAAAAGTCCCCTCCCCCCCTCTTATCTTTGGAACGATTATACATGAACTAGTGAAATTTGGTAACTGAATATTAAGGGTTGTAAACTTCCCTACTAGTGATGATAGATGACGTATGCGTCAAAGATGACGTCACAAGGTCATTGTGACCAATAATTCTAAATGGAACCCTATGGCAAGCGACACCTCTTTTAAAAGGTATCGAAAAAACCTATTCAATGATACTAATATTGTGTCTGTTTACGGCAGTTTTGACAACTGGCTTTCAAAAACCGCAAAGCTGTGATGAATTAAATCAGTTAATAATAAAATTTAAAATTCAAGCTCCGCCACTGGATAGTTGGATGGTATCTATCTAAATGGAAATGTAAATACACAAAACGTGAGATATTGGAGTGACGCAAATCCTCACATGTTTCGTGAAACACATACTCAGTATCCCGAGAAGGTCAATGTTTGGGCACGTATACTGGGAAACCACATCGTTGGGCCTGTTTTTTTAAATACCAATTTAACCGGTGAGGTGTACCTGCAGATGTTGCAAAATGCAATAGAACCGTTAATCCTTGAAATTTTGGAAGATAATCAAGATGAATTCGACATTTTGGAAATAACATTCCAACAGGATGGTGCTCCTCCACACTATTACGGTGCAGTAAGACGGTATTTGGATGAAGAATATCCTGGTAGATGGATTGGACGACGAGGTTCAATGGAATGGCCGCCTCGATCACCGGACCTCACACCTTTAGATTTTTTTCTGTAGGGGTATGTTAAATCGAAGGTTTACGCCACTCAGCCTGACAATATTGATGTTTTAAAACAACGTATTGTTACAGAATGTAGGGCTATTTCCGCAGACACATTTGAAAAAGTACGAGAAGAGTTTCGCAATAGGATGTTTTACTGTCAGGAAGTAGATGGTGCTCACTTCGAACAATTACTGTAAGTAGGTACTGATTCTTGAATCTGTAATTAAAATTATTATCCAAGTTTACTGATTACTGATTTAATCCATCAAAACTACCATAAATACAAACAATATTAGTATCATTGAATAGGTTTTTTCGATACCTTTTAAAAGAGGTGTCGCTTGCCATAGGGTTCCATTTAAAATTATTGGTCACAATGACCTTGTGACGTCATCTTTGACGCATACATCATCTATCATCGCTAGTAGGGAAGTTTACAACCCTTAATATTCAGTTACCAAATTTCACTAGTTTATGTATAATCGTTAAAAAGATAAGAGGGGGGGAGGGGACTTTTGAATAGCACTGTATATTGAATGAATGTACAGAGTTCGATCTGGCTGCACGTTAAGTGCATTTTCTCTCCAAATGCTGCCCCACTCTTTCTTCTACGCATACCTAGAGAATCTACCTTACACTTTTTCTTATTCTTGATGAGCAGTATGTAATGTTTTCCAATTTGTAATTTGAATCGGTTATATTCACATGATTTTATGGCCATTTTTCTAAGATCACTGTAATTCTCGGGCAGTCAAAACCTACCACGACAACAAATAACAAGTATTTATTAATTTAAACGTCCAAATGATGTATTAACATGTTTTTGGACCAGCTTTAATCTTATTTATATCTGCACACTGACAACTCGGTAGGGTCTAACATCTCTATTACTATCAGTCGATATTTTCGCCAATTTTTCAACAATGCCGCTATCAAATCAAGCACTTTTCGATTTCTTGTGTTCCAAGGTCTCTATGTATATGATCGAACTGAGTTCTGCTGCACTGTTATTTTCACCCATTTTCATTTTACGAGAGCAAACATATTTTGTTTCCAGGTGGTGCATTTTTATTGACTGCTTAAGTTTTATAAAGCCGCCAAGAAGAGGAGGCTTCTAAAATTTGTAGTGTAGGGTATGATCCTAAAATCCACATAGTTAAAAATAGAAAACAATTAAATATATTTTAAAATCCTTTAAATTAGCTAATAAGCTTTCAGTTGCTAAGCTATAACATTTTATCACCCATACTATAATTGTTAGATTTATAATTATATTTCAATTCATTAAAATTTTACAAGGTGAACTTGCTAAAGTTGCTAAATCTTTTGCTGACTTTACCTCAACCAATCTTTAGTACAAGCACTCATAGTTTATGACTTGTTGAAATGTAGATTTGTAATGTAATAATGGAAATGTAATTTACCTCATTTTTCCTATTTTAAGTCAGCAATATAATACCTGTTGAAATCCTACTTTAATAATCAGGATGTGCATTGCCACATTACCTTAAAAAAAACTTTTTAGAGTTTTCAGTATATGTAGTTTCAATATTCCCATGTCAATTTTCATGGTACCAAAATATGGTTATCTTTTGGTCTTTATTTTTTTTTTTTAATGTTTTAATGTTAATGCCAATTATGTACATAAATAATACAAAAACTTTAAAGAGTATGTAGTGGAGTACTGAGTGTGTGTAAAATAACTACTAAATACATTTTTAGCTAAACTATTCAGTAATAGAAACATAGTTAATAATTTTTCTAATCAACCAATGAATATATTCATATGAACATAAATTAAAATTTGTGTTCATTGTAAAATCATTGACATAATTTCTCTTTGAAGGTTCCGCCTATGGCGCAATCCTCCCACAAATTGTGGTGTGTGGTACGTTAACACGTAGAGCCGTTGAGCCTACTTGGATGACGGCCTCCAATGCCCACAAAGAAAGAATAGGGTCAGAATTGCGTGCCATGGTTCAAGCCCCGCCTGGGTATAATATTGTTGGAGCTGATGTAGACTCGCAAGAACTTTGGATTGCCGCTGTCCTTGGAGATGCACACCATGCAGAGATGCATGGGGCCACGCCTTTCGGCTGGATGACCCTGAGCGGAAATAAATCAGACGAAACCGACATGCACAGCATGACAGCCAAAGCGGTTGGAATCAGCCGAGATCATGCGAAAGTAATCAACTACGCCAGAATATATGGGGCTGGCCAAAATTTTGCCGAACGTTTATTAAAGCAATTTAATCCTAGTATGTCTGAGGAAGAAGCCAGAAGTAAAGCTCAAAAAATGTTTAGGTTGACGAAAGGCAAAAAGGTATTCTATTTGAAACAAGACTATTTATTAGATTTTGCCGATCAACCATACACGAAGTGGCAGGCATTTGAGATGGCAAAGGCTTGCGGGAAGACAGTCGACGAGATGTTTCATAAATCTAAATGGATCGGTGGTACCGAGTCGGCTATGTTCAATAGACTTGAAGAAATTGCAAATAGCACAACACCCGCTACACCTTTTTTAAACGGAAGACTTAGTAAGGCATTAGAATCAAAATCAATGTCAGAAGATCGATATTTGCCAACGAGGGTCAATTGGGTCGTTCAGAGTGGAGCAGCAGATTTTTTACACTTAATGCTAGTATGCATGCGATGGATTTTAGGCGATAATGTTAGATTTTGCCTTAGTTTTCACGATGAAATTCGTTATTTAGTTTCAGAACAGTACAAATATCAGGCAGCATTGGCCTTACATGTTACAAATCTGCTTACGAGGTCATTTTGTGTTTACAGACTTGGTCTGAATGACCTGCCGCAGTCTGTCGCCTTTTTTTCCTCGGTTGAGGTAGATAAAGTATTAAGGAAAGATTCAAAACAAGACTGTATAACACCCTCCAATCCACACGGTTTAAGTAAAGGTTACGGCATCGACAGTGGAGAGGAACTAGATATTTACGAGGCTGTCCAAAAAGCAGGTGGAAAATATGTTTCTTGGTATAGCGGTCTATCTGAAAATAAAAGGTGAATATTTTGGTATGTTCCTTAATTGAATTAGGTCATTTAGCCAGTGTAAAAAATTCACCCATAACTTTGCAACATCTTTATATATAATACTAACAATTAATAAAGTGTTTACTAATTATTTATAATGCTTAAGCTTTTTCTTACAAGTTGTTTAGTTGATTTTAGTTAACATTGTAAAATAGCTAATTTAAAATATACCGAAACGAAAAATTGCCAACCTCAATATCAAGATTGTTTCTGAAAATATTTCTTGAGAACTTATAAATTGTTTGCTTTAGTCATCTGAATCCGAGTGCTCGTTTTCGTTAATTTGTCGCAGTATTCTAGTAATATTTTCCCCTTGATTAATTTGTTGAAATAATTTTAAATGATGGGTGTTTTTACACCCTGCCGACGACACGTCACCTAATAGAATCTGTTCTGGTAATTTTTCACTGCCAACCCAGGTTAACCCGTTTCTATAAAAATTCACTAGAAATACATTTAGATCTTCCAAGCAACAGTTCCATGAATATAACCAGTCGGCATGAACCAGGTCTAATTTTAATAAATCACTCCTTAGTTTGTCAATAAAAGGTGTTATGTTCTTGTTAAAGTTACTTAAACTTTCTTCGACATTGACTTGTTTTATCCAATCGAATATCTCTGTACTTTCACTAATAAGGCTTAAATGACAAATGTGCTGCGATGAGTTGTTTTCTATTCTGAGCTTCCGTATTTTCTCGATTTGTATGGTGATAGGTTCAAAGAAAACTTTACTCTCTTGATCATGAATGGGCTTTTTGTATTTCCGACTGATTTCAATTAAATTTATTTCAAGAAGGAAAAGCGTGTCAACTAATTTGCTTTGGTCATAAACTGGACCACCAATCCATTCTGAGAGGTTTAAATATTGAATAAATGGACCATTGTAAATATTTTTGAAGGATTCTATGACACTCATAATTTGGACATTGGTTCACTGACACCGTATTCGTCATAATTTTATTTCTCTTTGTTGGGTATTATTGGTAGGCCCACATTGCATCGTTGCTTAATGATATATAAAAGGTTATTAAAATATCTGAACATTACTTTAAATAAAAAACAATTTACATTAGGGGTAAGTTCCTGTATTTGTTATATTATGAATACCTTTTAAGTATATCAGAATAGTCTTCTAGTAGTTTCACATTAAAAATAATTCTTAGGATACGTCTCTGTAAAATATAGATGGTTTGAATGTTAACATTTTGTCCCCAAATGATTATGTGATACCTGACCTCAGCATATAGAGAAGACACAACTCCTTTTTCAAGATTGTAATGGCATGGACTCTCTCAACTTACCACGAAATGGTTAAGTGATTTTACTAACCATTAACCATTTGGCACTAACTATATTTTTATTTACATTTAATTGGTATCTGTTTATAAATACATTTAAGTTATTCATACAATTTGCTTTAATTTCTGATAGCCTGTTCTGTGCGTATAAATTTTTTTATCATAATTGATTAGCCTATTTTTATAACACCAATTATGAAATTGTTCTTTAACTATATTGATTATCAAAATATGTCTCGACTTATTGCAAAAGTCAAGACTTATTTTGAGCAGAAATGCTAAGTAGCATTGGTAAACACTTTCCCATATTTTATAAAGTTGAGTAATTCATTAGTAGATATTATAAATATTAAACGGCCTAATACACTGCCTTGCGGGGCTCTTAGAGACATATGTTGACTTGATAGATGATCAATTTTAACAAATATGTGTCTGCTAAATAAACTATACTATGTATCTTACACCAATTGTTATATTCTTATTTGTTTCAACTTATTTGTAACGCATAATGATATATCCAGGTTATCATAAGCACTAGACGTCAAAAAACCTAACATGTTCATGTAAATCCAATTTCATTTACGAATTGTACAAATTCCATATTTTATTTTACTTCAATGGAATTTTTGTTCAATATTTGCTACGAAAGCCATTTTGAGAGTTGGTAATTAAATTGTTTATTTAAAAAATTCGTGGTACGATTTTCTATGATCTCTTCAATTATTTTGGAGAACGTAGCAAGTAAAGTATAAAAACATTTTTTATATTATCTGAATCGCCTTTTTTAACAGGGATTATTAAATCAATTTTTAATATATTTGGAAATTAGCCTCATTCAATAAAATTATTGATCAATTGATCATTACTGATCGATCCAAAAAAGGCTGCAAATTCGCCAATGTAAGCCTTTATTATATTTGTAGGTATTTTATCAATACCAGATGATCATTTGTTGGATAATTCCAAGATTACTTTCTTTATTTTGTTGCTTTAATTGCTGATATAACTACTATTTTTAAATCCCTAATTTATCTCAAATTAATGAAGTAAATATAAACATATATGAGTTGATTATAATTATTCTAGTGGAGAATAATAATGCATGCACATATTAAATTTAATGTTGTTCAATCTCCGTATTCTAACCTTAATTTAAAAAAAAAAAAACCTAGGAACGTCAATTAAACAAATTCCTGATGTTTAAGAATTAGTTTCAATTATTGTTGTATATTATGATTGACAGAGTAAATTAAATTAATTTTTCAGATTCAAAAATGTCCAGAATCTCAAAAAGAAAGCACGTTCTCCTGGAGGTCCGGCAAGATGATTTCTCCCTTCCTACAGCCAACCAACAAATTGTCCGAGTACGGAGTACTCGAGGTAACAACTTGCACGAAGTCGAAACGGCTGATAAATCAGTATTTCTCGTATCGATGCCTACAAAATTTCGAAAGAACATTTGGGTGAAAAGAGGGGACTTTGTATTGATTGAGCCTATCGAGGAAGGCAACAAGGTCAAGGGGGAAATTATCAGAATACTGACCAAGACCCATATTAAAATCTTTAAAGAGGACAATGTATGGCCAAAAGGATTTGTGGATGAGAAACAGTCAAATTCTAACCAAGATGATCTTTTCATAAACAATAATAGGCTGAAGATTAGTGACAGTGTATCAAGTGATTCAGATGCAAGTGACTCAGATGCCAGTGACTCAGAAGTTGATTCTAGTGAGGAAGATTCACCAAATCAAAATGAAATTAAATAATTAAATTCCTTGGTTGCATTTCAGTGACTCATGTTGCAAATAGTGCCTTTTTATTTAACTGCAATTAGTTAGATTTATTTATTTTAACGTTTTTGGTTATATGTAATGTTGATGTTTTTAGATCAGTAATGATTTAGGATAAGGAAAAAATGTTATATTGAGAATGTATTTTTTCAGTTAGTCATTCCAATTTTAATGATTTACATTATCAAAGTTGTATAAAGTTTTTTTTTTAATTGGAGTCTCTTATTTTCCTTGCCAGTTTCCTTTGTATAATACTGGTAATGTTGCCGTCAACATTAGTGAGCGGTTGATCCCTTCTTATTGCCATCTGAAAATAAATTTAAATGTTAATATTACCTTTAAATTAAACCGTTATCAAGAATTGGCACAATTAGTGCTAGACCTTGATGAATTCCGATATAATTACTTTTAACAAAATATTACATTTAATCGCTAAGACTATTTATAGGAAATCAAAATGCTTTGTTCTCGAAAATAAAAACGCCTAAATATCCCTGAGGAAGTTCCAAACAATAATTTCTAAATATTGTTAGCCGACAGCTTTTTCCACCCAACCCTCGAACAGTAGCAAACACCCAGCCGATTAATGTGGGAATCAAACTCATGCCCGAATTATCCCTAACCAGCAATCTAATCAGCTCCAATGATTGGTATTGTTACCACAAATCAAGCCAGAGAAGTTGGCTTGATCATCCTCAAGTGATCTGGCCGTGTCTATAAACATCCCAAGTCAATCTAGTGTTGACCTGAAGGTAAGTAATTCTGTAAAAAGAACCCGAAATGTTCTGACATATTTGGCTTTTAACTTTAGATAGTGTGAAAAGTTTGAGCATTCTCCACATCATTCAACCGAGTTTAAACTTTACAGAATTGCAATGTTCTCAAGAATCTTGCAATAATGTTTAAGATTATATTATTTATTATAAGTTTATTGAGAACGTTGTGTCTTCACTACAAATTCTGTAAAATACTTTTTTTTTAAATCATTAATTTTTGTTTATCCAAATTATAGTTTAAAATAGTACACTATACTCAGTCAAGTGATGTAGTGGACAATAAATACTCTAGATCTTCATACTGCATCCCAAGTCAAAAGCTAAAGATAAGCGAGAACAGGTGAGGTTCCCTTTTCAAATTCCCGACTACTACTTTCCATTTTCTTCAGACAGGAAAGTAGTAATTTTAACATTTCATTTCATTTAGTTTTGTACACAGGATTTAAAGGTTTTTTAAATGAATAATTAATATTAAAAAGAAATGCCATCTTTTGGATTTTTAAATATTAAATTTTGTATTAAATGTTTTTCTGGAACCGCCAGTTTTTGAAAAAAAACTTAAACGTCACTGTCTCATTTATAAGAATGTATCAATTTGTTATTTCAAATAATACCTTATTTGTGACCTGGTTTTAATTAATTTCTTTAATATAGAGGAAACAATTTCAAGTTGAAACAATACTATTATTTAAGTATTGTAGTATATTTCTCTATATATTAGTCGTCCAATTTCTAAATAAAACGCCTAAACATTTTATTTAGAAATTGGAATAATATATAGAGAGAAATATACTACAATACTTAAATAATAGTATTATGTTTCAACTTGAAATTGTTTCATCTATAATAAAGCAATACTGGAGGCGGCAGCCTCCCGACTGAGTAGAGGATTGATAGAAGCCTATGAAGGGAACTGTACACCTAATCGAGCTAGGCCTTGACGAGCTTGAGCTGGAAAACCTTGGGTGTAAGGTAAGAAACCTTTTCAAGGAGTCAGAAAACGTAACAGCCTTACAACCTGGGAGGACTATAGGACTGCCAGGGATCAGTATAGGGCTGGGGTTAGGGAAGCCCAAAGAAGTAGTTGGGTTTCTTTCTGTAATGATATAAATAAGGGAGCTGAGGCAGCACGGCTGAACAAGATCCTAGCCCAGAAGCGATACTGGGATCACTCAAGCTCCCTAGTGGTAAATTCTCGGAATCGGATGAGGAAACCTTAGACCAACTCATCAAAGCACATTTTCCGGGCTTTTATAGACCGGAGACATTTCCGACCCGCTAGTAGGGGCACATAGGACCTGGGCGGTAAACCGAGAGGGGGACGACAGGGAACTTGTGAAGGAGATAGTCTCACCGGCTAAGATGAGGTGGGCCTTGAGGTCCTTTGATCCATATAAATCGCCGGGACCGGACGGCATTTATCCGGTACTTCTGCAGGAAGCAGAAGAGATAATCATCGGTCCACTCATAAGGATCACCAGGGCCATCTTGGCACTGAAGATGGTCCCGAAAGTGTGGCTAGGCACAAGGATTGTTTTTATACCTTAACCGGGCAAAGTCGGATACGCGTCTCCTAAGGACTTTCGGCCGATTAGCCTTACTTCATTTTTATTAAAGACAGCCGAACGATTAGTTGACAGGTACCTTCGGGATAGTATCCTAATAGAGAGACCGCTTCAAGGGAGCATGCTTATCAAGCTGGTAAATCGACAGAAACAGCTCTGGATAAGGTTGTGTCATCAATATGATCACAACTGGACTCCAGAGGATACGTTGTCGGCACCTTCCTTGATATTGAAGGAGCCTTCAACTTTATGTCCAGGGAGATGATTAGTGGAGCACTAGGCAGATGCTACACCTCCAGAATAATTGCTCCAGACAGCTTACTGCCAATAAAGGCAAGACTACCATCGAGGGCCGGGTTGACTCCGGCTGTTCACAGGGAGGGGTATTGTCCACCCTTCTGTGGTGCCTGGTAGTGGATGAGCTGCTTGAAAAGTTAAAGGATTACCAAGTAATTGGCTATGCCGATGACTTAGTAATAATAATGAAGGGCCCTTTCCAGAAGCTGATTCTCGATATAATGCAGGGAGCATTAAACAAGGTTGAGAATTAGTGCAGGGATAGGGGACTCTCGGTCAATCCCTCTAAAACTGACGTGATGGTGTTCACCAAGAAATATAAGTTGAACAGAACATGTCCGCTAAAACTTGCTGGCCAAGAACCAAGCTATAATAGTGAAGTGAAATACTTAGGAGTAATCCTGGATGGAAAACTATGATGGGAAAAACATCCAAGTCACATATGTTCCAAGATCACAGAAACACTTTGGCAACTGAGAAGGGCCATTGGTAATAGCTGGGGCTTGAAACCGGAGACCATGAAATGGATGTATGAGGCAATTCTCAAACCCAGACTGATGTATGCAGCACTGGTCTGATGGGAGAGAGCCTGTTTAAAATCGGAAGCCAACTGACTTAACAAGCTAAGAGAATTGATTCTTAGAAATATAACCAGAGCTCCAAGATCAATACCGATTGAGACGCTAGGGATACTGATGGGGAAACCACCTCTTGATGTCACCCTGAAAGCGGAAGCCATAAAGGCAATGCATATGGCGGGAAACATGAATAGGAAGGTAAGGGACCTGAACAGACTCTCAAGAGAGTTAGCTGAGGAGGGACTCCTATGGATGCCCCCCGACAGTACAGGTGTCCACTTCCTGTTTGACAAGAAATATAAGATCACCCTCACCAGTAAGACCGACTGGATGGAGGGTCGAGCTAGATTACGGCTCAATGGAGACATCTGGTACACGGATGGAACCAAGAGTGGGAACAGAGCGGGTGCGGGAGTGTATAGGCGATGCAATGGGATAGGTAAAACCTTCCCCCTGGACAAATACACTACCGCACTCCAGGCCGAGCTAGTTGCAATTACATATGGTGTTCTGGGGGCTGACTTTGTCGTTGCTCAATTCAGAGCTGCCAACGCCGCCCTGCTATCCGAGCAGATACATACCGTTTCCTGAGGCTGACTGACAGCCCGGCCTGCAGATACTGTAAAGACGTAAAGAAGTAAAGAGGAAACCTCGATTCATCTTCTTTACACCTGCCCCACACTGGAGAAGTGGTACCTTATATTAGGAACCCCTGTTATCCTAGAGGAGACAAGGCTTAAGGCGGGGGACGTGCCTAAATTGCTCCTTTTATGGAATAGCATTTTTTGATAATTACCCGGATAAGAGGGGATCGCCAAGGGACTACCCATGGGATCAGTGGCTGATGAAACCTAAACCCATATAACATAATAATAATAATTAAAGAAATTAATTAAAACCAGGTCACAAATAAGGTATTATTAATATTAATTGACAAATATTGGATTAACTTTGAAGGAGTAATAGTGTACCTTAAAACATAATTCAAGGAATATCTCAATTCTAAATTTAAAAATTAATACTTACTTCGATCTGTTGGACTAGCCTAACCTCCTCTGGCCCCGAGACAAAATTTGTGGCCTTACATGTTGTTGGACTGCCCAACCGTCCAACCCTACCTATCCTGTGCAAATAATCAGCTGCATGCCACGGGAAATCATAATTAAGAACATGTTTAACTTGTATTGTGTTTAGTCCCCTACTGCCTACATCTGTTGCGGATAATATTTTAACTTCACCGCTAACGAAACGATTCCATTGGTCGATTCGGATTGCATAATTCATATCGCCATTTATGTTTGCACAAGGTATTCCATTTTCTTTTAGAAAAAGTGCTACCCAGTGACATGTTTGATTTTTATTTGTAAAAATTACCATTGGGCTGTTGTTACTTTTTGCTATGTGTAATAAATGTGAAGGTTTATCTGATTTATTTAGCCTAAGAAATTTTTGAGTTATATTTAATAAGGGTTTATGGATTTTTGGAGAAACTACATGTTTTATGGTTGGTTCTATCGGATGCAAGATAGCAGGTAGTTGTCTTGGTAATGTAGCAGACACTAATATTATTTGTGATTGGCACACTCTTTTGATTAGACTCTCCATTCTTTCAATAAAACTGTCATCTATTAAAGTGTCAGCTTCATCTAAAACTGCAAACTGGACCTACAAATTTTTACCATTAGAGTATGGATATTTCTGAACTGAAATTTGTGATAATAGTTCATTCAAAAATAAAAAGAGTTGAGTGCATTATTCTCTATAAAAAAGTAGGCAAAATATTTGAAAGGCACGAGAAAACTGACCTTTCATCTGTCTCAATAAATGAACAATACTCCTCAACAATTTCCATTTACATACAAAAAATAGAAAATAAACATTATTTTACATAATACCTATATTTACTAAAGCGTAAGTGGATATGTTTTAAGATTAAATAAAAACAAGACACTTAGTGCCTCACTGCTTAAAATTTATTATCAAATATGTTTTATATTATATATTTTATTGTACATTTAAGCAAAATATATTTTAGAATTTAAATGTATTACCTCATTTAATTTATATATTCCAATAGTAGACAATTTGCCTAAAGCTCCCGGTGTAGCTACTAGAAGATCTATTTCCTCAAAAACAGGATTCATCATAATACTTTTTGTTCTTCCTCCAACAACTATTTTTACATTAACTCCCACTGATTTTGCAAGGATACTTGCCACCTCTCCTACCTGGTAGGCTAACTCTCTATTTGGTACAATAACAACCGCCTTTGGCGAATTCAAATTGTTTGCTTTATCACCAATTAGATACTGTATAATTGGTAGAATATAAGATAGTGTCTTTCCACATCCTGTTTCTGCAGCCAGTAATGCATTATCGCCTATAAAAAAGATTATTTTTATAGGCAATATCAATTTTATCATTTAAAATACTGAATTAAAATATTGAGTTCTCATATAATCCTCAGGAAGAAAATTCCTGTTGTGGGAAATGTCGTTTCCTAGATTACTTTACTTTCAATTTTCTATATCTTACCCGATTGTATTGTTGTAATTGCCTTATATTGGAATTCTGTTGCATTTTCAATATCTTGATTTTTAAGAACTTCAACAAGATTAGCGTGTAACCCAAGCTCTTTAAAACAATAGGTTTCTTCATTAAAAGTATTCAATAATGGATGTACTGTAAATTGATCATCTTTAGATTTATGATGGTTCCAACCTTTTGAGGCTAAAGGTACTTCATCTAATTTTCCATAAAACATAGAACTATAAAGATTAAATTTTTTTCGCTTGCAACTAATAAGTAATTGTCCATTTTTATTTTTTATCTGTGGATTAGTGGATAAGTTCGACACATGTTTTAAATCCAGTCTTATAAATTTGTTGCAGAAGCGGCCTAGACACATGGACATATTTTTATGTACGAAACTTAATTGAATTGTATTAAATATTATTCTTTCCTTTCAACGATAAACAATTATCACATTATATTCATCACATTTTAAAACCTAACTTGCTTAACCTCAAAATCACAGATCATAAAGCTTTACTCAAAAGTGCTCAAAATCGTCTATTTAAAACTTGGGTTACGTTCAGTTCAGTTGGTAAGTAATAGCCTACGAGCAAAAAGACTTGCTCGTAGGTAATAGCTTGACCATAGATTATATGTATCTATGAGCCCGACCGGTTTATATAGAATTGAAAGAATTATAACGTAGTAGCCGGATTATGGGAATCGGTCGAGATTTAAAATAAAAAATAATACGTTTTTAGTAAACACAGTTCAATATGAGGGTCAATCAACATGTGGGAAAATTAACCTTTTATTTCTTATTTTCCAGTAATTTATTATATCGAGATTTTCTAATATTTGCATTGAAATGTTTTACTGTTTACTATTATTAAAAAGAAATTGCTTCTGCTTCTAACCGATAATGAAACTATAGGTTATAAAGTAAATATAAATAATCTTACATTAACGCAATACAGATTTAATACCAAATATTACAAAATCTAGATATAACAGACTGCTACCAAAACGAAATTAATTATTTAAATCTGTTCAACAATGTGATACCACAGAATGTTCCGTACGGAATATCTTATAATCTTAACTGTAGTTTTTTAGAATACTATCTCAAATTTCGTATTTTTTAAAAGTCTAAGCTCATATGCAAATATCATCTGAAAGGATATTATACCACATAGTATAATTTTGGAATAACTGTGTGGAAAATATCCCGTATAATCATGTTTTACACTATTTTGAATTTTAAATTGAACTATATTTTATTATCAGATTTGCCTCAAATATCAGCGAATTACACTTATGTCGACAATAGACATAACGGTTCGCATCAAATCGACGGTCGAGAGAACGTGAGGATATATTTCAAAACGCCCGAACTGTCATTTTAAAAATCAGCGACCGAAGTATCGACTCGACGAGCATGTTCTCTGCTTTGTGAAAAAATCATGTGTGGAATCAATCGTCGAGTCGAAGACAACTATTCTTTTTTTTTTGCTTTAGTAATCCTCAATACCGAACTTTGTATGTTCTGTACTTAGCAATGTTATAATGGATACCGTGGTTACTTTAATTAGTTGCATATTGTAGTTTGTTATTAAAGACCATGTTAGGTATTATCTTTATCGAATCAAATCCTTTAATGTGTTAAATACATGTTTACCATAAACAAATTAAATATCAACTGAAATAAACTATCTCAAAAAAGCCCAGATTTTAAGTTATTTAAACATTTTGTGGAAGTAGATAATAAAGTACTAAGCAGTTACTTAAAACTTACGAGAAAACATTTGAAAGTTGTCAATTATATTATTTTGTTGTGAAAAGCTAAAAACTAAAAATAAAAGAATATACAGGAGACAAGAGTTGAGACAAATTTATTTAAAATACACTAATATAACAGCTGTACTACATCACATTTCACTGATCATTTTCATAATCAGCAGGGTTTTTTAGCATTAGCCTGTGATGTTCCTTTTCTACTTGATCATAAACTACATATGCAATGGCTAAAGCTGAAAATGAAAATATTAAATAAGTCACCTTATAACACAAAGAGAAAATACAGCAACGTTGTTGAGTAATTAATATATATGATCACTCTTACATTCAGGACTAGGAAGATGGTAATAATCACTGGGGTTTGGGAAGTAAATTGTATACAACAGCGAGATAATATCAATTAACTGTAAGCTGTTACAAATCTACATTGAAGGTATTTGCTTAATATAATTCCAAAACATTTGCTATTAGTAAATGGCTTGCCCGTTTCTCTTAGCAAATTTTCATATTACTTCTAGTTTTCTTGTTTGTCTATTATAGATTTAGATGTTCAAAATGTTTGAAATCGATTTTTTCCATATATGAATAATTTTTCTCGTAGTTCTCATAATACTCTTATCAAATTTAGTTCCATAAAAGAGTATTTAAATGTTAGTTACTAGATTCAAAATCTGAAAAAAAAAAAACTCGTGAGAGTATTTTTCTCTAATAACCTTGAAGAACTATTTGTATTCTGTAAATTTTAAATCAAATACAACTATAGAGAGTTCTTAAATATTCCATATTTAGTGCACATAGGTAATATAGATTGCATCTATATTATTTATACTTATTTAAACATTGTTTCATTTATACTCCCATTAACTTGGTCTGCTGACTAAAATACCTAGAAATATATTTCTCATTTGACTACACACTTCCACTTATTACTACATGAAATGTGAATATTACGCACATATTGTACTTCAAACATATTCAAGGCTCAGTCTAACTAACATTACTTATTAGAACTTCTCAAGTTTATTAAGTAACATGAACAGGTGTGGAAAAATGTATTTTATCATTGAGATTAGGATTAAATACTCATTATAATATATCGTTAGTCATAAAAGTCTATATATATAAACTTATAAATACTGTTATTAAAAAAAACTACTGTAAAGCTAATAAAATAAAAAAAATTTTAACCTCATTATTTACGATAACACTGAATTATTTTTATTTAGCATTTAAGTAAATACAAAATTAGTTTAATATTTTTGGAAAATAACATGAAATTCATAAAAAGACATGACCATGTAAAGCCACTACCATGGGTAGCATAGCATTTCAATAAATTTTTTAAATAAATCTATATTTACTAAATGGCTGTTTTCATGTGTCATGAAATTTTTAGGTCGATGTATGAAATGCTTTTCGTTCGAATTTCAGCATTTTGATAAAATAATACAGTAAATTGACCATTGCGAACAACGGGGTAACTTTTGTTTTTTTATTCAAAGCCTCTAGAGGCATGCTCTGGAGGTGCCTTCGATATGAGCGAGGGAACAGGGAAAAGGGTCGTTTCTATACATCACATGAACTTTTACTTACGAGGAACAATATATAAGAAGTTTTCAGCTATTCTTCTAATAGTGTTTGGAAAGCCATGTGAAATAATTCCAGCAAATGCCTTTTGCTCGAAGGGAGATAATCTGTAGGTAATAATACCTCTAAGTTTATATAATTGCCCAAAACCGTGACCCATTTTGATATGTCTGAAAATATATTACATAATAGTAAAAATGATATTTTCATATCTTATATATAACATATCATATTTTCTTTAAGTTCAAATACCTGTAATATTAAAATTTGATGAGAAGTTTTAGTAAAATTTATCTCGAGAATTTATTTCTAATGCAGTGATAAAATTTACTCTTATTCAATTGGAGAGAAATTATCGAACTTGATATTTTACCATAGATAATACCTAAGAAACAACAAACTAAAATAAAAATTATTCTGTGGATAACAAATGCTATTATTTTGTGGATTATGTGATTCAATAAAGTATTTATGGATGAAAGCTTCTGGTCAAAAAGACTATCTAGTCTTCTTGCTTCTGGTATGTTAATTTACTATTTGTGACATTAACCGCGTATTTTTAAACTGCCCGCAGGTGTTGCGATGGTGCAACCAACAAAGTGTTCTTAAGTAATCGGAACATGGTTGTGAATATTGTGATATGTTTACTAAAATCAGGAAGACTAGAGAACTTAGTCTTCTTGACTAAAATATTAACATACTATGTGAAGATAATTAGCATCTAGTCAATAACGAATAGATACATAGAAGTTGAACATAAAATTTAATTTGACTGTAGTACGGTACGTACGATAACCCTGAATTTTGACAAGTTTTATCTGTTATTTATTTTTCCCTCTTTGATGTTAAGCGTTAACGAACATAAATTCTGATCTGCCATTTCGTGCACTTTTATAATTAATAACGTAATGAGTTACAGGATCAATTTTTGTGACAGAAAGACGATAAGACTGAAATATTTTTACATATGAAGTTTACTATATACTAATTATCAGCTGTTTGAAATTGATAGACTGGTGTGACCAAAATATAAATTGTATTCTATTTACCATAATAATCATACATTTATCAAAAACAATATAAATTATAGATTATTTTGCATATTTATTTAGATACCTCAGTTCGGCCTTTTCGTCTATCGCGATATAATCAAAATTTGTAGCACAGTAGAACAATGTTTTCCGGTAAACAGATTGATGGTTGAGGTAATCGCTCATTTATTCATCCAATGAATATGAGTATCTTTGTTACCTTACTCATACCATGCTGTAAATTGATCAGCCTATAATCAAAAGCACGTATTAAATCATTACTTGACTTAAGGTTGAAGTCGATCTTCATCTTTTTTTATTTCTCAGCAGACTTAGGTTTCCTTTGATTATGTTCAGTTCCTAATCTATTTCCGGCGGAGTTTATTTAAGGTATGGTTCTTAAAGATGTTCGTAGCATTCTTCGTTCTTGATCTTGGTCAGGTTGATATTTTCTGTACTGAATTTAAAGGATTTCAGAAGTACTTAAAACACTCCATATTGACCTTCTCAGCACTTAGGCCGAAATTTTCCGTAGTACTTTTTGAATTACAGTACATAATTCAGTTTAGATTTTGAAATTCTAGGTACGCTGATTTAATATTTTGCCAGGTTTATGGAGGATCGATATATTCTTTCCGAGAATAAAATTTTCGTACAATGGCTTGATTGATTCCACGCATGTTAGTGGGTTATCGCACATTATGGAGTCAGTCAGTCGATTAGAAATTAACTATGTATTAAAATGTGTCTTAAAATATACTTATACATAAAATATACTGATACGATAACTTATTTCCTTCAGTTATGTATCCTATATTAATCCATATAAGAATAGAACCGGAACATCTCATGATTAAAGTTGGCGGAGCGTTGGAAGATCATATTTTATATTAACATGTATTAGGTATTTCTATTAGATATTCAATGATATGATATAAGCTACAGTTAGAATGATTTTAGATTATTATAACTATATTATTCATAGCTTTAAGTTCGGTTCACATAATTCATACGCCGATTTTAGATTAGTGCCGGATCATTTTAAACAGGGCTACCAAACACAGCTAACGAAAGAGAAATATATATTTCTGTGCAGAAAACTAACCTATATGGATGCAATAAGAAAAGTTTTCTATGTTCACTAACACCTAACCTACAAAGTAAAGTTCACGTAAAACTTGTCTTCATTTGTATATTTACACTAAAGTGTTTAAAACTCTTGCACAACCAATAAAATGCCAATAGCTCAGGTATGATAATATTTAAAAATGAGTATATTGTTTAATAAACTTATTTATTACTTTATTAGTTAGCAGAAAGCGAGGCCTCAGATTCTTCAAAATCAAAAACTTTTATATTTAAAGATGAGGGTCACACCTTAGGAAATGCTCTACGATGTGTTATTACTAGTTAGTAAGTATAACTTGCAAGATACGTAAAATATAACAGTAATTATTAATTCTTTAAATTGCAGCCCAGATGTACAGTTTTGTGGATATACAGTACCACATCCTGCCGAGGCCAAAATGCATTTTCGCATCCAAATGCATAAAGGTAAGGCAGTTGATGCTCTAAAAAGAGGCCTGGAAGATTTGGTACTTGTATGCGATACAACCATAGAGAAACTTGTAGATGAACTTCAAAATTCATCATAGTCATAAGTTCCACCTTTAATAAAGGTCATGTATATTGATATGTTTTGTATATATTAAAATTCATTAATTTTTCATATAATGGCTAATCATTTATTTTAATAAATGTACTTTTATACTTACTATTCATTTTATACGATAGTTGTAATACTACCAAATTTGGAAGGTTTGGTATCTTGTGCCTTAAGTACTCTCACATCTTCGTTTTGTCCAATTTTGGTGTCACTGGGCTGTTTTCGGCTGAGACTATCAACAAGAACTTTTCGAGCCGTCTGGGCTCGAGCAAATGCAGCCTCTTCGGCAGGGGTAAGTTGCGTCAATCTAGCATCCATTGCGAACCATTCAGAACTTATGATTTGTTCAACTTTCCATCGTTTTGTAATATCTGGTTCCAATAAGTGAACCACCACAGTCTTGACTTGTTCACTTAACAGTTCAACAACTTTGGATCGAAATTTCCAACGTCGGTTTACTTGCTGTTCATGTAATCTCTTTATATTAACATCATCAAAAGGCATAGCTTTATTGATCATTATGTAAAGAATAACGCCTGTGGACCAAACATCTGCAATCTTTGGATGATATGGCATGCCTCTAAGTACTTCTGGAGCTGCATAAGACAATGATCCACAATAAGTAGCACTAGTCACTCTTCGACCACTAGAATCTATTACAATTCTTGAGAAGCCAAAATCGGCTAATTTAATATTAAAATTACTGGATATTAAAACATTTTCACATTTTAGATCACGATGTGCGATTTCCATATCATGCAAATATTGCAGTGCTAAAGATATTTGTCGAAACCATACTCTACTTTGTGCTTCAGATATAGGACCTTTTTTTAAGATATATTCCAATAAGTCCCCATTCTCTGCATTTCTCATAAAAATGAAATATTTTGTTTTCCTCTGAAATATACTGTGTATGTGAATGATATATGGATGGTTAACTCGAACCAATATATCTAACTCTCTAGGTAAAAATTTTTTTACAAAGTCCTTGGGAGCTTTACTTATATCCAGTACTTTACAGGCAAGAACCCTATTTGCTTTGTCTTTATCGTCAGAAGGTCCAGTAAGTTCAGCTAGGTATACAGATGCGTATGAACCTTCCCCTAATTTATTTAATAAGCGATATCCTCTTGATGATAGCGTTAATTCTTCTGACGGCCTAAGAAACAAATCCTTTGCCATATTTTTATGTTATATGCATGTTTGTAAGTATTTACTGGAATTTTATACATTATTTCATTTTAGTGGTTGTCAAATCATTATAAATGTCACATTTTGTAATTTTTTAAAGGTTAACAGTAAATCTTGCAACACAAAATACTCTATGAATTTCTGTCGATATATATTCTTTACATGTTTCAGTTTACATGGCATATAAAATACTGTAAGTAATAGCATACCTTACGTCTAACTAATTTGTTATAATCAATCAACTAGCATTTTGGTTTTTTAATATCTTGAGCATTAATAATATATAATTAATTTCCACATCTAAATTATATAGGTCTACATATTTGCCTGGTACTTCAGTTTAAACACGCTAAGTGTCGTTTCTATTCAGGCACGTGCATGTGGCCTCTTAGTTGTACCACCTGTTTTCTATCGGATACATCAATTTGTCTAAACATTTGGCCTGCTGTATTCTAGTGAAAGCATCACTGTCATATGATTGTATGGGAATATTATTAAGTATGACCTGCTGGACCAAACTTTGTAACAGGCCGACAAGTTTTCATATTAGATGGTACTAATTTCATGTTGTATATTACATAAATGATTTTATTTATATAAAATCTTTTATATAGAAAATTATCAAGTTAATTCCAATTATAAAAATAGATGGCGTTATAAAAATAATATATTTTATATAGCATGTTTACTAAATAAGTTACAGCACTTAACTAAAACATACACGATCAATTTCTGCATACCTGTTGTTTAAAATAAAGTAAGTAACAAATGAAAATATTTATTGTGTTCCATTTTGATTCCAATCAAAACAGACAGTGTCACATTATTTGTATACACGCCAATCTTTGCAAAATATCTCAAACGGATCTGTAGCTTTTGCTATCTACAGCAAACCCTCAAAGTTAATAGAAACATCTAATACCTATACACATGTATATGTGATTTAATTTTTCTTGTCATGTTTCAAGTAGGTAACTTACTGTTTCAAAGAACAAATATTCATCTGTGGCTAAAGTTACATATAATCAGTATGTCCGTAAAGTTTGGAATAAAATTCATCAAATTAAAATAATGGTTTTTTTTGGAGACAGTCGCATTTTTAGGCCCATGAATTTGTATTTCTAACGACATCTGTAGATTTTGTTCTTAGCTCCCCACAATTAATCCTCTAAGTCCTAACAAACCCAACTTTAACATTTCAAGTATATTGTGTTCAATCAATTCAACAAACAAAATTTTAAAATTTGGTTAATAAATAAAGGAAATATTCAACAGGATGAATCTATATTGCACTATTACGAACAACAAAACTGAATAATACAAACATTTTCAGTTTCATTTGTTTAAAGTGACCACGATTCTGAACTCGATAATAATCTATTCCATCCTGAATAGCATTTATAAACGAATTGTGTTAACTATCATTTCACTGAGGTTATTAGTGACTATTATATACTTCTTCTATGCTTACAGGTCTATTCACTTACATCCTATAAATACAAATTTAAAGGAGTTATATTAGCGGGAGATCTTGGCGGCGATTCTCCTACTTCTCATCGACCTACACATTTATTTTCATATTTAACTCTAGAAATTTCTAATCTTTTCCCATACAGATTCATTATATAAGTATTTCAGTGAGTTTGTAGCATGATTAACTTTGGGTAGAATAAATGAAGAGTACCAATATTATTTATTAATTCATATGTATAATATAATAAAAATACTTCACAAAATATCAGTTACATGTAAATTCATAATAAAAATGCAACAGATGTACATTATTGTTTCACACGCAAAATTGCGGGTAATTAGTATAATGACACTAATAACCATTCTATAGTTAATAATTCCAGTTTTACCTGAAACATGCTTCCCGCACCTTTCCATATGTAATCAAAGTCTTACTTAAATTTATTTTAGAATATGATAAAAATTACAGTATAAATTATACAAGTGATGATCACCTATTACAAAATAACTGACACCATTATAAACAATAATCAGTTATAACAATTATTTTACATTTAGCTTATTAGCACTTACTTATTATGAATAAATAGTTTTTTTGGTCAAATTTGTAAATTTCTCTAAAATCTATCTACATCGGTGGTAACGGTTATTCTATATTATAAATACTGTATAGATATATATTTAGTATACAAAAATTAGTGAAAAAAAAAAAAAAACTGAATCTTTGCCAATATTTTTGTTTACAAACTTTTATTCTTAAAAATTGACTATTACATTAATTTTTAGGGAATAGCAACTTGAAGTTGACACATATTTAAAGCCTTCTCAGATCTAAAAGAGGCTTTACATCGTAAAGCCACAGATATATTTAATGAAACTATTATTAACAGTACTTTTAATAACTTAATATACGTTAATTTTAAAATTCAGAAAAAAAAAATTACTTTCATTCTTATTCTTGCACATAATCCTTCTGATAACATACTAACAAACAAAAAAAAGTAATTAATATAAGGTAGTTCACATGCAAGGGCGCGGTTACCTATGGGCAAGGCACTTGCCCCCCCTGGTTTTTTGGAACACAAAAATAATCTACTTTTATTGCCCGCTACTTTAAACTCGCCATATATGTGTGATACAAGAATATATTGATGCATTGTATAGTATTGTTCTCTGTTTTTTTTTTTCATTATATATTCACATTATGCTGTTTTTTCTTTATTCGCGCAAATACCTAACCTAACCTACTATAAAAAATGTTTGCCCCCTCTGAAAAATTTCCTAACGGCGCCCATGTTCACATGATTTTAAAAAGTTGGTATAAAGCAATAATTTTGTTAATATAACTATGCGTATCTCGACAGCAAAGTATTGATTATTTCCTTTTCTGACTGAATATATATATTATATATTTTTTATTACAAATGGGAAAAAATTCTGCAATTTTTTTTTTAGAAAAGCTGATTTTTTATATCGACTTAAATAATTCAAATCAAAATACAAACATTTATAATGTGTTTAACTCAAGAAATGCATATTCAATGTCAGGAATTTCTTATTAGCTACTACTGATTTGCTTCCTGAATTGAACAGTCCAAATCAAAATACAAAAATATTTATAACTTGTTTAACACAAATATACATATTCAATGTCAGAGTTTTCTACTATTGATTTGTAAGTATAACAAGATTTACTCAAAAGATTAACCACCAAGTAGTTTTTCCCTAGAGTATTTTATAATACAATATATCTTCTATTGCATTTATAAAATTTCCAAGTTTTCTCACTGTCCATATTTTATTCAACACTTGTCAATTTTTAAGACTCAACAAAAATTTGTACAAGATTACTTTTTTTGGCACAGTTTGCAGTCATTACGATTATAAGATTTAGAATTTCTCTTAAGTTATGGGATAGATGAAAAATAATACTTTGAAAACAAATAATACACTAATATGTAATTGGAATTGCATGCAGTGACTTTTAGAACATATGTACCTTTATCTATAAAAAAAATAGTCCATTAATGTATGATATAACTAGTTTTTAGACATACTGAAACCAAACGAAGTAGTTTTAAATTTTATCTAACTGCTCTAATATAAAATGTTTATTTGTTCCATTTTTGAATATATATTTTATTATACTTCCAACGGTTTTCTGTTCCCCTTCCTTCAAGATGAAAAGTTTTCATCATTATTACTGAGCACTAACAAATTGATTATTCTAACTGTTTTCATAATCATTTTTACGTCATCTTTAACTTGGCTCTTTTCTCTGTAAAAGCAGTACATTCATGGTGAAAGCCAATTTAACATTCTATTATCAGTTTATGGAATTTTTGCTGAGTTACAAAATTATTAGTCCAACATTTATATTTTCAAACCATATTAATTTTTTTTCTCTCAAGATGAATATTTATCAATTTCTGTTAGATACTTATTTCTCTTAAGTAGCTATCAGGCAGGTTTTTTACTTTAAATTTCACAAGATGCTACCAGTTGATTGGTTTCATGGTATACGAGTTTTAAGGTGTGCCATTTTTCAGTCTTATTAAAGGTAATGTGTGGATTATAGAAAAATTACACAATTATCAGCTTTCATTTGTATAACATCTTTTTTCATATTTTTGTTAAAATTACTACAATCAGATATTGACTATATTTCAACTTTGCCTTTTGCATTTTTTATAAGCTATAACACTCCTTAAAAGTGTATTGAACATCTTTTTAATATTGAACATCAAATTCTTGAAACTTCTCTTCTTGTGATTGTGGTGATATTTGATCATTTATGCGGTGCTTTTAATACAAATATACTATTTCATTGGCAAAAATCTATCACGAATTTTAATGTTTCTTTTAATAAATATAATTTTTATGACAATAGTGACAAATAAGTAACACCACATTGTTGTTGGTACCACTATGTACTACTTCACTCTTCAAACAACTTTAAACTAATTTGATTTGGCGACACTACACCATTTAATGTATTTCAAAATTTACTTAGAAGTAATAAAGCCATATGGTTTCAATACGCAGTGGGAACTATATGACTATAATGTTCTGATTATTTTAACTGTAATATTATTTGTTTAGTAAAATTATGTAATAATTACCCACTGGTAGTTCCAGTCTCTGTTGGAGCAAATTAGATGTTGCAGGGATTGTTTCACTTACCTTCATATTATTTAACCACATACTTTGAGCAAGTTAGATTTACATTCCAATTTATAGATTTATAATAATAATAATAAAAAGAACAAATACATGTCAAATAAAACAAGATAATCTACATAATGTTATTATATGTGTAAATGAGGTCCTTACATTGTTCTAAAAATTATAAATGATGAAAATATTCTGTAGAAATATTAAAGTATATCGAAAGTATACCTCTATTTATATTTATTCACTAGATTTTTAAAATAAAAATCTGAAAAATAAGAGCTGCCCACTTGTTAGGGTATTGAAAATTGGATAACCTAGTCAACAATATCTTAAGTTATACTAAAAGATATGGTCAGAAAAGTATTTAAGTTACTGTCCAAATGTTCCTGAAATATAAAGATTATATATGCTATGTATGTCATTAATTTGACACAATTATAATAGGGTTGCAGGGGAAAACATGGCACCAAAAATAAAATTAACTAGATTGTAATAAACTGAATGAACGGTTCCTTCTAAGAAAGTATACATTTTTCCAATCATTGCACCCATAAATAAAATATAGGTTATTATAGCTACATCTATAAGTTAATAATTTTCAATGGTAACTTGATAAGTAGTCATTTTATATAATTATTTTAGATTAATTTATATACCTATGAATTAATAGTTAAAACTTTTCCACATTGTTACCACCTAAATTGATCCTATAAGTATATTAATAGCTAAACATGAAATTATAGTATTCTGGTTACATTTGGCAGTAACCGAGCAAGTTCAGAGGAATCCTATTCAATTCTCTAAGGCAAATTTAGGGAAGACATTTCATAAATACTAGGTATAATACTAATGAATATTTTCTCGATTGGTTTAGTACTTATGATTAATTATTATCAAACATGTCTTTGTGGAACTGGAGAATTCGCTACGGATGCCGGCAGGGATCTTGCTGCAGATACATACTCAGCGTGACGAGAGACACCCTCGCCCACGGGGCTTTCCATCTTCATCATCTGCTTTGCAACACAAAATAAATTACCAACTGCATCTATCACAAAGTAAGCTTAGAAATGGAGTTGGAAATTAAATTACATAAGCAATGTTGCAAAATATATAACATTAGTTGCAATTATTTGAAATGTGAAAAATTTTTATAAAAGATAGTCCAATACTTTTGTTGTCAACGGTAGGAAATAAATGCCAAGAAAAATAACTTGCAACTTTGTTTTTTAGATATCCATTTTTTGTACATAATCGCTGTTGGAGTTATGATGTTATCGTCAGTTTCTTTTTAAATGGCAACATCCTTATTTGATGATGTAATTTTTACATATGGTGCATACAATTTTGTGGTAAGTTATATAACAATTGTTTCGAGAAATTTGTATTTGTATATTTTCTCCACGACATTAGTACTGGGTCCCTGAACATCTTCATTGGATGATCAAGGGGTATACACAGTTCCCAGAGGAAGTCAATAGGAATTGTTGGCAATAGAAGTCGATTGTAAAGCAGTTATATTGATTTTATGCCTGAAAAATGTGGCATTGACAGTGGAAAATATGCAGTTAGTTTGTGTTACACGCCTACTTGATAAGGTTCAATACTTTTCAATGAATCTCTGATGCTTTATCTCTTGTTTGAGTTCTATCGTATACCTTTTACTCGAGAAAACTAGAGAACAGGAGAAATAACTCGAGTGGTGGGGGTAGGACGAAAAACGTCCGCACCATGGCGGTTCTTGCGTAGAACCGAGCGAGGTTCTGTTTATTTTTGTTTACTGTGTTTTGAAAGTTTTGAGCGTTTCCAGTTTTTCCGTTAAATATGTCAAAAGCGTCAAGATATTGTTGCGTTACGAATTGTTCCAGCAAAAGCCCTGATTGTGTCATAAATAAACGAACAATTTTTAAAGTTCCTGAGGTAAGTCTTTCGATAAACAAATATAATAATGTTTGTATACACCGATAGTAACGCTTACTTTGTAGTAAATAGTAAAAGTGCAGTGTAATGTAGAAGTAAATTATCAAATAGTAATTTACAACTCAATTTCGTTTAGGGACTGAGAGACGAGAAAAATGGTTGGAGGTGCTGTCACCGTATTACCTTAATATTATGCAGCTCAAGGAAAGAATACTTTATAACAGTAGAAAAAGAAAACTCAAAATACCAGTTTTCCTTCACTTAACGATAATGAATTTGAACTTCCCACAGAACGTTTCCGTAATAAGATTTTTGGTTATCATAGTTTTTTAGTAAGAGGTAACGTCCTATATTATTTATTTTATATTATTATTATGGCCTTTTAGTTAAATTGAAAAAGTTTAACTACAGTTAGTGTTAAGTATAGACACCTAGTGTAAAACTTGTCAATCATAATTCAAACGTCATTAAAAATATAGTTTCGTATGTCATATTAACCGTTTACTTATCTTCTTTAAAATCATAATTAAAACAACAATAACGTTACATGGTGTCAGAATTATAGAAAAACGTGTCAAATAAAAGAAAATACGTAAGAAAGTTGTAAAATGGCTACGAACGACGCAGTATCTGGAATAAAACCGCCAGCTAACCTACAACCTACAGACCCGCGAGATAAACGAGGATAAACGGCATGCGCACATCCCGTGCGAGGCTGCCATATTGGCGCCGTTTTTCGTCCTACCCCCACCACTGATTTTTAGAGGAGCTATATCTCCTTACTCTATAGTCTTCTTGCTTTTACTATACAGGGTGTTTACAAAATTAGAGATTTATTTTCAACTGAAGATCTAGTTAATAGGAATTAATTGCAAAACAATTATATTAATTTTACCACAGAACAGTATGCAACATTATGGTCAAAATCAAATTAATCAAAACTACATTATTTTCAAATGATTTATCTACCTTTACTTACTTACAGTGTTCTGACGATGTTTTCATGTCTCAAAATATCAAAAATATGACTCCAGTGAAGCTGTTATAGTTTAAAACTTGACTCATATTCAGTGTGCGAATATTGAACATGAGAAGGAAAATTTTCCAAATAATACTTGCACCTTCTTGGCAAGTCATCATAAAAAATGTTTTGCAAAGTTGTACTATAAATTTATACAAACAAATTCATGCCACTGATGCATGTGGTTAATAAAAAAAATCTTAATGGATAAATATTGCTTTAAAAGTATTGGATTTATCTCTTCATAAATATATATAAAAAAACTATTGAAAAAACCTGATACATCATAGGTAATATTCACTAAAAAACAATTGTTATGACAATGTGAGAGTGCAACTCCATTTCTAAGCTAATAATTTTTTCCAAATGTATATTTTCTAAACAGTGAAACTGGTTAACTAAGCTTATAATTTGAAAATGGTCTCACTATTTAGAAAATAAAGAAATGAACCTACGGTGAATGCCATATCAGCCGCAGCCAAAAAACTGTATTAATATGTAGTTATCAGTATTGATTGTGTTTAATTATGAGAAATAATGAAGAAACTGCTAAGCAAAAACTAATTTTTCTAAAACTAGCAAAACAATGCATTTTCTACAAAACCAACAATGTCTATTCTACAGTGTCCCAAATTATTATATAAGTAGCTCCACAATTAGTTCCTTTAAAGGATACATTTCATCATCAATAACTTACCAATGTGCTTAGAATTAATAGTTCTGGGAGTAATTACAAGTTATAAAAAAAGATTTTTTATGAAATGTTTAAAATACTTACAACATATGAATATTACACAAAATTAAATGAAAAATTAATTTAGTGATAAATCTGGTATAAAACAAAATGGTATATATTTTTTTTATATAAAATATCTATATTGTTAAAGGTACCCAATTAAAATTTGTTCTAAACTTTAAACTAAGTGTTAATTTACTCTGAAATGATGGTCTTCTGAGTATATTTGTAGAACCCCATGTAGAACTACTTATATAATCCAATATACCTTGCCGTAACTTAATTACCAAAAAGACACACCCAATTAGGCCCTTATTTAGTTTACTAACACAAATCAACAGTGTATTATTAAAATCTCCGGAATCTAGCATCCATGAAGGCATGAAAGAAAATTAGTAAAAGATAAAAATCACCACAAAAATTTGCTACATGTCCTAGATTAGTCAATCGATATAGAATATTATTTACTATTATTATCAACAAAGATATAAAGATTGCGTTCCCACTTCTTGAATAAGAAAAACACACCTATCTATGGACTGCATCATATGACTATGAATAAAAACAGTTTGACATTATAGAATTTATCTGAATATTTTCTTTAAGTGAGAATACAATCCAAATAAATGTTAGAAAGTTAGTAACTTACACCCATAGAGCTGTTAAGAGCAGAGCTCGTCAGTTCACCTGTCTTATCCGGATTCAGCGGGCAAACTAAGTCACCGTAGTCAGCTTCTCCCTTTGATTTTTTCCTCTTCAGCGAAAATTGCGACTTTTTTGCAACCTAAGTGACATCAGCCCAAAATTAATTGTCGACTTTCACTCGATAAAATACTCTGACATTCTCTTATTCATTCTTTCATTCACGTACTTTTGAATTTTATGTATCAGGACTACAATAGATAACATTTTTTTTGCTAGTGGTACACACAAGAGTTTTAAAAATTCTTTATGGAATGATATGGGATAACCAAAATTATGATTACCCCACAAGAGAAATAACTGGGAAAAAAAAACTGAATTGTAACCAATGAAAACCATTCCTTTTAAATTTTTAGAATTTTAGGTATAGCCCTTGAAATAATTCCGTGGACACAACTGCTGATGTAATTAAATAACAGCATGTACAGCTTAGCAAGAATAGGAAAAAGTGTAAGATTCTCTCTGTATGCGTAGAAGAGCGTTGCTGCATTCGGAGGGAAAAGGATGCACTTTATGCAATTTCCACTCGGTATTCACTCTGCAAAGGTCTCAATGCAACTGAGAAAAGACCAGGCTATTTACTGTGCATCTCAAGTAGTTTTGAGACTTGTCTCCCTATTCTTGCTAAGCTACAATTGTATGTAGTTAAATAATGTAATTCAAATGGTTAACCTAACAATTAAATATAATAAATGTATGAACATAAAGACACTACGCAAAGTAAATATAAAAAATGCAAGCAAAATTAAATTTTTTCTATGTTTGAAGTAATTAATATCAATTATAATTTTAAATATAATATAATTAATATATATATATATATATATATATATATATATATATATATATATATATATATATATATATATATATATATATATATATATTGTATTTTATATAATTTGTATAAAAAATACTCGGCAGTCTACAAGAATATTTGAAATACATATTTGACAAAATTATTAATTAAAAATTTCCAGCTGTTCTACCACAAGTGAATTGATATCGTAAAAAAATCTATTATGAAGAAAATGTTGTCTTTACCTAAAATAGAGGTATAGCGTATTGCAGATTTGTATTCTGCATTATTGTGCGTATTCCACATATAATGCTAAAATTATTGGGATATAAACAGAAAATTTGTCTTAATATTAGAGTGTAATTTTATGAAATTATAAAGTCTAATTGCAAAATAATATATACCAAAACATACAGCCCTCATCTGATGAGCCTCTCATAATATGATGCTCTTACGGGACTTTAAAAAAATGTTTCAAATGTTGCAGTTTTAAAACGCATGAAGAAATATTCTAGAAATATCATATGTTATAAATAATATATGAGACATTATAACACTAAAAAATGTACTACCCCCTCTAGATTTTTGAATTTCAAGTGATAAATTGATCATTTACCATTAAAATTACTTCCTTTTAAATATCATAAAAATATATATTTAATTAAGGAATTAAAAAAAATAATTAAATCATAAGGCTTAACAGGTCATTCTTAAACAATACATTAGGACATTTATATACATAATTGCAGACCCTATAATTATTATAATATACTTGAATTATATATTATAATATACTTGAAATAATCATTATAATATTTACTTGAAAGAATACCTGCTTCAAATTTTATTTGTCTGAATGCAAAATGTTATTCATTCATATTATTTATGCATACAGTTCCAATACAAAATAAGTTATACACGAAGTGGAAATTACCTTCCAGATTTTTTTAGACATTCTAGTGTCAATAATTTGTGTATTTTATGAAAATGTACAAAACACAGTGAGAAATTTTTAGTGTAGAAAGAAAACTACTTTGATGGTCAAATTTAGAATTATAGTTGGTGGCTTTTGCTTGCTAATTTTTTTGTAAACCACATTCTTAATCCACAGTTTCCTAAACTCCCTGAAAATATAATAAACAATAAAAAGCCGACAATACAAATATCCCACATAGTGACATAATAATAAATGGATATTGTAAAAACTTGGAAATAAAAATAAATGTTGCCAAAAAAATTTCATATTTTTTGAAAAATTATAGCATTTAAATATTGTAAATATTGTTTCGTCACTTGCTGCTCTTTGACAGCCACTGTATAAATATTATTTGATTATTGGGTGATTAAACGATCAATAGAATAATTTGCTGCAACCATCTTATATCGTAGTCTTTTGATGAGTGAATAACGTAGAAAATATTTCGTTCTTTACCAAACAAATTATGTTTTTACAGTCCTCTGTAAGTTTCCAATTAATTTAGTTCTGATATTTTTGTGCCTGTTGATAATAATTGATAAAGTACTTCTGAAGGGTTCATCTATGGCACCAGTATACATACCTTCAACTTTGAAGATGGCGTCAGTGGTATATAACCCATCGTCGCTTCAGTTTCTCTCTTCTCTTGGATGATATCCTTCCCAAGTAATTCTTTAAAGTGTGTATTGAGGTGTCGGCGCAACAACGTCTTACCTGGCGGTATTGACAATAAGGAGGCTAGCAACTCTGCGTTGAATTTAGGCTCTAGGACCATTAGACCACCGTGAACACCAGCGCCTCTTAGATTCGGCGCGTATTCCGCTAAATCGACAGCCCTTAACCACTCCATTACCCTGCCAAATCATCTTCTTATAGTCTATTTTATGTCAACTACAATTATTAATATTGATATCTTTTAATGCAAGGCAACACCTTATATTTTCTATATACTGCTAATAGTGAGAAAAACCTTCACTACCTAGAGTTTCAAACACTTTTGTGCGGGAATGTCATCCCTTAGATGATTCCGAGAGAAACTTATTCAATTTGACAGAATATCACATTATACACTGCCCAATTTAAAAAAAATATGATTCTTTACCTGTGGGTTGTCCATAAGGATATCTGCTTCGGTATAGGACGTGAGGGATCCTCCGGCAGTGACCTTCTTTGCAAGCATCCTGGCTCATAGTCATTCTCCCGCAGCACCTGAATACCCCTTTTTATACTAGCAACGTGTAGCATGGATGTCACGTGTAGTAAAGCTAAATCATCTATAGTCAGTCTGTGTAACACCCTTCCATCTACCCTATTTATCAAGAAGTTCTCTTTGTGTTGGGGCAACCCTGTATCGTCCAGCCACCTTAACACCCAAGCTGTATCCAATTTACCCGCTTTGGTTAAAAATGGATCGCTGGAGCCATTCTCTTGCGTATCGATAAGAGCCAGTTGTAATTTTTTTCGATGTAAGGGATTTTTAATGTTTAATTCCTTCTCTATTTCGTTTATGGAGGCTTCTTGTAGTTGCTGGCCGCTTTTGACCCAACGTTTGGCGTCTGTCACGTAGTTATCTAGACCTAGATCTTGAAGCCAGTCACATATATTCTCAGAATCCCACTCGGCAAAAGGCTTGTCGGGCCTGGATAGAAAAAAAGTAGTTCCTAGTTAAAATTCAAATACGAAATAATACAATTTTTACTTGGGCATGAGATGTGGTTCACTCCAGCCTAACCTTGCAGCAGCAGTAGCCCTCACGCCCCCTCTTTGGAATTCGTTTAAGCCCGGAAGGTCATCCAAATTTCCAGAACCTGACCGTTTCATTCTACCAAATATTTTTTTAATTCCTTTGCCTTTATTAAAGGACAGACTAGGCGATCCAGGCGACTCCATTGTACCTTCTTCTATCATAATTTTTTCTGTTTCAGCTAAGGAAATTGTTAATAAAGAAAATATAATAAAATATGCTGTAAAGCGGCATACAATAAAAAAAATATTGCTGTTTCAGAGCAAGAATAAGGCAGTGAATGATTAATGGAAAATGTTATTAGAGGTTATGTACATATATTGGTATTCATTTTTATTATTCTAAATAATAAGTAATAGTGAAAACATAAAAGTATAAAAATAGTACTATTTTATATTTATTTGCAACATGAAATCTTCACTTGTGGCCGACCAATACGCAACAATATGCATTATGAATGCATTAAAATACACAGAACCGTACTTAGCCTTTTCTATTTAAAAGTTCCAAAAAACATAATTTATTTAATATTTATTTAATTTATAGAAACAATAGAAAAAGGAAAGAACGCTTATATAGGATTTGTAGATTTAGAAAAAGCTTTTGATAACGTAAGATGGGAAAAAATGTTCGAGATACTAAAGAGCGCGGGAATGAAGTATAGAGATAGGAGAGTAGTACACAATCTATACATAGAGCAAACTGCTGTTATAGAAGTAGAAGGGGAGGAAAGGGAAGTAGGTATTAGGAAAGGAGTAAGACAAGGATGTACGCTATCACCACTAATTTTCAATCTGTACATCGAAGAGGCGATTAATGTGGTAAAAGATAGAGTGGATTTCGGGATTAAAGTACAAGGACAGAAACTAAAAATGCTGAGATTCGCGGATGATATAGCAGTATTAGCATCTAGTAAGGAGGAACTAGAATCAGCATTGAACGAAATGGAGGCAGTGTTGACAGAGGAATACGGAATGAGGGTGAATAAAAACAAAACTAAAGTGTTAGTGTGCAGAGGGCGCGAGAGCAGAGCAAAAACGAAAGTACAAATTAATAATGAAAGATTGGAGGAAGTTAAAGACTTCACTTATTTAGGAAGTAAAATAAATTGGGATGGAAGAAGCGATAAAGACATAAAACAAAGAATAGCGCAGGGTCGAGTAGCTTTTAACAAAAAGAAAGCACTTTTATGCTCGGGGGTAATAAACTTTGAAACAAGGAAGAGATTTTTGAAAACATATGTATGGAGCACGGCACTTTACGGCTGCGAAACCTGGACGGTCGGGGAAGCAAGTAGGAAGAAATTAGAAGCTTTTGAGATGTGGTGTTACCGAAGAATGGACTGATAGGGTTAGAAACGAAGAAGTATTGGAGAAAGTCGGCGAGAAAAGGAGTATGTGGAAAAACTTAAAGAAGAGAAGAGATAGAATGGTAGGCCACTTGCTGAGACATGGGGGAATAGTCCGCGATATTTTGGAGGCAGAAATAGGAGTGAAGAAAGGCAGAGGTAGGCCTAGATTAGACTACTGCTCGCAAATAGTAAGGGATGTAGGTTGTAGCACAATTAGCGAAATGCGTAGGTTAGCACAAGATAGGAGAAGCTGGAGGTTAGCGTCCAACCAGTCTTAGGACTGATGACCTAATGATGATGATTTAATTTATAAAAATAATCTTAAGTTGGAAATTATTAATTGTCTAGCAGGGATTACTAGAATATATAAACATTCCTTTGCCAGAAAGGGCAGAGTTAGGTCTGCCTTTAATAACATAAATATAATAAATGCATAAAAGAAAAGCATATACTGTGCCTGGCGCAATAACTTGCATGTGAAGATTGATAGATTTGTATTTCAAAAATATCAAAATAAATTATGTGTATTTTTTTATAAATATAAAGATGAAATAAATAAGTATTAATAATAATGATAAGAAATGAAAATATAAAACAATAAATGAATGTGAAGTAGTAAATGAACAAAATATAATTATTATATTATATTCTTCTGATGTTAAAGATAATATGGTACTTTATATGACCAAGTAGAAAAAACGATATATTTTCTAATTACAGGTTTTTTCAGGCAACACGGTACAATAGAACATTGCCATACATGGAGCAGCGCTTTCGAATTTTGGGATAAAGTGGGCTAAATCTAAATTAATAAATCAAAAGAAAAATAATTATTACTAAATAAAGATTCACTTTTAATTGGTTTTGAATTAAACCAGCACAATTAAGCATAATTTATAGAAACATAATGATTTGCTAAATTTATATTGCCTATTATTACCTGCCCTTCTCAATGTTGCTATGCTTTGGGATTTTTAATATTGCAAACAAATATGAAAAAATCCATACTAGAAATGTTACTCACACAGTTGACATCATTAGATGAAACAAATACAGTAACACTGCAATCATTTAGGCAACGTTAATATATCTAGTCTAGAACGATTATTATAAATGCATGCAATTGTTTTGAAAGAACTTTTTAGACTAAAATGTGATCATGATTTGATGTTGAACTCCATCTGCCTTATTCTCAAAAAAGAAGCATAAATAAAAGATAAAGTGCACATTGACTGTAATATTATTTAAAAAAGCAAATAATAATGTAACATAAGTAGATAGCTCAAGTCACATGTTTTTAATAAAGATAATGAGGTTATAGATTTAACCCTACTGTTGCTTGATGTATGAATGAGAGTATTTTATGTAAGTGATTGCTGATGGGAATAGTTGATCAGTAAGTGTTCATATATGTTGTTGGTATTCAAAGTTGTAAATAGATGGAAGCCAAATACGAGACTTGATTTTAGAATTTAATATTAAGGCATTTAGTGCTTAACCAAAAAATGCAATAAGGTATACAACCAGCAAATTGGATTAAAATAATTTTGCAGTGACAATTTCTTTTACTTATAACATATTGGTTACTAATATAAAAAATAACCGAAAGTATAAAATATGATAAATTTTATTCAAACACAGAAACTTTCTACATAAGTTCAAGTACTGAAAGGTTCTGTCGATGCTTTCATAATTGTAATACATTTTCTCGGATTTTTATATATTTTCATTGAAAAGTTGTAAACAGTCTAAAGATTATGTAATCAGACTTTATAAATAAATATGGGTAAGAACAAAATTGATTTGTTCCAAATTTTATATTTTTCAATTACGATTTAAAGAAAATTATAACTGATTTACAAAAAAAAAACATTTCAAATTGAACAGTAAATTTTGAATTCCAAACAGTTGGGTGCACAATATAACTTCGGAAATATAAAATATAATAACCTGAAAAACAGTGAATGAATTAATTGATTTCAAATAATCTTAAACAGAATTTTATGTTCCCTCTAAGAACAAAATTATTCAACAATGTATAATCATAATTTCCAATAAACCGAAAAACCTGTTTAATGTACCTACTTTAATGGTTAGAAAGTTATTCTTTACAATTTGTATTAATTTAGTAGAAATAATGGGATATACAGTAAATTATTTCTAACTAAAAAAATTAAGTGAATACCGAGATGAAAGACTCAAAAAAATTGTTTAATACTGGAAGTACAATTGAAAAAAATAATGAGATGCTTTCAATACATTCTCCTGGAATGTAGGCAATAACGAATTAATTTTAGTGTTAATTATGCTCTTGGTCATTAGAAATCAACATCATCTTCAGGATAAGAGCGGAATCAACTCTGTAATTAAACTTAAAACGTTGCGTAGACAAGGGTTTACTCATATTCTTACTCATGTTTTCATAGTGGAAAATACGTTTTTCAAATTTGCGTGATTTAAATGAATGTTGAAGAAAAGATTCTCTGCTAGATTGAAACTACAAACATTGGGATATTTTAAGGATCATAACATTGTATCAATATAGAAAGTTGATTTTACATTCTTCTACATCAGGAAGAAGTCGATATATATAATGCAGTGTCACGTTTAATGTGTAAAGTAGTGTGTAATTTTTGGGAAAATTATGTACTTTTGATCTGATACATACATTCTTATGAAGTAAAGAGTGATGCAAATGTTGAAGTTGGCAACTTAATAGTGACTACGTTATTAACATCCACATATTTTACAGAATAGAAAGAAAATATCTAGTGAGAAGAATACAACATATTTTTGGGCCGACTTACCTATCGTATTTTCAGGAAGGATCGCTACAACAAAATATTCATAAAGAAGCCAAAATAATCACTGTAAGCACTTACTTTCGCCCTATTTCATATATAAAAAAATAAATAAAAGTGACTCATCAAAGCAGGGTTAAACATTGAAATGGTGAGCATATGTAATGGATGCATTCAAGCCTAGTTAGGCCATAATGTTAGTACTCTTATGGCACATGTGCATGCCTAAAGACCAGAGCTATCACCTAGATTGGGTACCGAGAAGCCCCTATGTCTGCCCCCCACCAGAGAGGAAAATCCCCTACCGAAGGCAACCCCTTTTTTGCTCCCGTTTGCCGGATTTGCGTTGGTGTCCACGCCGCCGCTGCCGTTCGCTATGAACTGCTGCCTAGGGAGGCTACCATATTGTATGTCAATCTGCCTCTTGTACGTTGATGGAGGAGTCTGAAAAAAATTGATAGCAATTCAACAATTATTGGAAATTAAGACGATTCAAGTATCAATATTAAGGATTTCATGAATGAATATGTTTTTCAGTAAGTTATAAAGCCATTGAGTTCCTTACTGTTGAAGGGAGAGCAGTATGCATGTGACTTTAGTGTACTGACATTAAAGAAGGCAAAGTTTTCATAATAAATGGGCCAACAGCAATAAATATCTATAAATGGGGGAAAGATTTACAGAATGTTATTTAAAGCTAGTACTACCAATATTAATTATATTTCACCAATATATATTGGTGAAATACAATTAATATTGGTAGTACTAGTATATATAAATATTAAATTAAATTTAAGAAAATTTATAATGAATGGATCCGCACTAAGTTTCATTTTACATAGGCTGATACTGAATAAAGTAGATGCTAGATTGTTCTTAGAATTATAATGTCAAAACTGTTTAAATATTAGTTTAGTTGTATGCCAACACATAAAACTTTTCATGTATCATTTAAGACTCTATTTGTAAATAAACCGTTTCAAAAATATAAGAATTAACAACACAGCAATAGACTTTCTCCTTCTAAAATTCGACTTGATTGCTTTAAAGGAGGAATACAAATAAAAATAATGCTAGCCATAAAATCAATCCATGAGGACAAGAGCCAATTATCTCAGGTAGAAATCAAACTTAATTAACAATCTCAATTAGATATCTTTAGTAGATTTTGGGAACTAGTTGTAAAATTGGAAGTGTGTAAAACATGCATACAAGTAATCTATTTTTACTTTATAACAAGAGGCCATAACTTCACAGTGAATTAAAAAAAGGACATGGTGTAAATATAGTATGTTTCTTTCCTTCTATTATTGATCATATTTGTTATATGAACATCATTTTATTGAAACTAACAGAACAAAAGGCGTTAATCTATGGGCTATTGTGATATTTAATACAGCGGCCCAAAACATTAATAACATTGAAATAAAAAAAGAGAACTAAAGCCCACTAACGGCATTGGAAGAAAATTATGAAGAAAACATTAAATCTAGTTAAAATATTATTAACACTATGTACAGCTTGTCAAAAATAAGAAAAAGTGCGATGTTATCTGTGTATGCGTAGAAGAGTGAGGCAGCATTCGGAGGGAAAACGATGCACTGTATGCGCGGCCAGATCGAACTTTGTGTACATTCATACATATCATATTCACTCTGCAACGGTCTCAATGCGACTGAGTAAAGACCAGGCTATTTACTGCGCATCTCGCGAGCGGTTCGATATAGCAGTTTCGAGACTTGTTTGTATTCTTGACAAGCTGTATTTACAGGTTTAACTGCATTGAAATATTTTTCAGATAAAAGTCCCTGTTCAACAACTGTGACATAAATTATAATTAGTTTTGTTTATTACCGTGGTTTATAATTATTATGAAATATTCATCAACAAAAACTAGTAAATTATTTCTATGTAAGTTTTTCTAGCAAATAATGAAAATAACCACATTAATTAATATTCACAAGGATAGTTTTAGTAGGGCAGAATCATTTTATGTGAAGCAGTAATAGAATGGTGCATGATTTTATTCTGATAAAACGTTCTAAATAGAAAATAGGTGCAAATAGAATAAAAATAATTTACCTTCGGTGCTTGAACTTCCTGTTGGACTGGCGTAGATGATTCCATCCTTCTTGGACTATTAGCAGTAGCCGATACTGGACTAGGGGATGGTGACATTCTCACGTTCAGTGCCTGTTTATATTAATGATAGTTAATATATTAGCATGTGTAATATAACCTGATATATGGACATTATTTATTTTTATATGATAAATAGTAATAGACTAAGTATTTAATTAACAGACGTTGCCTTAGATTGATATATTTGCTTGCTATATATGTTAATTAATACAGCATTTCTATGATTGAAATAATATTCCAATTTAAAAAAAAAATGTAGGCTTGTAAATAATGAATAATTTTATACATTTTATATGTATTGTTAGACAATAGGGTTTTATCATTAAAAAAACATATGCTCTAGAAATAGAATTTTCAGAAATCAGTATGTTTAATTTGAGAAAAGATGATTATATTGAGAAAAGATGATTGCAACCTTATATTTTCAATAGGATATATCAATATATTGGCAAGAATACATGAAATTAACAGTATAAAATGATAGAATCGCTTATTAACACTTCTTATGTTGTAATTATTGACGAAAAATTAAAATAGAAAAACAGAAATTTATTAGTTAACTCCATTCAAGGTTATCAAAATACCGTACTTATGTAATAGTTTTGGAAAAAAGTTCACAGTACAGAAATCAGTCAAAACTGGTTAAATAAAAAATTGCAATTTAAAAAATAATGGCGTAATATGTACTTAAACAACCACACTACAAATACATAACATAGTACAACAAGTATATAGATGAGGGTTGCAAAGGGGGTGAAGCCGTATATTTGCCGTATATTTAATATTATGATATAAAAATCCTGAAATTCCTTTGAACAAAAGGTAGTAGCTTTATCGATTGCTAATTTTGACGTGGTAGATGACATAAGAAAAACTATTCAATCTATTTAGAATGTGCATCAAATAGAATCAGGAAATGTTTATTCAAAATTGGGTACTTCTGCAGGTCAAGGCCAATTATTTAATTCCTGCGTTAATCGGACGATTTTTATATATCAACCAATATTCGTACTATCTGAAAACCTCGATATTTTTGTCTAGTCCTGGCTACCAAAAAAATATATAGACAAACTTTTTATTTTTGCTACCCCCATATGAGACAAAGGAAGATCTTTTAGTATTTTTTCTCTTAAATAAAACGGTATAATTAATCTATTGTTCCAATTTTCTCCTATACTTAGTTCATCTTTGATTTTAAGTCATTATTAATTTCTTTGGGCCACTGTGTACGTAAATATTTCATTACTTGCGATAAATATTCATCCGAAATAGAATATTCTTGAACCTGTCTAAAATTTATAGGAAAATTATCCGACCTGACATATTCAATATCATCGATAATGATAATTAGATAATATAACTGCCTAACGACGTAATCTATTAGTTGAAAATTGAGGAAGACCTTTATTGGGATAAAAAATTGACATGAGGGGCTTATGATCTGTAATCAAAGCAAAATAACGACCTTAAGTAACGATTAAATTTCGATGACACAAAATACTAAGCTCAAATATTTCAAAAATCTTATTATACATAATAAGACTTGTCAAAATGGTTCTGTTTACCTGATTGCTAGAATGCTGAATTGGAGTAGAGGTCAATTGAGGCTGCGATGTCATCCTAGGCATAATGGGTGGTTTCTTCACGTCGGGATTGTTGTTGTATTGACTGTTTCTTAATTCTAAATTTTCCCTTTCTAGGGCCGCCTGTTGCAGCTTCAGTTCACTCATAATCGACATCAGTTCTAATTTTTGTGTTTCTAACGAAGATCTGGATAAAACTTCCTGAAACAGAAACAATGCACATTTTACTATATATCACATATATTAAAGGCAGCACTATAAGTTTGACATGTAAAGAAGTATCATATTAGAAAATTTGTATTTTTTAGAATATATTTCGTAGTAATGGTAAAAAATTATTTGTATAATTCAAATAATTGTCTGCAAATCCATGTTACTTATTCTACAGGATATTCTGGGGATATCATCTATCTATCATTCAATGTTTTTTCCATTATTGAACATAATTCTACTTTTTATGTTTTCTGACAAAAAAAAAATCTAATAGCGAATGTAATTATCTTTATTTCTTTTAAACCTATTTTTTGCACTAAATGTTCCGGGTATTAATTTTGAAATTATGTTCGATCTATTTGGTTATAATGTACCATCAAGAAAGAATGTAATGAAACATTTTCGATATGTTTTCCTGAAATCTAGGCAATACTGAATTGATTTTTGAGTTAATTATGATATTTTTATGTGACCATTACGAGGCTTAGAGCATGACTAACTTAAAATAAACAGTTTTAAAACTTTAAAACGGACTTTTCCGCGTGTAGAACATCTATATCTCGAAATTGAGTAGCCGAGAAAAAATAAACCAATACTAAATATATATTCACATATTCTGCGTGTGTTTTATGCGACAGTGCTTTCTCATAACCCATGGATAGGGTGGGGTGTGTCCTATCCACATCAAAATCAATAGGTGTCATCTGGGAGACGTCCCCGATCAGAATCAGTCAAAACTCGATCGATCCGACATGACTGAGTTGAGTTATTGTGTTAACAAAAAAAAAAAAATTCTCAAATAGTCCACCGTCGTGTTTTCTCATGACCCATGGACAGGGTGGGGTGTGTCCTATCCACCTCAAAATCAATAGGTGTCGTCTGGGAGATGCTCCCGATCAAAATCAGTCAAAACCTGATCGATCTGACACGATTTAGTTGAGTTATCGTATTAACAAAAAAATTTCTCAAATAGTCCACCATCGTGCTTTCTCATGACCCATGGACAGAGTGGGGTGTCCTATCCACCTCAAAATAAATAGGTGTCGTATGGGAGACATTCCCGATCAGAATCAGTCAAAACCCGATCGATTCGACACGATTTAGTTGAGTTATCGTGCTAACAAGAATAAATGCCGACGACAGCGACGCATACACAGCAAACATTTCTTAAAAACAGTTTTTTTTTGTTTTTAAGCCGAAAATCTTTTCACGGCAATGTATGAAAAGTGTGTCATCATTATTTTTACTTTTCCGTACTCAACTATACCATACCGGAAAAGTAATTCAATCGTGTAAAGAAAAGTGGGAATTTTTTTTCTAGCGTCTATTTTTCGTTTTTCGGCCTAAAAACAAAATGGTTTTAAAAAAATATTTGCTGTGTGCGTGTCGTTGTCGTCGGCATTTATTCTAGTTAGCACGACAACTCAACTAAATCGTGTCGGATCGATCGGGTTTCGACTGATTCTAATCAGGGACGTCATGTATTGATTTTGAGGTGGATAGGACACACCCCACCCTGTCCATGGGTCATGAGAAAACACGATGGTGAACTATTTGAAAAAAGTAAAACTGTCGCCTAAAACACATATTCTGCATTTATGTGTTGGTTTATTTTTTCTCGGCCACTTAATGTCGAGATAGAGATCTTCTACGTGCGGAAAACTCCGTTTTAAGGTTTTAAAACTTTTTTTTTCTGGTTTAATCCGAAGTGTTTTGTGTTTAAAAAACACAAAAATATAATATTCATAAATAAATAAAATACGCTAATTAAGGCAATATATATTTACTGATATAAACTTTTCTTCTTTTTTTAATCAGTTGGGAATAGAGAGAAACATTTTTGCACAAGTTGTATGTCATTAATTTCAACACTTCGTAGATTATATTATGTACCTCATTACATTTGTATATTTTATATACAATATGTGTGTATTTCTCAACATTAACATGCTTATTTAAATAAATATGGATTACAATAAAATACAAAATTATCCAGTAGATATCAAAGAAGAAGTTCTTCATCAGAGTATTGAAATGTATTAATAAAATTTGGCGACCAATTCCATAGCAAAGGAGGTATACCATTATGTATGATATATTACAAACAGATTGTCGGCTACGAGTAATAACGATTGTGATTCCTACATCAGTCGGCTGGGCGTATTTTAGATGGAAAGTTAGTGCTATTCACTAAGTAAATATCGCCTCCACAAAAATAAATGCGCATAAAAATACTTTTAACCTAATGAACTGACACTTTAGAGTGTATTTAATCAAAAGATATTGATTCTCCACGTGAAGCTAGAAAAATTAGTTCAAGTCAGTTAATATTGATGTACATTCTACGCGCAAGAATAACAAGCAAATTGTTTATATATAAGAAGGAGAAGGATGAGGACTCAAGCGTGCCAAGCAACAGAATTAAATCTTAAATACAGAATAAAAAACTGTGGTTATGTGTGAACGAGGCGACAGAGTCTAAACAATCTATTAATCTTAAAGTACGTGCACTGGAACCTTTTAAACCGTTATATTTATTCTTATTAACTAGTAAACAATTACAAAAATATACTGGCGAAGCAATTACAATATCAACCTTCAAGAAATCAACTGTTAATGTTTATGACTGATTGTGTCGCAACCATCAGTTCTCTAAGATGTTTGCTTAAAGAAGATTGTATCAACTTATGACATATGTATATGCGTAAACTTCATGCATTACATCTTGTGGAAATTCCAAAGAATTGTCACATTAAGGAATTTCCAAAATTGTATCCAAACATGAATGGGGTAATATTACATAAAAGCAGTGCTTTTCAAATCTCCTGAACTTATTCGAGAATCTCACAGGTCCCTGATCCACCACAGCTGACTTTTATACGTTGGGGGGGAACATTAGGTTACAGGTAGCATTTTATTATTTTAAAAATTTCCACAAAATAAAGTCTGTAGATGCTCATATTCATGTATGAGTAGATTTACAAACATTCATAATAATTACAATAGATTCGTGGAGGCAATTACAAAATCCTTCATTATCGTTAGCGAAGTTACTGCAAATAGTGGCCGTCATACACATACAAATACATGCTTTAAGTGACCCAAAAAGTAAGAGTATTATAATAAAATTGTGTAGTGTTGTAAAGAAGATTAAGATATTATCGCATTAAGACAAATTTGAAGTGATTGCGAGTTATTTACAGTAATTATGGAATGTCAAAGATTATTTTAATTATGCAGATATTACATCCCTAGATGTCGAACGGTCGTTCTTTTTATAGAGGTACATCGTTCGATTACGATAAGTTGGAATGTCTGTTGAAGATAAGATGACACATCTGTGAAAATATACCTGATACTGCAGATTTTTCACCAATCTCTTATAGCCTGTTACAATGACGTTTAACAGGGTACGTGTTTTAATGTTTTATAAATTATAACCTATTATTACTTGTTATTTTATGTTATGTACCTCTTATTATGCGCACGCCTATGGTATCCGGACTATTTTGCCAGCTCTATAGTTATTAATCTTGCTTTAGAGGCTTCAGGAAGGAAAGGAACGAATCGAAATCAGTGATGTATTGTTCATTAAATGGAACAGACATTTGGTACGATAAACTTAAACTAAACAAGTATAAGCTTACCCTTTGAAGTTTCTCCTCGGCTTCTGATAAAAGCTGTTTCTTTTCCTGCAATAACTTTTCCAGATCTGAGATTTTATCCGACTGGGCTTCGATTTGTTCTGTGAGAACTTGAACCTGCAACTGAAGGTTGTCCCTTTCATACTGCATCTTCCTGAACTTCTCATCTTGCTCTCCCGGCTGAAAAAAGAACGTCGATTCATGAAAGACGGAATGAAATAAGTGAATCAATACACATAAGAGAATTGTATTGTAATAAATAAACAGATACATTTTTTAACAGGTTTACTTATTTGCATAGTATTAAATTGAACGCACATACGTTTATTTAAAATTTACATGTTTAATTATGTATGTGAGATTAAAAAAATATTATGTACAAATATTTCAAGATTCATTCAAATTGGAAGGCTTTATTTAATAAAATAAGAAACAAATGCGAAGAATGTTAAAAATCATCAAGTGGTTAACCATCATGATTATCCTATGCATTTGCTAACGTCTCTTTTTTTAATATCGTCTTTTATATCGATTTTCAAAATATACAGAGCGATGTATGAAAACGTCTAGGACAGTAATATTGTATTACAGCACATCAATTTCAAAATCAAATCAATCGTAAAATGATATAATTCAAAGCCATAAAGTCATAGAGAATACTTTCTGTATTTGAACATATTTATAAGCAACCAAATCAAGTACAATTAATTCGTCATGTTAGGGTGCCTATTCTTCATTGTATTTATTTATTCGGTTGTTAGTGTCATATAAAAAAACCCAACGACGTTAAACCTAGACAGCGTGGGGGCTACTGGTCGGGTTTATTTTCATTCCCAGTTCATCAAACTGTGTACTCAAATAATTGATCAACTGCGTGTTATAATGTTATAATGGGTATTATATTGCTCGAGATAAATTCCTTCTAGATCAGTTAGTGGCAAGTTGTCCTTGAAAATTTTAAGAATTCTCCATGGAAAATGATCTATCTATTTCGAAATATCCCATACTATAGATTCTGGTTGAATTCTCCCTCGTGAATTGGTATTAAGATAATATTGGGACGTCACCTGATCAATACTGAAGATTTCTTTCTGATAAAAAGTTCGCCTTTATCGAAAGTGTATCCTTTAGATCATACTACATTACTATTGAATACACGATGTTCTTCACATTTATTTAAAACGAAATTAAAACATAAAATTTCAATTTCGACGACATCCGTTTGATATAGTTGTTGTGGTATTAAATTATGAAGTGTACTAACTTTTTTCATAACTGCAAATTGTTATTTTCGCCAAGCTACACAATTAGGAGTAGTATATATTTTTAACGTAGTTTAGGGTTTTTAAAGGAAATATACTATCGTAAAATGTGTAATGATTTCTTTGTATGGAGTCCGTCTCTATAGTGAAAGACGCCGGATATTTTTTTTAATTTTGAAAATAAACGTAATACGTGAGTTAAAGTTTGACGGGTTACTTTTGAACGTGTCATTTCATTATTGTACACAGTGTGTACACACGTAACTGGATTTAGTGAAACATTCCACTACTGTTAGTGTGTGAAAATTTGGTAGGTAACTATTTTTTTAATTATCTTGTTGAAATGATGGAGAATATAATATTATTATATTATCACATTTAAGAAATTCTATGATTTACGGGCGATTCTGAAGAAGATAAAAGAAAATAGTTGACAAAATCTGAAAAATACTGAATAAATAATATTTCAAATTAAAAAATGTATTGTATCTATTACCGAATAATGTACCAAGAGTAGGTTTTGATTAGTTAAATCCGTGTATGAATGTTGAGTTCTCTCGTTGTTTCTCACATATCACCCTGTATATTTTGTGTAGATTCAGATTACCAGTTTGTGTAATATCTAAAGTTAAATCTCAAAAATGAATTTGCATACCATCTCTGCAAGCAATTCTGATGTAAATGATTTTGGATACAATAATTATTTAAATATGGCTGCAAACATTTGGTCTCCTTTTTACTGTTTAAATAATTAGCAGCGTTTATTAATCTTGCAGTGACCATAAGAACTTTGTCGTTAATAGTCGAATCAATGTTAAAATACCTAAGTTACAGTCTACAACTTAACTAATATAAACAACGATTATTAATTTTTAACATTCTAATTACAAGTATTATTTATCTTATAAAATAAATTAGAATCAATTTATCATATTTATAACATTTTTGATTGGAAGTGGTTTTTTATTATTAGCACTTATACACTGCGATAACTGATAATCCGAATATACAAGAGTCACATACTGTTGTTCAGAAAATCCGGAAAGAAACTATTTCTAAATAGTAAAAAATCCTCAAATTGAATTTACATTTATACTTACAATTACTTATGACTTTTGAAAAACATATTTCTAAATGATAAAAATACTGAGGGTGGTTCAAAAACTATAATTTCTTAATTTTATAATCGTCATTTGTTCTTTGTTTTAATCAATTTCGATGATGCAGTAAAAATTGTACGAGGGGCGTTCTAATACAAACGAGAATAATTTCTTTTTAGATTTATTGAAGACCAAAAAATTAACCAAAAATACTTCATTTTTCTACATAATCTGTTTCGATTACACATCGAATTGGGGTTTTTTGTTCATCACTGTACAAAGAGAGAACGGGTCTGGAGACAATTGTGCACGAACGACTTCACCCCCGCATCATTGTTGAAATGTCGCCCCCCTAAAGCCTATTTTTACGGTTTAAACATGTAAAAATCGAGGTAAAATAAAATTTCTGACGTGTTTAGTTTGCCGTATGGGGCCTGGAATTGTCCTGAAGCAAAATGACGTCCCCGACAGTTTGTCGTAGCCTTTTTCTCTGATAAGCGGCTTTCACTTTGCCCAAGAGAGTGCAGTAAGTAAGCAGCATTCATTGTTCTGTTCATGAGGGAAATCCAGTAAAAGGGCGCCTTTTGAACCCCAGAAAACCGTCGCGAGAACTTTCCCTGCTGACAAACGCATTTTGACCGTCTTCGAGACGGATCTCCATCCTCTCATCACTCTTTGTTCGCCTGCTTGCTATTGAGAGTGTAATGATAAACTCAACTCTCGTCACAGGTCACAGTGTGACTAAGGAAAAGGTTATTTTCAATAAGGCCCTAGGCCGGCGATCGTAGGGTTCATTTTCAACTCTCTCTCGCCCTTCAGAGAATGTTTCGTGCCAATAAAACACTCGTGGCGCTAAAAGGGTATTTTCACCGAACTGTATTCGCAATCTCGCAAAATATTACTTAGACGGGCTCCCTCCCGTGTGAAACACTTAATTATGATGAGTTGCGGGTGTACATTGCTCTCGCTCATTTTTGCTACTGCCACACCAACGTTCCCAGAGCTACGTCGGTAATAATTCCCGCCCCCCATTACCCCTTCCAACAGTTCCCACCAGTACCTAACCCAACCCTGCTTCTTCCAAGATTGCCCACCTGAAAATCTTATTTATATTTGAACGCCCCTCGTAAAACTTTTGTATTTGAAAAACGTCGTAATGCCTTTTTAAATTTAATCCTACATCCTGTATCTGTATTTGATAACGATTAAAATAAAAAAAAAACACTTAATATAAAAATTAATTAAATACCAAAGTAATAATCTTTATTTTCAATTGAATTTTTTGAATAAAACCCTTACTTGAAGAAAAATTACGGTATTAGTATTTCTTCTGTATTTCATGTTGATCAATGATTTATCCTGTATATTTACGAACCAAATTTTTTACATTACACATCTCCGTCTGTAATACCTATAAATATCGGCGACAAATAGTCGACAATCAAGCCCAATTATATCTATTATTGGGCGCCAGTTTTGGGTGGATTCCTCTAGTTTATTTTAGTGTATCGTATACTATAAACTAGTATCCAGATTTTAGGTAATTCAAAAATGTTCAAGTAATGAAAAATACAGAGAATTAGCGTAAAAAGAAAAACAGTACACAGAATTAGCATAAGCTAATAACATTACATACAACTAAGTGGTCTTTGATGCTATAAATAAGATAAGATAGAAACTATAAGTCACTTTCTGTGTTATGCAGTAGTAACAGAGTGTCATTAAATTACAAGTATTGTATATACAATAAGATCATATACAATATGTTAATTTTAGAAAGTGGATAATCTTGAAGGGATTCTGGGTCAACGTATTCTGGGGAAATATTTTTTAAGGATATGGTTTTATAAGTTAAAAACACATGAAACACTTCTGTAATTCCAAAATCATTCCATAAATATACTATAATTTACAGAACTTTCAGTTATATTGCGAATACTTTAAAAATAAAAGGGAAGATAGCGAAATAAATATGCTTAATATGTTCCTATTGTATAGCTTTTACTGAAATTAAATATTATGTTAAAATATTATGAAAATTGTACAGTCAAAAATTGTAGCTGTGTTTAACGATAATTTAGTAAATCTAACTGTGTATAGAAGGAACAGTAGGAATTACAGTATAGAAATAAGATTGCAGTAAATATTAAGGAACTGTTGTCTTTTTTAAATTTGTTGAATTCTTGCGGATACTGCTTTGACACTGGAATGCATCAGAAAATAAATATCATGTATATTAAAAAATATTAGGAAACTAAATAATAATTAGGATAAACTAATATTATATAATGTTTATAGTTTGAAATTTTATCCTTTCATCCGTTTTTGAAATATTTTCTACCAAATTGGGGGATTAAAAACATTTTAATCAGATTATAATAATTTTTGATTATATATTTCTAACCATTTAATAAAATATATATGTATACTAATATTTCTTTACACAGTGTTTACGATTCCAAACTATTTCTCCATAGTTCTGAATACACTATTTTTATTAAAAATACCTCTTATATATATATATATATATATATATATATATATATATATATATATATATATATATATAAGTTATAGTTATAATATAATATTATAATATTTCAGTTTAAATAATAGTATAGAAAGTTACATATAAACACAATATGCCGTGAGTCCGAAAAGTAATGTATAAATTGATATTGTTTTTTTTTCAACATCTTTCGGACATGTCAAAATACGTATTTGATATCACTTTGAGAGCTACCTCTTAAATTATGACGTCAGTGATATTTTTAATGGAAAACCCCATTTTTGATTGAACCTTTTGAAATAATTATTTCTTTATGTATAGTAAAACAAAATAAGGTATTAGTTCCATAAAAATAATTTTGAGTGATAATTCGTTAAAGCAAATGGAACTGTAAAGATTACTCAACTTTAAAACAAGAAAATTGATTTAAAAGTAATGGCATAATCGAAAATAGGGGCTTCAATTAAAAATATATTAATAACGACATAACTTTTAAAAACAGGTTCGACAAAATTAAAGGGTAATAATTAAACAAATGGAAAAGAATATTGTTCATATGGCCGCTAAAGATTTATTTTTCTTTAAAATCTTATGCGTGGTGGCTTTTGACAGATTCAATTGCTGTGCACAACATCGAATTGATGTGTTTGAATACATCCATACATTTTTTCTCACTGCAGCAATATTTTCATCTGACCGACCACGACCAGGATGTATTGGACTGTTAAATATTGACATTTTATGGTTTGTAGATGTGGTGCGCAATTCAAATTCTTTAGTTCCAACCGAGACACCCTATATACAGAGAGTGGTCAATTTATTTTTATATTCATCAAATTTATAAGATATGAGAAAACGAAACAATCATTTGAAATGAACATAATGTACATTCTGGCAGCAGAATCATTGATTTTGTCAAAGATAATAGAATTTAGAAAACTTATAACAAATAAAATTTGGTGAATATTTTAGATATTATTATATATCTTGGCAGATCATGTTATCAGTCATTATTGAGTAATATAGTCTGATGCTAAAACTACCCCCTAACAATAAAATCGTAACTTGGCGGAAAACAGCGAGAAAATATTCCACGGTTTGTAGGGAGCATGCATATTATTAAAATAGTTTTGACGTTCTAATTTTTTCTGCATGGAACAGCCAGCATCGTGAACTGAAAATCATGATTTCGCCTTTATTGCGGGCTTATCAGTTCAGTAATTCCCATTTCCATAGAAAATAGTCGGGTGTATAGGGCATCTGTGAGAAGAAAGAAGGAATACGAGTGTGGTTATTAGTAACTACACTAAAGCCTAGATGCATACTGAATAGAAAGTGTTAGTATTCTCCCACACGACAGTTATTCTACCTTTGGATAAGGCGGCGGCGTCCAATGATAATTCCTATCGCCATAAAAGCAACACGGCGGTGGCGTCATGTGGTAGGAGCAGCACTGCATCTCATGTCGAAATCGACACTCGCCGTAAATATCCGGGTGGCTTCCCCTATCGACGAACCTCTGATGCTGATGCTGTTCGAGCATGGGGTTACTCCCATACCGCTGCGGATCTAGCCTCTCATGTCTCCTCTGGAAGTTTTCGAAACAGAATTCGTGGGGATTGCAGCACCAGCCCTGGCACGGTATGAAATCCTCAATTCTGGGAGGGCTCTTGGGAACGTGTGTCGACCGAGACTTCTGGTCTCTCTCTTGGCGATGTTGATGGTGCCTCCTGCGGTCTAGACTTCCCGGCGCTGTCTTCTCCCTACGAGGCACCTTGTCGCGACCGGAGCGGTTAAGGGGAGGTTTACTCAGCGGAATCTGCTCCGGTTCTTCCATTTTCGGAGAGGGGGCCTTGGGAGGGTCCTTACGAATCCATTGGAAGTCGCTGTTGCAGCGAGTTGAGCTATCTATGCGAGGAATTAAGTTCCCTCGTTAGTGAGTAGATTATTCGTTCTCAAAGGCGTTTAACAAAAATTGGATGCAGTGGATTTCACGAGATCAGATGACGATTGAAATATGGGATTAAGAGAATTTGATAGTCTGGTGATGTTTAATTGTTACTGGTCAAGGTTGGTATAAGTTGCTGTCAGTGGCAGCTCGTCATGGTAGGCAGGTCAGATGTTACCCCACCAATAAGATCAGGCACAGACAACAAGAGTAAGAAATAATTCTTACTTGGTTTGTTGTTTTAAAATCTAGTTTTAACTATTTGTAATCCTAATTATAATATACATAATTGCCATTCTACTTTTTAAAATCTTAATATCTAATTAACAAAATACCGAACTGATTTGAATAATTTGATACAGAACGAACAATCAAGGAGTCAGTAGTATACAGTTAAATATCGCCGTTAAATTTAAGTATGCTAGCGCCAATGGTAAGAAACAAGCAGTTGCGAATTCTAACGAAGATAAATGAGCGGAGAATTTCCTTATACTGATTTTACAGACCGCGGAATTTAAAAATATAGCTATTTAATATTACGCGGGTAAAAGAGCTTCGAAGTTTGTAGCATATTAAGGCAGATTCGCATTTGATTCAAACTAATCAGACATGAGACTTCAAACAGCTTGTGTTATTATTTGACGCAATAGATAGTTCGTTGTGCGGTCTAGGAGGGCACGTGTTTCGTGCCTGTGGTTGTTTTATTTCAATGTAAAACATGTATTTCCCGATTTTTATATATTACCTAATATAATATTAACTAATATGTTAATGGCTGTAACAAACCAAGCATATTATGTACTAAGGTACTAGTTTTATTTACACTTTAGCATATTTAAATCGGACACCACATTGGCTTAATATTACGAAAACGAATTTTTTACATTTTAGGAATCTGTCTAAATGTCATCTTTCAATCGTCATCTAATCTCCTGGAATTCAGTTTACCAAGGATGTTGAGATCACACATGCAAAAATGCTTGTATAGTAGTTTGAGCTAACTTATATCGTCTATTTATTATTCAAGTTTGCTGTCTCTCTTTTGTGATTCGCCTAAGCTTTAAAATAACAGTATGAAAGTATAACAACTATAGTACTAATTAAAAAGATGGCTGCGTTTTCGGTTATATCATAGATCTTTACAATGTTCTTTCTTTAAATGAGATACTTGATAGCATTACTTGAGTGTATTTCATAGCACTTTAAATGATCACCATCAATGGCTCTAACAATTTAATAAATACGGAGGTCATAGAGTATGTTTAGATGACTTCAAAGATTTAACACCGATGAGTATAGTGTTTGTTAAATGAAAAGTGTAATTAAATAACGCCAATAAGCGCCAATAATAAATAATATCTAAGTGCCAATATTTATGAATTCGATTTTATAATTACAAAGCGGCCTATGTGGCTTTGCCAATAACATAAATACCGGTCTGTGTCCATAAAGCTTTATTTAAGCCTCACCTGTTTTTCGCTAAATGGCAGAAATTGTACGTCCAACACCGATTTCTGTTATTAATGGTCTGTATGCCAGAACCTCCTCTGTGCTTATATTCTTATTGCGGTTTTTGTTTAAAAACGTGCTGAAGGAGTTGTTGTGGATTTTATACCAAAATGAAGCGAAAAAGAGGGGAAGGCAGTGAAATTCAAGAAAGGAATCAAAAAAGAAACAGTGGTAAATCATACGTGACTCAAAGAGGCATTCTAAAAGACGCGAAGAATCCTCCAAAAGAAGTGGTATGAACAGGTGATTCAGGCTTCGGTTACAGCGTTACTATTGTGTTTTTTCGTTATAGGTGTCCTGCAAATGCAAATTGAGTTGCAAAGCTCCTTCGTTTGAGCATAAATGTAAATTGTTCCATGAATTATCTGAAATAGGTGACGATGAAAATCAGTCTACGTACTTGGGATTAATGCATATTGGCAAAAGCAAAAGAAGAAGACATGGAACATATGAAGATCCTGCGAACAGTAGGAGAACGAATACGCTTTATTATACTGTACCAAAAGGAGATGGGGGAGTAACTCAGGTGTGTCGAAAAACATTTCAAGAGAGTTTTGCCTTAATACATAGAAAAGTTGAAACACTGACAGACAAGAGAAAGTGTGGGGACGTGATGTATGAAAAGAATAGAGGCAATCAAAAGAAGCACAGAAAATATATAGAAGAAGACGAACAGAAGGTTGTTGATCATGTTGTTGATGCTGGTTCCACGTGAAATAAACCATTACGCACGGAACCGTAGTTCAAAGGAATACCTCAGCCCCGATTTAAACATGCATCGTTTGTATCGAGCTTATAAAGAGACGTTCCCTGATAGTAACTTGACTTATCGATTCTACTACCAAGTTTTTCGAAGAAAATTTCCCAATCTGAGTTTCAAAACCACCGAGGAAAGACGTGTGATTGTGATGATGATTTTGTGATGATTGACTACTTACCTGATCCTGACTATAAGCGTTCTTTTGAAGAACTTATTAATCACTTAGACCATAACTTATGTTAGTACTTGTTGATTTAGAACGTTCTTAAATATGTTATCTTTACATTTAAGTTGTATTGACATAAAGTTTCATTTTTTTTTGTAAAAACCATTACTGTATACTTAAATGGTATTAAAATAATTAAATTAATTCAATTGTGTTTTATTTATGCAAAGAACAAGTTAATGGAACAATACTGTTCATTTTCTCGGATTAGTGGTTTTGGCATTTATTGTTAGACCGTTATTTAATTACACTCTTCAATACAATACAATACAATAATTTAAAGGGGGTGAAAAAATTAAATTAGAGCTGGTGTTAATCAAAACAAACAAGACTCTAGTTTTTTCAGACTTTATCTCTGTCGCCTCTATTTTGCATTATTTTTCCTCCACGTGATCTTTTCAATATGTTAATCGAATTATCTAATTGCGAAAATGCAATCCTGCACTTTGGTCTAGTTTTTTTTTTCATATGGACTGGAGCAGAGTATATCGATTTTTGATACAATACCACAAAAAAGTTAACGGAAGGCAGATTGGAACTCCTGGCAATCTCTTGCTGTTCATACCACTACGTGCCCAATGATTTTCAAGCAACAAACAACTAAATTGGATTGGTTATACTCGATCCAACTACGTCGAAATAAAATAGTCTTTAGCTCTCGTTGTTTTAGTGCAAGTTGGTTAAAAGGTAAAACTTTTTTAATTTCTCAAGATCTTTAAACATTATTTGTGAGTATAACTATATTCGAATAGTACAATAGTAAATATTAAGTATTATTAATCCGTTCTGTTAGTGATTCATTCTCTACTAAATTTGGAATAATTCATGCAATTATTTTCTGTAAAACCAAAAGGAACCCTTGTTGCTTATTCGTCTAATTATTTTGTTATGGAAGTATTTTATTTGTATCATAAAGAAGCCATCAGTTTTATGTACATTTCATTAAAATCTGGTGAAGCAATTGAAATAAATCCGAAACATGTGATCATCGACATTAAAAAGCTCTGAAATGACTATCAGGCTCTAAATATGTATTTGCATTACCAAAATTTGTTATTCAGTAAAATGATAAATATTTATTTTTTTAAAATGTATCACAGCATCCTGGCCTCCAATGTCTATAATTTCACTTACAGATAATTAATAATTATTTTCGAAAAACTCCGCAAAATATGAATGTTCACCTCTTAGACTTAATGGTCGGTCCGATGATGTCGTAGATAAATCTGATGTGGAACTCTGATTTGAAAAACTTCCCGACCATGCTTGGTTCTGTCCCTTTAAAGTTGAATCGTCCTCCAAACTAGAATCATCGTCAGGTCCTGATAAAATATGATACATACATTTCATACCTAAATACTATTCTATTTACTCTTTACATCGATGACAATATAAAACTATATACACACAAGTTAATGGATTTAAATTTACGTTAGTTAGAAATAAGCATAAAAAATAAAAGGTCAGCGCATTCTGTATCAATATTTTGATATTTTAAAAGTTGTTAATTGTTTATGAAAGTGTCCTATTCTTTGCACTCTTAGAGTGTGGCACAGTAACTTTTTGGCGATATTTGGGTCTAAATTGCTTCGTTTATGAGATATGTGTACAAGAAGTATAACAATTTTCAGATGTAATTAAAGTGGTACTGCAATAGGCATTTATCATTACTTACTCAAATTGCCCGTCGCGTTACACTTAAGTAATTCTGCGATAGCCGAGATGCCGTCGCGTAGACTTGAGATTGATGAATTATTGATTGATGATTGATATTTGAATCGATGTAGGTACAAGCAAGTCACTTAACTTTGCCTTTATATTGGGTCACCTACATATTATAAAAATGTAATAATACATATATAAATTATTACCACTTATACGTAGTTATTTATAAACAACGCAGTCACTGGTGAACCATCCAAGTCGATGGCTCTAATCTTTAGAATAGAATTACGCAAAAAAAAACTTGAATTTTTTGGATTCGCTTAAGGGAATCAAAATTTTCAGTAAAAAAGTGACTATTTATTATTTAATATATATATTAACTATACTTTCTGTTTTACAATGTTGTGTAGATGAAGATAACTACTAATGAGGTTTAACTTATTTTCAAAAAATTTCACATGTTCTGATGTATGGAAAACAGGTCACATTTGTTCAATTTAAAAAGTCGGTGATAATTCTCTATATGTAATTATAAACTAATATCTGTATGCAAGTTCTTGAGATGTAGGAATTCCCTGAACGTGTATGAATGAACCCCGTAGACTTAAAGTCCCTGTACTATTCATTTCATCGCTATTTGCCAAATAAAAAAGTCTCTAAATAAACGGAATAGTCTACCTGAGTCTAGTCATAAAAACAAGCCACGGTATGAGATAAGAGTCATTTGGGATTTTTTATTTGGCAAATAGAGATGAAATGAACTATACTTTTTCTCTGAACATTTTTTTAGTCACCCATATTAATATAACGGTTCTATAAATTAGTTTAACAGAGAGGTCTGTACCGGTTTAAAACAGGTATGGTAACCTGTTTAATGACGTCATGTTTTTTTCCTAATACCATCATACCTGTTTTAAACCGGTACAGACCTGTTTTATACCTACGCGTAGTTCTTCAGATGAACGATGACCACATATCATCCGCATCAAATGTCCGCGGACAAATCCGAGGGTGGTCCAGAACTGGTTTTGCTATACTACTAATATATAAATTTGAAAAAACATATATAACAAGTTCTTAAAAAGAATGTTGGATAGTTGGAAACAGATGCGATCTATTCACTCAATTCATGTAGTACGTTTAATTAAATACCACTCCTGACAGCAAATGTATCGTTTTCGCTGCTAATTGTCAGTGAACTTTTCAACAATTTAACTTTATTATTAGTTTTACTCGTAGGGCTTCTGTGTTGGCGACATTTCAGCAACAAACTTTAAATTAATTCGGATTGTTTTCGGAGAAGAGTATCTCCTTACATAGCTGAACATAACTTCATCTAAAGTTCATGGAACTTCGTTATCATCATACACATATCATAAAACAAAAATGAAATATTATATCAATAAAATACAGCGGCGAAGGCCCAAAATTAGCGTTAATTCACTCTTCAAATGGCCTTGTATACTTTTTGAAGATTTCCAGATATGAAAATTAAATGATACACTAGACACAAAAATTAAGGAACGTAAAAAAATTCAAAATTTCTAGGTGATTTGTAAAGGGATGTAACTTGGAGAAAAATAGTTGCAGAGCAATTAAAAAAAAGAAGCAAATTGATGCTCCAAGTTTTTATTTTTTACACCTTGAGTTTAGAGTTTCAGTTTTCTTTTAGTAATCATAAGAAAACCATCGCAAAACAATTCCAAATTCTTGCTTGCCTTTCAAAAGGTCCACGGACTTCAAATTTTTTTTTCAGTGACTATCATAAAGTTTTTTTAGACAATTTTATCCTCTTTAATTTGAGCGGTCTAAAAGCCTTGGACGCTGATTTCTCGCTGAGTTATCGTCGTGCAAAGAAAGGAAAAAAAGGTCAGTTTTGATTTTGGCAATTAATTACTCGGGAAATAATGATCGCACAGAAAATTTAAGTAGGGTTTTAAAAACTGCAAAGTATTCTTTTCAAGTCGTAGTTACTGGTTTTTGATAAACACAAATTTTTCGGTGTGAGAATGTTGATTGAAAAAGAGGTAAAAAATTGCGTATATAAGAATATTCGCTTAACTTGGTATAACTTTGTAAATAATAGATAGACTAAGGATGTTGACTGTTCCTTTTCAACCTCAAGGTATCCTAAAGAAACTCTAAAAATTTCAAAGCGCTTAGATTTTTTTTCACTGTGTTCGGAATGATTGAATTTGTCGTTTTTGCTAAAAATAAATGTAAGGATGTTTTCATCGTTTATTAATATTTTGAGGCTGAAAATGTTTTTTTAGCAATAATCCATATTTCCTTATCAGAAAATGTTAATTATTGTAAGAAAAAAAAATTCCCGAGTAATTAGTTATCATTATTAAGTCTACAACTGACTGCTTTGCTTTGAACGATGATAACTCAGCGAAAAATAATCGTACACGGCTTTTAGATCGCTCAAATTAAAGAGGATAAAACTATCTATAAAAGGCTTATGGTGAAATCATTGAAAAAATTTATTGAAGTCCGTGGATCTTTTGAAAGGCAAGCAAAAATTGTAAATTTTTTTTCCGATGGTTTTCTTATGATTATACAAAAAACTGCTGATGGTAAAAAATTTTGAACCAAGATTTCAAAACTAGAAACTTAGAACTTTAATTTGCTTTTTTAAAATTGCGCTACGACTATTTTTCTCAAAGTTACAGCCCTTTGAAATTCACCTAAAATTTTGTGATATTTTTACATCCTCTAATTATGGTGCCTAGTGTATATCAAAATTAATTACTCGCAGAGTTATGATGAAAAAATTTATTGAAGTCCGTGGATCTTTTGAAAGGTAAGCAAAAATTTTTAAATTTTTTTTCTGATGGTTTTCTTATGATTATACAAAAAACTGCTGATGGTAAAAAATTTTGAAGCAAGATCTGAAAACCATAAACTTGAAGCTTTAACTTGCTTTTTTAAAATTACGCTGCGACTATTTTTCTCCAAGTTACAGGTCTTTGAAAATAACCTAAAAATTTTGGATTTTTTTACATCCCTTAATTATTGTGCCTAGTGTATATCAAAATTAATTACTCGCAGAGCTATGAATATAATAATAATTATTATTATTCTTTGCCCATATAAGGAGTTACAGTTCTTTAGGATACAAATACTATACTATTAATATGTAAATTCGGTATTAACTTACATATTAATTTTCTTGAAGTAGTTCATTGTGATTTCTTTACAAAATTGTTTCTTATGAAATGCAAATATAAAATTTGTGACTAAAATATTGCATTGTATTATTCCGCTACATATTTTACAGCAAAACAAAGGCACTTCAGATAAGGTCGTTACCAGCATACATTTTACCCCCAAATCATACGTTTTACCCTCAAATTATAGAACCTATAAGCCGGGAAAGATCAGGTAAGTGTATTCCAGCCCTACTGCGTATTATGTAACAGTTCCAATTTCCTGAAATTTGTATTTTTAATCACATATTTAGTTATGAGTGCCAAGTGATAAAGACATGTTATTTAGCATCTATCTACAAGGACAAAAAAATTTTGTAAATCCTCGCGACAGAGTATATTTAAAAGCCAATGCGGGAAAGTGTATTTAAAAGTCAGGGCTTTTATATATAAGTGGATGAAGCGATTTTAAAAGATAAGAACATAGTCCTATTATTCCAATCTCCGTCTATTCTTAATGTAATGGACTTTTTCAATGAACTGTAAAACACTCAATAAATGTGCCTGTTTGAGGTTATTTCTCAAAGAATGATTTTATCAATTTTAATTTTCTTTCAGATAATGTTTAAACAGAAAAATTAGTACATACTTGTAACAGGATTTACTATCATCTGCTAAAGTATGGTTGGAAACTAATCGAAACTGAATTTTTATCCAAAACATCAGAGTGGTCTTGGTGTTTTGGATTATTATCAGAACAGGGGAAAATATGCAAATGACACTGATAGGTTGGATTGACCATCACAGTTGATTGATGTTAATCCTATCGAAAACTTTTGAGTATATACAGAGATTCAGGATAGTTTCTGGCATAACTTTAGGAGGGTCGTGACTCCACTACTAGAAATTTCAAACTTAAATTATAAGGCAATCTAATACAAAATAAACAACCTCATATCCCTTACGACAGAACACCACTGGATCGGGTCAATAAATTATTAGGTTCAGGGTGAATATAGCTAGTGCACTTGTCGTTGATATTCCGCATCCTATCTTTATACTTTGGCGATAGCAAGAATAAAAGTGCATATATGCCCTGACCGGGAATCGAACCCAGATCTCCCAATTGTCGGTTGGTTGGTTGGCTACAATACTAGTCTCTCTCTTTCACTTATCGCGACATATTTCTTTGGAATGTACTATTCATTTCATCGCTATTTGCCAAATAAAAACTCTCTTAACTTGCCGATAAACGGAACAGTCTACCTGAGCCTAGCCATAAAAACAAGCCACAGTATGTTTTGAGATTTTTTATTTGACAAATAGCGATGAAATAAACTATAGATAGTGGAATCTTAAACATTTTAAAAAGCAGGTTTGAGACTGTCAGTTTTAAATTGGTGGTATGCTTAAAATTGGTTAAGGACTTGTATTTTCAACCTCGCTGAACAATTTTATACTGAGATTAATTTGATCGATGTTACGACTGAAGAACAGATCGATGTTAACATCAACATCGTGTTGAACGATGTTAAGACAGAATGTTAACTGCAACGACATAAACAATTAACATAATTTGAACACCGATTCAGTAATCCTAAGATTAAAACTAGTCCTGGAAATCTTATTGCATATTCCTATCGGAAAGCTACACTATTTTCTTTACATAAGCCATAAACTAACACCATATCTGCGCATTCCTTGTGAGTAGTCTGCCATTTTTAATATTGCTAAGTTTGAGTTGTTGATGACAACACATGCGACTGTATAGATGTAACTTATCAGACTCAACAAACTAAACTCGTTTTATTTCTGGGTATTCGAGATGGATACGATACTATACAACCCCAAACGATATAAACAAAGTATGCCAGTTCCCCACGTGAACAGGCTGTAAACTAAAGTTTTCATTATAAACGTGCAGTGACCTACTATGACATATCCACTGTATGTGATGTTGAATATGTAACTTTGAATGATACCAGTAGCGTAGAAGGGAGGCAGAAGGATGTTTTTTGAAGTGAATACTTCTTTGGCGGCGTTCTCATATTTGACGAGAATGGAGAGTGAATTGGAAAAAATGTAATGTTTCAAGATTTCGTTACACGAGAGAGAAAAAATATATAACGTAGAGAGAAGGAGGAAGAGAGCTATACATCATATATATATATATATATCAGTTTAGGCTATCCGCGTCTCCCTATTGTCGCGCATGCGCGCGTTATGGATGTACGCGTCCAAACGCTATATATTAACAGCTGAAGCAGCACGCGTGCGTACCGAATATTTATCATTGTGTTTTGTAATTATTTACGTTATTTACATCTGTGTTCTGTGATTATTTGATAATAGCCTTGAACCGTTTAACTTGTTAAAATCTAGAAGATATATTTCATTCACCGCTCCCTACTGGTTTACAGCCACACAGGTGCAAATGCACTTGGAAGAGGCGAAGACAAAATCCCTTTGATTCTCGGGGGAGATTTCAATGTAAATTTCGGATCCAATGATTCTTTGACGTTGATTAACTTTCTTCGAGAAACATTTTGTCTGCTTATAAATAACAATTCCAAAGAATCAACAACAAAATCCGGAACAACAATAGATGCAATTTTACACGTTATCTAGAAAATATCGAATCACGAACATATATTTCATATTTTAGTTATCACAAACCAATCATATCAGTATTACCAATTGAACCACCAGCCGATGATAGTGTAGATGATGAATAAACCGAATATCTTGTACACAAATTTTATATTGTTACATTTCTTTTGAAATTATCCCTCTCCCTTTCTCTCTCTCTCTCTCTCTTTCAATCTCTCACTCTCAATCTCTCTCATTCTCTATTCTAAAGAAGTATTCAGTTCTATCACGTGTACTGTGCTGCACATGATATTTTTATACCTTTTTTTATTTCGTGGAACGTTTTAGTTATTTTTTCTATATTGCTTAGTATCTAAGGTATGTACATATTTTGTAATAATTTATTGAACAGCAATCAGAATTTACAATTCTATGAGCTATTTTGTTAACTGAAAGACTTGGAATGAAGTCTCACATGTTCTGATGAGGTTTCTCCAGCAAGAAGGTCTCTTACACCTTATTTTCTTTTGGACTAGTGCTATTAAACAGTCTGAGTGGATTTTCAATCATTTGTGGTATTTCTAGCTTCGACTTTGATCATTTCTTGGACTGTTCGGAGGTCATGATGAACACCTGATTGGTGACATACCATGAGGCGTCTACAAGGATCTTCGATTTCGTTCGCTGTATGATAGTGATGTATTTTTAATCAGCATAATTCCACAGTTCATTGCCGTCATGAGTTCAATACCCATAGTTCAATGCCGCCCAAGTCCAGATGGGAATTTTGGTGATGGCAGTTTCATAAATTAAAATTTTGTTTTCTAGGCACATTTGTGATTTTCTTCCATGTGGCCAATTTAGTTCTCTCAGTTTCATGTCTATCTGTTTGCGGTTTTTTTAAATTTTTTTTCTTATCGAGTTTAGAGTCAAGATAGAGACCTAAGTATATTGCCTCTGATGTTTGCGGTATGATTGTGTCATTTATGAATACTGGTGGATACTGGGCTTTTCTAGTGGAAAAGTCACATGGTGTGTATATATAAAGTGATGCTAGAAACTATCCTGAAACCCTGTATAAGGCATAAGCTTCGTGCGAAGAAAAGTATGAAACGAAAAACAGTTAATCAATATACATATATGAAAAGAGTCTTACTTTATGAATTGTCGACTTAATAGAAATCATGCATCCTGGATATCAGACAATTGGTGATTTCGGTGGTGCAGAAAAAACCTATTAATTTTTTTACTATAGTTTTGAAATATAAACTTATACATGCAATATAACTAACGTTTTATGTCTTTATTCGGTTATAAGTACATAAAAGGATTTAAATAAATATCAAGATATAATAAAAATACAAAGATATAATAAATGTTTCTATTCAGATCATTCTCTGGGGATCATTATATTAAATTTATAATTTGACACCTTTAATATAGTTAATTAGATATGGGCAGTACAGCTTCCGTTTTTCATTAAACACTAATAAGTTAATGCATAAAATTCTCGCATGTGCATAGAAGAATTGTCCTTTGTTTTCACTTTATTTATTCTAGTGGTACGTGCAATGCAATCATCATGTGCGGGGTAATTTATAATACGTTGTCTATATTGCATTAATTATGTATTCTACCCACCTCGCAAATACCTACTTGAAGAAGTAAATATATGAATTCCTAATGAAATAAGTGTTATTAAAATTTCAACTGCTACATAGTTTTTGATGAACAAATGTATTTAAATCAAGAAAAAAAGGAACACGTGAATAATATAAATTTTTTAATGTTTTCTTCTGATATATTCTAATGGAAAAAGGATGGAATAAATAGAAATTAATGGAAAAAAACTAAACAATAACAAAATTCGACTATAAGCGTATAGTTGTTACTTTGCAAGAATTTTTTTAAACGAATAATCTCTTTTACCAATAATTTATTTAATCAATGATGTTGCTTGCATAGTTTTGTAAGACTATTACAGTTTTGATTAAAACAAAGTATTTTAATCAAATTATTATATTTGGTAAGAACTACACTACTCAAAGCAATTAAGGGAACAAACAAATTTAGAAAAATTTTCAGAGATTTTCTAAAGCTTGTAACTGTATGAAAAATGGTTGTATCGAGATGAAAAAATCCATTTTGGTTTTTTTCATCTGGCGAGATAAAATTTTCTAAATTTTTTTACAAGCGTTCGCGGGCTCAGGAAAAAGTTTTCGACTAAATCCATACAAAAGCCGGCGAACCTGTTTATTTAGTTTTAATTTGGGTTTTTAATGGACTCTGTACGACCATTTGTTGCTGAGATATCGGTGGCTGAATGAAAAATTACGCTTTTGTCTCTGATCATCGATATTTTAGGAACTATTGATCATCCACCGAATCGAATGATGGTTTTAAAAACTTGAACAAAACCACTATAAAAGACGAATGTAGTTTTTGAGGACAATAATTTTTTTACACTTGCTATTAATTTGAAAAAAGTAGAAAAAAACTACCTTTTCTGACTTTTCAAAAAATCTACCGCCACTCTACAAATATCGAGGAAAATATTAATGTTGCTTGTTGCTCTTTATACCCTTAATAGCACTGTAAATTTTCAAATTGATCCATCGAACAGTTTCTTTCCCGAATGATCAAGTTCTGAAAAGAATTAAAGGTATAAGATTATTGCCTTGAAAAATTATTTAATGATTAGTAAGATGGGAACAAAAAGTTTCTTTACTTTGCTTACAATTTCGCTTATAATACTCATCAAGACCTCGAAACTAGAAACTTCATGCTTCAAAATGTTTTTCTCCATACAACCATGTTTCATAAAGTTACAGGTTTTCAAAAAATTACTGAAAATGTTTCGAAATTTTTTTGTTCCCTTAATTTCTTTGAGCAGTGTATAAGTATAATACATACACATATGTGTTTGCTTTGTTTTAAGCCGTGTATTGATACATTTATATGAATTGTATCTATACTGTGATACAAATAACAATGTTGAACAAATTTTAATGAAAACTAATGAAAAAAAAAAAAAATAAATGACAAAAAATAGTACTTACACAGAATTAAATAGTACTTATACACGGTCCCCAATTTGACTGAATTAGAGTGGGGACATATTAGTTAAAAACAGAGTCACACTATATTTGAAAAGACTTAGTAGATAGTTTATTAATAAGGTCATACTAGAATGAACAATGCACGGAGTCGTGTCCCTCAGTTGTTATGCAATCAATATGACATCCTAGCGTTCTTTGTTATGTCGGAGATGCAGTGAGAATTTCACTGGTGAGAATATCGGAATCCTTCACATCACTAACAGATTTGTTCTCAGTCGTCGACGATTCGCTTGTTACGTACATTTATTGATAATGGATTGACGCATCTGGAAACTCAATCGCGCTTGTGTTAAATACTTGTTTATAACTATTAATAGTGTTGGTTATTCTATAAATATAATATTTTATACCATTCTTAAATTTTTTATAAGTATACACAAGAAATGATTTACTTACAATTATTGTATTTATAAATTAATAATTATTGATCATTACTGAGTAATTAATAATAATAATAGTCCACCTTATAACATTTTGTAATAAATATTTGATGTCACAATGTCACAGAAAGGTGTAAATATAAGCTAAGTCTGATTATATTCGTTCTTCGTTCTTGTCCCTTATAATATGTTTAAACTGTCACCGGCAACACCAGTTGCACCATGTGTTTCGGTGAAATCTATATTGAACGCCATTATGTCCTCTTGTGGCATGAGATTTTAACACCCCCACCACGAGATTAACCGAGCTACACGCGTTCCTGATTTCGTTTCATCTGCACTCATATATAGTGAGTCCGAAAAGTAATGTAAGTATACATTCGATAAAATCGAAGTTTTTTTTATTCGGTTCAAAATCATTCGTCAAAACATGAGATCTGACCATAAAATACGGTGAACGAATTTTTATAGCAGAAACTATTGACGCTACATCTGTATAAAATAATGCGTCCGATCGCCTGATACTTTGAGATAGTCCGTGTCAAGTTTGAACAAGTTGTGACTTGTCAATTGGTTTTCAGAGCTGGAAGAGTGAGGACGTGTTTACCGTGTCTGTCGCGCATCATAGATTTCGACCAATTACTTAATAATATTAATTTTCATTAACATTAAGTTTTGTTTTAAGTTACAAAAAAGTGCCAAAGAATCTCATAAAATCTAAGAATTAGTATATGATGATAATTTGGTGACTACGAATATTGTTTACAAATGATATGGGTGATTTAAAAGCGGAAATGAGTCGGTTGAAGACGAGCAAAGGTCTGGACTTCGTTCGACCTCAAAAACATACGAAAACATTACAGAAGTGAAAAAAAAATGATTCGCTCAAACAGGAGATTGAGTATTATAGAGATTGAGTGAACGATGTACGGAGAAAGAGACCAGAAAAATGAGCCAATGGCTTAATCCTTCATGATGACAACATGCCGTGACACACCTCGCTTCTGATTCGCGAGTTTTTGTCCGAAAAAAGATTCCTGTCTGTCCACATCCGCTACACTCTCCGGATTTAGCACAATGTGACTTCTGGCCCTTTCCAAAAATCAAAGCCGTGCTAAAAGGAAAACGTTTGGACACCATTTCCGACTTTGAGAGGGCTACGACGGAGCAGCTGCAGGCCCCTTCGAAAGAAGCCTTCCAGAAATGGTTCTAATCATGGAAACAACGTTAGGATACTTGCATCGCTAGCCAAGGACAGTACTTTGAAGGAGATTAGTTCAAATTTTAAGTAAGCTTATTACTTTGTTTATAATAAAATTATTCACCGTACTTTTTTTATCAGACCTCGTATATATGAAATGCAGCTCTAAGATTTACCCTTTGATTTTTTTGAGTGTATTTTTAAAAGTTATGGTTTCGTCAACATGTTTTTTAATAGAAAGCCTCATGATTTATTGCGCAATTTGCAAAACACTATTGTACGTACAGTGAAGTAAAATATGGGATCAATTATACGAGTGTAATATTTCTTTTTAGTAAAAATTCGAGAAAGAAATTTAAAATTTAAAACAAGAATAATAATTTACTAAATATTCAAAGCATGCTTCATTCGCAGCTTGGCAATGTGCAAGATTGGACATTTGTTCTGTAGATTTTTGCCGGTGAATAAACCGATGCTGATAAATAACTTTTTTACTTTAAAATTAAATACAGTCTGCAAAATCCTAGGTTATGGGTAAACATTTATTGGTTTATTGGCCCAGATATATGCGGCGATCAGTATACACAGCTATAATACAATAATAGCTGTTCACCTTTTTTGGAGTGGCATATGAAATCATTTATTCCATTTCCATGAAAAATAAAATTTATATTTGGTAAGCTAGACCCCATAAAAGCAAATTACATTTTTTTATGTACGAGTAACGTATAAAAGGGAAATGGCACACATCACCTCACGCTAGACGCAGATAACATTAACAAAACACATCAACCGATGACATGTTCAGAAATCATTCCATCAAAAATAGAATCGAGCAAACGTTCGTATCAGATATACCTGTGTTTGTCGATGCTACGCACTGGAAACGAAACAATCTGATACAGATCTCACAATGGAAGATGCGCAACACGCCATTCTTTGCTATTCTTGAAAAATATATTTGAATCACGCATTCATGTGGGCATAATGTGAGGAACTACTAGAGTGAGGAATTTACCGTGTATGTGGATCGTATTTAGGTCCTGTTAAGTAAAATAAATGTAGATGGCAGTAAAGAAATATGTATAAGTAAAATATATAGAAGTATCAATATAATGCAAAGTTTTACTATCAGAGGATAACATTCAAACTACAGAAATAAGGAATTTATACTCCAACCCATCTGCAAATGCCTTATATAATAAGGACTAAACAAATAAGGTTAAAACAGCTATTTTCCTGGCTATATGCCAAACGCCGAGCACTGAATTACATGACAAAATTTGTCGTATTTTTGTCTAACAGAGTTAGCACTAAAAATACAGTGATTGTTCTAAACCACCAAGAAAGATGCAAAGTGTCACCTATCTCTAGGATAATATCGTTAACTGCAGACCGGTTTCGACCTTTCTATTTTGGGTCTCATCAGTGCAGTGTAAACGAGTATACCTTCGACAGATAAAGCTCACATCTACCTACCGCATGTTACCCTCTGATAGCAAAACTTTGAATTATATTGATGATCTCGAGTTTTTACTTCGATTTAGATTGTTCGAAACTACCAAGAGATGGCGTCTGGTACGTTCTGCTGCGGTGGAACGTAGCAACGTCTCACCATTTCGCGAGTATAGGATCATTGACGGTCCATGTGGGATGACTTTTTTAGGTAGGATGCACAAGAGGGCCAATTGGGCTTAAATATTGCCTCCGGTCTTTAAGTGGGCTACTTTGCCACATATTTGCAGATTCCCTAACCTGTTCGAATTTAATGATTTCTTGATAACACCAATTTAGTTGACGAAAGACGTGTTAAGCGATGTATAGAATCTACGACGTTTGTGAAAAACTGTTTTTTTTTTTTTTTGTTAGTACTGCATTGAAGGTTCCAACCCTCTCTTCCACATCTAGTGTGGAAGTGGCCCTCTTGTGCATCCTACCTAAAAAAGTCATCCCACATGGACCGTCAATGATCCTATTCTCGCGAAATAGGTGATGACGTCGCCTAGGGAAAGTTGCGTAATATCGGCTATAGTTCTCTATATGTGTATACCAAGCCTACAAAAAAAATAGGAGTATTATGAGGCAGAAGAAATAGTCTTTTAAAGTTTCCATCCTCCTGCTGACCTTCTCTACAAAGGGGCATACTACTCAGTTTCACATTGTGAGAAAATGTTGTATTTCGGTTAGAATATCTTAAAAATTCTTTAGCAAACTCACAGTTTTGTGGTTCACCCTGTGCACGTTATTTCCAATTATTTGTTTTATTACTGACACTAATAATATACTAAACGGGTCAGGTCCTTGAATATTTAGACTAGCAGTCGTTCTAGCCAATGTGTCAACTTTCTTATTGCCTCCTCCACAGTATACATGCCCCTTCACTCAGCACACAGATATGTAGCGAATAGGTTTAAAATAGTCCTAATCATCTAATTATGCTAGCTTGGTTGACGAAATATGTGTCGAGTGATATATAATCTATCTGTTTTTAATATACTTTGCAATTAATTTAATATAATTGCCAAATTTCGAATAAGAATAAAAATCCTTTTTGTACCATGTCATTCTGCAAATTCTGAATTACTAGTATAATTAGTCGCCGTTTTGTAAATAAACATTGCTCTTAAAAACGTAAGGTATTTAATAAATGGCCGCCAGGGCTTTGGTGGCACACGAGTACACTTCTCGAATTTTCAATAACGGTTTTTCATAAATGTTACGGTATTTCGTTGATTCAGTATTTAATATCAATGTCAATATTTTACAGGTGATATGGCAAGTGGCACCGTTCTGCTGAAACTACATGTCTTCAAGAACAATATCTTCTAATTCAACAACAACAACCAAAAGCCAGTTCCACAACGAACTGGCTTATCATGTCACGATAATGTTCGCCATTTACCGTTCATGCATTACCTGCCTCGTTTTAAAAAATTGGTCCAATGACTCTATTAGACTATAATGTACATCAAACAGTGACACGTTGGGGATGCATTTTTTCTTATGAATTATTTGTGGATCTTCTGAGCCCCAGATGTAGCAATTTTGCCTATTAATAAAGCCATCAAAGTGAAAATGGATCTCGTCGCTGAAGATGCTTTTGTCCACAAAATCGGCATTCACTTCTTGTTCAATGATCCAATTGGTGAACTCTCTTCGCATTGCATGATCTGCTGGCAGGAATTGTTGAGTTAATTAGTTTTTATAAGCATGGAAATGCAAATCTTTAGTGAGAATACGGTGAAGAGTGGCTGTTGAAATGTCCAATTCTTGTGCACGATGACGAATTGAGGTCCCTGGACTCTCCGTCATACTCTCGCGAACTGCCGTGATATTTTGTTCTGAACAACTACTACTAGCTCGTGTCGTATGTTTTACATCAATAATTGAACCAGTACCAGATTATTTTCTTCACAATTGATAAATTTGGAACATTACTTCCACCGAAAATTGGACACACTTTACGAATCGTAGCCAAACTTTCACCATTTTGATAGTAATGTTTAACAATAAGGACGCGTTATTGTATCGTGTAGTACTCCATGTTTACTAACTCCTATCTGTCTCCTATCGATCTGTCAGAATTAGTTACCTATCGGATCATGACACTCAAGGTGGCATGCAATTCAAATCCTGCGCTCTTATTGTAATACCCTTTATTATAGTGTGGAGCTTCAGGCTATTGATCGAAATTTACTATACTCAGTAACGCCTACGTATTAGAGGCGTTACTTTACTAAATACGTATTTGTCTTATTTATATTTGTAAAAAAAATTGATTTGTATTTCGACTAAATGGCAAATGGGAAACCATGGCTTCGGTAAAATATAACGGATTATTTAGATTTACGTCAATGAACTTAAATTTGCTAATGGCACTGTTATGAGCCTACACCCTGTACACTAAATTCCTACGAAGATAAGACGAGACCGACAGCAAACGTAATTTTATTATTATAAAACATATCAATGAAGTTAGTTAAGAAAAAATATACATACTAAATAAATGTTTACGCCTTTCGTAAAATACACAAACTACTTTTCTATTTTAACGTTTTACTGTAAATAAATACAGAATGCGGGGAGTGACTCACGTACTTGATACTTTATTTTAAAAACTTCGTTCAGTCATGGAATTTATACGGTTTTTGAAATATACGTAACAGGTTCAACCAGAGCTTTTCGTCACTCCATAGTAATTCGTTTCACGTATAAAACATTTTAGGAGCTTATGTAAGAATTAAAATAACCTATTTAGAGGACACGGGATGAGTCAGCATTTGAGATCGAGCGAGGCTGCCATTATTTGGTTAAAATTTTTTTAATGATATTTGCCATCGATATCGAGTGGTACTTTATGCGAAAGCCACTTTATTCTGTGGTAGGGTACAGAATTTAAGAGTGTTCCACTTGAATTCTAAATGAGCCTTTATTTTGTATTTCACCTGAATGCGGATTTTATATTAAATTTTATAGAGTGCCTTTATTAAGGTTTATCAGCTATGTGGCATAAAATTTTGGCAACCAATATATTGCGCTATTGGTATTAATTAATTAGAAAATTTCCCAGATTCAGTGCAGTTTAAGCTTCAGTATAATAAAATTTAACATTAAACTATTAGAATGGCTGTGATATAAACATTGACATTAAAATATGCACTTATCCAGCTGCAACGAGTTAAATGTGTTTATAATAATAAAACATGTAAAGGGTCTTTCAATAAGGACGATCGATTTTTAAATGTAAATAAAATAAGTTGTGTGTGAGATATGCACTCAAGTTTTTTTTATTTGAAAGAATATTTTATGGCATTAAGTATGGAATATAATATCGGTGAAATGTCCAACGCGGCTTTGCTTGGTAGCACGTATTCAGGAGGTCCACTTTCGTTGACTTTGTCGTATAAATCTGGCTGAATTTGTTGGATGGTGTTCGTTATGTTGACGTCGAGGGTATCAATTATTTGCGGTTTATTTTCATATACCTGCAATTTAAGATAGGAATGAAGAAGTCCTCCCAAAGGAAGAAGTCTAAAGGCGTTAAATCGCACGATCTCGTTGGCCAGTTCATGTCACCGCTTCGCGAGATAACAATGCTCTCAAATCGCTTGAGCAGAATGTCTATCGTGGGATGCGCTGTGTGGCATGTAGCGCCGTCCTGTTGGAACCACATGCCGTCCGTATCTATATCATCAGTTTAGGCTACAAGAAGTTGCTTATCATCGATCTGTTGGCGGTTATGACAATGGCAATTTAGTTTTGGATGAAGTACGGACCGATGATCCTGCCAGACCAAAATCTGCACCAAATAGTGACTTTCTCGGGATGCATTTGGTGCTGGTGTATCTTGCCTGGATTGGCATCGTCCCAAATCCGACAATTTTGCTTGTCCACATATCCATTCATCCAAAAATGGGCCTCGATTCTTTTGGCGAAATTTGGGTCAATTTCAAACTGCTCCAGAGCCCAATCAGCGAACACACGACGTTGTTTATGGTCGTTTACCTTAAGTTTCTGAGTCAGTTGGATTTTATACGGGTGCTGACTCAAATCCCTACGCAAAATTCAGATCAGTGCTAATCAAAAATCAAATGCTTCCACAGGCTGAATCGGCAATTTTAAAACAAATATGGACTTATTGGGTCTAGCTACGGGGCACTACAAATATATCGAATTTCGAATACATCCAAAGGTTCCAAAAATAAAACACTACGGACCATTGCAAATATGCACTGTGGTATATCAATGCATTGCTACAGCTGCAGAAGAAGTGCAGTGGGCGAGTGAAAAAACACCTTCAAAGGTAGGAACACGTCTTAACCATTTGACCCTTAACCACCTAGATAACCGCAAAACAGTGTACCATCTAAGAAGACATTATATCACCTGATGAAGACAATATCACCAGAACTTACCCAACAGATAAGTTTAGACTAAGTTAAATACCCAGGTCCTAATACTAATCTTTAGGATTAAGTTACGTATAGTTAGGGCTTAAATGTAAGTTTTCTAACCTCATGCTTCAGCCCATTAGATACCACATTTGCTTATTGCCCAAGCATAGACTCCAGATCCAGAGAGTATGGAAATTTGAATAAGAAAATATAAAAAAAGCTAAAAATCGTATTCTTATATAACAAGTATTTTGTTGTAAGTTGATAACAAAGTTTATTGCTTTAGATAGTTCCAATAATAAATAATAATTATATCTGCGTAGATATCCTTATGTACAAATTGTAGAGAATAGGAAAAAATGTGAGATTCTTTGTGTATGCGTAGGAGAAAGAGTGAGACAGCATTGGGAGGGATTCACTCTGCAAAGGTCTCAGTTTGACTGAGTAAAGACCAGGCTATTTATTGCGTACCTCGTGGGAGGTCCGATATTGCAGTTTGGAGATTTGTTCCTATTCTTGACAAGGTGTACAAGTTTTCATGTATTTACAGATACCCGTGCCTCTGCTTTGCTGCGTGGGAAATATGTTGAATATTAAATGATAAGCGGGATTAAGGTAACAGTTCTTGAAAAATTACACTGCAAATACAAATAATTTAGCTGCAATTATCTAGGCCATAGGTTTCTTGTTTTATCCATATTTTTATTACAGCCTGTAAACTGATACAGGTTATTATCTAATATTTATTGAACTCATTGAAATTCCAAATCTTTTTTTTTTTTTATAAATATATGTTTATTTATTTTATTGTTTGTTTAATATCTTCCAGAAATTGACACTAATTTAGCAATGTTATGTTAGTTAATTATATTAAATACGCATAAAGTTCTTCTTCGGACATACGTGCTACAATTAAAGTACGAAATGTATATCCTTATTTCCTCAGAAAATAAGGAGAACTATAATATATGTATATAACCCAGTCCTATTTTAAATATAGAAAATTGGTAATAAAAAATGACTACCTTGATGACTGTACGTTAACATAACGAACAGAGTAAACAGTGTCAACTCATCTCTCAAAATTAGTTTTGTTATGACTTGTTCCCGCTGTTAAAATTTCTGAATCCAACATGTGTTTTACGCAAAATATATAAACCACGTTGCAATAGAAAACGCTTTTTCACTGTATAATGTATCATACTTTCAATTCGATATTTTTATATTTCTAAAAATATTTATTTAAATAGTTGTTCAAAGTTTATTAAGTTTTTATATATATTTTTTTGTTGTCATTAAAAACAGTACATCACTAATTAGTAGAGTCACCAAAATAATGTCAAATAATTACAATCAATTAAAAGTGAGAACTAAAGGAGAAATGCTATTTTGATGATAGTTTTTGACAAAGCATTAAAAAAACTGCATTAATTTTTTACAATCGATAATGACAAATAAAATACACAGAAAATTATAAAGATCAAAAATAAAATAGAATGGGAGTTTCTCCTGTTCTACAATTCAAAAAGAATGGGATATTCTCCTGTTCTACAATTCAAAAATGAGCTGTAAGTTATACATCTCTTGAACGATTTTTAGAAAAAAAAACCGGGAAATGTATAGTTATCGTTTCCTATGCAGTAAATTATTGTAAATCAAACAACAGCCTTCAACATTTCAATAGGATTAACATTCATTCATGTTAATCCTATTGATCTGTTGAAGGCTGTTGTTTACTTATTAATACTACTAAATACATTTTTGTGATTTTACAGAAAAAAAAAAGATTTCAAAAGTTTAGATACACCTCTTTAGTCTACACACCTGTATAGCAGTTCAGACTAGGATCCACTTTCCGGACGCGAATGTATATGCTTGACTTTTATTAGCGTCCACTTACGGGGGAAGAAAAAATGAAAAACGAGTGGATTTCTACAAAAAGTTAGTTTTAGTGATATAGTCCGCAATATTTAGTTGACAAAATAGTTCTATGAACAAAAAATGACATGCGGGTTGGTACCAAAAAGTCTTGAATATGAAATATCACAAAAAAATTGCCTCGCGAATTTCTGCGAAATTTAAATTGAACCCCTTCGGAAATTACAGTCTTCATGATCCTAAATTTGACTGTAATAAAAATGACTATTGCATGACATATTGTGCGTAAGATGTTTGGTAAAATTTACCAAACCAAATGTCAATCCGCTAGTCAAAACAATACCAAAAATTGCGTTGTGGATTGACGAACATTTTTACTTCAAGTAAGTGGTCAGTAGTTGTTAATTAAAGTGTTACTAAAGTTAGTAATTAAAGTGTTAAGTAGTAGTCAATTAATTGTTACCATTTACCGTTCACTGTTATTTTAATTACTTGTATTCATTATTTATTAATTTATTATACAAATTGTCTAATTTTGAAATTACTTAGTTTTAAATACGGCTTAAATTTAAATGTAATAAAAATGACTTGTGTAAATAAGTCACTAGTGTATTAGTGGTAATTGTTAGTAAACATCTTACGTTCATCGCATACAAATTGCGATTAAAAAAAGAAAATACATATTCACCCTCCTCAAACAGTTCCACTTTTTCTCGTCTACTACCCCACCCACACAGGTATACACATTCTAAAGAACTACTATACACTACACTCTTCCAGGAGACTCAACTTAAGACACGAAAAATCCCTACCAAATAACGTTTCCCCCAAACCGACACCTTCACCATTTAGGCGAGTGTTTAACTGCCATTCATACTTGAGAAGTACACAGAAGAGTAGAAATAGTAATTTGGGATGATAACAACTGAAAGCATTCCTCTTAGATGCCAGAGCTGTATATTGTGGTAGACTTATGATGCTATTTTAAGAGTGTATATTATTGGACTGTGGCCAAATACTCCGCTGATCAGAGGTACTAAAACTAATTGATCAATTAATTCGGTTTGACGGGAGACCGGCTGCGCTAGGTGGACTTAAATGAAAACACAAAATATTGTTTATGTTCGGCGTTAGATTTACTCAGGAAGTGTTTTATATTACAGGGGGATTGTTGAAAACCATGCAAGCGTTATTTTGGGATTAAGACAATTTATTTCGGAAAATGTTCAGAAGCATTAATTTTGTTTTCGAGGGAGACGCCCTATTCGATATTTTAGATATAGTAATGTCAACCTTTAAGCGCTGGTGATATTCACTCGTAAAATTATAAATGAAAGCGGAGTTAAGCTAGTATTTCTCGAAAAATTAGTTTATAAATAGCAAATAATTTAGCTGTAATTGTTTAGGCCATAGATTTTTTGTTTTATTCATTATTTATTTTTGTTACTGTCTGTAAACTAAAGGAGGTTATTACCTAATATCTGTTGAACTGATTGAATTTCTAAATATGCATGGGTAAAACTTTTAATTACATTTTTAATTGGTGTGAAAATGGTATAAAATTTCACTATTTCTGGTATAAAATCTTAAGTAAATATAAAGAATGTATACAATCATTAAATAATTATGTTGGTACATCGTTATCATCATATCAATAAACAGTTTTAAAACCTTAAAACGGACTTTTCCGCACGTAAGACATCTCTATCTTGAAATTGAGTGGCCGAGAAAAAATAAACCAACACATAAATGCAGAATGTGTGCTATGCGATAATTTTACTTTTTTCAATTTTTCTCAAATAGTCCACCATCGTGCTTTCTCATGATCCATGGACAGGATGGGGTGTGTCCTATCCACCTCAAAATCAATAGATGTCATCTGGTAGACGTTCATTATCAGAATCAGTCGAAACCCGATCGATCCGACGCGATTTAATTGAGTGATCGTGCTAACAAAAAAATCCTCATATAGTCCACCATTGTGCTTTCTCATGACGCATGAACATGGTACAGTGTGTTCTGTCCACCTCAAAATCAATAGGTGTCGTCTGGGAGACCTCCCCGATCAGAATCAGTCAAATCGCGATCGATCCGACACGATTTAGTTAAGTTATCGTGCTAATAAGAAATTTTATTAATGCCAACGACACACAGACACACAAAATGGATTAAAAACCCTCTTATTTTTGGTTTTAAGGCCGAAAAAGGAAAAATAAACGCTGGAAAAAAATTTTCTTTTACACGATTACATTACTCTTCCTTGTATATTTCAGTGCGAAAAAGTAATACAGATCCAATTTATTTTTTATATACACACGATAACAGTGAAAAATCATCCTATAAGGCTATTAGACCTTTCAAATTAAAGAAGATAAAATTATTTAAAAAACTTTAAAAAACACACCAAATGATATGAGAACATACATAATGAGAATAGAGAACCGGAAATACAATTATATACAAATTATCTTCTATAAACAACCTGGATTACATAATTTTATAGTTTGGATGTCAAAGGTTTAGGCAATAAAGTTAATGTTTATATAAATATACGCACTGCCTATGCGTATACCGATGTATATGCAGAGATCGACCTCATTCAGAGAATATCCTACATATGGTGTAACGAAAAACGTTAACAGCGTAATCTGGAGATTAAACGCGGGAGAAAACACTGTAAATCTATTTTAAATTGGTTCCTTTTCGCGATACTTATAAGGTTTTTCAGTAAAATATTGTTCCATATCTTTTTACTGTCACTGAAATGCACATTTTGCATAATATTTTATATTTTGAACATGTTTCTTGATATTTCTCTTTAGGGTTTATACTCTATTCTCACCCAAACCGTTGTTGTGTACGTTGCAAATTTGCAATACATTTCCAAAATTGTTAAACAACTGAACACCTTTCTTTTTCAGAGTTATTACTCTCACAATTACTCTTTTCATCTGCCTAATATACGCTAACAATACTTTAACTCTATGCCAAAACTCCAATCTTGACAACTCATCTTAACAATCCTAGACTTTTAGCTATTTTCAATTCGAAAATATCAGTTTATAAAGCCGGAAAATAATCGTAACGGTTTACTGAACCTGAACAAAATTTTAGTATAAATAGAATTTAGAAGTAATTCTAAATTAGTTTTAATTATCTTCCGATAATGCCAACTCGGTTGACGAAACGCGCGCCGAAAAACATGTAATCTTATGATGTTCGTGAAAAACTCGTTCGTCTTCTGTCTTTGTTATTGCATCGAAGATTCCAGCAAGATCTAATGTATTTACTGGTGTTAGTACGTAACAACTTTGTTTCATAATTTTATTAATTTATAACATAATAAAATTCAAGGACAACCGATATACCGAATCAAGCAACAAAATAGTTTAAGTATTCTTTTACCTTCTTACAAGTAGAAGGGATAGTCTTAAAAAGAATTTTTGGTTTTCACCTATAATAAATCAAATCAAATGCTCGAAACAAAATGAAATAATAATTCAATTTACGTATACACGAAAGAGAAAACATGTAAAAGTAATGTTGGTAGACACAGCATGGGATTAAAATAGTATTATCTTCTATAAATAACTGAAAATTATTTAGGATAAAGAGATATTTTTAATCTTGTAACCTGTTGGCCTGCTTGCAGGTGCATAAGTGTAGTGATATTTTTGCACTTGACAACTTTCCAAGATAAAAGTAATGTACAATTATATACTGAGATATAAATATCAAACTTATATTTTGTACGGGGGGTACCAAAAAGAAAGCGAGAATTATTTTCTGTAGACAAGTGGGTCGGTAGTGCTGCCTTAGCCCGTTTAAGTACGTTCACTAGACACCGCACTGCTCAGGTGGCCACGTATTATTCATGTCAAACCATGTTGCAACGATTTCGGTGATTTTGCGATGGTAAACTAAGGATAAACGCACTAACATCAAATTCTGTTTCCTGTTAAAGAAAATAGTGAAAGATACAGTTTCAATGCATCAGGAAACTTATGGGAAAGAAGCTCTAAGCCAGGCGTTAATTTACGAGTAGTTTGATCGGTTTAGAAGTGGTCAAATGTCACTTCAAGTGGTCAAGAAGAACCCCGTTTGGGTCGTCCCTCAACTTGCAGAATAGGCGAAAATGTTCAAAAAGTGCCCGATGCCATTATGTTTGATCGGATGCAGTTAAAACATATTAATTGATTCAGATGAAGAAAACCATTTTTCATCATAATGTTTTTTATCATTGTATTTATACTGACCACAATTTCGAACCTATCGAGTCATTAAAAATAGTTTAAAATAAGATAAAATTCAAACCGACTTGGTACTTAAAAATAATGTTGAATGATGGCCTAAATGGGTTAGATTTAAGGAGAACGCTAAGCTAGTAAACCGCGAGCGAGAGAGAAAAAATGTACCATGATTTAGAAAATCCATCATAATAGAAAATAGGAAATTTGTAATAGTTATAATCATATCTTTGTCTATTATTTATTACCGGTTTTATTGCCCGTTTAAAGAAAGGAAGAGGTAAAAGGCTAAAAGAAGTCCTCTACATATTTCAAGTAACCTCTAAAAACTACGATAAAACTTGGAGATTTTTAGGATAAGAATAAATTTATGAATTGAGCATATAATCCAAAATATCCACAATAAACTAACGAATTTAATTTTGTACAGATGTAATTTACTTATTTATCACAAGTAAATTGTATTACTATTATATTATTTCAAGACAGAACATTGTTTGTAAAACATGAAATTAAGTAATTAATAAATACGACGTGAGGCATCTTTTAATTAGTGGTATGGGCAATTTAGCAATACGTTTCTATGTGTTCAAGAAAACAGACTGTATGGTGGTCAGATACGATCAAATCAAATTAAATAATATTTTCCTACCTTGTCAATCCCGCGTCAGTATAACGATATTACCCAGAATTAGTAGCAGTAATAGGGACATTCTGGATACAGCGATCTTACAATTTTCTAATAATTTGTCAGTAACACATCTAAATATTTCAATTTGCACAACACAATACAAGGGTGTTGTGTGTCCTATCCACCTCAAAATCAATAGATGTCGTCTGGGAGACATCCATAATCAGAATCTGTCGAAACCCGATCGATCCGACACGATTTAATTGAGTTATCGTGCTAACAAAAAGGAATTTTCAAATAGTCCACCATTGTGCTTTCTCATGACCCATGAACATGGTAGAGTGTGCTCTATCCACCTCAAAATCAATAGGTGTCGTCTGGGAGACGTCCCCGATCAGAATCAGTCAAAACACGATCGATCCAACATGATTCAGATAAGTTATCGTGCTATCAAGAAATTTTATTAATGCCGACGACAACGACACAAACACACACAAAATTGTTTAAAAACATAATTGTTTAAATTGTTTTTGGTTTTTAGGCCGAAAAACAAAAATAAACGCTAGAATTTTTTTTTTACACGATTACATTACTTTTCGCGTATAGTGGAGTACGGAAAAGTAATATATCTTGGGTTATGTAACTAGCTATTAAAAATAACAATTTTACTCGGTTTGAGAATTTAGAGATGTCTTTACTTTGAATTAAATTATTTATGACTTATGTGTGGCATCCATCATATTAACATAAAATCTTCTGTCTTTCAGGAATAAGGTCATCCAATAGGAGATCCACGGATGCCGACATAGTATAGCGGAAAAGTAATACCAGTATGAATATTACCTTTATCAGTTTTGTCGCATATTGATTGAATACAATCAGTATTGCTCAATTCTATTGAAACATGATTGTTTGTTCTCTAGGTATAGTGCATTATTCTAGATGAAACTCAATTCAAGAGTATTGGTAGAGATACTAAAAAGTATAATTAGTTGATAATTTTTTATAACTGCCTAATTGCATTACTATTAAAATAATTACGTTAAGGGGGCTGCACACCTTCCGTCTATCTGTGCAGCTATCTGTCGTCAATAACTGTGTCAAAATCTGTACATTTATCTGAACTGAATGTATGTAAACTACGTTCAGTTTTCGCCTCAGTTTAGTCCGACTTTTCTTCAGTTCTCTCTTCACTTTCGACAGGTTTGGTTCAAAAAGCGTCAAAAATAAAGTTCAGTAGGTGACAGAAAAAGGAGAGCCGCAGTTTGCTGTATAATTGTAGCTGTGTTGCTGGAAGAAAAAGGAAAAAACGCCGTGAATGTTAGTGCAAAGATTTGTATAAACATTAAAGACGAATCTGTTTTTGAAATCGTGGCCATCATGTACTTAAATAGGACGTCAACTGAACAAACTGTACGATAAACTGCATAAACTTCGCAGATTATCGTTGCAAAAGAGGGTCTAAATGTACAGATTTTTCTTCTGCGTAAACACCGGTCTAAACTGCGCAGTGCGTATAGATTATCCCTCAGACATGACGTCACATTTGATAAACTGCGCAGATAAACAGAAGGTGTGTAGGCCCCTTCAGTTTTAGAGCATATGGGAAGACACCTATTTCAACTTCGAAATGATTAATGTCAGACTTTTTTTGCGGGCATCGACAGTTAAGATCATTTTCCCCAATTTAAGCATACGTGCATTGTATGTTTCTCATATTTATAAAAAATCTTAAATTTGTTTTTTTTTTAGAAATTCCAGTGGTTTCCTAAGTTTTTACTAAGTTTTTATATTCATCATTTAAGTACAATTAAGTGTATTTGGAAGATTTATTGTCTATCTATGGTATTCATTGTCTGGACACACATTACAGTAATCAGAATTTTTTATTTTATCTGTTGTTAACACGTAGCTAGATGTTGATATCATATGTTGTTAGTTTCTATTTATTTCCACTTGTGATCATTTGTTCAATTTCATTTATTAACATGCGTTTACTTATATCTCTTTTAATTTGGCATTACATTTTTCTTGCCATTGATCTATAACACGTTGCGTCAATATCATTTTTGAGTCCTTACTGCAGAGAGCTTAGCTACGTCCTCTGGTGGACTAATCTCTGCTGCTCTCTTTGCCTCTTTGTCGGCGGAAGTCATTCAGTTCATTTCAGTTCACAGTAGAAATTCATTTCCCTGGATTCCTACATGGATAGGTGTCCAAATAAAAATCACCGTTTTATATTGACTGTAGCCAGTGGATCAGTTCAAGAAAGGGACGGCAAAAGGCTTTAGATGCGCACCGTATCGTGGCAGTAAATATTAGTTTTTTTTTTTATGAAACGGATCAACAGGACGTAAATAATTGATGTTTCAACGATAATGATAACTTTTGTTTGTGACGAGGCGTTCTGGAGCTTGAATATTAATTTCATTAGTATGGAAGACTCGTTACGTTCATCTTTTCGTTCAATTTGTAGTCGTATTTACTTTCTCACATTTAACGATTAATTTCGAACGTAAAACGTGAACGAAATAAAATGAATATTAATTTCCTGGGTTTATTTTTAAACGGCGACAGAACAGAATTTCATTGCTGTTGTTTAATGAATTTGTTTCTATTTGCAGTTTAATACAGATGCTCTAGAAGCTCGACAGCAAGGTATGTCATTTTTTTTATCAACAGGCCATTCGTGTTCTTTATACGTTTTAAAATAAGTGGAAATAGCTATACGCAGGAAAAGAAAGCAGTCTATTGAAGTATCTTGCTAAAACCGTCTTATTAACAGTTACATACAAAATTCCATTAGAGACCTTTTTTTTATTTATAGAATTTATAACCATTAACATTGGGGAACAAAAATATTTTGTTTTATTTATGTTGCCACAAATTTAAGATCGGTTTCTGAGTATTCGAGGACCCTAGTTTCACATTATATCTTCATTTTAGCTAAATTTACTACGTTTGTTAAAATAATGGAGACTCCTGAAATTGACCAGAGGCGGCTTTTCGTGGATAGTTTTAAAAATTCTTGAAACATGTATTACTGCAAAATGGAAATAAGTTTGTGTCGATTGCAATCAGTTATTCAATAAAAATTATAGAACAATATGAAAGTATTAAGTTGGTATTAGAAAAAAATGCTCATTCTCAGCCTCAGTGGTATGTTTGTGTCAATTTAAAAAATGTTACCATATTTCTTGGACAGCAAAGTAGATATACCAAATATCCTTGTCACCTCTGTTTATGGGATAGTTGTGCAAAAGAGAAGCATTGGCGGCCAACTATTTGGCCTTTGACAGACTGTGGCTATGACCGTTGGAAAAGCTAATATTGTTCACGAGCCCTAATAAAGAGAGAAACAATAATACCGCCACCTTCTCATATCAAACTGGATTTAATGAAACAGTTTGTAAAAACACTGGACACGTCAGGTAATTGTTTTAAATACACTTGCCAAGCATTTCCAGTACTGAGTATGGAAAAATTAAAAAATTAAAAACAGGGATTTTTTGACAGCTCACAAATTCGAAAATTGATAAAAGATCCAAATTTTAACAGATATGACCGTTGTAGAATTTGATGCATGATTTAGTTATGTATCTGTAATTAAAAATTCTTTGAGCAATCACAAGGTAAATACTACCAAGAACTAGTACATAAAATACATAGTACATAAAATGCTAAAATATTTTGAAAAATTGTGAAGCAATATGAGTATTAAATTACATTTTTTGTATAGTCCCTTAGGCAAATTTCCTTTTAACTTAGGAAATTATGAGGGACAAGGTGAATAGTTTCATCAGGATATCCGAATAATGGAAGGAAGGTGGGATCGTCACATAATGGCCGATTACTGTTAGAGTCTGCAGAACGACTGTTCACAACAAAAATATACAAAAGGAAATCGCACACAAAACTTTTTTATAATTTTCAAAAATCAAAACAAGGGAAATTGCTTAATTTATTTCTCTTATCTTGCATTAATATTTATCATGTATGTTTATTTTAAAAACTTGAGCCAATCAAGAACAAGTAATGCCATTTTCAGCATCAGGGGCAGTAGTGGGCTCAAAACCGACTATTAAATTGCTGGCAACAAATTGACTGTTCCCTAGTGTAATGATTAATGTTTACATATCTAAATTACATATATTGGATGGAGCTAATCGTACAGAGAAATTCAAACTTATTCAATGTGCCGCTCCTTAAAGATTCTTGATGTACCGCTCACATGTTTCGTGATGTCTACTAACATTTTCAAGTTATATCATCACGAGGTCATCAGTCCTAAGACTGGTTGGACGCTAACCTCCAGCTTCTCCTATCTTGTGCTAACCTACGCATTACGCTAATTGTGCTACAACCTACATCCCTTATTATTTGCGAGCAGTAGTCTAATCTAGGCCTACCTCTGCCTTTCTTCACTCCTATTTCTGCCTCCAAAATATAGCGGACTATTCCCCCACGTCTCAGCAAGTGGCCTACCATTCTATTTCTTCTCTTCTTTATGTTTTTCCACATACTTCTTTTCTCGCCGACTTTCTCCAATACTTCTTCGTTTCTAACCCTATCAGTCCACGGTATTTTCATCATTCTTCGGTAACACCACATCTCAAAAGCTTCTAATTTCTTCCTACTTGCTTCCCCTACCGTCCAGGTTTCGCAACCGTATAGCGCCGTGCTCCATACATATGTTTTCAAAAATCTCTTCCTTGTTTCTAAGTTTATTACCCCCGAGCATAAAAGTGCTTTCTTTTTGTTAAAAGCTACTCGACCCTGCGCTATTCTTTGTTTTATGTCTTTATCGCTTCTTCCATTCCAATTTATTTTACTTCCTAATTCAAGTTATATAGTTGACAAAAATTATCTAGATGGACAGACAAGATAATCTGTAAACTTACACTCAAATAATTCTTTAAAAAAACAAAACAAAAAATACATTTTATACTCATTTGGTGTTAATTACAACCCTTATTTTACGATAGAGACTGATTATATTTATTAAACAATCAGTAATGTTATTTTAAAAACTGCATTTCATTTTAATAACAAATCGATTATGAATAGACTCGTACCATTTGCATCAGAAATAAATGGCAACCCAAAGTATGGTACGGTTTTAAATATATTTTTTAAAATATATTTAAAACGACAACAATAACATGTTTTCGCATTAAATGTTGAATGAAGTACACAAAATTTTCCTCAGCGTGGTTGCGCTGTTTTGCAATACATTCTTGTATTTCTGGTCAACATTTGTTTCTTAGTGCAATGGTTTTCAACCAGTGGTACTCGTACCCCTTGGGGGTACGCGGTTAACTACCAAAAAGTATACAAAATTATATTGATACATGCTAGAATTTAGCAACTTGACTTGTTCGCAAAAGCAACAGCTAATCGAAATATCGTGTGATCCTACATTGAAACAAAAGTATTGTAATACTTTGTTAAATAACTTCTGGCCTGGTATTGAAAAAGAACACAAAGAACTTGCTGTGAAGTACCTTCTGGGGTTTACGACAACTTACTTGTGCGAAAAAGCGTTTTCAAGTTTAACTTACCTGAAGAACAAGTAGTATAGAAACAAGCTTAATGTTGAGGATGATTTACGGCTGTATTTGACCAAGCTGGAGCCAAGCATTGATGAACTTTGTAAACAAAAAGGAGTCCAGCGTTCCCACTAATTATTTTCTGAGACATCTTTAATTTTATGTCTGATTAATAAAAACTTTGTAATAAAATGTCCATTAAAATAAAATTTCTTGTTTTTAAATTAAATTACCTATTCGTAATTAAACTTCAACAGTTAAACTTTAACTCAATTAATATAACACATTTTAATAAAACTAGAATGTTTTTGTTGGGGGTACGCATAGTTAATGATATACAAAAAGGGGTACGTGGGTTGAAAAAGGTTGAGAACCCCTGTCTTAGTGTAGTTGGATTAGGGAGTTTTCGGTGTCTTTTTAAACGAATTCGTTCACATCCATTACGAAATAGACCATTTCCTCAAATAGGCATGTTCATAAATAACACCGCGTCACTGTCAATCCAGGTTTACAGTAATTCTGGTCTCGATGTTTTGTCTTATAGCATGTTAATTTCTAAGTTATCGCAAAAATAAAAAAACAAAAATTTAAATACACGACGAGATTCGCAAGGCCGCGTAAACAGTGAAAACAGCTATGAGATGAAAGGAAATCCATAACAGGCTTCTGTGTAACATGCGGTGGTCGTGTATAGCAAGGTTGCTATAGAAGCGGAGATTGACGGTGTATCCATTGTTAATCTGTCTCTGTTTCCATTCGCCGAAATAGGGACAAGTCACAAAACTGTGATATCGGACCACCCACGAGGTGCGCAATAAATAGCCTTGTCCTTACTCAGTCGCATTGAGACCTTTGCAGAGTGAATATCGATGAATATATATTCAATTCCAATGTACACAGTACATTCGATCTGGCCGCGCATAAATCATCTATTTCACTCCGAATGCTGTAACTTGTATTATTAAGCAACATTATTCAAGGCAATTTTTAAATATTCATACATCTACATCTGTACATCTATACAAAATATATTAGGATCATAGACATAATATAAAATCAATGCATGAAAAATGTTCATTTACGCATTTATTATTTCTGTATTAGTACAACATTACAAAGTATTAGTATCTTTACGGGTTTACATTTCATTCATAATCGGGTTCTTTCGTATTTATTTTCATAAGAGAATCTGGAGAAACGCCACTTTCCAAACGTCCAATATTATTTCATCTGCTAATCTTCTATTAGTTATGAAAACAGAACATGTTGGGATTCGCTGCCAAGCAGCCTAGGGAAACAGATGTTCGACACGTGCTCCAAAATTAGGGCACAATAATTTCATGTAAATCAATGCGAATAAATATTTTTTCCCAGTAGTTGAAATCTAACTTTCGGATTATTTACATAGAACTGAATCGTAGCGCAGAATTTACTGTTAAACCAAATAAATACGCCAGATTTATTTTCTTAATTTGTCAATTTCTATAATACATTAGAGACAGAATTAATGAAATTCTCGCAGCTATGTAAATGCAACCCGTTGACGGACCTAACGTGTTGGTTAGGCAGATAAAAAATCAGGATTACATTAGAAGTTTACAGCATATCTAAGCATAGAAAACCGACAAAAAAGGTAACTGAAACCTAAAAAGCAAGAAAAAAATGTTTTCTACAACAATTTAATACTTATTTGTTGTTCCGTTTAATGTAAATCAGAAATTATTGTTTATTATGCAATTGTTATTAATTGTTTTATATAATTTTGAAGTCGGTGTCATACAATATTAGTAATGCGAATGCCGGCCCTCAGCAATTTTAAATGTAAACTCGTTGTTACATATAGTAACAATACAATTATATACTTTTACAGTACACAGTAAACAGTACAAGCTATATACTTTTTTATGTTTTACTTGGCACCGACTGTATCAAAGTATCCTAATCCTAAACCTTAAAAATTTCAAAGCGCTTCGATTTTTGTTTCATTGTGTCCGGAATGATTGAATTTCTCGTTTTTACTACAAATAATATTAAGAATGAATTTTTGATTTTTTAATCATTTTTTGAGGTTGAAAATGTTTCTTTAGCAATAATCCATTTTTTTTGTCAAAAAATGTTAATTATTGTAAGAAAAATTTTTCTGGACGTCATTATTTTCCGCCATTATTAATTAAGTAATTAATTACCAAAGTAAAAACTGACTTCTTTGCTTTGAACGACGATAACTCAAGCGAAAAATCGAACAGGCCTTTTAGACCATTCAAATTAAAGAGGATAAAATTATTTAAAAAAGCTTTATGATGAAATCGCTGAAAAAAACTTACTGAAGTCCGTGGACCATTTGAAAGACAAGCAACAATTTGGAATATTTTTTTTTGATGATTTTATGATTATTCAAAAAACTGCTGATGGTAAAAAAGTTTGAACTCAATATCTGAACACTAGAAACTTGGAGCGTAGAGCTGAAAATTGTTTTGCGATTATTTTTATTCAAGTTATAGTCAGTCCTTCACCAAAAAATTTAAGATTTTTTACATCCCCTAATTTTTGTGCCTAGTGTACATAAGTAATATATTTGCTATTCCTCTCCTCATATACCATTAAGTTATTTATTTCCCTTTTCCAAGATTTACAAAAAAATCCTTATTGCTTACGTGTTAAAATATATGATATTAGAAACAGATTTTTTTTTATTATTACGCCAATAATTAAGAGTTTTATTTCATTATATTTTTACTAATATTCTTATCATTTTGAACACGTTTTCCCTTAAATATTTTCAATTTTTAATATTTTGTAAAAAGTATTTGATGTCGGTGACATGTTTATAGTATAAATATGAAACATTATTGAGTTGAAACGTTAAGAATCAGTAAATTTCCAGTAGAAAATATTTAGCAGTAGGCTTTAAACTGTCTTCAAAAATTATAGAGAAAGTCAACTTGTTATAGACATATAGTTCTTTCGCTGTTTCGTCTCTATTTATATTGGTTTTTTTTATTGCACTGTTTCATATATTTTATGAAAATATATCCTATGTTAAAAATAAACAGTTTCAAAACATTAAAACGGACTTTTCCGCACGTAGAACATTTCCATGTCGACATTGAGTGGCCGAGAGAAAATAAACCAACACATAAATGCAGAATATGTTTTATGCGACAGTTTTACTTTTTTCAAATAGTCCACCATCGTGCTTTCTCATGACCCATGGACAGGGTGGGGTGTGTCCTATTCATCTCAAAATCAATAGATGTCATCTGGTAGATGTCCCTAATCAGAATCAGTCGAAACCCGATCGAATCGACATGATTTAATTGAGTGATAAAAAAAAATTCTCAAATAGTCCACCATTGTACTTTCTCATGACCCATGTACATGGTAGAGTGTGTTCTATCCACCCCAACATCAATAGGTGTCGTCTGGGAGACGTCCCCAATTAGAATCAGTCAAAACCCGATCGATCCGACACGATTTAGTTGAGTTATCGTGCTAACAAGAATAAATGCCGACGACAAGGACAACAACGACACACACACACAGCAAAAATTTTGTAAAAACCATTTTTTTTTTTTTGGTTTTTATGCCGAAAAACGGAAAATAAACTAAAAAAATTGATTCTTCACTTTTTCTTTACACGATTACATTACTCTTCCGCATATAGTGAAGTGCGGAAAAATAATAAGCCTCCAAGTCTGTAAACATCTGATGATGTAAGTAAGTGTGTACAGGGTACACTTACTTACATCATCAGATGGCTTCTACATGTTTATATGTATTATGTTAGCATCGTTATCCAATACAACTCGCAATTTATTGTATCAAATATGTTTTTTGATCCTGTAATTATACTTACATAACTCTGAATTGGCAACTACATGTTCAGAACGTAATCGTAGTACAGAATTCAAGTAAACAGTAATAAATCTCGAACGAGCTGATTTATTTTACAATTCTACTGTTTTGCGCGTCAAGTTATATAACCAAACCGAATAATAAAACATCGCACATGGTGGAAATAACTTGTTGGAATATCTTTTTCAGACCGGCAGTTAACTATACACATATATCGTATAAAGTTGTGACAGGGTTCAGTTCTTTCTTGCAAATGAGTGGATAATTCATTACTCGTTAGCGACCCTTAGACAAAATCTAAATAGCGCCCAGCGTATAAACTTACTTTACTAGGAAAAATTACAAAAAATACGTTATCAATTTTGTTCTCAAGACCAATAGATTTAAGTGAGCATCTACATATATTGAAATTTTTATAAATTTAACATCTACAGCCAGATGGTATTATCACATGACAATATTAAAATTGAAAAAAAATATAATCAGAAATCAGACACCCGAAAATTAGTAGTAGTCCATGTTTATGAGATATGGAGTTTATTTATATACGAGGGGGTATCCAAAAGAAACCGAAGTGATGTTGTGGGCGGAGTTCTGGTAGTACCGTTCTGCCGCTAGGAGTGTCAAGAGCTACTAAATCCCGTTTCGTTCGGATTGTGTGAATTCTTTAATGAGAGTGATTTTGTGTGCTCGGTTTTGCTACATGCTCGGAAAAACTGGAACAGAAACTCTTGAAATGTTACAAGGATGATTCCCAATAGCTTTCAAGAGTAGTTTTCCCATTTCAAAAGAGGTGAAATGTCAATTGGTGACAAACCTCGCTCTGGTTGTCCTTCCACAACTTGAACCCATGAAAATGTTGAAAAAATTAGCGATATCATCCTGGAAGATCGACGACGGACCATTGACGAAGTTGTGGAATTGTCTGGAGTGACTTGGAGTTCAGCGAATTTTAACGGAAGATTTGGGGATGAAAAGGGTGGGTGCCAAATTCGTGCCTCGACTGTTCTGTCTGTGCGCCAATTTTTCACCCGACCCTGCTCCCCTGCGACATTTTTTTATTTCCCCGAATGAAAAGAAATATGAGAGAAAAACGCTTTGCCGACGTTACTGAGGTGAAGAAAAACGACGGAGGCGCTGTCGGGAATCACAGAAGACGAATTTCAAAAATATTTTGAACAATGGAATAAAAGATTAGACAAGTGTACTAGTGCCAGTGGAGAGTACTTTGAAGGGGATTGAAGGTTTTTTGTTTACAAACTAAATAAACAAATTAAAAAAATATTTAATAAAAGTTCATCCATTTGAGCTTTTTCTATAGTTATAATGAGTATATGTCGAGTCTTTATTTCAATGTCTTTGAGTTATGGCTATGGAGAATAAAAGAATAAAATTAGCTTTCGTACAGTAAATCAGATATCACAAGTTATTAAATCCAGGAAAGGATTATCTCAAATGAAGTAAAGGAAAGAAACATACATGAACCTCTAAATATTTCTCAACATCAACAAAAGTACATCCTGCTGTAGCGACGAATTAAACTTGGCGCACTAGCAAGGATAATGAGTGTGCCTCGATAGCTCAGCGGTCAGAGCAACCAACCAGCAATTGGGAGAGCCGGGTTCAATTCCCGGTCAAGGCATAAGCACTCTTTATCCTTGATATCGCCAAAGTGGTGACCCCGACGTGATGTAATTCGTTCCAGTACATCCAACCTCCCTTACATCTCAAATTCGCGGATTCGATTCCCGTCCTATCCATCGCCCTACAGTCCGGGGGTTACCGAACAACGATTCGTAAGAATGGCGAACGCGGTCACATTCCGTTAAATTGTATCGAGATAAACCATATCTCTAGGGAGAGAGTACTGTAGTGACGCATTAAACTGGCGCATTAGCAAGGATAATGAGTGTGCCTCGGTGGCTCAGCGGTCAGAGCAACCAACCGGAAATTGGGAGAGCCGGGTTCGAGTCCGCCAAACTGCTATTATCATTTTGGTGTAAATTAACTTGAGTTATTATTGAAAACAGTACGAGTATAAAAATCAATATTAAATTGAATGGGTGAAATTGAACGATTTGAATAGGTGAATTTGAGGTAGATTTAGTATTATTATATTATTTGTGATTTAGAAAAGGCGTGTAATGGTACATAAGGCCACTCACCTTATGTACCATGTATAGCAACTAAAGGTATTAATAAGAGTTACAAAATATATATTTTAGAAAGTATTCGATAGTGTAAACATTTTCGTACGTAAACGTAAAAAATGTGTAAACTTTAAAGTTTGTAATTTTTTTTATAGTTATTTGATAATTGGCTAACATATTATTTAATAAAAGCTCCATATCAAGATCAAAATGTTTCGAATTAGGTACAATACTAACTACATACATAGACCGAGAAAACAGTTTGTTTAATGGCAACAAACTCTCGTTTGAATACAAATTAACAATTATTATCAACTATAACGCAAAGTTTCAGATGGTACTTTTATAAAATGTCTCAATATGGAGGCTTATACTCTGCTCCATCTGAAAGTTCCTTACAGTCCGCTCCATCTGTAAGATTAAGGATTGAAACAAATTAAGCCGAAACAGCCATTCTCCCGACTATATGCCATCTTCCTTGTAGTTTTAGAGCAACCCAAATCATTGTATTTTAGCTCTATGTTAGAACAAAATACGGCAAATTTCGCCATGTAATTCAGCGCTCGCCGACGGCATATAGCCGGGAGAATAGCGTAACGTATTGGCGTAATTTGTTTCAATCGTTAATGTTTAAGGAATTTACAGATAGAGTGGAGTATAAGCCTGCGAATTGCAACAGTTTAATTATCAATAAAACAATAATAATCTTACAATAAATCATGCATTTAGTGAACTGTAATATATTTATTCTTGATGCCAGTCAGGAATTTTTTATTTATTTTCTATAAAGACAGTTAAAAGTTTTATCCGTTAAGTTAAAATCCGTTAAGTTAAGAAATATATTCTTAATAGAGACTATTGTAAAATTTATTTATTTTTCATATCGATAGACTCAAAGTTTAATGATGTTACTCTGCCTATTTTGCAACAAATGGTTAGTACATAATACCAACACAGCTCTATAGTAGTGTATTATTGGGGATTGCGGGAATGCGCTCTGTTATTGCATAAAAATCTCACTTAGGACTTCTAACACCAATTTTTATCAACTTATTTGTATGAGATACAAATCTATTTTTCATAAATTGGAACCCGCCCTTTAGATTTTATATTCTACATACAAAATTCATTTACACAAAATAATAGTACGTTAAAAATCAGACAGAATTGTGTATATTCTTTTCAAAGCAACGCAGAACCTATTTAGAACTAAGAGTTTTTAATAGCTGGAATTAATACATTTTCAGTAAAAAAAAAACTGTTTACACATTACTAATAAGCCGACTGCTTTTAGCGGTATTCTCAATTAACTGTGCTGAAGTGGTGCTTGACCTTTTATTTCAAGATGCTTATTATTCAATTGTATGCTATATTTAACATACTAAAAATATTCAACATGGTATAACCTTTTAAATCAAAAAACTGCATTAGCGAAATGACAAATATCATTGAATTGAATTATATTTCTTAGTAAAACATCAAAATATATTTAAAGTTTTGAATTAGATGGTGTGAATCCTAAATTTAAATTATAATAATAACGTAACTAAAAATAAAATACCTTGATACGACTGCGCGCTGCTTAGTTCTTCCGTAATGGTGGGCAATCCCTCACTTATCACGTGTTCCCTTTCCACGTCACTGTCAGAAGAGTCACTATCACTGCTGCCGTCACTATCGCTAATGTCACTGTTCGAATTTTCGTCTCGATTCAACTCGTCGTCACCGAACTTCCCGTTGATTTCCACAACATCGTGGAAGACGTGGTGATTTTGAAAATCCGTCTTGGCGTCGTGACGGCTCCGTTTCAGCGAATCGGTGAGACAGATCTTCTGTACGTCTTCCGCGACGGTATTGAAATCTTTCACCGCCGATTCGAAGCTGATCTGGTCAACGAAACAATGGTTATTTTTAGAGTCTGAACTGGAGCATGTCGTTTTATTTTCATCCGTCGTCCTGTGCTCTGCTCCGAGAGAAGGGTCCATTTTTCCTGAAGGAACTGTATTGCCCGCTGAAAATTGTCTTGTTCTGTTTACATTTTGTTTCTCTATTACCGCCACCACGGCGGCTACTACAGCGCCGCTCTTGCACACTTCCCGCATCTTGTGGCTATTTTTAAAATTCTTCCGCGAGTTCGATGAATGTTTTCGGTACGATGTATTATTAAAATGGAGGTGCTGTTAAGTTTCCCGTCGAGAGTTCAGCACTGAAATATGTGTACGTGTAGTTTGAGTGAATGGAAATAGATGGTACGCGGTGTTATCTTCACCGAGTTTACACCCATTCCTTGAATAATGCATATACAGGGGTGTCATAACTTATAGCTCAGCTCAGTGGCGGCTTGCGGGTGTCTTACATGCACGGGCATAGTGACGTAACATGTGGGAATGTCAAAATGATAAACGATCGTATATAATACCGTTACTTTTAGAGAAAATCAACTCGACTATAAAGGCACACAAATCAAAATAGTTTGTTCCGTTTTAGGACACCCAGATGACGGCTTAAATTTATTGTACACACTACTATTAAACTTTCTTGCAAAATTACGTCGATTTTATTAAATATTTAAATCAGGCGTTGCTCTACCTAAACGTTTAATTTACGTCCCTTGTTCGTAACGTATTGTTTTATTAATCAATAGAAAATCAACTAAATTAGTTTACAAATGTTTAAAGTTTCGATTGATATTCACAAAACGTGATGTGGCGGCTGGTCAGAGGTGGCAGGATGGGCAGTGCCCACCCAACTGTTTCCTAGAAGAAGAGGAACCCACAGTTTCGAAGTTCGTTATTTATCGTTTATAGAAATTAGTGAAGATATAATTATATAATATGTAATTAATTAAATACATTATACATTACATAACAACAATAATACAATGAAAAGTTCTAATTATATATACTAATACTAACAGCCCAACCGTGGTGGAAAATTGCAGTGCAAGTAAGTGCAGCAATTCACTGTTTTAACCGTGGAACTAATGGTTATGCCTAGCGTGGTGGGTGCCGGGCCTTTTGCCTTTCTTTTTGTATACCCTTTTGTATACTTTCAACATCCCTTGAAAGTTTAAATTATTTCACAATAATATAGAAACATGAGAATCAGGAATATAAAATTAAATAAACAGTAAACACATGAATATAATTAATTAATTAATAGAATTACGAATGATTCGATTGATTTGAAGACATAAAAACAAAATTATACACGTGTAAACTACATGAAACATGGGCACAGCTTACTCGAGTCTCGAGTAAGCTGTGACACGGGTGGGCTAGACCACCCTGCTGAAGAAGCCATCGAGAGAAGGAATCGAGAATCTCCGATCAGTCCGATCTCCGTATTTAGTTTTCAGAGACGTTGTAGACGTTGTTTATCTCAGCGAGGTCTGTACTCTATAGACACTGTATTTGTTATATTATTAAGTAAAATTATTTTGGTTATTAATGTATTAGAAAATGTGTAAATATAAAAATTGTGTAGCATTTATAAGAGTCTGTACTAGTTTTATCCAATTTTAGTGCTATGCATTTTCAACTTGAAAACTGGAAGAATTTTAAATTTTAACATATACTTGTACAGTGACTAACATAGAGTGATGAATCAAAGTTTTTTTTACTATGTTTTACTTCATTATTTTGCACTATATAACCTACTAATAGTTAGTTGTTGCCCACCCATGACAAATCACCACGAGCCGTCACTGACGGTCACATATTAACATGTGACCACTTTCGACGTACTATTATCGACTTTAATTAAACGTCTTTGCTGACCAACTGTCAACGAAGCGTATTTTATCCACACCACGAGAAAGTACGACTGAAAGTGACTAACTCCGAGGGCGATCTAAATGTGTGCCCGTTGTCTCGATACGTAAGTCTTACACAACTACGGTGGTCCGATGAAGAGTCTAGCATGCAGAACTGATATTATAAAAATACTTTATAGTACAAAGGCACCTATAAAGTTTATACATAAAATATTATATTTTTTAAAAAGTTTATAATTAATGTACTACAAAATTAGCAGAAAAAATGCGTTTTCTTATAAAAAAAGTGGCCACGTGCCCTATGCCCCTTATATGAGCCACTCCTGGATCAACCGCAGAAAACTGCTGGCAACTATCGAAATGGACGTGAATTTGAAGGAATATAAATAGATTATACGATATATTATTTTTCCATAACATTACCACGCATTCTTTGAATAGTGCGTGTACAATCACGACATTCTTTAATAATAGCTGGTACAGTCATGGCGTACACGCATTATTTATTAATAGGGTTGTTAAAAATTATACCAACTGCACAAGAACTACTTGACAACTATCGATATAGAAATATATTAATATATGATATATGAAACCAATATATCATATGTAGTTGACCCACATGTATACGTATCAAGTTTTGAAAGTACCTTCGAAGTATGTAGGATTGTTAAAAAGCCTAGAAACATTAGCATTATGTAAAAACAAATAAAATTTGAGTATTATAATTAGGAATATAGTGAATTGAAAAACCCTGTACATGGCTTCTGAATATTAAGATTATACCGATAGGTAAAATTGACGATAGCAATACGTTAGTTGAATAATTTATTAATATCTGAAGTAAATCATTCCATTTCATTCACCATTAGATTTCTACAATAGGAAATAAAATAGTTATTTTTAAATACTGAACATAAAATATAGTTCTAGTAAAATTCAGTTCTATCTGAATTACCACAAACCTATTACCCAATCAAATAATGTAATATGAATCCATTTATATCCTAAAAAGTAGAAATAAAAAAAAGCTTCTTAAATCTACTAATATGGATTTTACAGGTTTTCGCTGTAAATGTAATGACGAACGCTATGTATATTGCTCATACGAGAATGTGTTCGTCTGTGAGGATTACATGTTTAAATTTTCACACCCCTTAGAATATATTGTCGTCTGAAATTTTAAAGAGTGCTTACTGCGAACGGAAGCTGTCGTAAAAACGAGGTTCCGCTTTATTTATTTTACTGTTCATGAACTGGAAAATGGAGTTTAGTAAAATTTAAACGATTTTGGATTAGAGCAAAGGGAAGTTATATTTTCTGTATAACATTAAGAGGCAGAAAAAATGAAGAATAAAATGCTAGATACGAAATACATTCCATAATCACTACGTTTTTATTTTTGGAAAATATAAATATAAATATGTATACGAGTATATCTAGGCTATCGTAATAAATGTTACTTGTAATTGTATTTAGGGAGTAAACTTTGGACTACACCAGGTGAATCAATTTTCTATTAGTGCCTTAAAATCCTTTTTATTTCACACACAGAAGTACAACAAACTCCAAAATAACAATCGTCAATGTTTTTTTTAAATAGTGTGTTATATGTTTCTGTTGATTATTGTAGAGTTATTCTTACTGTATTAAATTATAAATAGGGTTTTTTTCTAAATTATCAATCAGTCATGGAAATCTTGTGCATTTTACATGGATGTTAAAGAACATCAGAACTTTAGTATTTTTATGAATAATTTATAGATACAAAACAAAAAAAAAGAATAGTTTAGATATAATCTATCGTGAGCGACAAATTTTAACTACTTTTCAGTTTATTAGTTTTTAAAATTTTTAAAAAGTGGGACATTTGTTTCAAAGATAATTTAATCTATTTAAATACATTTTTGATTAAAAACACAAACCTGAAGGTGTATAAATAAGATTCAAAAGTCCATTTGATTTATTAATAATATTCTCTTCTTTATATCGATCTATATATTGGTGTCATTCTTTGTTAAATTCATAAATTATATATGTTTGAATATATTACCATATTTCTATTTACACTAGGCACAAAAATTAAGGGATGTAATTTTAAACTCAATGTCTGAAAAGTAGAAACTTGGAGCTTCAATTTTATTTTTTTAAAATTGCTCTGCAACTATTTTTTTCAGGTTACAGCCCTTTGAAAATCACCATTTAGGATTTTTTTACATCCCTTAATTTTTGTACCTAGTGTATTTATGTGTTGAGTTCTTGTGAACTGTCCTGTATATATCTACATGATGCTCCGTTATTTTTTAGTTTTCAATGAGAGAGGGAGAGGAAGTATTAGCGTATAGTAGAAAATGGGAACATCTAAAACACATATTGAAAAAACGTGTAAGATAAGTGCTGTACAAGATACACGATTAATGTTTTACACGACTAGCGTTAAGTAGGAAAAATATTACACGAACTTTGCAGACTTTTATTTTTCAATTTATAAAATGTCTCATGACATTGCATTTCCTACAGATGTGGTCTTGGCAAACTTGTAGATGTAAATGTTTATTCACAAATACGAGGAATTTATTAATCCTTTTCTTGAAATAAAATTATTGAATTAGGTGTTCTTAAAACGTTTTTAAAATATTATTGTTCACAAGAAAATGTTATAGAACAAGAACATGTCATGTGATTTGATATTTATAGCAAAGGAATATTAATAATTATTAGCTACATGATATATAAAATCCGGCTCTTATAATATGTGATACGGAAATATATGATAATTATCAACAGCTTTAATAATACTTATACCACTTCAGTATAATAAAGTTAAAACGTTTATTTAAGATGCTATAAAAATACAAAGAGTTTCAGTCCGGTACGCAATAAACACTTTTAATATTTAAGCAAGTAGCCACACAATATATACGTAATACATATCGTTTAAATGAGGTCATCCATATGTTAAGATTACAAGAGTAATAAATAAAAACTGTCCATTAAGAAAACAACTTTATTGCTGTTTTTAAAATGTAATTAATAAAAAACAATGTTATTATCATTATGAATATGGACGTCATTAGTATCACGTTTTGATATGATTTGCATTTAAATATGCTTTTCAACGAAGTACATTTCATTGGTTATATAATAAGACTCTTATGAAAGTGAAACTGATAGCTGCATATAATTCAATTCCATTTTATAAGAAATTCGTATTCCTTTAATCATTCTATTGTTTTTTGCAGCATCGACTTCTTGGTCATTATTTTAATGTCATTTCCAGGTTCTCTATGGATGTACCAAGGCATTAGCGGATATTCTATGGAAGTTGCTGACGATGATGGCCGTAGCTCGGATAATCCAGAATAATGTTTAATTCTTCTTTTTCTTCTTCTTTAGCGTGTATTCGTCCACTCCTGGACATATACCTCTTCCATGACATAGGCCCCTTCCCTGTTCATGGTAGGGTATTGGAATTACGCCACGCTTGCCTTGCGTGTTGGCGAGAGATAGGATATAGGAAGGAAAGGGGAGGGGAGGAATTGGGTTTAGGACATGGCTCCCAACAACAATAGGATATTCGGAGGTGGGGAGATAACCCATGAGCTCACGTTAGCAGGGCCGCGAGTCCCTCAAGTAGATCTATCCTCTACCGAGGTAGTAGAGGACTATCTACCCGTTACCACCCAATATGATGTTTAATTGTTAAGTATGTATTACAACTCGTAAATAAAGGTTGTTGGCTACCTATTAATAAATATGTAGCTGTGTGTAAGATTTGTATGTCCAATCCTTAACCTCGAAAGTACGATTACGTATGTATATCATACATATGTATGTCAACTAGATCTTTAACTCGATCTTGAACCGATATGAACGATAAATAGGATATCCCCAATATTGGGAACTTGAGTTGTATTTGAAATTGGAAGACTTTAAGTAATTAATTTTTGTTAAAAAAAAGAGGAGACTGTAATTAAAAAAAAATATACTATGAAGAGGCCACAACTCAAATACTGAATTTGAAAAAAAGGTGTGTACGTGTGAAAAATACTGTATGAAACTTTATCACAAATAGGTTTTGTATATAATTATCCTGCATAATAAATTTCGTATGTCAGCAGGAATGTTTGGAACTTCTTTCACTGCGTTAATACATATGAAAGAAAATATTTCATCAAAGTGATTTATATTCTTATAGCCTGAAAAAATTATGCCACTTCGAGATGACAGAATAAAAATATATCATTAAATATTGTGAATACTACTTCTGACATCAAACTCAGAACATAAAAGCATTAAATATACATGAATCAAGTTTAAAAATAGTAGATTTATTTCAGACATACATATATCCAAACGCGTCTGTCTTCCCGAGCGTGATCGTCACACTTTAAAAGGTAAACAATACAGACGAATCTATAAATAAAACAAAGCTATTCCTCCAGTTTCCGACATGGAATCCGCCTTTCAAGCGGAGCAATTTCGTTTAAATTAAGGAACATCATTAAAGAAATATTCCAGAGCAAGTTTTTGGTAAATTATACACTTTCTGTAATTGCTATTATGCCATCTGGAAATAATAGCTCCTATTTCGAGATGGAAATTACGAGGGGTACTATTTATATTTTGAGCCTGGGCAACACCAAGTGTTGTCAGATGTCATCTGACGTTTTCAATGGAAAGTTTGACATTTTGACTATAACCTTCTTCAGAACATTTTTATTTAAGCGCGATTTGTGTTGTTTACAGTGATTTGAAAATTGTATCTCAGCGAAAAAATGGAATTCACTCGTGAAAATTTTCACGAGTGAAAAGGGTGCATCGATCAACTTACTTCCACTTTTGGCGATAAAGCTCCATCCTTTGTCACTGTGTAACGCTGGTATAACGAGTTTAATCGTGGCCGCCATTCGCTCACCGACGAAGTCGTGGAGGTCACCCAAAATCAGTTGTTGTGTCAGAAAACATTGATTCTGTGCAAAAACGGTTAATGCAAGATCGTCATGTGACATACTGTGAGTTTGAGGCATCCTTAGGCATTAGTTCGATTAGCATATATAAAATATTGCATGATCATTTAGCTGCAAAAAAGGTTTGCTCTCGTTGGATCCTACATAATTTGAAAAAAATCCCCAAAACATGCCAATCGTGTCGATTGGTGCAAACAAATGCCCAGGAAATATAATGGCGGTGCTTCAAAAGACGTATATAACATTGTAAAAGGTGATGAATCATGAATATATGCGTATGAGCCGGAAAGTAAACAGCAGTCGACTGTATGGGTGTTTCAAGATGAACCAAATCCAACAAAAGTTGTTCGCGCTCGAAGCACTTCGAAACAAATAAATGGTTGCCTGTTTTTTCGGAAAAACTGATCACGTGGCAACAGTGCCTTTAGAGGAACGTAAACCGGTCAATTCTGAATGGCAGACAACCATCTGTTTGCCGGAAGCTTTCGGTGAAATAAGGAAAACAAACAAGCGCTGTCGGATCATTCTTCATCATGACAATGCGAGCTCTCACACATCTCGTTTAACAACTGAATGCTTGAACACTTGAATCGAATTAATGGGTCATCCGCCGTACAGTCCTGATTTGCCGTTCAATGACTTATTTTTGATCCCGAACGTCAAAAAGAAATTGCGTGGACAACGATTTTCGTCGGCAGAAAAAGCTGTTGATGCGTTTAAAAACCATGTTTTGGAGATATCTCATGGAATGGAAAAAATGCTTTGACAAATGGTTCGAACGTATGCAAAAGTGTATAGATCATGAAGGAGAATGTTTTGAAAAACGATAAAATAATTTCCATGACACGAGAATGGAGAGTGAATTGGAAAAAATGTAACGTTTCCAGATTTCGTTACACGAGAGAGGAAAAAGGTATAATGTAAAGAGAAGGAGAAAGAGAGCTATACATTTGGCATACCTAAAACATAGGCTTCGTTACAAGACAGAGTACACAGATATATAACATGGAGAGAAAGAGAAAGAGAGCTATACATCATATATATCAGTTTAGGCTATCCGCGTCTCCCTTGCGTGTGTACCGAATATTTATTTTTTTGTAATTATTTACGTTATTTACATCTGTGTTCTGTGATCATTTGATAATATCCTTGAACCGTTTAACTTGTTAAAATCTAGAAGATATAATATATTTCATTCACCGCTCCCTACTGGTTTACAGCCACACAGGTGCAAATGCACTTGGAAGAGGCGAAAACAAAATCCCTTTTATTCTCGGGGGAGATTTCAATGTAAATTTCGGATCCAATGATTCTTTGACGTTGATTAACTTTCTTCGAGAAAAATTTGGTCTGCTTATAAATAACAATCTCAAAGAATCAACAACAAAATCCGGAACAACAATAGATGCAATTTTTACACGTTATCTAGAAAATATCGAATCACGAATATATATTTGATATTTTAGTTATCACAAACCAATCATATCAGTATTACCAATTGAACCACCAGCCGATGATAGTGTAGATAATGAATAAATCGAATACTTTTTACACAAATTCTATTGTTATATTTCTTTTGAAATTATCCCTCTCCCTTTCTCTCTCTCTCTCTCTTTAAATCTCTCACTCTTAATCTTCCTCATTCTCTATTCTGAAGAAGTATTCACTTCTATCACGTGTACTGTGCTGCACATGATATATTTTTTTATTATTAGGTTCAAAATATAATAGTGCCCCTCGTATATATAGGGTGGGCAAATATCAACAATTTCATTCGGAGGTTCGTAAACTATAAGAGATATAGAAAAATGTACTCCCCACTCCACTCCGGTTGTGTAACTACTAACACCCTTCTGATGATCCCGTCTGAGAACACATTTTTGACGTATGGTAAATGTCATTATCTTTGGTATGTTAGTAGAAAATATACCGATGGACAAAAATTAAAGTACTACCTTAAAATGTTTAATGTATTTGTGCATTATTATTATTATTGTGTGCTGTCATTAAAAAATATCGATGCCGTCATACCTCCTACACAAATTATCCTGTATGTATTAATTTTATTTAAAAAAATGCGTAACTAAAAATAAAATTTGACGGGTGTGAGAGTTTTCCCTAAAAGTTGAATTGTTAACGAATTCCTTCATTATTTCACGAAATCAATATATATCTTTTGCATTACTCATGGACAAAACTTGAAACATCGGAATGGAAAAAATGTACATCATTTTAACATTATGATTACTTGTCTCGGTCGTGGCATTGTTTAGATTATTTGAGTAATGTCAAATTGAGTGAAGTAAGCCTAGGTTATCATAATTACGTGAACTAAAGTATTCTTTATTATTCATGTATTAAGTTTGATACACGAGTAATAGAGAGTGTATAAAGAATTAAGTTTTCTTCACAAAATAGTCATCAAATTTTTTAGAATCGATGGTCATGTTAAATTGAGTAAATTCTTTGTATTAATTAAAACGTTATTGTGTCGCATTCTGCACAGTAGATTCTTCCCGAAGCAGAAGGAAACAAATATGCGAAATCGATTTTTTTTCTCTCAAAGTCTATAATTTTAGAAAGTCTGGATTTTGGAAAGTACCTGGTGTTTTTGCGGACTTTAGGAAAATATTGTGTATAGTTTATTTGACAGCTATTTGCCAAATAAAAAATCTCAAAAATATACCGTGGCTTGTTTTATAGCTAAGCTCAGGTAGACTGTTTCGTTTATCGGCAAGATAAGAGTGCTTTATTTGGCAAATAGCGATGAGATGAATAGTGTTAAGAGCCAAATGGAATTATATTGATAAAAGTCTAGCGAAGATAAATAAATATACGGTTTTTTAAAATAAATGACGGAATTCCATCTGGACTAATTGTTGCAGTTCTACACGTATAGCTTCCTGCCAAGAATTATGCAGATTCCGTTGCTTTTATTATTTATCAATAAGGCTTCATATAGTAAGTACACTGTGCGTCAGCAAATCCCTACTCGATGCCCTTATGACCGATGGATCCAGGTGACATTCATTCCAGATTTTTTCAAGTGTCATTCATTAATCATTACCGCTTGCAACTGTAAGAGATGGGCGCGTGTGAATACATGTCGACTTTGCATTATTTACTGTTGACTACTATTTTCTCCATATTTTCTTATTATATACAACATAACTGACTACATAAGTTACATAATGAAATGTACGGCATCAACAGTTATGTGTAACAGTATTGTTGAGTAAATACTAGGTATGTAAATATGAATCCGGAATTTGCCCATAGATGGCCTAGCTGCTAATGAAGTTACCGTCACACCGCGTCATTGGTGCCATTTTCTTGCTTTTACATCTGATAAAGGTTTTTATTTCACAACAATACAAGTTTAATACAACAAAATCGTTTTTAATAGCGTTGAACATGTCCAATTTTGTGCCTGGAAACTACGATATGCGGACAGGATTGATTTTCTGTTACCATTTGAAGAAAACTGCTGCAGAATCACATCGAATTCTTGTCGAAGCCTACGGTGAGCATGCTCTTGGTAAACTACAGTGCTTTGAGTGGTTTAAAAAATTCAAAACATTTTGACGTGAGAAACGAAGAACATGGAAGACCACCGAAAAAGTTTGAAGATAGCGAATTGCAAGCATTGTCGGATGAGAATGACGCTCAAACGCAACAAATACTCGCAGATCAATTAAAGGTGATACGAGGAGCCGTCTCCATACGTTTGAAAGCCATGCTAAAGATCCAGAAGATGGATAAATGGGTTCCACATGAAGTGAATGAAAGACAACAGGAAAACCGAAAAACCATTTGCGAAATTCTGCTTGCCAGGTACAAAAGAAAGTAATTTCTCCATCGAATTGTAATTGGCGATGAAAAGTGGATATATTTCGAGAATCCTAAGCGTAAAAGATCATGAGTAACTCCGGGCGAACCATCGACATCAACTGCAAGGCCAAATCGCTACGGACGGAAGACAATGCTCTGTGTTTGGTGGGATCAGAAGGGTGTGGTCTATTATGAGCTGCCAAAACCTGGCCAAACCGTGTTTGTACTGAACGCTACCGATAACAAATGATCGATTTGAATCAAGCTTTGCGTGAAAAATGATCAAAAATCGAAATATCAAAAAAGGCAACACAAAGCGATTTTGCTTCATGATAATGCGCCACCACACACAGCAAAACTGGTCAAAGAAATAACCGAGGTATTTAGTGCGCATGCGGCTTACTCACCAGACTTAGCTCCGTCCGACAACTACTTATTTGCAACGATGGAACACGCACTTGTTGAGAGGGATTTCACTTCTTACGAAAATGTACGAAAATGGCTCGATGACTGGTTTGCCTCAAAAGAGCAAGAATTTTTTTAGCATGGAATCCACACGTTATCAGAGATGGGAAAAATGTATGGTTATCAATGAGAAATACTTCGAATAAAATATTTATCATTTTCATACGATAGACGTGTATTTTCTATACAAAAAATTCCTGTTTCATATTTATATACCTGGTATATGGTAGAATGCACGGTTTAATGTCCAGCACCACATCTTTAGCCAAATTTGACCGCACCGAGAGGGTAAAGCTACACATTTTCCGCTCTTAGGTATTAATGAACGCATGCCGTATTGAAATAATTTTTTTCTTTAATATGAATACATATTCCTCAATGAAATTTTTTTTACTGACGAAATAAGGTTAAAATATTGAAAGGAGATATATTTTGTAACAATATACCTATACCACTCTTCGTGTTTACTTTACGCTACTTACAATTGAAACATTTTCAATTATGCAGATCTGCTTTGAAGACAAATTAGTTAATGGCATGCTAACCGACAGCTAATTACAGAAAAATACTTCAGCTGTGCTTGTACGCGATAAACAACATCCCAGGCGAATAAATTCATTAGCACCTCATAAAACTACCTTTCTATTTTGGGCGCAATCTCTACCATGAGATAAGAAAAGATTCCTTCTCCTTCAAACTGACGCTCTGTTAATGAAAGCTTTTTAATAATGGGGCGATGATTGATAATCAGCATGGTTTCCTTCCCACTTCACTGTCGACGAAAGACCGAAGTCCGTTGAAAGCAGGAAAGCGAACATTTGGAGGAAATTGACTAGAACATTATTCCAATAAACCAAAATTTGTGTTGTAAGTAAGAGAGTATTCATATAGAAGAATCAATTGCTATACAATTAATGTCTGATATAAGTGCTAACTGTTCCAACCGATGATTGAACCTGAACATCAACACTAAAACCGAGTCATTTATTGTCAGGTATTTCATTAATTTATATATTGTACATTCCTAACTCTGCTGTTGTGGATACTAAATAGTAATTGACAAGCGTTTTAAATTACAATAACATCAAGGAATTAGCGTTATTTCTTGTAATGTAAAAATTTACCGGGTGTTCTACTTCCAGTGTTACACTTATTTTTGGAGACGCTTGGAAACTCCAACAAAAAAACAGACCAGTTTTCCACACACACTAAAAAATACTAGGATTGATTAGGAGATGATTAAGGCTAAATGTTGCAGGTTTGTTCAAAGTATGACTTTTAGTGGTATAAGTGCGACAACGGTACAAGTTTATATCTAAAAAGTTTTTGAAAATATCCGGGCGAACAGGTTTTCTGACTTAGTTCGGTCTGTTTTTTTTTTGACGTAAAACCTTCAAAAACATGAAATATTTGGCAAAATCGGCTTCATAATGTGGGCACACGTGGCCCCACATATGCCTATTGACAACCGTGATGATATTTCTGTATATATTAGTTTTAAGTTGTGTAAATATTAGAAAGTAGAAATCCTTGTCTAGCTAGTACACGGCACCAGGGCCCATCTGTTTCTTATGGGTAAAAATGCGATTATCACAGGCAATAAGTTTTACTGCCCCAGCCACTTGTTAAAACCCGTGAGAGTAGGTTAATGGTTCATGACAAGCGTGGCGTCGAAATAAGATTTTAAATTAGTCGACTCCTGTATCTCGTCAGGAAACATCGGTTCTCTTTTGGTACTAGCTTGCTCGCTATTTAAGTTATTCATAATAAACGTACCTAAGCAATAACATACAACTAGTGTCACTTCACAACACACAGCACCCCGAAGACCGCCATAATAATATGTTTCTTTTCACACCTGATATTGTGAAATATTAAAATTTTCACAGACACGTTCTTTTGTAATACATTAGAAGATATAAATAAAAATTTTTTATTTGATTTTATTTCTTGTTTTTGAAATACGAGCACAATTTGTGTTTTTTACGTAGAACGTGAAATTCTTTCCCAAAAATGAAAAGTGAAGAGCTTTGCATATGAATTACTCCCAGTAACTCTCAAAACTATTCGGACCTTTGCTTTGGTGATAATACCCATGGCGCTATCTGATCTTTTCTGCTTTTCAAATTCTGCATTATAATGTACACTGGTTGCCACTTCAGTATTAGGAGAATACATATGCAAAAAAATTGGTGACAATAAATACACTATTGGAAAGTTGACTTTCATTTATTTAAAAGATATGTGCAACGAAAGTCACAAAACTATTCATACGGTTACTAAAAACAACAGAAAAAATGTTTTCCCTAAATCTAATATTTTGTTGGCCCACCCCTTGCTGCAATAACAGCCTGTAGATGCATTGGCATGCTGATAACCAAATTCTGAGTAACATTTTCGTTAATGCTGTTCCTTTTCTTCACTTTTAGGGTTGCCTTGTTCAATACCTCACATTTTCTTACTCGTGTTTCAATTTCAAACTACAGATTCTCAATTGCATTGAGATCTGGAGGGGGTATTTTCAATTCCGTGTTAGCTTTTATCCACACAAAATTTCGCCCGTCAGATCCGAAACAATTGAACTTACTTTCATCGGAAAATGTAACTTGTCTCCAAATCTCATGGTTCATATTAATATATTATTTTGAAAATGTCAACCTCTTTCGTCTATTAATTTTGTTAATAAATGGTTTCTTTCGTGCTACTCTACTGTGAAATTCGTTCCTTTTCAATACTCTACGGCATGTTTCAGGGCTAACAGTCTTATTAAAGCGTTCTAATACATTTTTGGCTAATTGAGGAGTCGAAATGAAGGGCTGTTTCTTAACCTCATTTATTAAGTATCGTTCCCCACGTTCTGTTAAAATCCTCCGCCTTCTCGTCTTGTATCTATAATGTATAGCTGACCCTTCTCTTTGCAATTTTCTAACAATATACCGTATAGCTAGTTGATTTACTTCTTCCTATTAATTTTCCAATTTCACTATCTGACCTTCCATCCTTATGCCACTGACATACTTGTCCTTGCTCCTTTACTGTAGTTTCGCACTTTTTACGCCTCACGCTGACAGCTTTATGCATATTATGAGAAACTAGTACGTACTTATACGTACGTATTTGTGGGGATTCCCAACCAACCAGAGACTAATTCTAAGATTCGTCGGTAGATGGTATTGCCCAATAAGTTGACTCTGAGTCGCCGTACGAATAGTTTTGCGACATTCGATACCCATTTCTGCTCGACAAATGAAAGTTAATTTTACAATAGTGTATTTATTGTCTCCGATTTTTTGCATATGTATTATCCTAATATGAAAGTAACAACCAGTGTACACTATAATGCAGAATGTGCAAAGTAGAAAATATTAGTAGACAATGTCATAAGGTCAATAGATCAATGTTATACAATGTCAATAGGTATAATGCAAAGTTTTATTACCAGAGGGTAACATTCAAACTACAGAAATAAGGAGTTTATACTCCAACACATCTGCAAATACCTTATATAATAAGGACTAAACAAATTAGGTTAAAACAGCTATTCAACGCTCGGCGTTTGGCATATAGAATAGCTGTTTTGACCTAATTTGTTTAGTTATTATTATATAAGGCATTTGCAGATGGGTTGGAGTATAAACTCCTTATTTCTGTAGGTTGATATTATTTTTCTTTCAGCATCGATTTATTGGTCATTACTTGCAGCGTACGCAATTGTGTTGAATTACGCTTATACAATTTTTTATGTGACCTCGATTACTGATCGACCGCACTAATCAACATATATTAAGTGCAGCAAATTTTCCAAAATATATTTTTAGATAGTGTAATTTCTTTCCAGGTTCTCTGTGGTACCAATGAATAAGAACATATTCGTTGGAATATTTGACATTGCTGATGATGATGGTCCCAGATTGGACCAGAACATGTTGTATTGTTAAGTATGTATTATAAGTCGAACATATAACTTGTTGACTACCTATTAATAAACAGCTGTGCATAAGATTTGTGTGTCCAATTCTTAACCTCATAAGTACGGTTTGTTCTTTTCCTTGTAATGACAGACGCGATTTTTCCATTTATAAATTTTAGGTTTTATTTCTTTTAGTTTCGAAACTCCTGCATCCGACTCATTTTGCTACAATTCTGTAATTTTTCGCCCGAAATGTGTTTTTATGACAAGATGATGGATCATAATATTATCTTGTATATTTAATGCTGCTTCTTTTGGAGCTCTACGAGCCAACGCATTGCCACGAATTCCTACACGACTAGGGGCCCAGATGAAAAAGATCCATTCTTTCCCAAAAATGAAAAAAGGAGAGTGTGCGATATGAATCATTTATATTGTATTGCTGTTCTATTTACATTGTAGAAAAATAGGTTTTCTAATTTTCAGACAATTAGGAAGCTTAAGGGTAATGGTAAGCAATGAAAACAAAAGGATTTTGACGATTTAGGTTATTACCGACAGTTCTTATTACATTTAGTAGTATTAATAAATACAAAAATAGATCTAAGTTAGAAGATGGATTCTAAGAATTGTCACTAAAAAAAATTGCACTAGATTCTTATCTAGAATCTAGTGCAATTTTTTTCACTAATAATAAAGGTGTGTTGTGTTATGCGAATTTTACTATTCTATAAAAGAATAACAGAAGCGTAATATCGACAATGAGAATCCAAAATGCGGTTCTCTAATGAGGACTTTCCTTAAAGAAATTCTATATGTAATTTACATAGAAAATGCCAACAAAATGCTAGTCTTGTTGATGCTCCCAAATAATGCAAATATAATGTAACGATACCAGAACGTTGAAATGAATATTTTGGATTGAGATTGAAGGAAAATTTAAAGCACTATAAGTTCATAAATTATCAAAAAATAAGTTTTTGTCAATTTTTGGTAAGAATTTCACCGTCAAGATGAAGAACTTTTACTTTTCCGCACTCAACTATACCAGAGCGGAAAAGTAATGTAAGCGCGTAAAGAAAAATGGAAAATTATTTTTTTCTAGCGTTTATTTTTCGTTTTTCGACCTAAAAACAAAAAAAATGGTTTTAAAAAAATTTTGTATGTGTGTGTGTGTCGTTGTCGTGGGCATTTTAAAAATTTCTTGTTAGCACAATATCGATCATTCAACTAAATCGTGTTGAATCGATCGTGTTTTGACTGATTCTGATCGTAGACGTCTCCCAGACGACATCCATTGATTTTGAGGTGGATCGAACACACTCTACCATGTTCATGGGTCATAAGAAAACAGAATGGTGGACTAGTTAAGATTTTTTTTTAGCACGATCACTCAATTAAATCATGTTGGATCGATCGGGTTTCGACTGATTCTGATTAGGGACGTCCACCAGACGACATCTATTGATTTTGAGGTGGATAAGACACACCCTGTCCATGGGTCATGAGAAAGCACGATGGTGGACTATTTGAAAAAAGTAAAACTGTGGCATAAAACACATATTCTGCACTTATGTGTTGGTTTATTTTTTTCTCGGCCACTCAATTTCGAGATGTTCTACGTGCGGAAAAGTCCGTTTCAAGGTTTAAAAACTGTTTATTTTTTTAATAATACACTGATGAAAGTTATTTTTTTTACAATTTTAATTGGATGCAATAGGGAAGAAGTATTATTGGAGCAATCAAAACCAGAAATTGGAGTAAATCCAGTGTTGATGTTGTATGGTGTGGTATTGTGGGATAAAATATATCTGGTCTACATTTTAATGATTCAATAAACATGGTGTTCAGTGATGTTCAATGATGAACAGAACAGCACAAGTTGAATTTGAAAAAATTATCCATCGAAAATGATTATTTGCTCGTGAATATTACTAGTATCGCCTCACAATAACTCACCGGCTCACAATATTGTACTATAAGAGAATATTTTAACACTAATTACAGACAAGGAATAGGGAGAAATGGAACCATATATCGGCCGGCAGACAGTCCTGATATAACGCCCATGGATATATTATTTGAGGATTATTGTCTTTAAAACTGCCTTCTGTATTAAAACGATAGTAATACGTTTAAAAAGAAATAAAAAATATGTACATATTAAAATTTTATAATTTATATTTTTTTCTATTGTACATGCATTTAGTACGTATAGTATTTAACTTCTTTCTAATGGCATTAGCCATTAATAGTGCGTATTACTTGATTCTTAAGTTAACGCAATAAACATGTTTTCAAAATAATAATACTCGACAAGTTCCTCGTTTGAGCTAACTTTGTAGTAAACGTTTTAGTTCGGAATAATGTTTTAATGAAAACACATTAAACGAGTTTAACGTTCGGTCGTAATTTTAACTTAATACCACTGCTTGATGTTCTAATTTACAAAACATTGGTAAAAACCAAAAGCAATTTTCTGTCGATTATTTCAGGCGTACAAAAATTATTTATTTTTATATGGATATCACATATTAATGCTACTTATAATTAGGTAAAATTAAAACACATTAACCAGATAAAAGTGTAAAATAGCTTATGGTATTGCATTATATTCGTATTCTATCGTCATCTTTATCTAAAATATTGTTCTATGTCATTTAAGTAGTGTTATAAATTATTTTAGTTTAGTTAACACTATTTTTACTGTTGACTGATTTACTTGAATAACAATTAATGCAGAATTTATGTGGGCTAATTTAATCCCAGGCCTTTAAAATTATAGAAAATTATAGAATGATTAGTCTATTTTCTGATGTACTGTCAAGAAAAAAATCAATAAGACATTTTCGATATACTTATTCCAATCAAATATAGGTAATATGGATCACGATTAATCATGGATCGACATAATATTTCTTAATATTTAGTTAAACTGGTACAAAACTGTGCAACCTATGTGTTTACAAAAAGTAAAACACATACTTTAAACAGTGTTTGGAAAGATATTATTCAAAATTCAAGATAATTTTTCTCGAATCGTCGATTTTGTTGGCACGTTTACTTTGCAAATTTCCCATTTAAACATTTCTTTATAGTATTTAAAACTAGGATTATCTAGTTGGGTACATGGAATATTACATCCAACCATGAATTTAACCAATTCGCTATAAAACGTCGTGTGTCTTTCACAAGCACTGCTCTGTCCAGTAACCATGTTCTATGTTCTTCGGAACATCAATGTCTAACAACATCTGATTTTCGGGTATAGGCTATGTATATCACAATGGGAACATAGTAATTCACTACCGTCATTTAATATCAACCCCGAAAATTCCGTTATCCAACGCTGTATTGTGGCAAGGGATGGCTTTGGTCGAGACATTTTAAAATACTTATTGCCAAATTGTCATGTACTGTAACTATCTGTATGTAATACCGTAGGCAAATCAAAACACTACGACAGCCCCTAGTTGTGTATAAACACACACCACTCTCAAATATCACAGTATCTGATCGGACGGCATCGCCTCATCGGTCACCCCGGATATTTCTTTTGTGCCGCCCTCGCATACCTTTACTATTAGCACATAGTGCAGTGCACCTGCGACAATACTTTCAATATTTCTAGTGAAAGAAATAGAGCAGCATGTAGCAGGCGGTCAATGAATAAATTTGATTTAATACAAAATTGTTGGTTCATGTTCTATTAATTTATACAAGCAGTTAATTTACATTACAAAAAAATCAGCCAGAGTGTGGATAAGCTACTGATATGAAATGTTTTATTGTATAATTTGTTAGAAGACTGTGATGTTTCTACACGGTATCAGTATTTGTATTTCTAATAGGTATTTCAGAAGACGTATAAGTTGGATTCTGAAATGTCCGCACTCAAATCCGGGGCTTAGTTATAAAGCTATTTTACATTTTAGGAACTAATTTACGAATAATTTGCTCAATCAAAGGACCACTCTGTAACTGTGTAATTATTATATGTACATAAATCTATTCACTCAATTAGTGTGGTCATGTGGGTCCTATTGTTCTGTTTGAAAGTTTTTTCTAATTAGCAGACCTTTTTAGCACCTATTTACGCTGGTTGCATTTTAACGGAACAAGATATATTTCATGATATATATTTTTCGTCTTGTTACGTGTTATAACTGTGGTAAAAAATATGTGGTAAATGCAAACCCTGCACAAAATACCAGCACATAAAACAAACAACTGCATTATGAATTGTTATGCTAAAAATGATTAACACGGGTGACGTACTACAATAACGAGATCTTTTCAGTTTAGTCGGTAGACCATAAAACGATTTATGCGAGATACATTACGATATAGATATTACTTTTTCACCGTTACGTAAAAATAATGTTCCATTACTCTACTGAAAACGTCTAAACTCGTAGGTTTTTAAAACAACGGTGTTCTTAATTTTATGCGTGGTATAAAAGGTAATCTGTATTTCGCTAACGCCATTATCGACTAACAATAAGTAGAAAATCTTTAGGAACAACAGTTTCTAATTATGCAATTAACACCTACGCCACCTGGCATGAATGAAATTTCAGGTTTTTTATATCTAAAGGCGGCGCTGGAAATTAGGTTAATTTTAGAAGTACACTCTGCTCCACAAGAAAAAGTCCGTAATATTTCACTTGGTGTTTTAACTTGAAAGTTAACTACATAAGAAAGTACATTTCAAGTAGCACGACGAACTACTAGATTTCCTTTAGCATTCTGTAGGTCGCCGAAGTGAATTCATGCTGAATAAAATTACAACTTTACAACAACTACTAACAAAAAAACTTTATTTACACTAAACGCTATTGAAGCGGTATTCTTAGTGAGTTACCCACATGGGCTGCGATTATGAATTACGACCACTGCAAGACATAACAGTGTATTGCAGCAGCTGTTGTTTGCCTAAAAACTGTCGGCCTGAAGAGTTTGAAAATGAAAATATCTTAACAGTAGGCTGGTATGTAGGTTGAGCCATATCGGTTAACAAATCTTGATGACCTTCCCTGTCGCGGTTTAAAGTGAACTTCAACGGAAAGAGAAGACAAATCTACGAGGGAAAAACGAGGTTTTACGATATTGTCAAGTATTGTAAGTGTGGGTACACGTGGCTCCACATACGCCTATTGACAACCGTGATGGTTTTTATATATGTTATGCTAGTACTCGCAACTAGGATACATCTGTTTCTTAGAAGTAAAAATGCGATTATCTCAGGCAATACATTTCCGTTTTTATTGTTGCAGCCAACCACATGTTAAAACTCTTGTAGATTATGTCAATGGTTTATGACGTATGGCGTATGGTAATAATCGCACAAGGCTATCGGCTTTTGGGATAAGTTTTCAGGCCGTCAATTCCCGAATCTCGCTCTGAAACATTGTCTCGTTTTTCGATACTAGCTTTCTCGCTATTTATCTTCAAAATAAACGTAGCTATAGTAACAACATCGTAAGACTTGTTGAAAATAATGTACAGTGATACTGTAAATAGAAACCTTCATCATACTAGAACCAACAAGACATACGGAGGACACGGGCGAAAGAATATTTAGATGGTGACTGTTCGAGTGTCGTCTACAATGACAAGTCTTGGTTTTGGGCATGGATTCCCTCAAAACGAGTTCTAAAAGAGATTGTTTAGTAATTTGGTTGTTTTGAGCCGTTTCCTGAACTTTACCAACCCAGAAGGTGGTGAGAATACACTAGAGAAGTCTACAGATGATTGATTTGATAAAGAAAACTATGACTGGGTACTTCTGGAAGACAGAGATAGAATTGAGTCATACAAATTGATTGTGCATTCTTCCGATGTCAAGAATATGTGGGGGTTTGAAAATACTAAGATGCAAGTATCGTTCTATTCTTTAAATCACTGGGATTTGACGAAGTAGGGTTAGCCCTAGTTACAATAGTGTGTTGAGTTTATATTATGAAATCTTCTGGACATCTAACGGGCCTGAATTGATTTTGGATACACACTTGAGAGACGGAGAGATGAAGGTAATTTTTATATCGAAATCTGGACGGCTCGATTATACAATATCTGTTCTTCCTAAGGAGGCAATAACAAAGAAACAACAAATTATAGAATATATTATAGGTTATATAAATAGTTATAATACACACCTATGACTGGTGAAATATAATTCATGACATACTAAACTAAACTGATATATACTGAGCTAAAATTACTCTGATTTTATCAAAATTATAAATAAACGAACGAGATAAATTACTTAAGTTCCCCAATGTATCGTATTTCGTTACCGTCTTGGTTCCTAAATACATCCCCTATATGAAATCTTCACTTCTCTATTATTAATGACAGCATAATGTAATAAGAGCTCATAAAGGGTTTTCATAGGACACATCTCATTGATTTTCCCTCCACAGTCACTCTAACCTATTGTACATATTATTCATATTACATTTTACTCTTATTATAATAGCATAACTATATATCTGTACGTCAAATAAAATCAATGAACACAAGAGAAAAATACAAATTATAAGCGAACACACAGGTGTTATATTTTAGTTTTAGTCTACTATATATTTCACTAATTAGTTTATTTATAAAACCAGGGTTTTTATTAGTATTAGTTTACAATATTGCATAATTGAGGAATAAAAGATAAATGAGGATAAATAATTGATATAGGAATAAAAGTTAATGTAGAACAAAAAAATAACTTCCAAATTCTTTACAACGAGTAACTGTTTCATTATCATACCATAAATTCGAAATTTATAGGATTATTTTCCTTCTGCAAATCACGGCATAATATCTGGATATAATTATCGATAATTTGTTATATTCACGCCACTTCATCAATTTTTGAAAGACCTTTGTGCCATTGAACACAATAATTTTGTGTTGTAATTGTGTTGTACAAATAAAATTTTACATACAGGAGAACATTAACTAATGACAAATGTCACTCACCTCACTCTCATGACAAATATTATTAATAAATAAAATAAAAAGTAGAGGTCCAAGAACCGAGTCTTGTGGAACACCCGATGTCGCCTCAACTTGAACAGATAAAAATCCATGAGAATTCATGTTCCTGCGATTAAAGACTATGATCGAACATATCGCAAACTTTTGATAGATCTCTATATATTACATCGATCTGGCCACCTTAGCTTAGAAAGAAAATGGGTAATATTCACAAAATTAGTAATACTTGAACTAGCAGATACAAAACCATGTTGATGAAATGAAAGTTGAGATTTAATATATAATATATATATATATATATATATATATATATATATATATATATATATATATATATATATATATATATATATATATATATATATAATATATAATATATAATATAATATATATAAAATATATAATATATAAAATATAAAATAAGAAGTTATATAAAACTGTTTCCAAAAATTACAATGGATTACAATAGGTCTATAATATATATCCTTTTTTTTGAAAACGAATCCACCACGGATAGGATTCGACATCTGTCCCAGATCGAATCCGAACGAAAGACAGCTGTTTCGAACTTATTAGTTTTCATCAGTGCCGTATACGGTACACCGATCCAGGACAAATGCCGAAACAAATCCGTGGGGTTTTCATCTAAATCGATAAGATCTATGTCTGTAACTTATAAGCCGGGAATCGAGAAAGGAACCACCAACCCGCAAAGCGGTTATCAAGTGGTTCCCGAATAGCAAGGCTATTACATAATCGCTGTAGGAAATAACTACTCCTCGGGCTAAAGCCCCGCCAGGCATTGAATTCTACCTAACAGCGATCGGTGTACCGTATACGGCACTGATGAGAACTAATAAGTTCGAAACAGCTGTCTGTCGTTCGGATTCCATCTGGGACAGATGTCGAATCCTACCCGTAATGGGTCCCTTGTCAAAAAAAAGCTCTGGTCGTGCAGAAACACGAGAAAGGGATCGAGGATCGCTGTTAGGTATAAATCAATGCCTGGCGGGGCTTTAGCCCGAGGAATACTTGTTTCCTACAGCGACTATGTAATAGTCTTGCTATTCGGGAACCATTTGATAACCGCTTTGCGGGTTGGTGGTTCCTTTCTCGATTCCCGACTTAATTTTTATAGTTTAGACCAAATATCAGGAAAAGTCGCAGAGTGAAATGCAAACGTAAGCAGAAATTAGAGCATAATCTTTTAATAAAAATGTAGGAATACCGTCTGAACATGTAGTTATTTTCTTAATGCTATACAGATTTTTTCAAATGCTATATCATCTTCTTTAATAATTACGGGGCTAAGTTAATAAAAATTATATACCTTTGTATCTTGTGAGGAATTATAAGATGATAAAAACACAGATTGAAACTAATTAGCAAAACCATTGAATTACTTTTTATGATACATTTATTAATTATTCGCAGTATACTTTGCGAATAATTAACATCATAATGCATCATAAAACGTCACCGAACGTGGAATCGTAGATGTTTTATGCATATTATTTATAAAAAACTAAAACATATAGAGTTTAATCATCTCCCAATAATGTCAACTTGGTTGACGAACATGCGTCGAGAAACGTGTAATCATTCGTTGTCCATAGAAAATTAGTTCCCTATTTTTGTATATAGAGTTAATTTTATTTTAGAACATAGTGAAATGAAATATTCCCAGTTTTTTTTAATAAATCTCATAAACGAGACTTTTGTTTAATATCCTCTACAATAAATTTATTAAATCAGAGTGGGTATGTCCTGTTCCTAGGAGTAGTTTTTGAAACAATTTCTATCACTAAAAACTGAATTTAATAAATTATGTAACTGAAAGAAAGCATCACTTATCTACACTATTAAAAGTAAACAGAAAACCCATTTAATGCTACATAAATCATTGTATAGAATTAGCTGAAATTAAAGAAGAATAAATGCAAAAATCATTGAGTAGCTTTAAAAAAGAGAGAACAATTTTACCTTCTAATTTTTTATCTTCTTTCACTAGTATTACGTTTAGATGACAATAGTTAGGTATTATTTTTTATAACTTTAGGAAGAAGATTAATATACGTTTTACAACTATAATCAGTACAATCAGTTAATTACATATTTTCTTCTAGTTTTTAATATTAATTTCGAATTCTTTCGACCTTTACTAGAAATGACGATAAACTATCCAGTTTGGATATGTGAAATATTTTTAAGCACACACCTCTCAGCTACAAAATATATTTCGACAGAAACTTCAATAAAAATCATCGCAATGTCTTTTCCCATTTTCTTTTCTTTTTAGAATATCTCGCTAGGGGAAAATACGAATTCTAAAAATATCAGGTTAAGTATTTACGAGCGATCTTTTTTACTTTGTGAGTAAAAGAAGTGAATATATTGATACATCTCACCCAGTATCTGGCCGAAAACTAGCTGATCATAAATCTTTGACTTTCAGTCAATTCGTCACTCGACTCACGTCACTCAGTCCTTCTAATATAATATATTATATTGCATAAGGGTAGTTAATGATTAAATCTAAATCTAGATTTTAAAAGAAGCCTAATAAAATGAAAATAATAATAATTTATGGCAGGACAATTTGTAATTATGTAACAGTAGATCCAGGAAGGTAGCAGACATACTGAGCAAAATTCACTGAATTAATTCATCATTCTTATTCACGAAATCTATTCCTTGCTGAATATTATATTAGTAATAATAATTTAATTAATAATGTAATTTCTGTTGTAATAATTGTCATCATTAGGTATGTGCTGTACTATTCGGTGGTAATGATGTCTCGTATCATAGTTATGCAATGAAGGGGGAGAAACTCGGTCGCTTGATATATGGAATAATATCATTTCGAATTGACATAATGATATGCCTCACATAAAATCTTTGCACTTGGCGAAGAAATGTTCAGTTAAATACTTCATTTCTTTGTTCACAATTCGTTTAAAAAATGTTTGTTGTAGGTTCTCAAGAGGTAAAATGTGAAGTCACTTTCAAACTAAGGTAATGTAGTGTTTTCGTTTGTGGTATTTTAACAACATTTATTAGGTATTTAAAATTATACAACATACTCCGTGTAGGTTATGTGTGAAGTCCAACTTAGGTGAGAGTCAATATAATTCCTATATATTTATATTCTATCTTAGAAAAATTGGTGTGTTGATTTTGATTTGAGGAGGATTATAAGAGTTGAGGAGGATTATAAGAGGAACATTATCGTTACTATACCGAAAAAGAGAGGAGCCGACAAATGCGAGAACTTTAGAACGATTAGCCTAACCTCCCATGCGTCAAAAATCTTAACCAGAATAGTGCAGAAGAGGATGGAAAATAGAGCGGAGGAAATACTAGGAGAAGACCAATTCGGGTTTAGGCGAAATAGGGAACTCGCGAAGCTATTCTAGCGCTAAGAGTAATGTTAGAGAAAACAATAGAAAAAGGAAAGAACGGTTATATAGGATTTGTAGATTTAGAAAAAGCTTTTGATAACGTAAGATGGGAAAAAATGTTTGAGATACTAAAGAGCGCGGGAATGAAGTATAGAGATAGGAGAGTAGTACACAATCTATACAAAGAGCAAACTGCTGTTATAGAAGTAGAAGGGGAAAAAAGGGAAGTAGGTATTAGGAAAGGAGTAAGACAAGGATGTACGCTATCACTACTAATTTTTAATCTATACAGAAGAATCGAAGAGGCGATTAATGTGGTAAAAGATAGAGTGGATTTCGGGATTAAAGTACAGGGACAGAAACTAAAAATGCTGAGATTCGCGGATGATATAGCAGTATTAGCATCTAGTAAGGAGAAATTAGAATCAGCATTGAACGATATGGAGGCAGTGTTGACAGAGGAATACGGAATGAGGGCGAATAAAAACAAAACTAAAGTGTTAGTGTGCAGAGGGCGCGAGAGCAGAGCAAAAATGAAAGTACAAATTAATAATGAAAGATTGGAGGAAGTTAAAGACTTCACTTATTTAGGAAGTAAAATAAATTGGGATGGAAGAAGCGATAAAGACATAAAACAAAGAATAGCGCAGGGTCGAGTAGCTTTTAACAAAAAGAAAGCACTTGTATGCTCGGTGGTAATAAACTTAGAAACAAGGAAGAGATTTTTGAAAACATATGTATGGAGCACGGCACTATACGGTTACGAAACCTGGACGGTAGGGGAAGCAAGTAGGAAGAAATTAGAAGCTTTTGAGATGTGGTGTTACCAAAGAATGATGAAAATACCATGGACTGATAGGGTTAGAAACGAAGAAGTATTGGAGAAAGTCGGCGAGAAAAGAAGTATGTGGAAAAACGTAAAAAAAGAGAAGAGATAGAATGGTAGGCCATTTGCTGAGACATGGGGGAATAGTCCGCGATATTTTGGAGGCAGAAATAGGAGTGAAGAAAGGCAGAGGTAGGCCTAGATTAGACTACTGCTCGCAAACAGTAAGGGATGTCGGTTGTAGCACAATTAGCGAAATGCGTAGGTTAGCACAAGATAGGAGAAGCTGGAGGTTAGCGTCCAACCAGTCTTAGGACTGATGACCTCATGATGATGATGATTTTGATTTCAAAAAATAAAACCCGCCACAGGTAGGTTTGATAACCACAACTTTGATAACCGCTTGGCGGCTTGGTGGTTCCTTTGTCGATTTCCGACTTATATGTTACTGACAGAGATCGTATCGATAATGATGTATACGCCATAAAGTTCATTCGGCATTTGTACTGAATCGGCGTACCGCGTACGGCACTGATGAGAACTAACAAGTTCGAAACAGCTGTATGTTGTTCGGTTCCGATCCGGGACGAATGTCGAATCCTACCTGTGGCGGGTTATATTTTTTGAAACCTTATCTGATCGTGCAGAAACACGAGAAAGGGGTCGAGGATCGCTTCTGGGTATAATTCAATGCCTGGCGGGGTTTTATCCCGAGGAGTAGTTGTTTCCTAGAGCGATTATGTAATAGCTTTGCTATTCGGGAACTACTTTGATAACCGCTTGGCGGCTTGGTGGTTCCTTTCTCGATTTCCGACTTATATGTTACTGTTGATTTTGAGAATGTGGAAACGTACTTTTGTAAAATGTGGAAGTATTGCTTACAAGAAAATGATCCGTAGTAAGTTTTTTCCGAAATTTACTGTTTTTTACGGTTGGTGATGTGAAACATATTTTTTTTTAGTCAAGTCAACTATGATTTCGTCTTTCAAATGGTTCAACGTGACCGATTTACGGAATATTTCCGTTTCATCAATGAAGCGGAACATATCTCTGCATTTCAATGAACATCACAGCTACAAAACACTTTTTGTTCTGATCTGGGGGTCTGACCATGTTTACTACATGTTTCTGGGGTCGCTGAATCCGAATCCGAGGATCATTTAACCCCATCACATCAGGATTTTGCCATAACCTCAAAAAACTAATTTCAGCTATTATTCAGAAATCCTTTGCATAGGTCTCTTGAAGAGAAAAGAACTCATTACAGCTCGAAAAGAGAAAACAATTAAAATATATGCCTTTTATATGAAGGTTCACCAAACAGTATAAAACCTGATCGTGCAACCTATCCTCGGTGTACATCGAGTAACGACAATGCCGATGGAGCAATGATTTGAAAAACTAACATTAGTTAAATAAATGTAAAAATATAGAGCTTTAGGGTGAAGGTATTATTAGGACACAACAGTATATTTCGGGTGCTTAAGACAAAACGAAAATTGTACGAGAAAAGGTGCAATGACCAGAGTTATGAGGTTATTAAAATAACGTACATATCAAGTTGAATGTCTGGCATACGTGATTATCGGAGTTAATAGATGTTTAGTTAAGTGGGTTATGGGATTATGGGGCTTAAAAGTATGGGATTTCAGATTACAACTTCATTCTTAGGGTTACATACGTTTAATAGCTTAAATTATGCGTTTTTTGAGGTTATGGCAAAATTCTGATGCGATGGGGTTAAACAGACCTCTGATTCGGATTCAGCGACCCCAAAAACTTTCAGTTAACATGGTCAGACCCCCAGATCAGATTCTTTTTTGTGTGGCTGTATTGTTCATGTAGATATTAAAAAGTATAGGGCCTAAGTCTGTACCTTGCGGTACTCCAGTCTATAATTCTCGATTTGCTACATTCACTGCCTATTTTTTTATTCCCGGTACCTATTCGATAGCTAATTTTTAAACAATTTTAAGATCTTTGATGCCAATATCTTCTAACGATTGTAACACCAAATCAAGATTGATCGTATTATAAGATAAGTCACAGCATAAACGTAAACATGGTTTTTAGTTAAAATGGCGTCTGTGACAAACAAAGACAAATTGATATTTGGCAAGTAAATGATATTCATTCCATCAGTAGAAACAATCAAACAACGGGCATTCTATCGTCAAATTTGAAGGGGAATTCTGGTAAACTGTCGCAAGAGAATGTAGCTATTTCAAACTATCGTCTTCATTGTTTACTGTAATACAACATTAGTTCGTTGAAACGCGGTGTTTAATCTTACACTGACTTTTACATCAAAACATTTACTTACATATTTCAAATATCTATCAGAGTAGAATCATTTCTGTTTTCGACAAATATTTTACAGTAAAAATACAATGTCATCGAAAAAAGAGAACTTTGTTCTGGTTATTGGCAGAATTAGAATGACAAGTTTTTTGAGTTTGATTCATTATTAGTGTTCGTCGGTGTTTGTGGTTTTATTTATGATAAAATTGATTCCACTGATTTTGACTTCGATAGTTTTGGCTTTCTTTATTGATTAAGATTTAAATTTTTGAAAGTTATAACTCAGCAATACATTTTTAAGTTGTCTCGATTAAGTACTAATTGGCAATATATTAAATATTGATAACGTATCCTGTGACTTTCGGAAGTATTCTGTTTACTAGTGAATAAGACGTTTTTGTTCTAATAAAACATTTTTGCCGAATTGCTAGTCGAAATCCAGATAGCACGTGAACGTATGCATTATAATCTAACATTGAAGCATCTTTGAAGCATTTCCACATCTTCAATAAACAGAAATTTTAAGCAATTTTAAAAAAAAGTTGGTTATCAAATATGATAAGATAAAAATACGCATATATGAAAACATTTAAACCAGATATGTAATTATTTATCTATTACATTGTAGTTTATATCTAAAATATATTACGAACTCTATCTAAAATATATATTACTCGTAACTTAAGAAGTAGAAATAATATTTTCCAAGAAAATAAAAAAATGAAAAAATAATTTATTCAAAGAGTTTAAAAAATGTATTTAGTAAAATTTAAACTTAATCAGTATCAGTATTAGTTAATCCAGTATTTATCGTTTTACCAGCAGCAGAAACTGTAAATTTTTGGAAGTAAAAGTATCTTCAACATATGAAAAATACATAGAATCAAAAGTCATCCACACTGTCCCACTAACATAATAAATCACCCTAAAAGTTCGAAAGACATCGAGGGTGATAATGTAAACGGACGCGTGTAAAAAAAAACTCCCAACTTTAAACCCAACGTTTAGACTTCGTAATCTTCAATATATTAAATAGAACTGGTAGGACCAGTTAAGAGCCCATAATTTGTAATTAATTCCTTATGTTCATTTACTAACATAATAGATCTTAGCAGTCCAGTAATTAGCACACACGGTGTAATAGTTTCCGCGATTTCCTTTCTTCAAAATTAACTTGCTTTTATCCTTGTGTCCCTGAATTAAATTGAAAATTTAAGCATAACTTATTATGCGCTCACAATAAAATCAAAACGACCACAGTATTCATTCGAACTAATATCTTTGGTTTACATTTACTTTATATTTCATATAGATAAGTAATCAATATTTTAAGAACACTAATAAACGTTAAATGGCGATTTGAATAAAGTTGTTTTTTTGGACATTTTTAATATTTTTATTGACGGAGATGGGGTTTGCGTGTAATCAATTTTCCCATCTAGCTCCCGAAGATACAGAACGACTCACGAATACATGCATATTTAGTTGCCTAATGTGGGAATCGAACCTACGTTCGGATTATTTCATGCTGGCAATTTATGCAGTCCAGACCAGATTTCAAAGATATTCCTATATCTGATTTCAGGTTCCAATGTAGCAATTAATGTTAAACTGACTAAATATAAGTGTATGCAACATACAAGTATGAAGAATTTTTGTAAATAGCTGTCTATAAATTGCCAACAACGTTTCTATCTTATTCGTCTTGATCCAAGTACACTTATCAAAGGTATTGTTATTATAAATTTTCTTGTTATTAAATTGCTATCTAGGTCGTTATGAACAATAAAATATTTAGCTATTGGAGGAAAATGGTATATCAAGGTTGTATTTTTTTTTAAATAGGACCATGGCAGCCAACAACGTAATGTACTGTGTTTGAACTGACTATATTTACCAATACTTTACCATGATAGTACGCCCTTTAATTCATAAAATTATACATTAAATATAAGGTATTATTATTTATATTCATGATATTCAGTGAATAATAAAAGTTGTGATACAATGAAAATTAATTCTGAGTCATTTTTGTTAATATATTCTTCAATTTTCATATTTCTTCGTATTTGCCTTCAATAGGCTTCATTGTATGCAGAATGTCCTTATTTTCATATTAATAAATAATGATAGCGAGGACCCAATACGAACTATAGAAGGAGGAGTAAGAAATCAAAATTATGGATTTATAATAACAAAATCAATATGAAACTAACGTTACAGTTTCCCCCTTTCTATAATAGATGAAATATGGAAATATATTAACATTTGTTTTTTGATTTTCATTTATTAACCTTATTTAATATAACTGTAGCAAATTTTCGATAATACAATAATGTATGAAAATGTTTACATCCTAAATTTTTGCTTGGCTCTCAAATGACTTTCAAAGTGTCCATCTAAAGCTTGAACGTAGCCAAAACCCAAATCTAAATACGCTAATTCCTTCGGATCACATCTTGTCTGACTTATCTGCCTTTCCTGTTATCATAGTATAGCATAAATGTCAATATTTTCAAAACTACTCAACCTATGAAAAGGATTTTTGAATCCTTAATTAAAAAAAAAAAAAAAGAAAAAAATCGGGAATAATAAACAAGCTCATTTCACATAATTATTCACATAATAAAGATATATTATTAGAAATGAAATTGTTAATTTAGTAATATCAGCAAAATGTTTTTTTAGAAAAATCATAAGATAAATCTGTCAAATATTATTTTGCCAACACAAATTCTATTTCTTGTTTAATTTTACAGTAAACAATTCGTTATCAATTACACATAAAATGTTTACACATGTTCGTACACATCTCTTTGGTCTTCACCGGAAGTGATTACGCTGAAAACTATTTGTAAACATAACCGTCACTGCATTTTTATGGGCGTACATGTTTCGCACAGCTGAAAATAACGATCAATAACGATCATTACATAGGTATATAATATAGTATTTTTATTAGTATACGCGAAAGAAGTATTACAGATAAACTGTGTTATAAAATTTTGGTATATGTAACATTCGTATTAGCTATCGCGGCATTTTAACAGCAAACAACCATACTTGATATTTTGTGTCCATAATTTATATTCTATACGAGTTTATGGACGTTGAGAGGCTCTCAGTAATTGCATAAAATGCATTCATAAGCAATGCATTGTGCCATATCGCAAGCAATTATTATACGTTTGAAAAGCAGTGCCTTGCTATTAAGTTGAAAGTTTAAATAGGAGAATACATTAAGCAATTAAAATGGACAGCATTGGCTGACCTTATATTGTTAGGTAGAGTGGAGCAAAATACATAATTCCAAAGTTACAAAGTTTTAAATTCAAAGTCGAGTGTAAATAAAATTTTTAAAGTTTCGTTATTTTGCCTATTCTGTCGTATAAATTTTTACATGTATTCTATGTAAAAATAAACAGTTTTAAAACCTTAAAACGGACTTTTCCGCACGTAGAACATCTCTATCTCGAAATTGAGTGACCGAGAAAAATAAACAACATATAAATGCAGAATATCTGTTTTATGCGACAGTTTTACTTTTTTCAAAGTCCACCCTCGTGCTTTTTCATGACCACTGAACAGGGTGGGGTGTGTCCTATCCACCTCAAAATCAATAGATGTCGTCTGGTAGACGTCCCTGACCAGAATCAGTTGAAACCCGATTGATCAGACACGATTTAATTGAGTGATCGTGCTAACAGAAAAAAATTCTCAAATAGTCCACCATTGTGCTTTCTCATGACCCATGAACATAGTAGAGTGTGTTGTATCCACCTCAAAATCAATAGGTGTCGTCTCAGAGACGTCCCCGATCAGAATCAGTCAAAACCCGATCGATCCGATATGATTTAGTTGAGTTATCGTGTTAAAAAAAGTTCTCAAATAGTCCACCGTCGTGCTTTCTCGTGATCCATGGACAGGGTGGGGTGTGTGCTATCCACCTCAAAATCAATAGGTGTCGTCTGGGAGACGTCCCCGATCAGGATCAGTCAAAACCCGATCGATCCAACACGATTTAGTTGAGTTATCGTGCTAACAAGAAATTTTAATGCCGACAACGACAAGACACACAGCAAAAATTTTTTAAAAACCATTTTTTTTTGGTTTTTAGGCCGAAAAACGAAAAATAAACCCAAAAAAAATTTTGTTTTTTCACTTTTTCTTTACACGATTACATTTTAAGTGTATTATTTTAGTACTTCCCGGATAAAAAAGACTGTTGATTTCTTTCCATCGCCTTAAATTCCTCGAAGAAAATAGTAAAGAGTTACATATATAATAAACTACAAATTTAAGCTTCTAGGAAATTTATAGAAATATTCAACTATGGATATATTTGATATCTACGGATATCCATAAATTATTATCCACATATTATATGGATTTTTCATACCTAACCATTTCTATTATAATTTTCAGAAAAATATCATACACAATGATAAAAAATAAACAAGTTACTTAAAAATAAAGGCTAACATGATGTTCTAGTGATTTATACTATACTGGTATTTTAAAAAAATATGAGAGATAATCTGATGCTACATTTTGATCAAAAAATTGGTACAATCGGGTGTATTTAAAAGTTTTACGTTTTATTCAAACACCTTGTAATTGCATTTCGCAAAGTTACAATGCATTGTAACGGAGATTAATGTGCATTTTAAGAGATACCTACAGCAGTAACTATACATCATATGAATTGCACATATGCAGTAAATTAATTAACGATAATGCAAATACGTATAATTCATTTTTATAAGTGTCTTGCGAAGAATTCTGTATAACCACATATTAAAAAAGATAGACATTAGTTAATTTTCAAAGTCACCGTCTTAAACATATCTTGATCTAGTGAAATTAACAATAATATTAATCTGAAGACTACTCTGCATTTGAAGCAAAATAACTGAAGAAAATCTGAAATAAATATCGCATTATTGACATAGAAAAGTCATGAGTTTGATAATGGTTAAGGCTGCTCATAGTAAGTGCTGTATTAGTAATATTACACTCCGCGACAGCCGAGATTCCGTTGCGTAGAGTTGAGATATGTATTTAGATCAATGTAGGTACAAGCGATTCAGTTTAGTTTTGCCGATGTATATGGTCACCTATATATATTATATAAATGTAGTATATGTATCATCGATATCATAATATATATTATTGTAACATTTTGGTCCACGCAAGCATCTCTACTAATGTCAACAATTTATTTGATTGTAGAAAATAAAACAAAATAAAAAAAAATCATATTCTACATAATGTAGTGCATAATTTTGTTATTATAATTAGTTATGAGTATTGCGCTATACGCGCTGTCAGATTAGGTCACTAAAGTCTTACTTTCACGAAACTCTTATATGAGATGTATTAATTATTTATTGTATAATAGTATTTCTATAAGTAATGCAAATAAATTGTTATTACCATATGCTTTGTAACCGATTATTATTTATTATAATATAAACCGTGACGTCTCCTATATAAGTAGTTATTATTTTTTTAATGTGTTATGTACATACAATAAGAAAAATATAGTTTTTTTCACATAACCCGTAAATTCAGAATTACTCTTGTTTCCATCAAAATAAAATTTTTAAAATTTGGTAAAGGAGTAGTTAGTTGTCTTTGATCTTTTTAATGCAAATCATGTATGACTTCCGGTTATATGGGAAACTGTCATCAATTTCGTTCATTTAATTGGACTATTATATTTTTGTATTTTTGGAATCTACATACTTATTTAAATGACTTTTCATAAATAATCATCATTTCATAAATGATCATAAACAAAAAATTCGTTTGTTGTCAATAGGGACTATACTCTAAAACAATTCTTTACTAAAGTATATACCTACATAAAATTTCCTATTAGATTATAGCCCATGAAAATCCAAATAAATTACAAGCTTTCAACGTATTGCCCGTTTCAATTTAAACTACGAATAGCCTTTGCGTTTTGTTAGTTGTAGACGTTTCTAACTTGATTATAATTTAGTTCTTTAAAGCTTTTCTAGGCCTTCGACCAGTCAATCGTAGATTTGGTTTTTTATATGTTCCCACAAATAGAGGTTTGTGATCTTCAGACACGTTGGTCATTTCTTGGCATACTCACATAGAGCTATCTACATCTTGATACAATATCTCTTAACAGTTAGCTACGATTTTCTGATTTAAATCTACATAAATTTCGTAATAAATATCAAATTCTATTTGGTCACATACACAACCATAACGAAAACATTGAATCCCTGAGCTTTGATATAGAAAAAGGATATTTCTAATAAAGCCTGGATTCTGTTCAGCCTAGAAAAGTACATTTCTTCTTTTTACAATTCCCTCTTTATCAAATTTGCACTCTTGTTAATGTTTGGCCAACGATGTTGAAGTCTCTTGCGTCTTAATAACAAACTTCTGACTCCAGCAAAATTTTATCCTGCTTCTGGCTTCAATCAGGAGAAGAAGAAGAGAAGACCATGATTTATTTCAACCAGGTATCTTAAGTGTCGATGAATTGATGGGCGCTGGATATTGAACTGTTGTCACTGATGTGGAAATATTTCTTCATTATATTTAAACTATGCGAGTAGTGAGATATGCAATATTTCATAAATATAAATTGTCGATTGCTAATATACAGACCTGGCAACTACAAATTTTGAATAGACCACTTAGGTGTGTCAAAAAAGAAGTAATAAACCCATGTACGTGACACTAGAAGATCGTACGACCGCGACGACAAGTTATTGTGTTTTGACAACTCGACGAAGATATGGATAGTGCATCTAAAAGAGACATACGTTCTGAATAAAATTTTGAACTGTCGTTTTAAATTTTATCGAAAAGGCGTAACATAAACATGGATGCACTTCATCTTCAGAAAGACGGGGCTATTTGCCACACTTCCAGGGAGACTATGGCCTTCTTGAGGCAGCAACATTTTCCTGGATGTCTCATTTCCCTGCGGGGCGATATCGAGCGGCTTTCACAATCGCCGGACCTGTCGCCCTGCGATTCTTCTTATGGGGATACTTCAAAGCAAGAGTTTTCATTGAGAAACCACCCCTGCCGAAATTTTTGCTGCCATAATAAGGGAGATTGAAGTTATTCCAGATGACCTGATAACAGCGTGGTACATGGTGCATGGACAATTTTTCTACTCATTTACGGGAGTGCTTTAAAAAAATGGTTGCCACTTAAAATGGCAACTTGTAACAAATGTTTTGAAAAAATTGCTTTTATTGAAGAATAAGTTATCGATTTTTGAAAATCTTCATACATCTCTACCGGGCCCTGTATTTCTATTATCGTAGTATAACTGTTTAAACTGTGCTAATGAATACATGTGTGACAGTATTATATTGGCACTGTTGTTCATTTTCCTGTACTATTTTCCTACTGAAGTGAATAATGTAAATATGAAATGCTGTTTGAATTATTTTTCAAAAAATCTTGGTAACTGTCGAAAAGCGAAATGTAGGAATATCCCTATATCTGATAATGGAAAATTTAATTGTGCGTTCAGTAGTTCAACCTTGAATACGGTATTTCATTAAAAAAACACTAATTTTACCAGATTCAAAATTACTATTGGCATTTAAGCATGAAGACATTGTATGTATTTTACTCACTAGTGGAACATTTTCTAAAAGCTCCAAATCTGAACAAAATTCATACAAATACGATATTTAGTGGTTTATTATAACTCGCCAAGATATATGATTTAAATAATTACTCCCTATTTAAATTTTTTTAAACTTAATTTTCACGGGAAAATGAAAGACTCCTTAATGAACGAGTTACGTGAAAAACCCTGTATATTCTGCATTTCTTTTAGAAAATTGTACATATTAATGGAACAATCACTAAGACTCAAATTAATGCATCGCATTTGCAGAGAAATTCGATTAGATACATTTTATCGTTAAATGCATTTTGGTATATTTATATAGTAGGTCATTATCAATAAAATTGATTATGGATACATTACTGCATTCGATCGGTACATTGCGATATAATGTATTATCTTAAGCAAAATGTTAAACGCTTTAGGACACAAATATTAGTCAGAATACTTTCCCTCGAAAAAATGTATACAGTACACATTATATCTATACTTGTAAGATTCAATATTGCAAGGTTTACTTTAACTGCGTTATAGTAAATTTCAACGAAGGTATACATAATTTATTACCAAGGCAGTATTTCTAGCAGAAGGTAACGAACGTGGCCAAAATATCCTACAATCTATCTCACATGGAATTCATCCACCAACATCGACGCACCCTGTATGCAACAACCTCGAAACTTAACAACACATCCACTCGAAATTATACCACTTATGTATTATCTGCACAACATTCGACACGATTTCCAGCGGATTAATTGCAATAAAACCGGCACCAGCACTTACAAGTCGTTATATCGCTACCGAAAATAAACGGATTAATTAAGCACTGACGTGTACAAACAGATCACTTCAACCAGCCATTCGTAGACATTCATCACGGAGATGTTGGCGAGAAGACAATAGCCCAGCCGTACTACGCCCTTGCCGATAAGGCACATTACACCGCCGTTGAACTCCTGCTGCACCTCGCCGGCGATATGGCGACTGTCTCACAATTTAAGCAATGCCGGGGCTTACCCAAGTTAATTCACGCATATGCATATGTTGATGTCTGGTTCCGTTCGCGTGACAGTTGGGTGAAACGGCGTCCGAGTCGCCTGCTGGTACATATATTGCTTTAGCGAGCGCGCGGCTGCAACTTAAAAATAAACTCGGCTAATTTTCAGTTAGAGCGTGTTGCAACGATGTCTCGCCTTAATGTTTGTTTATTTGATGGAATGGGTGGACTTGAACAGATATTTAACGAATGTCAATTGTCATTCGTTGTGTGCAAGTAGAAAACAAAGACCTGCAGCGGTTTCTGGCTAGCATGCTGTTTATACAATTCATATGATCAGTCACTGGTTAATTCTCACATACTCGTATGTACGAGGTGTGTAAGTTATGCAATAAGTCTGATTTTTTAATTTTTTTTATTCCAATGGAATTACAATTCAATACTGCCTCCCTCAAAATAACTTCATTGGAATGCCACGCAGCCCTTGATACGGTTCTTGATACGGTTCTTCTAGTCCTCATAGCAGTGCTGGAACTCGGGTACTGGAATAGCCTTCAGCTGGTCGGTTACAACCATTTGAATGTTTTCGAGTGTCCCAAAATGACGCCCCTCAAAGTGATTTTCCAATTTTGGGAAGAGGAAAAAGTCACAAGGACTCAAGTCGGGCAAATATGGAGGCTGAGGAGCCACAGGAACGCTTTCACTGGTCAATAATAATTTAATTTACTTCAATAAAGCCGTTTATTGAAATTTCTGGATAATTATTTACTTTAGAGTAAAACTCTCAAATCTTCACCAAATTTTGACTACCCCCATTTTCGGGGGTGCTAAAAACTAAACTTATTAACAGTACTAATAAATGGTACCACGATACCAATATGGTTCCATTTCAAAAAATTGAGTTTTACCCCAAAAACAATTTTGATGAGCTTTATTTGTTCATAAATCACGTGATTTAGTATTTTTGACGGGATATCGATTTTTGTAGCATTATATGGGTCACTTAGAATAAATCGGAACCGCCATGGCACACTTAAATGGAAAAGTAAAAATTAGATTATAAAAAATGTTGACTTTTGAAATGTCACTTATTTGGTATCGTTGGATTCACAAAATTATGCAGAATTCAAAAATTCAATAATATACAGGGTATTCCATTTAAAAATCGAAAGTTAGTGTCACTTCCGGCGAAACCGAAATAGGATATCCCAAATTTCAATCAATTATCTTCAAAACTAAAGGAGAAAAGGGGGCATACCATGATCCTGTTACACCCGGTATGTTAAAATTATCATAATACAAGATAATATACCTACAACAATTTTATTTTGAAAATGTCCAACAATGTGCTTATCAATTATACCATCTAAAATTTCCTTGTATTAAAATATTTACAACTGTTATAATGAAATCGCACGTAAAAAAATATTCATACATCTGCGATGCCATGAAAATGCAGGATCAAACCTGCATCTGATGCCTTTATATAATACGTTGTGCATTTGCGATCTTCAGTGGTAGTCAATAGGTGGGTGTTAACTTAATAGTACAACAGAAATTCTAGACAATGGGACGAAAACAAAAGAAACGACGACGGTATCCGAAAGAGAAATTATAATAATACTGTATAAACAAAATAAATCGAACCGCAAGATAGGAAAAGCACTTAATAGAAGTTTAGCAACCGTCCAAAGTATTATAAAGCAGTCTTGCTAACCGCAAACGCCCGGACTTAAAAAGTTGAGTGTTATGGCTCCTCTACACGTTGGCCAATGCGTTGGCCAACACGCTGGCAAGGAAATTTGAATATATGTTCACACGTTGGAAGAACGTTCAGTTTGTTTCAACGTAGGCCAATACGAACAACAACATGGACGTAATGAGAGTAGCAGTTGCTGCAGTTTATTTATTAAACACTACCTTTATTTTTAATATTTAATAGTATTAGTAGTAACTAAATAATAGTTTATTTATTAAATAATTAAAATATCTCCCTACTATCCCTGCGGCAGCTGTTCACATACTAGGCCAGTGCCGCCAACGTGTGGACGTGACTACCAACGTCGCCCAGCGCCAAGCCAACGCCCTTTGATGTGTCTTGAAAAACCGACACCACGACGGATCGGTCGCTAACGCTTAGGCCAGCTCTGCCAATGCCGCCAATACTACAAATAGTCTCTTCTACACGCTGGCCAACAAGCATTGGCCAACGTGTAGAGGAGGCTTTAGAGAACAAAGATAAATATTATGAGAAGCACAATAGAATCCTAGCAAAATTAGCTACAAATGTTGAAGGAGAAAAGTGTGAAACACGACACGATTCAGAGATTCAAGTAAGGTGAATTTTGATTATGTGTAACAAGGGGAAACATTTTTATAAATGAAAAAATAGTATAAAATGTTACCAACTTGCCAAACAATTAAACGAGCCAGATGATTTTTGTAAGAGTGTAATATTTTGATACAAACAAATTAAATGTATGTGAGTTAGATGGGCGTCAGTTAGTGTGGCGAAAAGTTGGAGAGGCTCTGAAACCTAAAAATCTTCAGCTAACAATTAAGCGTGGAGGTGGTTCCTGCATGGTATGTGTTTATATGTCGGCGGCTGATGTGGGAAATTGATTGTAATATAATGTTCCAAAAATTCTTAAGCCATCAATAAATTCAGTCGCCTGATAAAAAATCCATCCACAAATTAGTATTTTAGCTACATTAAAGTACTAGCCTCAGTATCTTTACGTATGACAAAGTCCACAATACCACGCAGTCTACGTAATCGTATGTGCCCCATTTAATTTTCACACATCCAGCAGTGTGTCCTGTTAACTGAAAAAGGAACTGGTTTAGATCAAATATAATATTTACTGTGATACCTATTGTATATCTAGAAGTAGGTGTATACTCAAGGTTCCTTATTGATAAATAAATTCTTGTTAAAATGATTGTGGATGTATATTAAATCTTCCCGAACAGCTGGATCAGGAACACCTGCTGAGCGTGTGAGATAGGGAGTGCTTCGTTTGCATTTAGTTTGTCGATCGCCCTCTTCGGATCATCAAAATGAACATAATAGTAGCTTGCCGCCTCTAACTATGTGGCCCAACGCGTCACAATAAGCTGTGGTGGTAATGGCGTATTCGACAATTCGTTCTGAAATAATTTTCGTCGAGACGGTCCTTTTAAAAATGTCTTTTTACGTTAGCTATTAATCTGCGGATTGCAGGATGGCAGTCTCTAGTTAGTTTCTGAAAGACGATGAGTCCGCGTACTAAACATGTTACATGCAATAAACTGGCATAGTTGAACGTGTTTTTTAAGCGCACTGCAGATGCTTTCATATAGGAAGCTGCATCAGTTGTATAGAGTCACACACGTCCCTTATTGTCTTCCAAATCGTCGCTCCATATTTTTCTTAAATACTATCCACAAATTCAGCTGGGTATTCTCTTTAAATTTAACGCATCTAGCACTTTTAAGGCAAGTAACAGTGGTCACATTGGCGTGGTCTAGTGCATTTCGCCAACTAAGATGTGTGCGATGTTCTGGCTCGCATCCTCAGTAGTCATAGTCATCCATACGCTATTGTCTCGCAGCTCAGAATTTACGTTTTTTTTTTAATTTCTTCGCATGTTGGCGCTACATAACCAGGTGTTAGGGTTGATTCTGTAGGTAGACATTGTCTAAACAAAGGATTGGTCAGCGTACCCATTCCACAGTATGTGGTAACATATCGTGTTAACTAAGTAAGTCTATGTTAAATTGTTTTTGATTTTCTTTAGCACTCCAATTACTACTTAAACGAGTTTTATGTTTTTTAGTAGCAGTATGTCCTGTAACAATCGTGTTTACATTCCACGATGTATTGCATCTACATTATGCCGTAGTTCGGTGTCATGAAAATGCAGTTCGGGAAACGCACTCACCCACTTTTCCATTGTAGCACGTGAACGTAGTTTCTGGGACATTATTAAGCCTATATAATATTAATTCAATTTACAAAAAAGTATACGTCAGCTAGCACTCCTTACATCTCACAGTAAAAGTGTGCAAGTAGTGACACAGACCCTTTCCTTCCAGTGCAAGTATTCGTTCGGTGATACTCTCCAGTGTCGAATGGGGAATAAAATGGGTTTTTTATTTAAAAAATCACTCGTAAACTTTAATACATTTCAGGTATAAACATAACAAAATGCAGTCGAAAATATAGAAATAAACAATTGTAATATGCATAGGGCAGATTATAGTCAGTACGATGTAACTATTATACTATACGTATATGTATTTAGGTGGACTTGACATTGACAGTTGTTAAGGCATTATCTATGGCTGCTCATGATTTTTGAATAGCCCAGTTTAATGTTTAAACTAATGATTAATTAAGAAACAACTGTTAAGAGTGTCGGACAAGTTTATTCAAAATAATTTGCATAGATGAATGAAAAAAGTGTTTAATGTAAAAAACAAGGGCTAATCTAGTTTTATTTGACGACAATGAGGTTCACAAAGTAACATAAACGCATATTTTATATCCTCCATGTCTTATTTTTTGTCTATTTATTGATTGATAATAATATATCAAGGCTATCAAGAATGTATGTAATGATTAAATAATTAATTGTGTGCATACATCATTATCACCACACTAAAGTTGTTTAAATAATTTTTCATGAATAAATCTCCTAGAGTACTCCTAAAGTACATAAGAATTATTTTAAATTATTTAAAGTTGGGTATGATAATACTGTTTAGGATTTTTGATTAATCAAGTTATGTCTGAATGGTTTGCATCTGTCTTAAGAAAAAAAAAAACACTAAAAATCATGACTAAGTTCATTCAAACTAATAGATAACAAATGCCTGAAAATGCATTAAATGTTGACAAAGTCACTGGTGGATTTAGTTGATATGTACACTTGTATGTGTAACAAGTGTTTATTTATTCTTAGCTTAGTTTCTAATAAAATGGGTGAATCGATCGAAAACCTTAACAAAGAATTTGAGGATGGTTTGAATAAACTTTATATAGATTCCACTATTAGATCTACACTACTCTTAGAAGGTGACTATAAAAAACAATTAGTGAGGTTAAAGAAGCACAGAAATTGCAAAGATTGGGCAAACCACTTTCATCTAAATATTATCGAATGCTAAAATCACATAAAATGATGAAAATTCAAGAAACAAGGATGCTATGTGAGTTAAATAAAAGATATGCTAAAAGGAACTAATGTTTTGATTCGAATTCCGGATGTTGATAGAGATCGATTAACCCCAAGAAATGTATTATCCATTGTTTCTGAAATTAATAATGATGTATCTCAGTACCGAGAATGTATCACTGGATAGATTATTTTCAAGAAATTAACTTCTTTTAAACAGATACGTAGTTCATGTCTGAGTCAAATGATATTAATAGCAAGAAAATACCTTTGTCAATTGCAGCAAATCTGTCATCTAAAGGTTCTGGTTAAAGCTTTCTCAGATTCAACTGTAAAGGATTTTGTGGTGATAATAAATGCTCCTGTAAACAATGGAACAAAAAATGTAACTCAAAGTGTTATTGATCGCTAACATGCAAGAATAAATGAAAAATATAGTTGTTTTAGATATTTCTTAATACATAAATAAAACTGAAATGTTAAATAATGTTAAGTATTTGTATTTTACATTCTTTTATAGAATTTATTTCGAATAATTTTGTTTAGAAACAAAGTTTTACTTTGTGGGTATTTATAATATTCATAACGCAAAAATCGTCGTGTACTTCCGATGGTCGTCGTAATTTGATATTGTGGATCTTCGGTATAAATTTCGTGATCAATTTTGCACCACGTTTCTGACAGTACACTAAGCTTTCGTTGCTACAGTTATACAAAAAGTATAACTCGAATATGATTGCCTGTGAGTTTTTTTTTAAAAGTGATTAGGTATATTAAATTCAAATGAATCCATTCTGAATCATCTCCAGTAATGTAAATAGAATATACCTGTTGTATTTGTTTCACCGTAAATTGTATGAAATCCCAAATAATTCATTAATTTACATTATACATACGTTGTATACATAACTGGAATTTTAAACGTATTTGAAGAGGCAGAGTTGGTCCATTTAGATGAAAAACAAATATTTGGTTGTGGAAATATGGATTTAAAATATGTAGTCAGCTTAAAAGATGCCAATTATTTAATAACACACTGTAACAAAAAATAATACTTTACGCGACGGACAGATGACACAGACTCCGTCCCATAAAAAAATTGTATTAGTTTCATCGGCACAATTTATTTAAACAAACTAGCAAACAGGTAATTATTTTTTAATCGTAGTGCATTATTTAATTTTAGTAAACTAGTGTCTAATGACCCTAAAAAGTTATTGTCTGGGGTCTAAAATAGTTGAAGATGCCATATTGGGTGTATTATGTCAATATTATGCTGCTATTTATTTTTTCATTATTATTCCGTGTCTGGATATCATTTTTCTCTAATAAAATGACTATTTGGCGTATTTCCAAACAGAAAATCGAATGACCATCACGGTCTCCTGATTGAGTTCAGCTAGTATATATATATATATATATATATATATATATATATATATATATATATATATATATATATATATATATATATATTGTGAAGGCGAAAGTTGCTATTAATTTCAACTTAAGAGATGATAAGTTCCTTAACACTAAATATAATATTATTAACCTGTAGTTCAAAAAGAACTAAAGGAAACGTTGCGTATTAAAACTATGTGAGCTCTAAAAATATTTTCAACATGATGGTTTGGCATATTGCCACTCTTACTTTGTTTTTTCTCACACGGATATTATTTTATTTCTTTAATCCATGAATATCTTCGACAGACAAGTATACAAAATTTGTTGCTATTTATATTTAAAAAATACACAACGTGTTCCATCTTAAATATAAGCCATCTTTTATGTAACAGATTTATACTAACGATGAAGATTTATACTAAGAGATTTATACGTTTATATTAACGATGGAACATATTATAAAATAAGATGAGTTTCTGACTTTCTAAATAGAAACTTTGATAAACAATATACAGGGTAAATTGATTGTATTTCTTTACCTTCTCCATGTTCTTTATTCCTTTTCACCTGATATCATTTCTGTCATGCTCAACATATCCTGAATAATTTTAATTATTCTTTAATGGCTTACACTATTTTGGCAATATACAAATATAATAAAGCAATAATGCAGTGAAAATTTCATAAGTTAAATCACCATCAACCCATTTTGTGCCCAGATATTACTCCCCTAGACTAAGGTCCACGTTCCCACACTAAGTGGGAACAAATTCTGCCTATGAAAATGTCTCACATTAAAAGTTTAAATATACGATAGGAATGACTAAAAGTCTTTCAGGAGCCGAGTAAAATGGTGGAGAGGTGGCAGTCTGGCTTTCAGCTGAAGGAAAATACTTTTAGTTACGTGTAACTTCGATCATTGATCCGTGGTTGCTTTTCGTAATACATTTTCTTCATGCATGTTTACATGCATAATTTCTTATAGTTTCAGTTAGTTATTGTTAGTAATTTAGGTAAAATAACACATTAGTTCAACTTGATTTTGTTAATGAGTAAATTATTGACCCCCATTCTTACTTGGGACAGTTAATGGTAGATTTTTATATATTTTGACTAAATTCTTAGTACTATTCATTTCATCAGTATTATTCATTTCATCGCTATTTGCCAAATAAAAAACTCTCTTATCTTGCCGATAAACTGAACGGTCTACCTGAGCCTAGCCATAAAAACAAGCCACGGTATGAGATAAGAGCCGTTTAGGATTTTTCATTTTGGCAAATAAAGATGAAATAAACTATACATACATTAAAAAAAATCTTACAATGTGAATTATTCAAATTATATAGACAGGCCTATTTGCGACTAAGAAGAATCTACATTGCATTTCATATATTTTCATGTGAAGTAGTGAGAACCTTTTTAGAAGTTTTCCATAATCGATTGGGAGACGTAGAACCATTTAATAGCCTATCTATCCCGATTTTTCCCCTCTGGATAATTGTTTTAATATGTAAAAAATATCCTGTATATCTGACTATGAAGAATCTGTTTCATTTCATGTATGAAAAGTGTGGAGGTGGGTACAATTCTGCAGTATAAACTTTCAAAACAAAAATTAAATGAATTTAAATTTTTCTTCACAATTAATAATATTGAAAAACATGTCCTTATACCTCCATTTCTAATTTATGTGGTTTAATTTTCCAAATTAATTTTTTCAGCTATTAACGCACAACAAAAAAACATTAAATTGTTGAATAGACAAATTCATAAATAGATATTTAATTGAAGTCGACTGAACGACCCATTATTAAATGAATGTTTTTGGAAGGCTAGGCGTAACTTGGGGAAAATTAATTCATGTTAAAAGTTGATAGTAGCTATTAAATTATATTAATAATATATTTCATACCTATGGTATATACGGTATAAAACTTTATAATTAAATATTTATTTCCTTGCTTGTTTGGAATGCGAAATACCGCGAACACGAGAAATACTTCCAATCCAGCAAATAGTTTCACGGAATCTTTGTATTCGGGACGAAATAACATTATTCTATTCTGTTTTCTGTTAGAGCCAAGTTATTTCTAGTTGTCCACAAAAGTGGAGCTGATTTGAAATGAAAGCAATGAAAGAAAAGGAATATAAGGATGTTTTTTGTTTTTTTCAGAATTCAAATTACGCCAACGCCTCAAGGAAGAAGATATGCAAAACAATGAGGGTGGCGACGGAGCAAATAAAATGAAAGCGTGGAGACTGAGAAATAGTAAAAACGAATGAAACCTACAAGCTGATATTAAGGCCAATGACCCAGACTATATCTAGTATCATAGAACGAGTTAATTTATCTTGTAATTGAGTAAGTTAAAGATTCCACCCATAGATGCAATTGTCTCGTATATATTTTGCTTATGAAATTGATATTTTGGCTATTAATTACTTTAAATCGAAGTAATTGAGACTTTTTAACTACTGCTGGCTTAGTAATTAACCTAGTGGGCATAATAAATTATTTGGAACATAATTAATCACGTAATTAATAACGAACTTAATTCTACGACCTAATAAGCTCGCTTCCATTACGCTGTTCAATGATGGGCAGCGTTTACAACAGGCCGAAGAGTAATATAGGTTGCGTATTGTTAATATAAGACGTGGTTTATTGGATTTCCTTTCTCTTTGTCATCGGATATATTGTTTCTATAATAAATCGCTTTGCAGTATCATTTTTCAATAAAATCAACTTCGATCTGAAGTCACGTGCAGGCTAGTGTCGTCCATATACAATGGTAAAGACAAATAATTCTTCTTGAAATCTGGAACATGAAACAAGGAACATTAAAACGACAACGGCACAAGTTTCATGGAGAACGTATCTATTTAAAAATCGTATCGTGTATTGCAATTTTTGACACATAGAGCTCTATTTCATTTCTGTTGCTCCTGGACTTTTAAATTCACGATGAACTAGAAAGTTTAGGTTTGTTATATTGTGTTGACAACAATGATGAGTCGTTAGAAATGTATTTACGAGTGCTAGTTGTATTTATATATAGATAAAATTGTAGTAAGTTTTTTTCTATTTATAATGGTCAGTACTATATACAATGGCAGTAAAAGTTCTTTTCAATTTCGTATGTAAAATTTACCGATGCGAAATGGTTGTGAGTATTGTGTAATTTTGATACAAAACTACCTGTTCCTGTGGTGCTGAAAATGGGAAAGGACGACGTCTATATAACTTAACTATACTCTAAGACAGTATTCCCTTGGCGCCTGTCTGAAATCTGATTATTGCAGGAGGTGTGCAATAAAATGCCCCAGAGAGATATCCACTGTAGTACCTTCACGTTAAATCCGTTATTGGATACGAAACAATTGTGATCCATATAAATATCAGTTAGGGTAACATATCTGTCGATGGTTTCCTGATTTATGCTATTTAGTTCAAGTAGTTTCCTGATATTTTCTTGCAATTACAAGTTTCAAATTCAAAGGAGTCCAAAATTTTACCGTCTCGCAATTCAAGATTTTTAACGTTTTCAATGAAATCTGTGAAATTCATTGCGGTAATTATATACTTTAAGTGTGCAGTTGAAAATGCTTATCAAAATTTTCCTACTCCCGTATTTTCGAGAAAATGAATTTTCCACTTTTCCGCACGAGGCCATTTTTTCTTAGCAACTTTCACTTCACCCTACATAGATAGCTAATATTAATACGAGTAAATGCTACAACACTTCCTTTACACATATCATATATTAAACCGCCATAAAACCTATTAGAAACTTTCGATGTTTAGCTACTTCAAATGTATACAATGACGTGCAGTTGGCGTCGTCCATTGTAATATTTGTATTTCGTACGCCCTCTGTGTCGTTCGATGAAACCACATATATACGGAGAGGCTCCAAAAGCTAACTCTGAATAGTAACATCTAAATATGCTGTTATTTTGAAGGATATTAACCTAACTTACTTAACCTAGCCTATCCTAACCTAACTGTCTACTTATTATGGTTAGGTTAGTATCCTTTAAAATAACAGCGTATTTAGTTGTTAATATCCAGAGTTACCTTTTGGAGCCTCTCGGTATATACGTGGTTTCATCGAACGACACAGAGGGCGTACGAATTACAATGGACGACGTCAACTGCACGTCATTGTATACATTGGAAGTAACTAAACATCGAAAGTTTGTAATAGGCTTTATGACGGTTTAATACATGATATGTGTATTATTTGATCATTATTTGATAAGAAAAAGTGCTCTCGTGCGTACAAGTGGAAAATTCATTTTCTCGAAAACTGTGTCCGAGTGGATGAAACTGAAGCCAGATTCGTCTCCAGCACCCTCGAAAATAAGGGGGCAGGAAAAATTTGGTAAGCATTTTCAACTTTACACTTAAAGTATATACCTTCATTACTGACAAATTATTATGGCTATACCATAGGTAAATTTCCGAACTATTTTGTTAACCATTTCGGCAAGCAATAGGTCCATAGATGAAGTAATTATGGAGACGATTATTGATACCAATTTTCCTGCTTTGTGTATCGTCAGCACAAAATAGCATCTAGGTATTATGGATTTGATATTTGCAATCTAAGAAGTAATAAGTTTGTTACATGGTTTGTATGAGTGTGTCTTAATACATTGTTAGTATGGAGGGGGATGAAGATAACATTAACGGTCATAGTTGTTTCATCTACTAATTCAAAGTCCTAAACTAACTAACTGCAATACGACTCTGAAATCCTTAATGTAGAGAATCTAGAACAAATAAAAACGGATATCGAAAATAATCAAGGAAATTACACATAATTAATGATTTTCATTTCATAAAGTGGATCAAACAAAGCCGGGTAGAATTCATTATAAATAATCAATAATACCTATACCTATTAAAAATAAATTATAGAATTAATCACTAGTCTGCATCGATATACCTTGAGAGCTGTCACGTAGTCTATAAACGGCCTTAGAAATAAAGTAGTTTCATAATATGAAAATACCTTATGCACGTTAATTATACACGTGACATATTATGTCATGTGTATAATTAATATAATAATATAAATAACGAAAGAAAATAAATAGTTTTAAAACCTTAAAACGTACTTTTCCGCACGTAGAACATCTCTACCTCGAAATTGAGTGGCCGAGAAAAAATAAACCAACACATAAATGCAGAATATGTGTTTTATGCGACAGTTTTACTTTTTTCAAATAGTTCACCCTCATGCTTTCTCATGACCCATGAACAGGGTGGGGTGTGTCCTATCCACCTCAAAATCAATAGATGTCGTCTGGTAGACGTTCCTAATCAGAATCAGTCGAAACTCGATCGATCCGACACGATTTAATTGAGTATTCGTGCTAACAAACAAATTTCTCAAATAGTCCACCATTGTGCTTTCTCATGACCCATGAACATGATAGAGTGTGTTCTATTCACCTTAAAATCAATAGGTGTCGTCTGGGAGACGTCCCCGATCTGAATCAGTCAAAACCCGATCGATCCGACATAACTTAGTTGAGTTATCGTCTTAACAACAAAAACTTCTCACATAGTCCACCGTTGTGCTTTCTCATGACCCATGGACAGGGTGAGGTGTGCCTATCCACCTCAAAATCAATAGATGTCGTCTGGCAGACGTCCCTAATCGATCCCGAATCAGTCGAAACACGATCGATCTGACATGATTTAATTGAGTGATCGTGCTAACAAAAACAATTTCTCATAGTCCACTATTGTGCTTTTTCATGGCGCATGAACATAGTAGAGTGTGTTTTATCCACCTCAATATCAATGGATGTCGTCTGGGAGACGTTCCCGATCAGAATCAGTCAAAACTCGATCGATCCGACACGATTTAGTTGAGTTATCGTGCTAACAAGAAACATTTCTCAAATACACCCAAGGGACGGGGTGGTGTGTGCTATCCACCTCAAAATCAATAGGTGTCGTCTGGGAGACGTCCCAGATCAGAATCAGTCAAAATCCGATCGATCCGACACGATTCAGTTGAGTTATTGTGCTATAATAAACCTAAAAAAAATGTTGCTTTTTCACTTTTTTTTTACACGGTTACATTACTTTTCCGCTTATAGTGGAGTGTGGAAAAGTAAAAATATTGTACACAGAATGGATTTGTTTATTTTAATTTATTACAAAGATCTAAATAAATAAATTATACATAAAGGAAAACAAAACGCCATTTATTTATTAACTGTGGATAAACAAACTGTGGCGCCACAACCGATAATTGCAAGTGACGACGTCACTCTTTTATTACTATACGCAGAGAACCTGTGGCTTATACAATTCCTATCAGGGATGGGCATATTCGTAATTGTAAATATAAATACGAATGTATTCACAAAAATTGTTTTCTATACACTTTTGAATACGAATATACTCGTAGTCACACCTGTGAATATGAATTCTTGTGAATATGAATATATTCGTATTTTAATGTACGAATACAAATATATTTGCATTCAAAGGTGTTTAAAGCGAATATATTCGTATTTATGGCTGTGAGTACGAATATATTGGTATTCACGTCTACGAATACGAATATACTCGTATTTATATCTATGAAGTGGAATATAGTTGTATTCATGCATTCGTATGTTACCTTTAGGTTTCAAAAACGAGTTTGTTATTAACCGTTGGGCAGGAGAAAGCACAAATGCCAGTTTGAGAGGTTCCTCCATTACAAAGTCATGCAAAATGTTGTGTAGGTCAAATGGGGGGGAGGGGAATGAACAAATATATTTTTGGAGGGTCCAAAAATCCCTATCACCCGACACCCTCTCGCACTGGTATGTGTGGGTGCAGCAAGACTAAGAGCCAGAAAATAATTAAATAACTGCAATCAATTAAAAACACAATATATTGTTCAAAATAATTATAAAACAAACTTACATTTAAAATTATTGAAATTCTTATACATGTACATATGATAAAATAAATAACACTTCTTTAGAAAAACTGAATTTTATGAATGAAACTTGAAGAAATGAAAATAACATAAAAAGTGAAATGAAAAACTTAATAATTTGTATTAAATGATGAATTAGCTTTCATTACAATTCGTAATTCGAATTTTTCCTCGCTAATTTTATTTAATCTTAGCATATTATTCATGGTCGCGTATGAGAAAAGCCTTTTGAACTGTACGCTTGATGACAGCGGTCGGCCGTATTGTTAAAATCTCAATTTTTGCAATTTTTTTGTATATGAAAACGGCTTAATGAATGTCTATGAAATTTAAATTTAACAACAAAAATTGGTTGAAAACCGATAAAAATTTAGAGCTCCACCAAAGTCAACTTAATTTAAAGTTGACTTTTTTGGTATTCAAAAACGGCTCGATTTTGTTTAAACTTTTGACAAATTAAAAATGTTGTACTTAACATCAGCTAAAATATGGCGGAGGTGCCATGTCTTACAAAATTAGTAATTAATTTTTCAAATTTGAATATTCGTCGTTGTGTAAGCAAAGTCGTTTGAGATGTCATAGGCCAGTCACACAGTATTCATATCGAGAATATGAATACTCGTAGGGATTTATGAATACAACTGTATTTGAGTTCACAGTTATGAATACGAATATATTTGTATTTATAGGTGTGAATACGAGTATATTACTATTCACTGCCATGAATATGAATATGTTCGTATTTTTATATATTATAACATTTTTGAATACGAATATATTCGTATTCACACGAGTTCATATTCACAGGTGTGATTATGAATAAAAAGTATGTATAGCAGAATTATTTTATGAAGAGCAAGTCGGCAATAAACCGTGCGACAAAGAGCAATGTATAGCTTACTATAGCTTACCTTCTCCCACGCGAATGCAGTAAAAGAATTTTACGCGCGCAAATAATTTATAGGCAGGTCTGTGTCTCTTATTCAGTCAGACATGCATCTGTCTTTGTCGCACGATTTATTGCCGACTTGGTCTTTATAAAATAATTCTACTATACATGAATATATTTTTTTGCATTCATATTCATAGAAAACGATTCTTGTGAATACATTCGTATTCATATTTACGATTACGAATATACCTATCCCTGATTTGTATGTAGATGGAGTAGTACAGCCTCGCTGATATGATTCTTACAGGATTCTGTTAGACATTCAATAATTTTGGAAACTTCTTATGGGATTAGTAACTTTTGATTACCTCTTATTTTGTAATATCTACTCGTAATAATGGGTTCATATTCTCAACCTTTCAAATACTGAAAAAAGCAATTAAAAAACAAACTTAAGTTTCTATACAAATAATGCCTCTCCACAAAATGGTATACGAGTGAGCAAGTAAAGAACAGTAGTCTGGCTCGGCCTATTTCTCTCGCCCAAGTTCGTTACGCCTGCTAGAGTATTGGCGAGATACGAGTTAGAAGGCTAACAATATACACTACGCACAAAAATTAAGGGATGTAAAAAATCGTAAATTTTTAGGTGATTTTCAAAGGGCCGTAATTTAAAACTTAAGGGCGAAAAATGGTCGCAGAGCAATTTTAAAAAAAGCAATTTTAAAATTGAAGCTCCTAGTTTCTAGTTTTCAGATTTTCATTTCAAAATTTTTTACCATCAGCAGTTTTTGAGTCTAAAAGTCTAAAAGTTTTGTACGATGATTTTGCGTTATTATCGTCGTCTAAAGCAAAAAAGTCGGTTTTAATGTTGGTAATTAATTACTCGGGAAATAATGATCGTACAGAAAACTCAAGTAGGGTTTTAAAAACTGCAAAGTATTATTTACAAGTCGTATTTATTGGGTCGTCATAAAAGAATTTTTCGGTGCGAGATTGTTGATTGAAAAACAGGTAAAAAATCGCGTATTTAGGGATATTCACTTAACTTGGCATAACTTTGAAAATAATGGATAGACTAAGCATGTTGACTATTTATATTCAACCCCAAAGTATCTCAAAGACACCCTGAAAATTACAAAGCGCTGCGATTTGGTTTTCATTGTGTTCGGAATGAATGAATTTGTCGTTTTTACTAAAAATCAATTTAAGGGTGAATTTTTCATTTTTAAGGTTGATTTTTTTAAATCAATAATTCATATTTCTTTTATCAAAAAATGTTAATTGTAAGAAAACATTTTCTGTACGATCATTATTTTTCAAGCAATTAAGGACTTTTTGAAAGACAAGAAAAATTTGGATTCTCTGCCGATGGTTTTCTTTTGATTACTCAAAAACTGATGATAGTAAAAATGGATGGTTTAAATGCAAAATCTGAAAACTAGAAACTTGGAGTTTCAATTTGCTTTTTTTAAAATTTCTCTGCAACTCTTTTTTTGTCCAAGTTATAGTAGCCCTTTCGAAAATCACCTAAAAATTTAAATTTTTTTTTACCTACTTTTATGTTTGCCTAGTGTACATAAAATATAAAAAGATAAATAATAAATGTTATCACAGAAATTTACTGATATGAAATATTCTGATACTATTCATTTCTACCCCTCACATCTCCCTCCTTTCTACCCCGTCGTACTTTAGTCTACAGAATGCGGACCATTCATATAATTTATCGGTGTTATCATCTTCATATATCCATAGCCACAATGCCTTTATGTCTCGGCCTGAAAAGACCGCCCCCTTACTGTACCTACTCAAAGTTAAAATGACAACTAAGATACGAAGTAGTTGTAAGGAAGGTCATTGTGTACTTCAACGTTCACTGCTCATGTATTAAATGTTTGTAGTATTCCCCTAGTTATATAAACCTATAAATAAGACAATGATAATATAATTTATCAGGTTTCATGTACATGTACTTATAAGTATTCAAACTTGACAACTAAGAAAAAATGTAGCGAGACACTGTCGATACATACTCCTGAAATGTCGGCAATAATGGATACATTTTAGGAGTCAATTATGTTTTAGGTCTCTAAATGGGAACAAAAAATAAATTTCATAATTAAAAAAATTCATTAATGAAAACTTTAAGGAAATGTATCATGTGCATAAGAAGGCATAATGAAAGTGTCTTGTTATATTATTTCTTGATGATACGTTAGTGACACATGCAACGACAAAATAAAGCATGACTATAGAAAACCCATAAGCTTAGAAACCTATATTGCATGGGATCTAATTTCCCTTGAATATTTCAAGAGCACAATCAAAATTATAAATAAAAAATGATTAAAGAACATATTAATATAATACACTGTCATACTAGCAATATTAAAATATAATAAATAAATAAACTTTAACAAATAATCATTACAAATGATGAGGTATAGCGGGTAGGCAAAATTATGCAATAATACATTTTTAATTGCCATATATTAAAATATACCATAAATAAATAAACAGAAAATAATGTTTGATTATTCATGATTTCTTTGTTGGCATATAGTATGTTTGATGTTTACTTTTTATTAGTTAAATAAGTATTGTAAATACAGATTCACATAATATTAATAACAAAAGTAGTTTTCAACTTGCAATACATGTTCTGCAGTACATAGGCATATATATATATATATATATATATATATATATATATATATATATATATATATATATATATATATATAATTTGATTATATGTGATGGCACTTTATCATAAATTGTTTCATTCTATTATCATAAAAATTATGCTACTACTACTACAGTCCTTGAATTTTAAATTAACCACAGTTCTGTGAAAATATAATTATTATAACATTTTTCCTATAACAGTATATTTCAATGTAAAGTGTATCTTTTGGAGAAACAATTCAAGATAATAGAGACGGTGGCACGTCCTTCAAAAATGCATATTTAAAATAGAAAACTAAAAGACAAGTTGTGTTTTGATATTTTTACGATTTACAAAAAATATTATTATACATTATCAAAAAACTTAAATGCTTAAAAAGCGTAAATGTCTACAATACAATATATACAAAACATAATTCAAATTATTCTCTGTAAGAGATCACAAATAAATAAAACAAAAAAAGACAATTTCACATTATTTTGAATACAGAACTTTAATTGTATTAGGAATACACGACATACATCGAAAAAATAGAGATACCGACCGGATAAATCGACATACTTTTCCTAAAGCCACAAGAGGGGGAGGCTACACATAGGGAAGAGGACAAGGCTCAGGAAGAGGTACCAAACTTCCCTCGTTTAGATTAGAATTTAAGCATGTAATGCCAATACGCATACTGAAAACAGTCCGCCATTTGGGACCACAAAACGTATATTTTAGACATCTGTATAGAATAAATCGATAGGGTGATCTATCGTATTCTCAATATTGGAGACGCAGGGGAAAGCATTGCATTTTTAGTAGTTCCACGTCGGGGAACTACCACGAATGTCCACAGTATTCCTAATTCAATTAATACATTCCTTTAAAAGTAAATTAAAACTTAATAAAAAAGGTTATTTGTGTTTTGATCCGTAAGAGTCCTCTTTAATACAGAAGAATAAAATTAAAACGAAAAAAATATATATGGAACTTTGTATTTGCCGAATAGTTATTATTATTATCTTTTATCTATACTCTCATAAATGTGACAAGTTTTATAATACTGTATAAATTAGTCAAAAGTACGAGGATGTTTGGACTGTAAAAAAATATTAGGACGTTTTCATGGAAACAGAAAGAATTAAACATCGGAAAAACTTTTTTCAATCTTTTGCTTGAAATATCAGTTTCTTGAATAAAAAATCATCATTATCCTTTATATTAGAGATGTGCATCAGGAAAACTGAAACTATACAAGACTTTGAAGCATATGTCTAACATTTATATGATCCCTTTTTTCGAAAACAGAAAATATGAACTTATATATCTTGAAACATATTACATATTGGCAGAGTTTCAACAAAATACAATTTTTAGGTAAGGAAATTTTCTGGACTATTCCACGTAAGGCAACCAAATCTTTTTATTTTAATTTAAATACAATGTGCGCCGTATAACTTCAAGGCGTATTTTCGCAGAACGGGGCTGTTTTATGTGCCTGAAAGTATTTAGAAACAATTAAGAGGCAAATAATTAAAAATTTGGACGTAGAATAACGGCGTTGCGTGCGGCGCAGAGACCACTGAAATTAGCCGTGTCTCTCTTGATTGATTAATGATCTACAATGAAAATCCAAGTAGGCGGTTCTTTTGTACTTAAATGCACGCTTGAACAGCAGCCAAAAAGTTATCAGTGCCCCAAATTAACAGTTGTTTAAGGTAAAATACACGCAAAGCGTTTTATTAAAATCATTTCCGTATCGTATCTCTTCGTAAATTGCAGGAGTTCATTGGATCAAGATTGTAATATGCTTCTGTTGGATGGGTTAATTATAAGAAGCTAGGTACAATATATATTAGATGTCATAAAGATTTATTAAACATTAGTTGTAGCACTGTATTATAGCCAGATTTTATTATAGCTGAAATACAATGTCTTGGTTTTGATTTCAGGTCATGTATTCTCAGGTAATTTAGCAAAAAAGCTTGATTCTTCACGCTGAAACAACACTGTTTACATTCCCACCGTATTTCGATGGTTAGTATATCGTATAACATTTCAACGACAGTTTCAGACCACGTAAATCTTGCCTGAACCTTCACCAACATTGATTTGTTGCCATAGCATTAATGTCCACATTACATTGATAATATAGTGATATATTGACGTATTATAAAATGATACATAAGTAAGATACTATGAGTATAAAGGCGAATATTATTCGCACGAATCATCTGTTAAACGTATAACAGAAAATTAAGTGTTATACATATATCAATTACGTGGCCATAGATTGAAAGGTATTAAGGTTGCTTTTCTTCATGGGTTTGGTTTGAGTCCACTATCATTTTATGTCTTAAAAATAGACATGAGCATGTGAAGGTTAGATGGAAGTATTTGATATCCACCAATCAGACTTATATTTAAAGAATAATATACATATAATATGTATAAACTGGTGTTAAAGACAGTATTATTTGTTTTGTTAATACTGCTAAATACTCAGGAAGCCACCCATATTGTAGTTTTATTGTTAGTTGGGAAGAATTTCATAATTATAAAAAATTAAATAATCCTATAAAAAAATAAAAAACATTGTCACTTTCAAATGACAAGGCAATGTTTTATACTATTATGTAAACAATTTTATAGAAAGATGCTGATTAAATAATATATTTCTTTTAGATTTAGATATTGGGCTATGATGTTATATTTTTAATTGTACCCTTCCCTAATTAATATATATATATATATATATATATATATATATATATATATATATATATATATATATATATATATATATATATATATATATATATATATATATATATATATATATATATATATATATATATATTGAGAATACTATAGATCACCCTATCGATTTATTTTATACAGATGTCTAAAATATCATTCGTATTGTGGTCCAAAATGGTAGACTGTGTTCAATATGCGATTTGTCATTGTTTGCTTAAATTCGAATCTAAACGAGGGAAGTTTGGTACCTCTTCCTGAGCCTTGTCCTCTTCCCTATGTGTAGCCTCCCCCTCCTGTGGCTTTAGGAAAATTATGTCGATTTCTCCGGTCGGTATCTCTATTTTTTCGATGTATGTCGTGTATTCCTAATACAATTAAAGTTCTGTATTCATAATAATGTGAAATTGTCTTTTTTTGTTTTATTTATTTGTGATCTTTTACAGAGGATAATTTTAATGATGTTTTGTATATACATTACAAAGTTCACATCTCATTTCGATTAAAATGAACACTAATCAGTATATATATATATATATATATATATATATATATATATATATATATATATATATATATATATATATATATATATCGATTTCCGAACACAATCCAACCCCATGTTAGAGATCCCTTAAAATTGTGAACGTAAAAAATTAAGAATGTAAAATACAGTTAGATTTAAAAACAATATTTTTTGCAATTGAATGCAAAACCAACTAATTTTAGTTTCATTACAATTAGTTGGTTCTAAATCATCTGTTATACTGATTTTATTTTCAGTCGAAATTAAAAAAAAAAAAAATAAACGTCAATTCAGATCGGGATTCAGGAACATAAATTAATATAATTCTTTGACATCCTGTATGTCTTGCAAATGGTAAATAGGAGACTCCTAATGGGGTCTGAGTACCGGAGTACTCAGAAGTTAGTAATGATTTAATTTTTGTATAAAATATTAATTTCTTTTAAAACAACTGGATTTAAAATAGTGTTTCAGTTAAAATCCAAAAAAAAAAAAGTTTTAAAAATATATTCGTGTTCGTGGTTAATTAATTTATTAATTGCTTCATTTATTTGTATATTATGTAACGAAATAAGAAATCCCTATTACATGATAAATAAACATAGCATGTATAAACTATAAACTAGCAATAAATAACATTTATAGAATAACATAGACGATACATATAGAACATGCAACATTACATAGAACTACTGAAAAAGAACAAGTTTTGTAAATGACTAGAAATTATGCAAATGAGTGTCATTTAAACATTGTTTTGACAGATTTATGTGAGAAAGAAAATATATACGAGTAAAGTTAATCGACATACATTTGATAATTATTGCCTTTCTGTATATAGGCGACGATTTGAAACGACTGAAATTGAAATCAAAAATATTTGTAAAAAATATGCATCAATCGACTACATTAGTTGTATGGGCTGAATTACAGTATTTTTATTGTCAAAAAAAAATAAATAAATATACACAGTAACACAGTCAATATTTATATGTGTTTTGCCTATACTGTGACTGAAATAATGATTGAAAAATATACTTACGTATTAACTTTGGTAATTAGAAAATGGGCATACAGCTTACCTGAAAAGAAAACTGGCGTTAATGTAACGGTATTACAATTTAAATTTTCATTTAATATCAAGTCCTGTCTAACACAAAAATGCAATTCATAAATAACGAGAAATCAGTTTGAATAAATTTAATTTAAAACTCAATCAACAAATGGTGTATGATGTAGAGTATGGCATGGCATACCTATTAAACTATCGTTGCGCCAATAGAATATATTTGTTTAAATTTCATAAGACATAAAGTTTTAACTGTATATTATCTATACACTGTACTGTATATAACTAAGTCTCATAAATTACAATATGGTCATTAATGAAGTTTCGGGATTATTGTATTTATACTTGATGTTTTGATGGTTAATTGATAATGGTTTACTACATATAGCAAGTATAACATTTAAAATGAAATACTCGGACTATCTGCTTAACATATTTATAGAAATATACCAAAAAGTTATTACTTCTACCAAAGTACACACCAGACCATTTAGTTAGATCAAAGACGGATACAATAAAACTAGTATTAGGTTTTCACGCAATGCCTTAATTGGTTAGAAAAACTGCTATCGATGAACAACTCCAGCCTGGCAAAAATATGTTATCATAGCCCGCAGCAACTAGATTTCAAAAAATGTTAGGTATAACTGGATCACTCTAATTACACATTTTTTAGATATTAGTTGTTTGCATATATGAAATGATATTTCGTTTACCTCATTAAAATATAATAAGAAATTTTTATAATATAATTATTATATAATATAAATGTTTCTGAAATATAAACATTCTTTGCACGAACATGATATATACAAAAGGTAGTTGGCCAAAAGTGAAATGGGTGTCATTATGCTTTGTTCCATGATTGTCTCTTCTTTTCAAATAATACAAGATACCTACTTTAGAAAATTCTCATGTATAATACACGATTATGCGTACAGTAGAGAATATCGTCTAACCGAAAAATTATCTTTTACTGCAATAGAACCTATTATACAATCGACAAAACCGTTCAATGTAGTCTATGTAATTCGTGCGAACCTTAAGACGTAAAGCATATACGAGTATTCCTTCGATGTTCATTGTATAATGAAATTCGCTCCCAAGAACAAAAAAATGCTATAATCCTTAAGGATATTGTGTCCTAATCCTTAAGGATATCTGAAGGTTCAGACATAAGACATATTGTCAAACTTTATCATAAGTTTCCTAAAAATTCAGTTCAGTTATTTATTTTTACTAAGTAATCAATATAATTACCACCACTCCTCTTTATTGTGTTACTAGAATTTTGTTTCACTTTTCAAATGTTTATAACGCAAATGTATATATGTAGCATCATTATACATGGATATATAAAAGCATTTTTTCTAACCTATTATGTTGATCAAAACTTTGCATTATAAATACTTTTTGTACTTCTTTTTTCTTCATTCTCTTTGTTAATCATTATTATAAACTCTTCCTGTTATTTTTGGATCATTATAAGCAATAAAGATAAATACAAAAAAATATAGGAAAATGCTGTGACAGCCAATTTTTGTTTTTAACGGGCTATCTTTTGACATAGAAGCTGTTACACTTTCACAAATAACTGTCCCCTTAAAATATTCAAATAGGAACATAGGTCACGAGCAACGGTAGTTTACTTTTTACTCGTTAGTAGTCTATCTGCAATCGGGTGTAACTGTAATATTTGAAAAAAAAAGATTTCAGAAATGCATCTGGTATCTGTTCTATATGGGCTTAAAAGGAATAAATGACAACTAGACTCGGAGTTTTACAATTTTAAAGACATATACCAAATACAGAAATAACCGAATTTAGCTCAGTAAAAGGCCAATATTATAATAATGGAATCTGGCAAGTGTAAAGTTCGCATATGCGGAACACATGGGCACTCCAGATTCTTAAGATAGCTGTCTAATACTTTTACATTGAGCTCTATCAACTTTTAGAAGTACAAGTAATCAATTTGACTTTATTGGTAACGGTACATCTACTATTTATTATGTTTTATAAACTTCTTACAAGTTCCATTGCATATTTGAGTTGAATCTTTTATCTGGAAAATGTTGATTTAGAATACTTCGCATATACTTCGAGCGCATCATTTTCTAGAGCATCTTCTTCTGTATTGTCATAAAATAATTTCAGTAACTCTCTTTTTTTCTTGAGAGAATGAAACTTGAGTGAAACTATTATTGGGCGAATCATTTGGGACGTGTTTAATCACAAGTAATATAACATTAAAGTAATATGTGTGTGTGCTATAGGAATAAAGCACATTTATAACCTCACAGGGTTATATTTTATGATAAAAAAGACTGTTTTTAAATTAAAGATAAATTTTAATTCTTGTTGTAGTCTATCCTTTAAATTGCCCTATCCCTAAACATAAATACATAAAATTCAGTTATTCCCTCCATTTCAGGTCATTAAACTAGGTTTAAAGATCCATATGGAATAGGCGATTTTCTGTATCAGCTTTTATCAAATACATATTTCGATTATGGGTTGGCTGCCGAGCAAAAATAAACCACCGCCGCTATCATGAGACGCATATTAAGGTGATAGTAGTTTGTAGGAGGGTATCTCAGGGATAGTAACGGATTAAATATCAAAATAAATCCCATTGAAAATAGACTTTAACGCATCACAATTTCCAATAACAAATATTTCAACAGTTATTCAGGATTTTTTATTATAAATGGGACGCTCTATAAAATACTGATTTATAAAATATTTACGGATAATATGGAGCATAATAAAACACAGTAATACAACACCAAAATAATATAAACAGTTCGGATATATATTACGCCGACAGAGTTATTTAGAATAGAGTAGAACATCGGACCAAAAAATTATGTTTTAAAGTAAATAGTATTTCACTATAGCAGTTAATGACAGGAAACTATTTCAATTCAAACCAGGTACATTTCGCATACTTCCGATTTGATATCCGATTCGATCTAGAGTGACGCTTGTTTATTGCTGAATGCTTTTGTTCACTTTTTCATACACCAATAAATTACACGGATAACGATTTCTATCTCTTCCGGAACTGTTGCCAATAGAATGGCTTTATTATTAAAATAATTTTAATGGACACTAAATAATTTGGCAATGTCGAATAAGTGTCTAATTATTAATAATGGCATTGTTAAATGATTAAAGAGAGCACATATGTATTTCTTTGTAAAATCATAACTTTAATGGACACTAAATAATTTGGCAATGTGTATTGATTAATAGAGTTAGAAACAATAATAAATAGAGTTGGAATAAAATAATTAGACGAGAGTAAATATACAGGAGGGGAGAAATATTTGAATACAAACAATAACAAATGCAAAAAAAAAAACTATAAACATTCCTCTCAATTTAGATTTCTTTTAAAGTCATTGTTGATAAACACTTATATGTTACTATTAAACAAAGCTTTGTTATCATGAGATCACTTGTTACTCCCTATTGAAAGAAACAATGAAAGTAAAGTACAAATAAACAGTTTTAAAACCTTTAAACGGATTTTTACGCACATAGAACATCTCTATCTTGAAATTGAGTGGCCGAGAAAAAATAAACCAACACATAAATGCAGAATAGGTGTCTTATGCGACAGTTTTACTTTTTTTAAATAGTCCACCCTCGTGCTTTCTCATGACCCATGTAACAGGGTGGGGTGTGCCCTATCCACCTCAAAATCAATAGATGTCATCTGGTAGACGTCCCTAATCAGAATCAGTCGAAACCCGATAGATCCAACACGATTTAATTGAGTGATCGTGCTAACAAAAACAATTCTCAAATAGTCCACCATTGTACTTTCTCATGACCCATGTACATGGTAGAGTGTGTTCTATCCACCTTAAAATCAATAAGTGTCACCTGGGAGACGTCCCCAATCAGAATCAGTCAAAACTCGATCGATCCGACACGATTTAGTTGGGTTATCGTGCTAACATGAATAAATGCCGATGATAAAGACAACGACACACATACAGCAAAATTTTTTTTAAAACCATTTTTTTTGGCTTTAGGCCAAAAAACGAAAAATAAACCCAAAAAAATTTCCTAAAAAAGTTTTTTTAATTTTTATTTACTTTTTAGGATTACATTACTTTTCCGCGTATAGTGGAGTGCGGAAAAGTAAAAATAACGACGTAATGTTGTCTTTAAAGAAACATCTTTCTTCATGTATTCGTATTTTAGGATTAAATATAAAATGTAATATAATACTTAGAATAGCTTTATAATAAATAATTAGCATGCGAAATTTATGTAAATAGAACAAAACCCGAGTGTGCAACAAAACATGTGCAATTAGAAAATGTTTTATTTTATAGAAGACATTATATTTTAATCTCTATAGAAAGTTTGATTTAAAAACTAAGACGCTGTAGATGTATTAACATGTTTTTAGTATACTTTTCTCTTTTATAAGTATAACCAACGTTTCTTATAAAAGTTGAATACCTTAATTTAAATGAAGTTTAGCACTTTAAAACTTACACTGAAAAAACATTTTGTTAAAAAGTATAACTATGATATTTGTAAACATGTATTGAGTGTTTAAAAATATTTGTTTACTATAAATAGTATAATTTTATTATTATACATATACTTCTTTAATAAAGTCATGTTTTCAATTAAAATATATCATGGGGTATAAGTATATATTTTTTAATTTGTCGTATCTTACAAAATGTGCATTTGGTGTGAAATATCATGACAAAAACATTTAAAATTTAGGATTTCTAAATGTTAATACAGAGATAGGCGTCGTCAGCATACTGGAGGAAGACTACGAGGCTTTATGGCTTATCCTTAGAAAAAAGAAAAAGAACAACTGCATGCATAAAATCACCGATAAAAAACAATGAAGATTTGTCAAATGGAACTATTTAAAATACATCAGAGCTTATTCTTGCTCTATTGAAGCACGCCACTTCTCATTTTACCAAATTATTCAAGTACAACTGAGTATTGTATTATATTTATTGTTAATGGATTATGTTTATGACAGACAAATACTGATTTTGGATATGGAAAAACAAATATCAGTTTCTCTTACAATTAAACAAATAATAATCTCGATTGCATTACTATATCCTGCTCAATGCAAATATATTACATATGACTTAATATTCTATATATTATATAATAAACATTTCTGTTATACGAAATAAACTTTGAAATAAAATTATTAGTTTTTCTTAATATATTAAGTAGTCATGCCTAAATAAATGTGTTTATGCGAAACAAATGCTGACTTTAGAGCAAACTATTTAGATTGATATTATATAGAAACTTATCATGTCATCAAACCAATACCATACACCTATTTCAGTTCATCTATCCTTCTCGTTGAAAGGCACAAAATAAAAATAAAAATGACGGATTAGAATTTGCATTGTTTCGCGATCTTGCATGTGCATGTTGACCTGCAGGTGTGTTTATGATCCGTGGAATCACTGGGAGTGATCAGTGGGATCAGCGGTTGCGCTATATTAATCCTATGCTATGCTTATCACTTGACTCCAGTGATGGAGCGTAACTAACGAGATCAAGCAAAATAATCTTAAGCTGACGGAACAATATTTAAAGTTTGGCTGATATGCTATTTATCTGTCTAACTACCTTACACAAGTTAACAGTTTATTCTTTTCTTTCTTATTGAACCAAACCATGGAATACTTGAACTCTTAGGCTATGTACATTCAAATGAATTATCATTTTTTATAAGAGATGGAGACTGATGAATAGTAGAAATAAATGAGAATAAAATAGAATTTCTTAAAGGCAAAATTATATTTTTTAACAAAAGGTTTGTTCACAAGAATAATTGGGGGGAGTATTCAAAAATAATATTTTTTAAAGCCATAATTTATCTTCAAATTAATCACTATTTCAAAGAAAATGTATCCATTATGTGTTCTGAAGAAATAATGTGTACGAAGGCGTTGTCGCTTTTACAAAATTTTGCCCATATTATACACATATTGTACATATTCGTAACTTATAGGGTACTCCGAATGTATATGATACTGTTTCTATAGTTGTTATTATATATCGTACCAAAACATGGTCCAAATAACGATGTTTTTTTGGCATAACTCAAATAATCTAATAGCTTGTTGCTTACTCTTTCCTTGTAAAAGAACAATGCTCTTGCATTTAAAAAAGTGCTAAGGGATCACTACTAAAAAATAGCAAGTAATAAAAAATACATAACATAATAAGGGACATATTTTGTTAACAAATTCTTATGACAATCGTTACAAATTATGTTGATGCAAAAACATTATTTCATACATCTGGGAATTCTGTATAATGCTTAAATATAAAGTTGTCATACATGAAATGTCCTTTTTTTTTTGGAACAACCAGCAAATGAAAAAATTGACAGCAAATTGAAAATATTTATCATCTCTTTCAAGATATACTTGTCATCGACTAACCAAACTTTCTATACTATATTAGAAAAGGTTTGACTTACGAGATGAAACAAAGTCAGATAACGCTAGTTTAACGTCCGATTCATTTTAAAACAGTTTTCCGCGCATAAAATTGTTCAAGTTCCGAAAAAAGTAGTCTGTATGAAACAGATCTGGAAAATATGAGGGATGTGGTAGGATTTCATAGCCATACTCCTTTAATTTCTTTACGGTCTGAAATGAAATATGAGGTCAGGCGTTATCATGCAACATGGTAAGAGCTTTCCTGTTCATCAGTCCTAGCTGTTGATGCATTCGGTCAATTTCTTGGCAGTACGTTGTTGAATTGATTGTCTTACCATAAAGATGATATAGCTAAAGATGTGAGGACCTGTGATAATTTACTGTTGGAATAAAACAATGTTTGATGAAAATGCTCCTCAATTCTCGAAATCTCGTTGCATGAAACAGTTTGGGACTAAATGAAAGAATAAATCTGACTCGAACCGTGGACTAGAGTCAGATACAAAAGCTGCTGTTGTATTAGATATTTCATTTAAAATAGGCATTTATCCATCAAAAACAGAGGCAGAAACAGGTGTGCCTCTTAAAAAGCGCAAACTTTTACTCCCTAAAAATGAGTCGGTAGATGTGGAGGATGTTTTAGATCCATATTTAGTTAAGGAGATCATAAATCCTTTCTACCGAAACCCAAATCCTTCCTCTTAGAATCTGATAGAGCCAAGAGTCTAACCACTGACCTAATCAGCGTTGATTGTCATACATGATCCACTTTTTGTTACATGCTATTACGCGCCCAAGAAATAGCTAATTATTGTGACATTCAAGCAGAAAAACACAGATCTCTTGATGTTTCAACTACTGACGTTCAATCAGCTCATGCAGGACCCTCGTGTCGAGTTTTTTTAACCTTCCTGGTCAATTTTTAATGTCTAGAAATTATCCTTCTAATTGTGTCGAGATTTGCAGTTCTGCAACTGTTTGACGAGGATTATCTCCCACAACTTGTTGTTGAAGGTCGTCCAGGAGGTTGATTTTCGAAAGTCGTATCGAAAAAATTTTGTAAACCAACAACGAATAGTTCTTTCGTTAGAAATCCTTTGGTCAAAAATCTGATTGATATTCTTTGCAGCCTGGGCAGCGGAATGACCAAGTTTGAACTCATAAAAAAAGTACTCGGAAATCACGTGTTTTCATTGTCAATTGCAACAAAATTAAAATCTGAATGTATACATGGAAACCAAACAAACACCATTGGTAAATAAAGATAGTGTTTGTTACGGACTGTAAATATTTTGCTCAAAACCAACAGGTAACTTTTTAATTCTCTTTAAAGATCATTATTTAAAAGATCGAACATTTCATGTCTGACGATTATCTAATTATCTCCACATTACCTAATAGCGCGTTTAGATACATCTACTCAAAAATATACTTACTTAACATCTATTATTTCACTACTAGCCTTTTGGAGCATTCTCGACAAGTGATTTATTTTAGGATCGCGACCGTCGAAACACTTGAACGAAGAAGAAATACACTTACAACTGCGAACTTTTTTTTAAAAGCCCTCTAGGTTCATCTAATTGCGATTCGCAGAGCATGAAATAAGGGAATGAAAAGGGCATCCGCTATTCATATTTAAAGCAGACGTTCTTGCCAGCAACTGTAAAATTATTAATCAAATTATTTCTAGCTCTTGCGAATTCACGATGCTGCTGTCGGCGACCTCATTTAGGTGTTATCTGTGCGCACATAAAAGTCGGTGAATTTAATACTTTGAGGTATAAGAGTGCCATAAGTTCTATTCTTGCCTGACGTTTTCGTTTATTGTCAAATGGACATTTAATCGTTCATTATATATAGATAATTATCTTTTAAGAGGATTAACATGTTTTCATCTGCTTATCCCTAATATATACGTTTCAAAAAATTAAGCGGCAGAAATTTATTCCTTAATTACTAATTGGTTTTTAGGGCGTCACTAACGATTCACCTTTTTATTCATCACATTTACAAATAGAGTTATAACGTTATCACTATTTCTTTTAAATAGCTACACTATTTATAATACTCGTAGTTAAAAAATATAAAATTTAGTAACAAAACTTCTCCAGGAAGATGACCTCCTTCCCCTAAAAGAAGAAAGTCAGTTTCTGTGTGTTAACACTATTTAAACCTAATTTATGTAATTTTTAAAAGGATTATAATAGGATAATAGTTAATTAACTCAATTAATAATTAAGTTATATGTGCAATTAGATATACATACAAGATACTTTATGCTCTTTACTTGTGAGATACACTGTGACACATTATAATCTAATGTGGAGTTTTCTCATAAAAAAAAAAAAAACGAGAAATACAGCGTTTTAAAGTTTGCCATACCTACAGTTTTAAATTTTTGTTTCTGATTTAGAAAATTTTTAGCAATTCATCTGTAGGTTACTCAAGAGATTTTCGTTTTATTTTTTGATATTTACAGTTTTATAAATTCTAATTATATATAAAAAAAAGCCATTTGCTTTATTCTACACACGGAGAACAGGTTATGTATTTATTTTAATGCAGTTGTTCAATGTAAATACGTTGAATTGTAGCTAATTTAATGCATTTTATCCTAAAATAATCGCTACTCCAGTCACTAATGTATTCTTTACTTAGTAACATTTTCTTTATAAGACAATTATGGGTTTCTATAATATTAAAATGAGTCACCATTTAATTCTGTGAAGAAGGATCTTGTTTTAGAAGTACAAAATAAAATTTTATATTTAACAAATTAGTTAAAGATTGTTTCAGACACATCAGATGCTAAATAGATTTGGTACATAGATGGCAAGCTTAAGTTATTAACTTTAGCACATTATAGTTACACTTATAATGAAATAAGATCGCTCAGTAACGACTTTATTACAACAGAGGTCAATTGTTACATCCATTTTTACCCTTAAACGCTCATTTCGAATGTCTTTTGTAGCCAATATTTCAAAGAATGCTTGATGCTTTTGGGTGCTTCAAGAATGCGTTTAAACCTTCAAGGGGAAATAATTGTTCTACTTGACAAATGTATCGGAAAAGTAGCTAAAACTTGTCGATTGTTTTAAATAATACGTAGTTATACGTTGTAAATACTTCAGAAACTGTCCGTGTAAAGATGTCGATATAGCAATTAAGTATAGAAACCATATTTACATATATCACCAGAAATATATAGCGTGTTGTATTTAAAATAACAATGTTAATCTTTGTGAATATTATAATCTTACATAAATGTAATATATATTTATATTAAATATGCTATATATACATATATTATTCATGACGATTATAATGTTAAATTGAGAAGTAAATATGCATTTATATAAATATGCGCAACCAATTAAAGGGTAGGAAAATACAAAAGAACCAAACAGGTAACAAGGATAACACAAAGTAAAAAATAATAAATATACCTACATATATACATAAAGATTAATATTACATAAGAGTGCAACAAAAACATATGTCATATATACTATTTAGCATTATTAAATATATAAATCTAACTACCAAAATGTAACTCTAAATATTATTAACATTACAATTAAATATATCCCAATATGGTTTATAGATGATATAAACTTTAAATCCTCTGTATACAAAAGAACATTGGAGTAAAGATTCTGACAAATATTGTTGACAAATAATATTAAAAAGTAAAGGTCCGAGAACTGTGCCTTGCGGTATTCCCGATAAATCTCATCAGATGTAAAACCGCGAAAGTAAAAAGTGTTTTTTGTAAGACAAGACTTAAAAAAATATGTGAGGTTTAAGGTTAGGTCAACATTGGGCAATTTTTGTAAAAGGAATTTAGTTTATCAAAGACTTTAACAAAGACTCTAAAAATTTTCTCTAAATTTATCCAAAATTGAATACATTTTCGAATTTGGATACATTCTATATATTAAAAAAAATATTAAATAACACTGTTAATAGAAATTTAAATATTGAAGCATAGTATCTTAACAAGAATGATGGAATACTATCTGGACCCGACGTTAACTTACTTTTACAGCTCTTTAAGGCTTTGAGTATACTTTCTTCATCAATAGTTGGAATATTTGGCCGAAGAACATTTCTTTAAATTTGAATCATCTTATTCAGACGAGTTGATGAAATAAAGTTAAATAAGTAGTAAAAGCGTTAACTATACTCGAGGGTCACTCATAGAGCTGATAGCATAACTAGTCGACTTGAGAATTAAAGAGGTACTTTGAATATTGTTGATAAACTTCCAGGAACAGTTAAGCTAATATTAGCAGATTTATTACAGATTTTACTGTAAGAAAGTATATTATCAATTTATGGATAACTTGAAAAAAATAAGTTTTAATTATTAAAGAATATGCATGTATAATTCTTTCAGACAAAATTTTCATGAATAAGAGGTACGTCTATGGTTAAATTAGGAAGTGGAGAAAAATATATATTGTCCATTTTTCTTTTGTCTAAAGAATAATGAATAACCATATTGGAAACATCGCAATTTTGTTTCTGTTTTTATTAGTGAATTAAAACGCTGATTGCTTCTAAAATAAAATATAGCAACACTGAGTTTTTAGAAATCATTTAGAACTGGATGTACTGTCACTCAATAAAGATTTGTAATCATTTATAAAACGTATTATGGTAAAGGGTTTTTTGAATTTGTGGCGAATGCGCAGGTATTTTGTTAATTAGATATACATTTAAAAAACAGATTGTTTTTATTAGAGTAAAATATTGATTTCTCAAAATATGAAATCAAATATACACTGCTCAAAAAAATTAAGGAAACAAAAAATTCCGAAAACTTTTCAGTGATTTTTGAAAGGCTGTAACTTTATGAAAAATGGTCCTATCGAGATGAAAAAAAAAACAACCGTTTTGAAGCTTGAAGTTTCTAATTTTGAAATCTTTTGACAAACAAAATTTCTGAGCTACTGTTACTGTGCAATGTAAAGAAATACCACGAGACAAAAATTTTCCAAATGTTCTTTACGAACGTCCCCGGACTAAATCAACGCAAAGGCTGGTTAGCCTGTTTATTCAGGTTTAATTTATACTGTATGCTTGAGTTCGAGTTTCACTCCTCTCCTTGAGCACACCCTTCTCGTCTTCTTCAGTTTGCCCTCATCTCTACGTGTAACCTTTCTTCTGCAGCCTGAGACTTTAAGGGAAAGATGTTACTATCTATGCGTGCAAACTTTTTTGTGTATTCCGTCATATGTACTTCTTTTATATGTCGAATGGTAGACGTGATCCAGATTAATGAAAACTTGTCTTAGAAGTTTGACGGATGACGAAGATTAGTTAAAGTTTTGCAGGGATAGAGAATGCTACATTAAATTCATATTATTCAAAAATATCTACGGAAAAGAAAAAAAAAGATATCCCAGAAATGTATTGCAATGAACTAATTACCTATATAAATTCTTTCTTCTTATTTAAACTGTTTCTATTGGCTTTGAAAAACTTTTTTAGAAGATTTATGTCTATTGGATGAAACTGTGGGTCAATCCGGAATGCAGGGAAGGGACTGGAACCTTAAAACTCGGGTGATGACTAAAACTCATCATTTTAATCAACCTTCCGATGACGTCAACTTGGTTGACGAAACGCGTGCCGAGAAACGTGTAATTTCGGGGTTCGTGGAAAAATGGTCTCTTGTTTCTTTCTTCGGTATGTGATGAAACATCATTACAAGTATTGCTCTTGCTGCTGAGAGATGGCCTACCACGTCTTCCCCAATTTGCGCATTCCCGAAAATATTCCTCGGTTACTCCCATCGTGATTTTTATCTTTTAAGGTAGCGCAACCATTCAGCCTTCTTGTGTGTTCCGTTTCCTAGAGTCCTTTAGACTCCATTTGTTTTCTAAAGACTCCAACCTAGTGCAGCTGAAAGTTATCGGTTGTGTATTTTGCCAGTTCAAATAGAACTTATCTTAGACACCTTACACCTGTTAAGAATTTTTTAACACCGAGCTGAGTAGGGGATATATTTTCACCCAAAGGCAGCAACTGGGACCCAGCTGAATAGATTCAACCAATTTAATCCATCAGTTAATTCCACAGAAGGAATCCGAAACAGGTTAAGACGAAGAGAGTAAGACCTTGTACTAGACGTCTAATCAGACGATATTCCTGTAAGCCTGTGGTGGAATTTGTAAACTTTGTTCTCTCATTAATTATTATGCATTATGTGTGTATACTTAGTTCTTCTACTTAGTTCTTAGTAGTACTACCTTTTATTTACATTATTTTTTCTATTTTGATTAAATCGAGCTTTTTTTTATAAAAATATCTGGCACCCTCGACAACACAACAGTTTCCAGGAGTAAAGTCTATGTACTGAGAGAACCGAAACTACTGTTAAAGCTCTTAATGATAAGGTTAGCCAATTCTCTAATAGAAAGTTTCATTATATGGATATCCGGACAGAAAATACTGACTTACATAAAACACTCGACGCGCGTTTCGCCGACAAAGTTTGCACCATCTGGAGATGATTAAAATTGTTTTAATCATCTTCAGATGATGCCAACTTGTTGGCGAAACGCGCGTCGAGTGTAGTGTTTTGGTGTTTTGTGGAATGCTAAGTCAGTGTTATCTTCACACCAAAGGTTCCAACCTACTCCAGTATCCATACAGAAGCCTTAGTGTTGCTAAATATTAATAAATTGTACATTATTAACAAATTAATATATTTGTTTTATAAACATTCAATTATTTTAACTATCAAGAAAAAGTGGATATAGTAATAAAATTGTTATTATACATGTCCAGTTATCCAGATTAATTATGATTATCCTACCATATCGTTTCACGGTTACATTATCTATTAATATATCATTAAATTTATATGAAAATCTTTTCACAACCACCAGCACCGGCGGGTGGAATCCACTACCACCATAAATGAAAATACGTGACGTGCTTTCTATATTTTAGTATACCTTAGGTTGGTCGTTCAAAGTTTAACCAACAAAATATTTAAGCTTATATAGCTGAACGCGATTTAATACCTGCTATGCAGAGAATTTCTGAAAGCCCTTTAGATTATATGCTGCGGCATTCCTTCTAAAACTCTAACATACGTTAAGGATAGAGCTGGCCTTTGAAAAAAAAAGAACTATGGTATATGGGGTGTGCAGAAACCTGTAAATTTGTCTTTAATCCTCACTTCGAAGATAAATCGTTTTATAGGTCGACAACGAATATGACATTTATAAAAGTTGTCTTCAAGTATTTCTTTACGTTTGTTAAATCTTGTTGTTGGCATGTTCAATCTTGTTTAACGAATATACGAATGTCATTAATCCAAACATAAACGCTGATTATTCCCAAACTAACTATATAGTAGTTCGTATCATAGTAGTTCGAAAACAGGCCTCAACTATGTAAATTATTTTCTCTGACAATAATTGGAGAGTGTAAAAGAGAACGAAATAACGGTCTAAGTGCCAGCATTTATGAATTCGATTTTATCATTATAAAGTGGTCTATGTGGCTTTGCCAATAACATAAATACTAGTGTGTCCATAAAGCTTCATTTAAACCTTACCTGTTCTCCGCTAAATGGCAGAAATTGTCCAACACCGCTTTCTGTTATTAATGGTCTTATGATATAACCTTCTCTGTGTTTATATTCTTATTGCAGTTTTTATATACAAACGTGCTGAACGAGTTGTTGTGGATTTTATACCAGAATGAAGCAAGAGAGAGGGGAAGACAGTGAAATTCAAGAAAGGAAGCAAAAGAGAAACAGTGGTAAATCATACGTGACTCAAAGAGGCATTGTAAGAGATGTGAAGAGTCCTCCAAAAGAAGGGGTATTGAACAGGTGATTCAGGCTTTGGTCACATCGTGTATTATTGTGTTTTTTTTGTAGGTGTTCTGCAAATGCAAATTGGGTTGCAAAGCCCTGTCGTTTGAGCAGAAATGTAAGTTGTTCCACGCATTCTCTGAAATGGGTAACAATGAAAAGCAGTCCACGTACTTTATGGGATTAATGCATATTAGCAAAATCAAAAGAAGAAGACACGAAACATATGAAGATCGTGCGAACAGTAGGAGAACAAATACGCTTTATTATACTGTACCAAAAGGAGATGGGGGAGTAACTCGGGTGTGTTGAAAAACGTTTGAACAGATTTTTGCCTTAACCCATAGAAAAGTTCAAACACTGAGAGAGAAGAAAAAGTGTGGGGACTTGATGTACAGTGGAACTTTGGCAATTCGGACACCTCGTAAACCGGACACTCCAATCAATCGGACACCTGTTACAGTTCGGACACTTTTAGATTTTTAGATACCTCTGTAATCCGGACACTGGCCACAAAGCTCAAATGGTGTCAGATGAAGATGATATTTCACTGGCCGATCTAAGAAAAAGACTGCTACTTGAAGAAGCTACGAAAATGGATGACTTGAAAAAAACGTTAAGAGTTATAGATCCGAAAAGTGAACTGACTGATGAAGAAATTACAAACTGGGCGACAGGAAAGGACGAAGTAGCTGCTGATAATGTTGGCGACGAAGAAATAATTGAAGTGGTACCATCAAACACAAATGATGAAGAAGAAGAGGATGTTATTGAAATTCCGACGAAAATCAAACATTTAGAAGCAGCACAGCATTTTTCAAAATGTGTGCAATGGGCGGAAGAAAATAAATTGAATTATCAAGAAGTCCTTACTCAAAAAAATAAATTAGCGACTTTTTGACTTTTGAGTTAATGTTGGAACAAATAAACTTGACTTCATAAATGTTAATCAAGGATGTTCATCGAACTTCGGTAATCCGGACAATTCACCAATCCGGACGAATACCTAAACTATATCTGTCTGGATTACGGAAGTTCTACTGTATAAAGAAAATAGAGGCAATAAAAAGAAGCACAGAAAATACACTAAAGAAGACGAACAGAAGGTTGTTGATCATGTAAATCTGGTTCCGCGTGAAATAAGCCATTACACACGGAACCGTAGTTCAAAGGAATATCTTAGTCTCGACTTAAAAGTGCATCGTTTGTATCGAGCTTATAAGGAGATGTTTCCTGACAGTAACTTGATTTATCGATTCTACTACCAAGTTATTCGTACCAAGAAAATTTTTCAAACTGAATCAATTAAATTGTGTTTTATTTACGCAAAAAAAAGTTAATGGAACAATATTATGCATTTTCTTGGATTGGTGGTTTTTGCACTTAGACCGCTATTTAATTCCACTTTTCAATTTATTTTGACAGGGTGAATCATAATATACTAGTTTCAAAATTATAATTATATGGATTTAGTACGAGTAATCTCATTTGCTTAGTAAAATCGTATTTATTCAGACCTACATTATTTGAGTCATGTAATGGCTTTAAATACTCAAGGCTCAACGATTATGTCTTTAAGGCTTATGTCGCATCAACTTCTCCTTGCAGATGACTTAAAATTATTTTTAAACATAACCTACTTAGATGATCACTTGAGATTGCAAAAATTCATCGACCTTGTTGTATTGTGGTGTTCAGAGAATACAACGTCAATAAACACGGATAAATGTAAAATCTGCTCGTATACATTAAAAAAGTAACCACTAATTTATAACTATTCTCTTGATGGTACAGTTTTAACACGTTCTGAACATATCAAGGATTTTAGTGTGTACTTTGATGATAAACTATCTCTCTTTGGGCATTGCAATCACGTGGCTGTTACACGAGATATAAAACCCTGAGTTTTGTGATAAAAAACACGGCAACATTTAATAATATTGCTACCTTAAAATATTTATATTTTGTGTTAGTTCGCTATAAATTAGAATATTGTAGCCTTATTTGGTATCCTCGGTATCTAAGTCATATTAATCAACTTGACAATATTCAGCGGCGTTTCTTAAAGTATTTGTTATTCCGCATAGATAATTATTATTCAGGAAAGGGCTATGATTATACTCTGCTTCTACAAAGATTTGACATCCAGTCATTGAACACCAGAAGGGTGCTTAATAGCCTCTCATTTTTATTTAAATTATTCCATAGTAGTATAATAGATGCACCCGCATGTTTAGTACATGTATAGCTAAACTAGGCTCTCTAGAAGAGAGTATGTTTTATTGCCAGGCTGCAAGAACTAATGTGCTATTAAAATCGCCAGTGTTTGTAATGTCTGTTTTTGTCAGTGTTTGTGTAAAATTTTCATGTAACATCTAGCACTTGTGATTTGAACAATTATACTCATGAGTTACTATCTTTAGGGAAACAACAATCTTATACTGTACTGTAAGTTATATATAAATGTAGTATGCTATTATTTATTTATTTTAAAGTGATTTAAAGTTACTTTTTTAGTTATACGTAGGTATATATTTTATTTATTTTCTTAAATATATTTATATTTAGTTATTTAATTTTTTAGTTATATATATATATATATATATATATATATATATATATATATATATATATATATATATATATATATATATATATATGTATTCCATATTTCGTCCTATAAATGGATTTTTTTTCTGTTGGACAATAAAGGCATTATTATTATTATTATGTATCCTGTAGTGAAAACCACAGTTCAAAAACTTAACACAGTTTGATAATCAAAACATGTTTATCAAAGTCATTGATATATTTGATAGAGAACCATCTCCAGCTCTGATAATTATTTCAAAACCCATGACCATCTTTGAGCAAGATAATTCTTAATATCCGATATATTAAGAATTATCTTATTATATATTAAGAACTATATTAAAATTTAAATAGTTCAAATAAGATACCATCTCCAGCTCTGATAATTATTTCAAAATCCATGACCACTTTTGACCAAGATAATTCTTAATATCGGATATATTAAGAATTATCTTATTATATATTAAGAATTATATTAAAATTCAAATAGTTCAAATAAGATACTCCATTCCAGTAATAATTAACAGAGTTTTTAAGTACATACATTAATTATAAAACGTAATTATATTTGAAAGGAGGGTACACAAATCCTTTTTAAGGTCAGCAAAAATTTCTTGTTTGGAGTCAAGCGGCAAACTCAGTTAAGCCGATTAAATTAATTTACCTTAAAAAAGTCTCCTAGAGATCATAGGACGCGATAGCTTTTGTTAGATGGCCACTTTGTGAATGTGTATGGAACAAAGGAAGTTGTGATTTAATTTAGAATCCAAATTACGCAGTTTTGATGCATCGTGATTGTATCGAGGGCGGAATCTGGTAACTATTTCAGTTATTTCAATCAGTTATGGTGGCGTGTTATCAGGTTTGATTGAATATTTTAATAATTCAATGATATGCATTGGATATGATACTTTATTTTAGGGCTGTTTAATTTCAAAGCGAATATATATTCAAATTATAAAATACAAATTATATACCTATATTATTAAATATTAATTTGATTTGTGTTACAATTGTTTGTTTTAAATATGAATGCCATATCAAAAGTTTAATGGGATACGGATAAAATATGTATGCTGAAAAATTATCGAATTACTTTTCAAATTTATAATTAAAAAATTTAAATTCATTTTCTTATACCATTTGTGGTAATGGTTCAAAAGCATTCTACTAAATTTTAATATCAATATAAACCAAGATGTTGTAACAGCTTATTAGCAATATGACCATATATCAATAAGCAAACGTGGTAGATATAAAAATGTAAATTGTCGTAATTCTACCATCTTCGAATTCAAAATACGCGTTTGATAAGGTATGACACCCGGGATTAATATATAAAATCATTACACTTCTTCTCAGCAAATATGTCAATATATCAGAATCCTACTTAAACGAACGTCAATTCAAAACTAAGGTTAACAATTCAACCTCTATTCGTTGTAATATTTCATCAGGAGTACCACAAGGAAGCATTCTTGGTCCTCTACTTTACGTTCGATATACCAACCACCACAGAAACATTAATTTTCCGATGACACAGCCATATTTACAAGCCACAAAGATTCAATAATAGCCTTATAAATTTTCAAACGCATCTTAAACCTCATAGTAACATGGTTACAATAATGAAAAATTAAAGTCAATGGGTTCAAGTCATCTAAAATAACATTTATTCTACGAAAAAGTCATTTTGCCCTAGTCACCCTTAATAATATAGATATACCGCAACAAGTAATAGTGAAATATTTGGGATTACACTTGGACTCGAAGCTTAATTGGAAACAGCAATAGAAGCAAATAGATCTAACAATAAAAGGAATCAACTGGTTAATAGGACGTAAATCTCATCTGAACACTGGCAACAAACTTTATTTTTACAAAGCGATAATCAAACCCATATGGACATATGGAGTTGAACTCTGGAAATGTTCCAGCAAGTCAAATACAATGATTATGCACAGAGATCAGTCATAGAGACTTAAAAATACCGTAAGAGAAGTTACCACTGAAAGAAGCAATATACACCACAACAATTTGAAAACCCACTCAAACCCATTACTAGTACCACACTTGCAATCTGCTTATAACAGAAGATTAAAAACCTAAGAGGAAACTGAGGTGACGTCGATGGATGGACTTCTCACGTCATATGCAAAAATCTCCAAGAATCTTGCAAAAAGTCATAAAAATTAGCTTATAGATTGTATATATCTGATTGCTAATTAAAAAAATAAATAAAAAGAAAATTAGTACAATTTCTCTTAGAACATTCTGAATATGTATTAAGCAAGTAAAGAGTCGTTGTGCATCCTACTGCTACGTACTGATATACTAATAGATGAAAATACTAAAAAGTAACTTAAAAATACATTTTACAAAAGAAAAAAAATATTTAAGATATAGGCGAATTTTTGTCATTGCCAATTTCATTAAAATCTATATTCCTCTGAAATTAATAATTGTTCATTATACTTAATATATGCCCATTTGATTTTTGAACATACATTTTGGTGGTCCCTGTATGTAAGATGTAAGTTTATGTTATTTGCACCGAACTTATTTTATTATTTAACACCGAATACTTGTGTTTGGTTCACCAACTCTAGAATTAACTTTTTAAAAATACTACGATCAATAATAACTTCTAGGTTACTGAACTCTATCGCTAGGAAAACTGTTAAACCTTGTCATATAAACGTCATAACTATGGCAAAACTAAATTGCTTTTAAAAATAATGTACTTAGTGTGAGACACCGACGGAGACGTTTATTATTCCATTTAACTTATTCGTGTTCACATAAGAGGTAATAATTTCTGATAGTAATATAGGGAGGGAATAGGCGTATTGATTTCTAACCATTCTGAAGTGGAATAGGTCACGATATACAAGTTGCCACTGAGTATTTGCATCAGTGGTTACACGGATTTAAGGCTTGTATCAGAATTTATGTGAAAATACCATTAAATAGTTGTAGTACTCGTACAATATGTAAGTGAACACTTTATGCTGATATTCATATTATATTTATCGTTAATAATCAATATTATCAATTACAGAAAGTTCTTTAATAACATTATGAATTAATAACAATTGATAATAGTCTAATTAATGGGAGTAATTAAAGGGGTATGTTGCGGTATTTTTGAATCACATATCACGCAGTGAATGAATACAACAGAACTTGAAGTAAGACAGAATTTAAACATCTCAATATTGCGAACAAAATATGTATAAATGCAACCATGATGTATAATATATTTCATGTATTAATAACCGAAAAGAATAATAATTAATTTTATTGTGAAGAAAAAAGAATACTGTCATTTACACTGGCTTTTATTTTATCTTTCTTATAATGAAAATTATATAAGACCCTGTATAACAACATATAAGACACTGAATTTTGTAAAAGGGTTTGATATAACAGGAAAGCTGGTTGACATGAATATACACAAGTTTTTCTCTTAATCATCATAAGTTGTTATTATTAATCATCTTTTAATTGATGCTCTTTTAGAATTATTTCAGAAGGCTATATTTCAGGAATATCCTTCAATTATCTATTTGTATACAGCTGCTGTACAAATTACCCATACCTAAGTACGGGCAATTCTAATTAAAATAATAAGCATATGATTGTTGTAGAAGGCAAGTAACAACAACACATAATATACGTTTATATATGTAGATTAACCAATTTCTCCAATAAGAGGTAATGTCTATGTATGTGGGCGATAAAATTACTTTCATTTTAAATGTTTAAGTGTGATCATTTGATCAATAATTGATTACTCTATACTCTAAATTCATTTAATCGCAAAACGCTTTAAGAAATAGATATAATCAGACAAATAAAAAAATATATAGAGCAGGCATTGCAGAAACCTAAGAATGATAAATGTTTTTTTAAAACGCATATTACTGCATAATTCCTACCTCTCTGTAGATTTCTTTTCCGTTAATACCAACTAATTAATATTTATTATTAATTAAGTTCAGAGTACAAGAGTTTTAGAGTTAAAACAAACTTGAAAAAACAGCCTTAACACCATTATTTTAAGAGGTTTAGATAAGTATCCACAAGTTGCGTGATACAAAAAGGAAGGTCACTTTTGCAAATGGAAAAAATACGTAAATCTTTAGATTTTCTTTGAGAGATTTTTTCCTTCATTTCAAATATATAGAGATTAATAAGTCTAATACTTTTGAACATATAGGTCTATAGGATACCGATGGAATCACAGTAATTATTTAATACACAATAGGTTGTGATCGATGATACTATAATAACATTGTCAGTGTTTGATATTTTGTATTATTTCATCACAATGTATTACACCCGCCATATAAGAATTAATGCAAATAAAGAAGCGATGAGAAGAGAATATAGGAGTATAGCATAGCCAAAATCATCTGATCAGCAAAATCCATTTATATATAATTATCGCCAAGTGAGAAAAATTACAAATATTTTTTCAAAAGAAAAAAGAACGTATGACTAGAGCAAACGAGGATGAAATATTATGTATTTTGCTTTATTTTGAAGGTAACCTTATTATATACTTTCAGGTACACAAAAATCGATCACCTTCCCCTAAAGACTAGTTTACGGAAAAAAATCTTACCCATAAACGAGGGTAAACACACCCATGCTCAAGGAGAGGCGCCATACTCTTCCTGTTGAGACTCAAAACTACGCGTATAACGACATCCCCCAGTATTGTGTCCAGTGTGTCACCCGGGCAGTGACATTGTTCTTAGTACATATATATCTACAGTAAAATAAGGCAGATTTTATCCACGTTGGGCACTTAAGTGAATGCTCACCGTATCTCATTAATTAGTAATAAAAAATAGAAGTTAAAAGTAAATCCAAAGTTTTTATTAATATGTCTTAAGAACTTCTAGATTTATCATAATATTCAATTAAATATAATTTTTATATTATGCAAACATGGAGGTTATTGGGTTATTGTTTTCTTTTTCTTTAAGAAAATTATAGAAACAATTTTTGTACATATATTTTTTACAACTCCAAATTGTATACTAAAAAAAGAAACGTAAGTAGGCATAATGCTTTCCTGAAACAATATATACTAAATATTGTACATACAGTGAATGTCTAAGTCCCCACCCCTCTCAAATTAAAGACGGTTTCAAGAAGAAATATTTAAATTTAAATTTTTGTTTTGTGCACTAAAAGTTAAAATTAAAAGGTTACTTCTTGTACTAATGAAGAAGAACAAAATAATTCTGTTGAGAACGAAAAGTAAAACAACATCAGAGAAAGCAATAAAATGATAACGTTCGAATGAAATGAAACGATTGACGATGCGAATTTAGTCAATAACAAAACCATATCTTTTCTGATACCTTCAAGAAAATCAATCAGTTATTGATCTTAAGATTTTATAACACGTATACGTACTATCATGAATTTCCGTTACCATGTAAAATATTATATTACCAGAGAAGTTGTATACAGTGCAAAATAAACCATGAAAATACTAAATAATGAACTTCTACGAGAATAATCTCAAGGCAGTAGAATAGTTTAATCTGCTAGTGTCTCGCATCATATGCAATTTATTATTTTCTGTACTGTAATAGTCTATGTTTAATCGCAAGACGCTTTGCACATTTTCCATAACTAAATATTTCATACATTACTCTTGTACGCCAGATGCATCCTATCGTACATGGAAATGGGCCTCGAGCTGTGGTATCAATTACATTCATTTCTAAAATTGACCAGCTACATTCTGCAGCGAGAATATGTAATATTCTCTCTGTCCTTGTAAAACTAATAAAAATGTGGACTTAATAATGTATATTACATACCAGTAGAGTTGAGTATTTTCCTGCTGGAATATTTAATATTAGAATTTTATATAGAGAATACTTTATCGACCTCCGCATTTTGTATTTTTCTATATATGTTTATAAAATATGTGTTTTAAATTAGAGGAAAATGCAGATATAATAGCATTCTTTCTTGTGGTAGAAAAACTTTTTTCAATTAACACTAAAATAAACATCGAACAATAAAGTATAATAAAAGTCGGGCGTTATACTTCTCTATTTAGCAGATTTACAAATTAATACAATGTGCCCATGAAGCCACATTATATTAATTAGTAAATCCACATGTTGCCATGAAGTCACACGTTGTTAAACTCGATTCTCATTAAAGTAAAAGTAAAAATTTGACGAAACAGATCAATTCGATTATGGAAGCTCTTTATGTGTATTTGTTTGAATGGCCGATTATGTAATCAATATACAAAATAATGGAAGACAACTTAGTGAACTAATTATTAAAAAAACTGTAATATACGTAAATCATGTCACAGTTTTTTCAATAATTAATTCATGAAATTGTTTTCCATTCTTTTGTGTTTTAATTACATAATAATTGTCTTAATACGCCAGTCATTCAGTCAAATACACAGAAAGAGCTTCCATAATCTAATTGATCAGTTTCGTCAAATTTTGACATGTTTAAAATTTTATTAAAATAGAAGTTGTGAATAATATATGTATATCCACTGATGATAACGTTTTTACATTTTGTTATTAATTATAATTGTTAAACTCTGAAAAATGTTAACTTTATATTTTTAAAATATATTGACATACAATCTATTTTTCTGGGATAAGTGAATAGATTTTTCTCTTTCGCATCCGATTTATACTTGAGGCTTACCTTTAAAATTATTAGGAAGATAGATAATGCTCACTTTCGAAGTTTTGGCGAAGGCGCCAATGCTAATATAACGGTAAAAAGCACAAAGAATCTTTGTATATATTTTAATGTGCCAATTTTCATACACACCAAAGAGATATGTGATATAGTAAACATTTATTCCATTTTTATTCTGTATTTTTGTTAAGTTCTGTTTTAAGTTACACCAAAAGAAAAAAAAAATTGAAATAAAAATTGTATCCCAATTTAAACGAAATATGTGAGAAAGGGTCGTAGTACTAAAGTATTGTTCGGCCATTTTTTGTTCTTATCAAGTGCAAAACTTATTTATTGTTATGTACGTAGTTATTGACAGTTAAAAAAAATTAAACACGCTGACATCCAACTGAATATTCGTATATGAGTTGTCGAAATAAAAATTAAAGTTAAACACTCAAATATTATTTATGATTTCCATTATGAGTTCTCGAGTGCAAATTTATTTTGTCTCTTCATGTCTTTGTCTTATTTAAATAATTGTATTTCCACTTTTTACAATAAAAAATATATTCACGAAATTTTAAATAAATTTGTCAATTACTTTGCCTCCGAACTAGATCTACTTCCCGATCTCAAAAACCAGATTGCTAGTACTTTTCCTAAACATACATATATACCGCTCCACAAAAAATATATTGTCGTAGTTATAATAATAAATAAAGATAATATTATTATACTTAATATAGTTACTAAATAAAGTTAATATTTCCAGATATAGTAGCATGAAATAGCTACTGAGTTGGTACCTGTATTACTGTTTATTCATTCGTGATATTTATTGATAATAAATACTTAATTGGTAGTCGAATATATCTGAGTGTTACTAAAGCGTCTGTTCCAACGAGCCGCAACAGAGTGGAAATCAAATTATTTTTGTTAAAATCGGAGAAACGTCAACGTGACATGAAGAGAATTGACGTACAAATTCATTTTTACAACATTTTAATTTTTAGGACAAGAAATTTTTTTTTCTTTTGCACACGATTTATACTTAAAATTTACGTTCGAAATGATCAGAGAGATAGATAACGTGAACTTATTAATTCTTGGCGAAGGCGCCAATGTTAATAAAGCGGCAAAAAGAGCAAAGATCTTGTATATTTTTACTGTGCCAATTTGTATTAAAGATAAAGGGATATATTATAAGTTGAACACGTGTTCACTTTGTATTTTTGAAGTTCTAAAAAAAAAACAAGAAATAAAAGAAAGTTAAATGAAAAGTGTGGGATTATTTATTAAAATAGCAGATTATATGGGCAACAATTTTATTATCAGTATTATTGTATTTCTTAAGAACTACTATTAGTCGCATGAACTAGCTACTGAGTTAGTACCTGTATTTCTGTTTATATATTCGCGATATTTATTGGCATAATGGCAGTCGAATGTACAAGATTATTACTAAAACGTCTATTCCGGTAAGCCGCAACAGGGTCGCATTCAGATGATTTTTGTTAAACTGTAAATTTTGGCGAAGGCGTCAATGCTAAGAAAGCGGTAAAAGAGCCTTTGTATATTTAATAAAAAGACTCTTTGTATATTTTTTAATATACCAATCTTCATTAAAAATAAAGGGACATGTTGTTATATGTTGAACATGTGTTCCACTTTCACTTTGTATTTTTGAAGTTCTATATACATATATATATATATATATATATATATATATATATATATATATATATATATATATATATATATATATATATATATAAAAGAAATAAAAAAAGTTACTCCAAGTTAAATGAAAAGTGTGTGATTATTTATTAAAATAGCAGCTTATACATGCAACAATTTGATTACCAGTGTTATTGTATTTCTTAAGAAGTACTATTAGTGGCATGAAGTAGCTATTGTAAGGTAGTTAGTAGAAGTAAAGTTAATTTTTCCGGATATGGTAGCATGAACAAGTTACTGAGTTACTATCTGTATTTCTGTTGATTTATACGCGATGTTTATTGATAAAGAATATTTAAAAAAGGGCAGTCGAATACACATTATTCAACAACAATTCAACAATTATAGCAGCAACAGAGTCGAACTCAGATGATCTTTGTTAAACTGTGAAAAACGTCAACCTAATTTTTTTTAAAAGACATTGATATAAAAATTTCTCCTTTGTAAAGAAATGTTTTCCCTCAAATATATATTATACTAGAGGTTTACTTTCGAAATGATCAACGAGATGGAGAACAATGGCTACTTTTAAATTTCTGGCGAAGGCGCAAATGCTAATAAAGCGATAAAAGAGCCAAAGACTCTTCGTATACCTTTTAATGTGTCAGTTTTCATTAACAACAAAGGGATATGTGATATGGTAAACATTTGAACCACTTGTATTTTGTATTTTGGAAGTCATAAGTATAACAAAAAAAGAAAAAGAAAGAAATACATTTTTGCTCCTCAGTTAAATGAAAAGTGTGAAATGATTTATTAAAATAACAGCTTATACGTGCAACAGTTTTATTACCAGTGTTATTGTATTTCTTAAGAAGTGCTATTAGTAGCACGAATTAGCTACTGTAAGGTAGTTAGTAGAAGTAAAGTTCATTCTTCCGGATATGGTAGCATGAACTAGTTACTGAGTTACTATCTGTATTTCTGTTTATTTATACGCGATGTTTGTTGATAATAAATACTTAAAGGGCAATCGAATATACATGATTATTGTTAAAGTGTCTATTTCAGCGAGCAGGAACAGGGTCGAACTCAGACGATTTTTGTTAAACTGTGAAAAATGTGAACCCAAATTTTTTAAAAGACATTGATATATAAATTTCTCTTTTACGGTAAGGAAATGTTTTCCCTCAAATAGAAATTATACTTGAGGTTTACTTTCGAACTGCTCAGTGAGATAGAAAACAATATCTACTTTTAATTTTTGGCGAAGGCGCCAATGCGAATAAAGCGGTAAAAGAGCCCCAAAGACTCTTCGTATATCTTTCAATGTGCCAATTTTCATTAACAACAAGGGGATATGTGATATGGTAAACATATGATCCACTTGAATTTTGTATTTTGGAAGTCACATACCAAAAAAAAAAAAAAAAAGAAATAAGTTAAATGAAAAGTGTGAAATTATTTATTAAAATAACATCTTATACGTGCAACAATTTTATTACCAGTGTTATTGTATTCCCTAAGAAGTGCTATTAGTAGCATGACCTAGCTAAGGTAGTTAGTAGAAGTAAAGTTAATTTTTCCGGATATAGTAGCATGAACTAGTTACTGAGTGACGATCTGTATTTCTGTTTATTTATACGCGATGTTTATTGATAATAAATACTTAAAGGGCAGCCGAATATACATGATTATTGCTAAAGTGTCTATTTCGGCGAGCAGGAACAGAGCCGAACTCAGACGATTTTTGTTAAACTGTGAAAAACGTTAACCTAAATTTTTTAAAAGACATTGATATATAAATTTCTCTTTTACCGTAAGGAAATGTTTTCCCTCAAATATAAAATATACTTGAGGTTTACTTTTGAACTGACCAGCGAGATAGAGAACAATGACAATTTTTTAATTTTTGGCGAAGGCGCAAATGCTAATGAAGCGGTAAAATAGCCAAAGACTCTTTGTATATCTTTTAATGTGCCAATTTTTTTTCATTAACAACAAAGGGATATGTGATATGGTAAACATTTGATCCACTTGTATTTTGGGTTACATACAAAAAAAAAGAAAGAAAGAAATACATTTTTGCCCATCAACTTAAGAAATTATTTATTAACATAACAGCTTAAACGTGCAACAGTTTTATTACCAGTGTTATTGTATTTCTTAAGAAGTGCTATTAGTAGCATCAACTAGCTACTGTAAAGTAGTTAGTAAAAGTAAAGTTAATTCTTCCGGATATCGTAGCATGAACTAGTTACTGAGTTACTATCTGTATTTCTGTTTATTTATACACGATGTTTATTGATAATAAATACTTAAAGGGCAGTCCAATATACATGATTATTGCTAAAGTGTCTATTTCGGCGAGCAAGAACAGGGTCGAACTCAGATGATTTTTGTTAAACTGTCAAAAACGTCAACCTAAATTTTTTAAAAGACATTGTAAATTTCTCTTTTACGGTAAGGAAATGTTTTTACTCAAATACAAATTATACTTGAGGTTTACTTTCATACTGCTCAGCGAGATAATGTCTATTTTCAAATTTTTGGCGAAAGCGCCAATGATAATAAAGCTATACAAGAGCAGACTCTTTGTATATTTTTTAATGTGCCAATTTTCATTAACAACAAAGGGATATGTGATATGGTCAACATTTGATCTACTTGTATTTTGTATTTTGGAAGTCACATAGGAAAAAAAAGAAAGAAATACATTTTTGCCCCTCAAGTTAAATGAAAAGTGTGAAATTATTTATTAAAATAACAGCTTATACGTGCAACAACCTTATTACCAGTGTTATTGTATTTCCTAAGAAGTGCTATTAGTAGCATGAACTAGCTACTTTAAGGTAGTTAGTAGAAGTAAAGTTAATTTTTTTAAGTAAAAAGAACGCGATGGTTATTGATAATAAATACTTAAAGGGCAGTCGAATATACATGATTATTACGAGTCGCGCTCATTTCATTAACAACCAAAGGATATGTGATATGGTAAATATTTGATAAATTTGATCACAAAAAGAAAAGAAAGAAATACATTTTTCCCTCAAGTTAAATGAAAAGTGTTAGATTACTTATTAAAATAGTAGTTTATATGTCGCATATGTGCAACAATTGTATTATCAGTATTATTGAATTGTATTTCTTATAACACAAATAATATTTTGAAACAATATTTTCCTATATTTAGAGCGACTATTCTTGATGATAAATACTGAACAATAACAAAAAAATATTTTAGAATATTTTATAAAATAACATAGTAGACATGAAATTGAACTCTTAATTGTCGATATTAAAAAAAAAAATGATAATCATGCTTTATGCCAGTAGAAAAATATATTCTATAATAATAAAATAATAGAATAACTACCCAGTCATTTTGACTGGTTTTATTGTCGTAATAAAGTATTAGTTCACCCCCTCTTTGTTCTCATCATTAAACCTGAAAGTATAGTTCTCGTTGACAGTTTTTAAAAGAGTTAAGTGCGCCTACATCTACTAAGTGGATATTCTTATATCAGTTGTCTAAATAAAATCAAGCCGTCAAATAAGGCATGAATTTCTGAAAGCAAATTTATATAGTTTCTTCATGTCTTTATCTTATTTCAATAATTGTATTTCCATTTTCTACAATTACAAAATATTTTCACGAAATTTTCGTATACCTTTCCACAAACAAAAGACTGTCGTACTTACTTTTTCTTAGTGGAAAAACCACTGTAACTAGTACATTAAGTTAGCCCGATTAATATTTACAGTTGGTTAAATATCACGAACATTAAGCTAACTATGTTAACAACTAATTAAGCAAGTCATTAAATAATAAGTTAATATTTCCGGATATAGTAGCATGAGCTAATTACTGAGTGGGTACCTGTATTTATGTTTATTTATAATAAATACTGAACCAACAATAATTAATACTTAACTAGTCGAATAGATCTGATTATTATATATATGTAGGAATATGTAGCTTGCCTTCATCATCAGTAATTCAATATGAAGGTTGTCTTTCAACATTTATGTATTGATGAAAGTAAGAGGAAATTAGGTGTTTATTACAAGGGACCGCGTCAACGAAATCTTGAAAATATTATCAGTCTGGTTTTTTAATACAGAATTAAGGCAAACGTCTCCTGATAAAAATTCTTATTAAGCTTGGCTTTACAAGAAAGATAGATAAGGTATCCTTGAAGTGAAAAAGAAGTACAAAAGAATTGATATACATATCTCGCACATTTCACAGGGGTCCCACCAAGCTCGCAAAATATAATAAATAGGTTGTATCTTTTATATATAGCAACTTTATTTCGTATATTTAATATTCCATATAAAGCTGCAATAAACTGAAAACTGTACTACCACAATGTATGTGATACTCTTCATAAATTATACGGTAGGCACAAAAATCAAAGGATGTAAAAATCCTAAATTTCTAGGTGATTTTCAGAGAGCTGTAACTTGGAGGAAAATTGTCGCAGAGCAATTTTAAGAAACGCAAATTGAAGCTATAAGTTTCTAGCTTTTAGATCTTGAGTTCAAATTACCATAAGCAGTTTTTGAGTAATCATAAGAAAACTATGGGGAAAAATCCAAATTTTCTATTGCTTTCAAAAGGTCCACGGACTAAATTATTTTCAGTGATTTAATCACAAAGTTTTTTAGACAATTTTATTCTTTTTAATTTGTTCGTCGTCGTTCAAAGCAAAAAAGTCAGTATTGACTTTGGTAACTCATTACTCGGGCAATAATGGTCGAACAGAAAATTCAAGTAGGGTTTTAAAAACTGCAAAGTATTATTTACAAGTCGTAGTTATTGGTTTTTGATAAAAAAATTCGGTGCGAGAATCTTGATTGAAAAAGAGGTAAAAAATTGCGTATTTAGGGATATTCGCTTAACTTGACATAACTTTGCAATGGATAGACTAAGGATGTTAACTGTTTCTTTTCGACCTCAAAGTAGCCTAAAGAAACCCTGAAAGCTTCAAAGCGCTGCGATTTTTTTCATCGTGTTCGGAATGATTGAATTTGCCGTTTTTGATAAAAATCAATAAAAGGATTAATTTTTCATTTTTTATTAATTTTTTGAGGTTGTAAGTGTTTTTTTAGTAATAATTCATATTTTTCCAAAAAAAGTAAATAATCATAAGAAAAATTTAAAAAAAGAAAGTCAAAACTGACTTTTTTGCTTTGAACGACGATAACTCAGCGAAAAATCATCGTACAAGGTTTTCAGACCGCGCAATTTAGAGAGGAAAAAATAATCTAAAAAAGCTTTATAATGAAATCACTGAAAAAAAAATTATTAAAGTCCGTGGACCTATTGAAAAGCAAGCAAAAATTTGGAAAATTTTTTTCCGATGGTTTTCTAATGATTCCTCAAAAACTACTGATGGAAAAAATTTTTGGATCAAGATGTGAAAACTAGAAACTTCGAGAGTCAATTTGCCTTTTTTCAAATTATTCTGGGACTATTTTTCTCCAAGTTACAGCCCTTTAAAAAACACCTAAAAATTTGGGATTCTTTACATCCCTTAATTTTTGTGCCTAATGTAGTTTTATTCTATTTAATTAAAGCAATGAACAAATAAAAAAAAATCACTGCAAACATTCGTGTGTGGTAATACTGCAAATGTATACTGAATTGTTATCTAATAAATGTGGATTACTTCAAATCATTTAACGCCTCCAAACTAATTTCTTTTGATTAAACTCACACTAATAACCTAGATATGGATAACAAAGCTTTAATTAAACGTATCCTACACAATTAAGATTAAGGCACGTAATTATTAAGCGTCTGTCGCTTTTCTCATAATATATCTGACATAAATTAAAAATGACACGTCACGTACAGGGAAAATATATAAATATAAGCGTAAGAGAAAAACCCTCATCATCTAAAAATTGCATTAGAAGACACTTGTGAGTGCCACACTGACGATCAGAAGTTTGTATTAGATAGAATCTTTATTATTGCATTGCTGTGAGAATATGTTGAAAGGCTTGTCTTCGAAATACCAGTAGATAATTTTAAGAGCTTAATAATGTTATACTTATAATTCATTCTAAGACCATAATTATTTAATTGATATGTTGAAACAAGAAAAATTGAATGATATAGTAATTATTAAATGTTTATGTAGGGCACTCACCAGAGTCGTACTCGTTAAATTACTGTAAAAGGGGAAAATAACAAGATCCTAAAGACTGCATAGAAAAACTCATAGGATCTAATTGTTAATATGTACCTACACGTTTCAAAGATTTTTGAGAAAGTCTCATATGGTTCGGGTTTATGCAGTGAGCATGTAGTGACGTTTATTATTATTATTACTAATGGCCGTATTTACATCTTGCATATTCCATCAACTACAAATGTGGTTTTAAAACAGAAAAGACATGTGATTGTACAAAATTGCGCCAATGCCGTACTATAATATATTTTTATCTACGACCATGCTGTAATATGGGGTTCATTGAACTATTTTGAGTTAAGCAATGAGCAGGGAAGGGACCGGTGGAACTCTTATGGATACCTGGGCATAATGGCATTAAGGGAAATCTAATTGCAGATGACCTTGCCAGACTAGGGAAAAGGGAAAACCTCTATGGACCAGAACCTGCAGTGAGAATAAGTCGAAATCTGACCAGAGACCACATCAATGGCTGGGCAAGAGACCAGCACAATAAAAGATGGAGAGGAGTAACGGGTTATCGAATAACCAAACTCTTCATCCAATACTCAGAGATTGAGAAATGGGCCCAAGAATTCATTAAACTGAACAGGCACAAAGCCAGAACCCTGGCGGGAATCATAACGGGCCACCATAGTAGCCTGAATTCATATAAGCACAAGCTAAGGCTGACTGACAGCCCGGTCTGTAGATACTGTAAAGAAGACGAGGAAACCTCGATTCATCTTCTTTATACCTGCTCCGCACTGGAGGAGAAGAGGTATCTTATCTTAGGAACCCCTGTTATCTTAGAGGAGGCGAGGCTTAAGGCGTGGGACGTGCCTAAATTCCTCCTTTTATGGGATAGCATTTTTGGATAATGACCTGGATAAGAGGGGATCGCCAAGGACTACCCATGCAATCAGTGGCTGATGAGGCCCAAACCTATATAATATAATAATAATAATAATAAATACGCAATGAGCTATATTACATCAGTGTTGTGTAATGAACTCATTACATCACTGTTATGTAATGAATGCATTATATCATTATTATGTAAAGAATGCATTACATAACTAATTTTGATTTTCAATTATATTATAAACGAAGAAGTACAAATTTATTGAAACTAGAAACAATATAATAATTATTTGTTATTAACTATTATCTAATCAGCCAAAAATTTATGTTAATTGAAAAGAATCTAAAAATCTTGGTATAATCTGATTCTTTTTTACTTTGGTAAAAAACTGAAACTGAATGAAACTGACATGGCATAACATAAAAATTAGATCTATAGGGGCTTCAAATAATTTTAGCAGTAATATTCTTTCTAGGTTGTATTCATAATTGGAATTTCTGGCGCATGCAGAAAATAAGAGCTCACTAAATTGCTTTTGGAAAATGTTAAGAATGAATGGTGGGTTCTTCATATACGTAAAGATCCCAAACACCAAAACACAAATTTCTCGAGAATTTTTCGTGACATTTGGTGACATCCAAGGAATCCCACAAAGTGGGATTAATTCGAAAATATTTGGCTTTACGTCCTCAGCATACTCATAATGGAAGATTTTTCGTTAGATATAGCAAAGGGCCCTGTGTAAAACAGCCTGTTGGCATCAATACATTTGGCAGTATGCCAAAACCATTGCTTTATATATTTGAATTTATCACCTCCTGAAGAGTACACTGGTCACTGTTTCAGGCGTTCCTCTACTTCCATGCTTGCAGATTCAGGAGCGCACCTTTTAACTATAAAGCGCCACGGAGATTGTAAATCTAACGCAGTTGCCGAGGGATACATTGATACGTCGAAGGAAAATAAAAAGAAAGTAGCAATGAAGATTCCTGGAGAAGATGAAGTCTAGACAAGTAGTTGTTACATGAATGATTCAACGTTGGAAATAAACAATAACAATACGGCGCAACTAACCACATCAGCTGGTATAAATCTGTCAAAATGCAAAAAATGTGTCCCAAAGGCTGAAAGATCTGTAGTTTTTCGATAGATAATTAAAGTATGCTAGAAAAACTTGCTCGTTAGTTTGAGTTTTTATATTTTTGCCATCATACCATTTAATGCACCGCTCATAAGCTTTTTCATACTTCAATATTGATTTTCCCGGCAATAACATATATGGGTGTTCCAGCGAGAGGTAGTCGATTTAAACTTGCCGCCATTACTCTTGCGGCAGGTTTTGGAAGTTGATGCTTCGTAGTTATTATGTGGAGAGTATGCCATTACAGAATGGAGCACTATACTACTCAGCAACGTATACTTATTGTCAAAGCGTACTACAAAAGTAATGGTTCAATTGTGAACACTGAAAGAAAATTACGTGCAATTATGGGTCGTCGTGAGCCATTTGCTAAGCGGACCATTCAACGCGTCATGGCGAAATTCAGGGAAAGTGGCTCCATGGGTGATAAACAAACACCCATACGTCATCGTAGGCAACGGTCAGTTGAAAATATTGAAACGGTCAGTGCAAGTGTGGCTGTAGATAACACCATATCCGTAAGACGTCGTTTCCAACAATTAAATCTCTCAGTCAACATTACAAAGAATTTTGACGAAATACCTTCATGTTCATGCGCATAAGATCCAGTTGACACAGTAGTTGAAATCACGCGACCTCTCTCTGGGCTTGACGGCTACCTCTCGCTGGGACACCCTTTGGATACAACACTAGTCGCAGCTTCTTCTGCGAGGGAAGCATTTCTGAGTCACTCATTATGCTTTCTGCTATTTTAGCCAGACTTTAGTAAGATTTTCGACGTAGATAACGCACAACGAGAAAATCACAAAACCAAGCGTTATTTAACACAACGGGATTATTACTATGGTTTTAACAAATTTCATGCATCACGTTACTTTGATTTGGCATGAAAATGTTTAAGTGGCTTTTAACGGATGTCATAATTATTTAAATGTCAAATCTGAATTTTTTGTAAAAAATCGGTTTTTAATCTCTTTTTCTTATCCAAGCGGTCGTAGAAAAAATGTTGTACATCACACGTGGGCTAGAGCACATTACATCACACGTGTGATTAACATGACTTGGTCTGCGACCTCGTCATAGCAATATTCCCACTCGTGATGTAATGATGCCCCTATCCCACTAATAATGTAAATAACTATTATAAAACTAAGTTTAAGAAAGGCTAATGACGTTATTCTGGCTTTGGAAATCTTGAAATACACTAACGAATTAAAATGAATTGATTAAATTAGCCGCACTAAAATACAATACGTCTACTGTTCAAGCTAATATAGGAAAACCCGGCTCGGTTAATAATTAAGCTTAATTTACTAATAACTTTATAGGGTATTATTTTATAAAGCAATGCTACATTCTTTGACAGTAATTAGAGAAAATTACTACACGAGAACGAATCACATTTTAGTCAATTCCGTTTCTGCACCTGGGTTTTATAGAATCGAAGTAAACCGTATTTTTAATTACTGAAACTGGGGATCATTTACAGTACCCAACTGAAGATTAAAATAATTGTTCCGTCGTGTATCATTAAGGGACATAAAAAAGGGGATCTTAATTAAGCCACGGCCTCGCCGTTGAAGAAAATGAATATCGAGTTCCATAGTTTCAGCCGTGGATATTGTAATTATTTCTGGAGTAGAAATGTTTTAAATGTAAGCTGTTTTAAATGGAAAATATGCAAATGAAAATATATTTGCGTCTTGTACAAACTCATGAATACAATTTTAAGGATGGATCAATATCGCATATACGCAGGAAGGAATATTTAATAACTATTCCCAGGTTAAGTTAATTATTAACTATTAGGTTAAGTTAATTAACCGCCAAACAGTATTTGCATAAAATAATCGTTAAGGATACTACAACATTATCAAAAGAAAACTATTTTGCTGGAAATTGTAAAAAGTTTAGAAAAAAGATCAATCCAAACGCGACTAAAAGATGCGTATGAAAAGAACGCAAAAAATAATTTACGAGGTATACATTATACGGTGTGATCCATTTGAAATGGAAGCACGCTTGTAAAATAAGTAGTGTCCAATGGGTTTGAATAATTTTCTTTTAATATGAACTACTAAAATCTCTACCTTTTTATAACATATCATAGAATATTTAAAATTTTCACCATTTTCAAGGTCAAAAATACCAAAATATAGTAAGCTATTTTTTATAAAAAATAGACCACTGCAGGAAGCTATCAAAAAATAGGAAACCAAATTTATATTAAAAAATATTTATTTTTAATAAAGTTGTAATAAATATCAATAGTTTTAAATATCACTAGTAAACATCATAACAATATTAATATATAATTTACCATTATGCCTGTAAAATTAAGTGTGCAACAAAAAATTTAAATTATTCGTATTTCTGGAGATAACGAGAGGAGTGAAAGAGAAGTATGCGGAATATTCAATAATAGATAACCAAATCGTCTTGCTATTACTTACACCACAGTTCACAAACATAAAACATATAATGAAACTGGCAGTTTCAATTTGTGCCTTGTAGCACAAATTGAAAAAAAGACACATTTTAGAACGAATAAATTGAAATGATTATTTTGTTGGATAAGCTCATGTGTTTAAATATATAGGACACGACTACATATATGACATGACAAGGCCGTTTTTACTTTTCCGCGCTCAGCTATGCTAGCGGAAAAGTAATGTTATCGTGTAAAGAAAAATAGAAAAAAAATTTTTTTTTCGTTTTTCTGCCTAAAAACAAAAAAAAATGGTTTTTAACAAATTTTGCCTGTGTGTGTCGTTGTCGGCGGCATTAACATTTCTTGTTAGCACGATAACTCAACTAAATCGTGTCGGATCGATCGAGTTTTGACTAATTCTGATCGGGGACGTATCCCAGATGACACCTATTGATTTTGAGGTGGATAGGACACACCCCACCCTGTTCATGGATCATGAAAAAGCACGATGGTGGACTATTTGAAAAAAATTAAACCTGTCGCATAAAACACATACTCTGCATTTATGTATTGGTTTATTTTTTCTTGGCCACTCAGTTTCGAGATAGAGATGTTCTACGTGCGGAAAAGTCCGTTTTAAGGATTTAAAACTGTTTATTTTATTTCTATTTCATTTAAGTTTCTTGACTCAAATTTATGCAATTTAGTGGAATAAAGCTATTTCCAAGTAAAAAAAATATTTACGAGTTTCCATAGTAATAGTATCTGTAAAAATTTGTATTCTATTATTTTCAGATTTGGAAAATCGTCCGTCCCAGATCCTCCGCCAAAATTTGCACAAGGAATGAAAAACTATTTCATATTTACTTTGGAGTTACTCCTGTTGGTATTTTAATGGTTTAGCACGTAATCATCCATTTTTAAGAAAGAGTGTAAATGTAGTTTTTTTATTATATTCGTGAGTAAAAACAAAAAAAATAGCATTAAGCAAAATTCATGGCCAAGTTATCGGCAACAATAGATAAGTTATAGCACAAAAAGAATTCGTTACGTCAAACGTTCATACACATCTACCTTATTAAAAAAAAAAAAACATTGATAAACTTTTTTTTTATTTTGCAGTTAGACTGTGTACGTCATTATATTTTTTAAGCATGATTTCGTCTCTTTTACCAAAAATGAATTCCTTAAGATTTTTGGAGAACAATGATATCACATATTAAAGATTTTCTATTTACCATTTATAAAATAGATAATTCTTGAGAAAAATACAAATAAAACAGATACTTAAACACTCTGTATTGAATATTTAATAAATTACGAGCTGATTTTCCATTTCGATTCGAATTTTTTGCGTCAGACTCTGTAAATTATTTGGCATATTAAAATAAATGATTTTAAGTTTTTTTTCTCTACTTTATAAACGGTAAATAGGTAACACCTAATGGGGGAATCAGCCTATTTGGAAAAAATTAAAACCCCATGATTAAAACATTAATCATGGGGTTCTGATTTAAGAAATACATAAATCACAGCTTAAGTACTAAAAAATCAACAATGTCAAGTTAATACCTTTTTAAAAAATAAGGTTGATCCGTTTTTTTCACAAAATCATTTAATAAAGTTATAAATATTGTACGGAACTTATTAATTATTATATAGTAACGGTATTTTTAGTTATACTTTTTTTAAATTTTGAAATGTGCGGGACAGAAAGTAGTAAATAGGATGTTTGAACTGGTAAAATACATATACGAAACGGGCGAGATGCCGGAGAATTATAAGAGGAACATTATCGTTACTATACCGAAAAAGAGAGGAGCCGATAACTACGAGAACTTTAGAACGATTAGCCTAACTTCCCATGCGTCAAAAATCTTAACCAGAATAGTGCAGCAGAGGATGGAAAATAGAGCGGAGGAAATACTAGGAGAAGACCAGTTTAGGGGAACTCGCGAAGCTATTCTGGCGCTAAGAGTAATGTTAGAGAAAACAATAGAAAAAGGAAAGAACGCTTATATAGGATTTGCAGATTTAGAAAAAGCTTTTGATAATGTAAGATGGGAAAAAATGTTCGAGATACTAAAGAGCGCGGGAATGAAGTATAGGGATAGGAGAGTAGTACACAATCTATACAAAGAGCAAACTGCTACTATAGAAGTACAAAGGGAAAGAAGGAAAGTAGGTATTAGGAAAGGAGTAAGACAAGGATGTACGCTATCACCACTAATTTTTAATCTGTACATCGAAGAGGCGATTAATGTGGTAAAAGATAGAGTGGATTTCGGGATTAAAGTACAGGGACAGAAACTAAAAATGCTGAGATTTGCGGATAATATAGCAGTATTAGCATCTAGTAAGGAGGAATTAGAATCAGCGTTGAACGAAATGGAGGCAATGTTGACAGAGGAATACGGAATGAGGGTGAATAAAAACAAAACTAAAGTGTTAGTGTGCAGAGGGCGCGAGAGCAGAGCAAAAACGAAAGTACAAATTAATAATGAAAGTTTGGAGGAAGTTAAAGACTTCACTTATTTAGAAAGTAAAATAAATTGGGATGGACGAAGCGACAAAGATATAAAATGGAACACGGCACTATACGGCTGCGCCTGGATGGTAGGGGAAGCAAGTAGGAAGAAATTAGAAGCTTTTGAGATGTGATGTTACCGAAGAATGATGAAAATACCGTGGACTGATAGGGTTACAAACGAAGAAGTATTAGAGAAAGTCGGCGAGAAAAGAAGTATGTGGAAAAACATAAAGAAGAGAATAGATAGAATGGTAGGCCACTTGCTGAAACATGGGGGAATAGTCTGCGATATTTTGGAGGCAGAAATAGGAGTGAAGAAAGGCAGAGGTAGGCCTAGACTAGACTCTACTTACTGCTCGCAAATAGTAAGGGATGTAGGTTGTAGCACAATTAGCGAAATGCGTAGGTTAGCACGAGATAGGAGAAGCTGGAGGTTAGCGTCCAACCAGTCTTAGGACTGACTCACGATGGTGATTTTTTTTTAAATATAATTAATACATTAAATTTCATATATTACAAAATACTAAATTTAAATGCAAAATCATTTTCCTTCATTTTATTTATCTATCCTATACTTACGCTAGTGTAATTATTGCCATAGCGTATGTAAAAAATGTGCTTTTTTACATTCTGTAATAAAAAAGTGAGTTGCCATTAAACATTTGTCGATGACGTCGTAGTTGCTACACAAATCACCCTGTATATATAGAAACATTTTAAAAAATGTACATCTAAAAATAAAATTCGACGGGTTCGACAGATTTCCCAAAAGTTATTCCTTGAACTTTTAACGAATTTATTTATGACTTTATAAAGAAAATAATTGTTATTAAAAATACAGTTAATTAGCAAACTTCCCTTTGTACTTAGATGAATCTCTATTATAAAGCAATTGTTAATTTAATCCCAAGCCAGATTTGTTAAATAAGCTGGAAAAACAAACACAATATAAACCAAACTGACCCAAACTGACGTCGTCTCGTCGCCAACTTCCGCCTTCTTTCCTGACGTCTCCAGGGGCTTGTCGACCATCAGAGAGCTCCTCGGGAGAGGCCTGGGTGGTCTGCTGGTGACCGGCAGAGGAGACTGCGGGGGTCTGGCGACATTTACATGAAAACCAGGCGAAACGACCGGCGGCACAATACTGTAACTCGATATTAAATCGGAACATCCGGAGTTTCTAAACGTTTCCGGGCAATTCTGATTGTACAAATTCCCGACGATACTCTGTACGAGGGGAGGACGGGGTGGCGCATCTTGTTGACGTAGTGAAGGGTTGGAGGATGTGCAAGGCGCTGTAAAAAGGTGTCAGGTTTGGAGGGATGAGACAAACATATCTTATTTTTCATCGTGTTCATCAAATATAAAGTGAGCACGTAAAGTTTAAAGTAAACTCGATAAAATCTTTATCTAGGCTTTAGAAATACAATGCTTGGGTAGAAATGCGCCTTTTCAATTTTTGATACTATGGCGGATTGGGATAAAACTGCCCAAAATAATATTCGCAATAGAATGTGAGAAAACTTATTTGTTAAAAAAATAACCTCAAATCTAGCAGATTCTACATCTGAGAGATCCCATAATCAAATCTTACACAATTTATATTTTAATGCCGTGGAGACTTAATTAAACGCTTATTTTAATTAGTACAGTATAATAATAAATATTTCACACTAGTTTTTAATCGCGATAATTAAATTTATATAAAGAAACTCATTTAATGTTGTAAAAGAATAAATTTGGAAATGTTTGCAGGACAGCCAGCTTTTGACAAGTTTTTTTCTGTTTTAAGGACAAAACAAACAAATTAGTATTGAATAATATTTTGAATTCAGAAAATAAATCACCTACTTTTTCATGTAAAAGCCATAGTTATATATAAAAAAATATTGGACGTGAATTACAAAGAAAAGTTATAAGTAAGTGCCTATTTTTAGGCACTAAGTGCCTATTATATGTTTAAAGAACTATAAATCTTCGTCATTTTAGCATGTTCCAAACAAAAATAAACGTCACATATTTGGTAATGATATTTAGTATAAACCAATAATTTAATACCCAAATGTGTTAGAATTAAAAGAAATCTAACAAAATATGAAGGTAAAAATAATTATGTAATCAGGCGTAATGCATCTGACAGATCGGGGCGGCCCATATGCACATAGGCCAGGGAATGCACTAAAAAAATCGGCACTATATCGAGAAACGTGGTTTGGAGCTAAGAAACTATGAGGAAGTTCAAGTTAATATTCATAATACACAGGAAAGAGCAAAGAAAAAAGTGACTCCCGGATCTCACAGATCGGTTGCGCCCGACTAAGGGTTTATAACATTTAACACTTATTATGTTTCTTCATGCGTAAGAGTCCATGTAATCTTATAAAGAGTTCACTGTCATTTTTGACAGCATGGAAATTTTGTCTCTACAATTTTTGTGCAATTTCCTTGAAATCCTACCAATCAAGTCCAAGTTCATTTCCTCTGTTTACATAAATATTTATCGTTCAGAAAATTGTTAAAACTGTAATTCTGTCAGGAACATATAAGTCGGGAATCGAGAAAGGAACTACCAAACCGCCAAGCGGTTATCAAGTAGTTCCCGAATAGCAAGGCTATTACATAATCGCTATACGAAACAACTACTTCTCGGGCTAAAGCCCCGCCAAGCAATTAATTATATCTAAAAGCGATCCTCGACCCCTTTGTCGTGTTTCTGCACGATCAGACAAGGTTTCAAAAAACCCACCACTGGTAGGATTCGACATCTGTCGCGGATGGGAACCGAACGACAGACGGTTAGTTGTCATCAGTGCCGTGCACGGCACGCCGATCCAGGACAAATGCCGAATGAAATCCGTGGGGTATACATCTACATCGATACCATCTGTCAGTAACATATAAGTCGGGAATCGAGAAAGGAATTACCAAACCGCCAAGCGGTTATCAAGCAGTTCTCGAATAGCAAGGCTATTATTGTTATTCGGGAACTACTTGATAACCTAAATTGTCAATAAAATGCAGGATTAGTTTAAACACCTTGGTTGTAATACATACGAGCATAAACATTAATTTTCTGCATGCTCATCTGGACTACTTTCCAGAAAATCTTGGTGCTGTTAGTGAGGAGCAAGGTAAAAGGTTCCATCAAGACATAAAGGAGATGGAAAAGAGGTGCCAGGGTTGCTAGGATGTGACGGTGATGGCAGATTACTGTTGGATGCTGAAAAGAGAATATCCAACGAATGATTACACAAGAAAATCTACAAAACGAAGTTTTCTGTTAAAAAGAGAGAAATTTTCGAAAAAAAAAAAGAAATTAGAGACTCAAAACATTTGTGTTGTTACTTTTTACTGTTTTTTTATGTTTATTAAATATAATGTTTACTAAAATGTAATTTTGCCTTTAGTCTTTAATTTATTCTGATTATTCAGTTGATCAAAAACCTTACGTGAGGGGGCAAAAGCGGAAGATAGATATGAAATCAGGGTAAATAACTTTCAGTAGCGTATTTGTATAAGAATGACAGGTTTCTTATACCATGTAGGCGGCAACTTGATAGACAAAATGATAGACAAAAGGGATGCTACACATAGGGGATAATTATTTATTAAATCTACAATTTTCGACGTCATTAAATATCATACCATTATATCATTACAAGTGATTACACAAGAATGTAACATATAATATCCCAAAAACTGAGTATTCCCAATGCTTCATAAACACTGGCTGCTGCATAAGCCACTTTCTACTAAAAGGGATCAGGTGTAAAACCCAAAGCTTAAAATACTTTAGACGTTATCATATTAAACTCATTCCAAACATACAACGAATTATATAAAATTGAGGGCAGGTTAGAAGTTTGAAAATAAATGTATGATGATAATAGAAAAGTATAAAGCTGTAAATCCAGTTAATTTTATTCGTGTACTTTGTACAAACATTATAGATTTAAGAACATTATTTTATTGTGTGAATGAGAGTTGTTTACCGAGAGAACAGAGGTATTCAGTTTGTGCTATTCTTAGAGAACTATGGAAGATTGAAATTATTGAGATAAGTTAATTTGCTCTTGAAAAAAACTGTTATAATTTCTGTATAATTCTGTATATTCTCTATAACTATATACTTCTATATACTTGTGGAGAGGTACACAATTGAGCAGCGCGTTAAGATTGTTGAAGCCTTTTACGAAAATGGGCGTTCAAATCAAAATGCATTTCGTGCACTTCGTGACTTTTTTGGTCAGCATAATCGACCAAATGTGTCCACAATCGGGAGAATTGTGCGCAAATTTCAGCAAACCGGGTCTGTAGGAAATGTGAAAACACCTGTGCATGCTCGCCCAGTTCGTTCTGCGGAAAACATTGCTGTTGTTCGCGATAGTGTAACAGAAGAGCCGTCAACCTCGACTCGTCGTCGTGCCCAACAATTGTGGCCAGAAATTGAGGATACGGACCTGGACGATATGTGGTTCCAACAGGATGGTACCACTTGCCACACAGCCAACGAAACAATGGCACTATTGCGCGAGAAATTCAATGGCCGTTTATCTCACGTCGGGGATATTTAAAAGAAAACGTGTACGTCTATAAGCCAAGAACAATTCAAGAGCTAAAGGGCTAAAGGATGAGATAATTCGGCACATTAACGACATTGAACCTCAATTATGTCTCAGAGTCATTGAAAATATGGACCATCGGATAGAGGTATGCCACTGAAGCCGTGGCGAGCATTTGGCCGATATCTTGTTTCACGCATAATTACCATAGATCCTTCTATCATAATAAAAAATATTAAGATAATTCTCTGAAAACTTTTTGTTTCATTTACAATTAACATCGTGCGTTTTGGTTGGACCACCCTTTACATTAAAAATTGAGCGGAGTAAGTTGTAGTGAATTTGAAGGCTAAGAAATTGATAATAATTGATTATTTAAGAAGTTGTGTACTGCAATAGACCAGTGATGTGGAACACCGTCTTGCTGAAAATTCACGTATTTAATGTCTTGTAGCTGATGGGTAAAACACTGTTGAAGCATATCTAAGTACAATCCCCATGTGATCGTTGACACCCCAACGAAAAATGACCCAATCATCATATTGTGTATTACTACGTATCACACGTTCACTTGCACTTTGGGGCTGAACTTTGTTGTTCATAATAAACGTCAGAGTTTTGGGTAGCCAAAATGATTGTGTTTTATAAAATGGCCAAAATGGTATTTACTTTATCCGATACGTCAAAAATTACCTTCTCGGTAAACTCATTGCTGCATCTCGTCATCCTCCAATTGCTCACAATCCAATTACATCAAGGTATGTAGATGGTGATTGTGGTATGGATATATTATTTTTGAAAGCTGAACTGTTTAAAAATCTATAAACAACGAAATACATATTAGCACCAAGGTCAAAAAATGGAGAAAGAAATACTTATAACACTGACATGTTTTAAAAACCAATATTTGAAGTCACAAGTTAAAATTATAGCTACATAAAAGTCTAATAAAACTTGACTTATAGACGCGAGACGTGGACCTAAAATATTTCGAAAGAATATCTGCCAAAATCTTCAATTTAGTGTCAGAGGAAGAGGAAGTTTGCCAAATACAAATGAATTTCAACTTGGACAGATTAGCCAGTAATGAACATATAGTCAAATTTAATAAACCACAGATGACAAAGTGGTTTGGACAATGACAGAAATATGAACAGCATCACGGAATGAAAACTGACAGAGACAATACCTAGAGGATGACAAAGAAGGCGATAGGTAGCATGTGCAGAAGATCAGAAGGTAATCGAAATCAGGAGTGATAGGGATTAACCGTAGATAGAAGCGAACGGACTGTTGAGGACACCACATCCACAGGGCTGTAGCGTTGGAGGAGGAAGAAGAAGGTATGTAGTTATGTAAAATAAGATATTACTTAATGTGGTTAAATTTGTCAATAAATTAATTAGTTTGTACTCTGGGTAACCTAAAAACTATTATGAATCATTTTTTTATTACTTCCATATCCCAAGTCCCATCAAATTCACATCGAAATATTGGTTTAGTACATGTATTTTTATTTTTTAATTTTGAAGATATCTCCTATTGTATATATTTGATATAATTCAAGATTATCAGTAGATCTTGGAACTCTTTTTTCGACTCCAACTGCCTCATTGGTACAATACATAAAAAATAACTTTATAAAATAATAATTCGCCTGATTTATACTTGTTTCATGAATAGCTCCCTTTTCACAGTTAAATAGGTGTTCACTTTTATATTGTTCTCTTCGTGTCTGGCGTGTGGATATCGATGGCGAAGTGGTGCGAAATACTGTAATAAAACGTGGCATACACTTTTCATGTCTACTGATTAAAATTGATACATGCATACATCCACCATTTCAGTTCAAACACTTAATACTCATCAACTATTCCAGCGACCGCATTATTCAACGAAAATCAATATGGGAGGCAGTGGCGGAGTATACCGAACTGATTTATCAAAGCAAAAAAGCAAAGGATTATAATCTAACATGATTAAAATCAAATTAAATCATTTAAAATGTATGAATGACAGTCTCAATATTCCATTTAAAAGTAGCAGTTTGTAAATAAAATAACAGAAAATATAAATAGGTAGGGATCTGCAATGACAGTGAGAATTTTGCAGACTATAGAACAGAATTGCGTAAAATAGGTATTTAATTTTTGAAAAAAAAAGACCAGTGCAATGTCTATTTATAAAAAGTCATATTTTCTCATCTCATACTATTTTCTATTTCAGCCTGTAAGGGTGCAAGGAGCAGCATGTATAAATTTTTAGCTACTATCGTATTTTATTGAAAACCTTCCTGATTGAAAATTGCACTATTGTAATATATTTTTTACATAGTTTGTGACCTTTATTCCTTAATTAAGACTGGCGTTATACCATATCCTTAATTAAGAGTGTACGTTAACTCATGTCAACAATTTTATAAATTTAATCACGAATATCGACCTTTTGCTAGAATTAGGAAGAACGTTTATTCGGAATTCTACAGTATATAAAACCTTTGTGAATTTTTCGACGTTTCGAATTAATTTCGCAGTCAGGGAAATTATATCATATCTTTAGTATTTATTCAACAAAAAAATATACCTACTCGTAGACTAAAGAGAATACAAGGCAATTTTTAATAAAACTTATAAATATGTACTATTAACAAATGAAATAAGTGTTTTAAAACGTCTCAAACTGCCAGCAGCATTAACATAATTTTATATTTTATTAAAATAATCAATATGATGCCTATTCTCATGTAAATACATCTGAAAACGTTTAAAAACATACCAAAGTACCAAAGAGAGCATTTTTATCAATAGACTTAATAACATTTCCCCTTTGTGTTAATTTGTGAAAATTTTTTGAAAGGTTAAATCTATCGATTTAAATTTTTTTATCCCCAGAAGATGAAGTCCAGTGGTAGATTTGATCCTGTGGAGGATCCAATATCTGGAGATTAAAGATGTCAGACAATTAGTCCTGGCTGTTTAAGAAATCGATTCCTAAATTATTCTCTTAAATATTTAGATACTATTTTGTGCGGCAGTGTTTTTGAAACAAAAAAATTAGGAAAAAATATCCAGTTACCATAGGGTACGACGCGAAGAATTGCAGTTAAAATGTTGATTTAGAGAAATTCTAAATATCTTACATAATTAAAATTATAATTATAAGCAAACAGACAAATTATTATGCCATATAATGTAAAATTTACATCACTTTTATGATCATTGAAATAAGGCTTGGATCCAGGCTCTAAATCTTAACTCTGAAAAAAAATAGTTCAGGTTTGTATTTTGAATTTAAAAATTGGTGTTGAGGGTCGCCACTAAATAATTAATACTAGAAAACTGCAACAATGTCAAGAATAATACAAAAAATGGGAACTGGAAAATCAGTCGATATTGTGGACGCGAAAAAGAATTTCTTAAAAATATTTATACTATCGTATAACGACTACAAGCCCTTAACGACGTACTAATATGAATGAATATTTAAAAAATAATCTCAAATTATTCTATGATTATTTTAATTCTTAATAAATGAGATGCTTATGTGGATAAACAAATATCTTTTACATAATAAATATTAAAAAAGTGCATAATTAAAGTTCTATATAGAAACTAGAATATATGGTAGGCATATTCGTTAATTCTTGAACTAAGGTATATATTTGTGCATCTTAGTCGCTATATATTTTTGAGGTTTAGCAAGTAGTTAATTATCTAAGGTAATCACAAACTATTTTGATATAAAAAATCTTAACTAAGATAATTGTTTTATTAGAAAACTAGTCTTTGCAACAAGATTAGTAAAGAAAAACGCAACGTCCTCAAGATAAAAAAGGTAATAAACAAATCATATACATTTGTATTTGATCATGCTAGTTAGATAATTAATCAGATCATCTATATTTAATAAACTAATTTTATGACGCCACTGAAACAATAAAGTAAAAAGTTGCAATACTGAATAGAAATCCTACTATTCTAGCTCAAGTATTTACTAAAATATCACATAAATGAACTGCTACATAATCCCGTCTTGTTGAAAAAGAACAGATACATAACATTCTGTAATATCGAATCCGAATAGTCCCAAAGGCATTGCCCGAGACTATTTCCGAATCTCTAAACTTCTATATAACGTAAATGTTCCTCACTGCTAAAATTTTACCAGCCAAGATATATTTTAAAGATATACCGTCCTTTAAAATCTATCTTGGTTGCTTACTGGCAATTAGAATAATCAAATACTGCTGGAAACTAACATGAATCAAAAAAGAAAATAAAGAAAAATAATATGTCAGTCCACTTTTAAATATACAGTATTTCGGTAATCATAAAATATATAAGGGCGAAAAGAAAATGTGACACGTTATACGTTATAGCGTTATCTAATCATATAAGGCAAATTGTATCAGTTGTACGATATTTTTCTCTACAATTTTACTACGTAACATGCAAAACAAATTTGACGTACTCTATAAAGAGTATACTTATTTAAGTAGTATTATCAAAAATGGCGGTTATAATTCCAAAAAAAAAGAAACTATTTGTGTAAACGATTTCTCTTCTCTCCTGGTAAATACTTTAGCGATTTTATTTCAACTTTACATGCTCACTGTAGAAATATAATAAATTAAGAACAATAAATTTTATACTGAACATTCTTTGAAACATTTTTTGACTTTTCATTGGCACTTGTACTTGTATGTACACTTGACTTCGAAACTGAGACGAGGATCTAAAAAACTTGGAATGAGGCAAGTATTTTGCCTAAATTCATTAATTTACCAGAAAATTTCATTTTAAATGTACACCATGTTACATAAATCATACCTTATTTCCAAAATACCCCCTTAATTGATATTCATATCTTTTTGCTACACCACCCTATATATCTATTATTCATCTGGCTGTCTAGATGATATTTCTTAACATTATTACAAATTTGCATATAAGACAAAAGTGGATAAAAAATGGATCAAAGTTTTATTTTGATTTCTGAATACCCAAAAGAGAAAAAAACAAAATCGTAAAAAAATATTAAAAACAATATTAATTTACATGGGTAGATAACGGTGTGTAAAGGTTTATTTTATTAAAACTTCTGCATTTAATACTCAAAAGTAATGCATAATCTGCAACTGTATTACCTACCCTGCACCTTTGTTTAGAGTTGTAAGTTAATATTACACTTCTAAAATTTATATAAACTGTGAAAACTATCCTCAGAAATACATCTACATTTTTGCATATCCAGAATGTTCCTACTTTTAAATGTTAATTCGAAAAGGGGAAAAGTACCTGGAGGAATAAATAATTGATAATAGTTTTCATTAAGCAAATTATGTTTTGAAAATATATTGAAGGAAAGGTTTCGTTTCGTATTTCTTATCTCGGATAATATTTAACACAAGTCAAATAATATCCTTTGCAAGATTTACCTTGCTCCTTCATATTCGTTTGCTGATCCCCGTACATCCCATTGTTATGAGGATATCCCGCGTATATTAAATTCGGATAACTTGTACTAAATTCTGTGTTAATAGTTACGTGCGTATTCACAAAATGAAGAGGGAAATACGGTTTGGGGTACCAATGCAAGTTCTCCACCAGATCCTGTGGAGGCGCAGAAGGCAAATATTTGGGCGGCAAAGGTGGGGCATCGTTCTCTTTTATGGTGTCGAACTGTCTCAGAGGTAGACTGTTACTGGCGCGTTTTGAGTCTAAACTAAACCGACGCATTCGGACGGGAGAGGACACGGGAGAAGAGTGCATTGACGAAAACGTCGGCGACGGAATTTCTTGTCTTTCGATCATCACATCCCAGCCTTTAAGAGCCGTTTGGGCAACGAGATTATGCTCCAATTTTTTTCTTCGCACTGGTGGTGTTGGAGCCGGTTTCAAACGCAGCAAAAAAGTTACTTCATCCTCATCGGAGGAAATGTTTTTGTCACTGAGTTGATCTTCCATGGTTACTTAACGATGCACCTAATGTGCAAGAGGGTATAGTTGTTATTGGTTTGCGATATATTTATAAAATGTTAATTATATTATGTTTTTGTACGGAGGTTACTCTGAAATTATTGAGGTATGGCAAATACCCATCTTTTTTTGGGAAATGGGTGTTTCGATATACCGATCCAAGTTTATAATTTTTTTCAAGGAAGTTTCAAAAGAGTATATATACTAGCAGATGCACTTTTCTAAATGAGCGGGTAAAGAGCAATAGTTCTGCACCCCTCACTCAAAGGCCATTTTGCTTGCGGGCGATAACTGAATATGTAAAATCATTGAAAAGGCAGTTTATAACACAATGAAGGGTTTCCTAAAAAATGTGGTATAACAACAAATAGTCAAAATGGATTCTGTTCAGGCAAATCTAAATGAAGTACCATTTGTGGTATATCTGAATACATATATGGAGGTATAGACAAGAAAAAGGTTGGTTAGCGCTGTTTATTTTGATCTATCCAATACCTTAGACTACCTTAATTTAGATTCTGATAATAGGAAGTTGTACGCCAAGTGTTTCGGGAAATTTTCTATCCCAGATAATATTTTATCCTGTCTTGAACTTAGGCAGATCTGTGTAAAACTTGATAGTGTCACGCTCAACAAATTTGGAGTTCCACAGGGTTCTGCTTTAGGACCACTTATTATTCTATTGTTTATCAACGATATGCCAATGTATATCGGTAATTATATTGTCCTTTATACGGATAATGTCACAAAGAGTGGGAAATGATTGTAACACCCCTGATGAAATGCAAGATAAATGTAATACCGTTTCTAGCCAATTCACTTTATATTAGTAGTAAATATAAAAACTGTTATTTTGAAGACTCATATCGATTATATGTTTCACAAAGAAGGAGTTATTATGTATTATTTCTCTTAAAATATTTAATAGATACTACAAGTTTAATCTACCGTGCAATAGTGACCTCAGAACTTTCTTACTATGTAATATTTTTTGGGGAAATATAAGTAGTACATATACTAATAATTTGTATGTAAAAAGAATCATAAGAACATTTGGTTTTTATTATCAAATTAAATCGTATAAGCTTTCTGCGAATATAATACACTAATATCTTCATACATTTACGTTTATAGTATTTTTAAGTAGTTTAAGTATTTTATATAAATTAAAGAACACGACAGTTCGAACTGATTTTTAAAAATATTACTATGATTTAAGACACGGCTCTCTTATATACCATGTAAGTATCATATACTGTCTCAGTATGTAAGCTATTTAATCATTTTCCTGATAATATAATACAGTTTTTGGTACAAAAAAATAAAACAATTTTTGTTAAACAATATTAGTTAGTTATTACTCAGTAAATGAATATATTAAGTGATTTATTATATGTTTGAACCGTATTTGCATAACATTTTAACTATTGTAACTATTAATATTTTAACTATACAGGATGGGGCATATGAAGTTGATAGTTTTTGATTGGCGTTTACTGGCGACTGGTTTAGCCAACATTTCAGAGGTTAAGGGAGGGGATACCGTATCTGACGCCATTTCAGTATCCACTGAGTAGTGGATTGGGCAACATAGTGTGTTCGTAATTGAAACGTTCTTTTTCTAAGAACGGCGAATTAGATAATTATTACAACTCATTAATTATTTCGCATGTATTTTGCAATCCCTCGCCATGGCGCAGACTAAAGTGGCAACACCATAAAGCTATGGGTTTCAAATTTTCGACAGAGAAGTTTTGCATTAAAGAAAAAGCTACCAGGTGCTGTTCATACAATGTTAACTCTTGAAACCAAATGTCAAGAGCTCCAGTTCATAAGAATCCATGCTGCTCAGCCAGCAGGCATGCTAATGCCTTGGAAATTTCCAATCGAAACCATCGCAGGATTTTGCATAAAGATTTGAACTTTCACCCATACAAAATGGTAGTTGTCTAACAGCTAAGAAATGTGGAATTGATTCACTATGTCACTTTTGGGCATTGTGCATATGCTTCTTAGTTTCTTTGAGCCACAATTGCGTCACGTGGAATTGATCGAAATGCGGCATGGTTGCAAGAGGATGGTGCAAGGCACGGCAAGGGATGGTGCACAGCAAGGGCATAGTGAGAGATGGTGAATAACAAGGGCAACAACGACTGTGCTGCGTGAAATGTTTCATGGACATTTAATTTCTCGAAAGGACGACATTCCTTATCCTCCTTATCCCGTTCTCTCGATTTAACCTTTTTGCTTATGGGGTTTCCTTAAAAACAAAGTGTACACTTCGCGACCTGCCAATATTGAAGACTTAAAACAGCGAATTTGAGATGAAATTATGACAGTTCCTGAAGCAATAACCGAGCAAGTAACAATAAATCTTCGAAATCGACTACTCACATCTCACTGAGGTTCTTTTTAAAAAATGAAATGGCATAATAGTGGGCTTAAAATAACAATAATATATCAATAAAAAATTAAAAAGGAAAGCCTACATTTCATTTCAAAACCCATCAGGTTCCTATGCCCCACTCTGTATTTAAGTTTATTTATAGTGTAAAGCTATTTTCTATATATGTATTCTTCTTTTTTGTGATGATTATGCTTAAGCTTCGAAATTTTGTATAATTGACTTATATAATATCATTATGATGCTCTGAAGTATATTACAAGGCATGAAGTTAGAACGTCATAATGCGCGTCTATGATTTGAAAGTTATTTTATGTGAGAAGTAACGTTTGCAGAATTTATATTCGGCATTTGTCGATCAAGAACTATCCCATGATCTCACCCAGAGCTTTCCTAAGAAATAATTCTAGGAAATATGTATATATGTATAACACACTGTTCATAGAAAGACAACAGGTCGGACTGTCGGATGCCGAATCATTTTCAAAATTATAACATGAAATATATGATGAATATCCTATATATATATACACCAATATATCTTTCTACGATGTGCACTTACGTCAATAAAGTAGAGTATGAGCGTATAAGTTATCACTCATCAAAATAAAAAGATACAGACGCAATTGCTTTTAAAAGTGACGGATCTGCGACGGAAACTATGTTGCAAGGTCAGAAGACTGTCGGCCTGGTACACACAATAGTGTTTGCCTGTATTTGTCAGAGACTTGAGAATCGGACGTTTCATATTTCAGCATGCCAATGGCTTTTTCAATACAGCTACGATAACATAAATACATATATAACAAATAAAGTTACAGTTCTCGAATGTCTATTATATTCGCCAGATCTCGCAATATGCGACTTTTTCTATTATTTTAAGTCTTAAACAATTGTATTGTCGGCATTTTAATTCACAGGAAGAGATCAACATTGCCGTACCTGAATTTCATCCTGCTAGGTCCTCCTATTTCCCTTGTATCTCAAATAGTGTAGGGTGACCTTCGTACATGTATGAAAACATTATGTTCTAATTATAAGTAGTTGATTTTATCTGTTATTTTCTTTTTGTCTTCGATTTATGTCGAAGATTTATCCATAACAAGTATTAATTTACATGTTTTGCAGTTATTAAAAACATACGCTATAAACACGAGATTAAGTTCGTTTAAAAAAATATTGAGGTCATAGTTCTGTCACATATGGGCGCAAAATAAGAGTTTGGCAAGTCACAAGTACAATACTAGTTAACGTCTTTGCAATGTAAATGTTTGACAATATATGTAAAAACTTAATTATTTCTTCTATAATTATTTTAAATGGTACATCCGTATACCCATTAATGGTGTACGGCTTTGGTTTTCGGGTTTTATTTTCTAAGTGAAGATGTAACACTCCATTAACCTGGTTTAATTGGGTCGATATCTTATGAATATATGTTGATGTAATAATAGAAAATATGTAATCACAAACTGGGTTAAACAAGAATTCCTCTACGATCGATTAATTGATGCCATTAGGATTGAAATAAAGTATACACTATTGAAAATTTGCAGTAGTAAAATTTTACCACATTTAACGGCATAAAAATGGTGTAAAATTTTACTATTGCTGGTATTAAACTCAACATAAGTGTAATTAGTAGAATTTTATACCACTATAATTGTAAACTTTTATACTTTTTAGGTTATAAAACTAATATAAATACAACACAACATAGTGCACTTTACTCAGCGTGGGGTAGATTATAATCCCTGCGTGGTAACTATTCTAGAGTACGTCTTCATGTAGACACTTAGACGTTTATACTCAAATGCTGTTTCAATGTGTCTTAAGATGCAAAAATTAATTGTGTTAGCCAAGTTTATTTATTTATTTTTTCAAGATGACTGCATAATGTGTTGAATTTATGTCGCTGGATGATTTCACCGAAGAGATATTATTGGGTTGAGGAATAAGCTCGAGTTTTTATCAAAGAGTTTCATTGGGATAAAAAACGATAATTATAACAATAAATTAATCAATAATGTATTCGCCGTTACTGCTTACGACCTTCTCCCACCTTTCGATCAATTTGTTGATCCCGTTCCGCCAAAAATCGCCCGGACTGGTGTCGAAGAAGTTGGTGAGCCAATTTTTGAGGTGCTCTTCGTCGTCGAAGGTAACACCCCTGATATGGTTCGACAAGGAGCGGAAAATATGGTAATCGGTCGGTGCAAGGTCCGGAGAATACGGTGGATGCTGAAGGACCTCCCATTCGAGCTCTTGGACTGCGGCTTTGACGACTTGTGCTACGTGCGGTCTGGCGTTGTCGTGAAGCAGTATGGTTTTGCCTTGTCGATCGGGTATTTTTAATCGAATAGCCTCATTTACGCGACGCAGCTGGGCAACATAGAATTCCCTGTTGACTGTGGCGTTCTTCTCAAGCATTTTCCAATGCACAATGCCTTCCCAGTTCCACCAAACGCAGATCACGGTCTACTTTGGGTGGAGGTCCGGCTTGACTCTCGGCTTTTGCGTATCTGCTGGAGCCACCCACTCCTTTCCTTGCTTCATATTGGCGTATAGGCACCCTTTATTATCTCCTGTGACGATTCGGTACAAAAAGCGCTGTTTATGACCGCGTGTTGCTCGATGGCGGGCGAGATGTTGAGAAGCAATTTGAAGCCGATTTTCGTTAAGCTCGCGAGGCACCCAATCTCCCAATTTCTCGGCAAATCCCATCGAGTGAAGATAGTTATGTACTGTTACATGGCTGCAGTTCATTTTGTCGGTCAATTCCCGACTTGTTTGGGGACCGTCCTCCTTCAAAAGTGCCTTGAGACACTCTTTCTCGAATTCTGGTCACCTGGCGCGAGGCGTATCATCGAGGTCAATGTCGTCGTTTTTGAATTTCGCAAACCATGTCCATTCTGTAGACTCGCCTATGGCACCTCCGTACACGTCCCAAATGTCCTGAACGACTACAGCAGCTTTTTGACCTCGATGAAAAGCGAAGAAGAGCAGGTGTCGAAAATGTTTTGTAGAGCAGAAAGAGCTCTTTCGAATAAATATAAACATATTGCCAAACAACAATGAAAATCGTTGTAAAATAAAAGAAAACAAAAATTCTACGAACTTATTCCTCAACCTAATATATGTACCTAACCTATTTATGTCTCGCGATGATGAAGTAAAGAAGATACTGTAAATGCATAGTTCTCATTTATTCTTTGATTATTATTTAATAATAATATACATTTCAATTTTATTAAGGATATTATTAAATTTTTATTTTGAGAGAGAACTAAATCACAATACGAAATATTAACAATTGTTAAAACCTGCAGCAATGCATCTATTTATGATTTCTGAATAATCGACTTATGTCTAAACAGTTTGTCTGTCTTAAGAAGCAAACATAGTCATTGTGATGTCCCAGTTTATTAAAACTAATAGGTAATAGATGTCTGAACATTATATTAAATATTGACAAATTCGCTGGAAGATTTTGTTGGGTAGATAGTTAAATGATATTTTATATTTGCCATTCTTATTATGCACTTAATAACAGTAACACAATCTTATTACGAATGTACCCAATTATTAAATACTGAATTTAATAATTGGGTACATTATTACTGGACTTCGTTACTACTTATTACATTAATACTATTTAAATTATAACTCTTATTTTCAGTAAGGGCTAAATCTCCTCATTATAAAAAGAATTATTAGTAAATGTAAATTCCCAAAGGCATCTGGATATCAATGAAGCACATTTATTATATATTAAGCCGAAAGAACATTCATATTAGGATAGGATCATATTTAATTTCGATAATACAAGTACTATTTCAAATATGTATATATTTTCTAGACTTACACTGGCACATACATATAATATAATACTAATATTTTATTAGTGTCATACAGAAATCACCTTTGTATGTCAAAGAAAAGTATAGGAAGTGTATTATATTTCAAGGGCGTTTTATTTTCCTCGTTATACAATATACAGTAAAAGGTGCAAAATTGATATAAAGCTTATACTAAAAGATGATGTTTACACCAAAGTATGTTGATTTTACTCCATTAGTGGTATGAAAATTCACATGTGAATGGTAAAATTCTACTAAGGCTTTGTGGTGTTCACTTCATACCAAACTCACACTAGTTTGGTGGGAAATTTGTACTCTGTTTGGTATGATGGTGGTTTAAAATTTTACACCACATTTTATACAGTGTATTAAGTTCATTCGAATATTTGTAATTATTACATATAAAAACTTTAGAGATATTGAAAGCGTTTGTTTGCGCTACTGGATTATTTTGGTTATTATTGTTTTTGTCTAGAAGCTGGTCTAACAACATGAAAACATAATTTGTTCACAGCCTCCTGATAGTCCAGTTTATAATGAAGACTAAATTCTAATATCACTCTGTATTATTCATTTCATCGCTATTTGCCAAATAAAAAACTCTCTTATCTTGCCGAAAAATGGAACAGTCTACCTGAGCCTAGTCATAAAAACAAGCCACGGTATGTTTTGAGATTTTTAATTTGGCAAATAGCGATAAAATAAACTATTGTTGTTTGAGGATACCCAATGGCAGGAAATATTCCGTGTGACAAGATAGAACAATTTTAGAAATCTTCGATAAACATATGCTAGGGAACAAGTGACACATATGCTAACTTATGCCTTTAAAACAACAATACAATGGGCTACAAAGTCCATTTTTTAAATTTACAAAGCTCTTTCAAGGTTTAATTGATAATGTCTTCCATGTGAACATTAAATGTCAATTTAGGATCAAATAATATGCTTAGCTCTAGTTAAAATATTATTTTCACGGCGATAATTAGAATTACATATACAAGTTAAAGGTTTGCGCGTAAATGACACATTATGTTTATTGGCATTCAATGATAGTTCTACACATCAGTGATAGTCTGTCAAGGTTGTATCGTACCAATCAAACGTCTATGCTTTTATCTCTACAACGATTTTCAGGTTATGAATATAGCCAACAGCATACGAGTACATCTAGGATGTACATTACGTCATTAATAAATATATTATATACGAAAGGCTCTAAAACAGAACCCTGAGGGGCTCCAGATGAAGGAGAGGTATAACCGAGTGCGACAACCTTGAATTTTTTTTTAAATCAATTAAGTTTCAAGGAATGAAAATTTAAAGAATAATTAATATATTAATTTTACATGCATGGCAAATAAACTTTTAACAAATAATTGCGTGAATATTGCTGTATTTACATTCATATCAATATAAAATTCTCCAAATAAAAAAATTGTATATTAATGACTTACAATGGCTAAACATTTTTATTTATATATCTACATTGTACGTATTTAATTTTGGTTCACGCGACTATATTTTTCCTGACAACTTTAAGCATGATTTACAGATTTCTAACAAAATTAATGACTGCATTGTAAACACACCTAGTAGCAATCATTTAACCTTTTCAACTTCCTCATTTTACTCAAAACATGATCCCTTTTAGATAAACATAGCGGTTGAAGAATGGGCCGATAAAACTGTCAAATTATTTAATGAAAACGAACTACCAACTAATTATAACACACGTATACGACTGCCATGTGTTTTTTACTTTAGTACTGTTCAGACGTGACGTGGTATGAAATAGAACGCATTCAACGATTAATAACAAAAAATATAAAAATATAATTAGTTGAGGACGGAAATACGAGCAGTTAGTTCTTGAACAGCTCAATATTAACAAAATATGTTGGATTCTATTGAAATGTAAATATTTATCTTTAACGTTGATATATGCTTCTTATATAAGTTATAAAAATACACCAGACATAATTTACATTTGAATTATATTAAAGAAACAGGAGAAATACAACTAGAATTACCGATAAATATTTCCTAAACTTGAATAGTTTTACATTTTCAATTTCTCCAACGTCGTAATTTTATTTTTACATATACAGGGTGTACCGTAGCAGCCGAATAAAGCTGAGAAAGTTTTGCATTGGTGATTTGCTCCTCTCAACAGTTATTTTTGTTGTCAGGCTCCTTCAAACGACAGTTTGATTTATTAAAGGAACTAAATCATGGAATGAAAATAAAGCATTTTCTATCCAATATATGATGAACGAGTTAATGAAAATATTACAATTAGAAGACGTTTATCGAAATATATTTAATTACAAGTTTACTCTCAAACACATAGGATTTTGTTACAAGCTTTTTCTCTTTGTAAATGTAAAAGTTATTAGAAAAATAATAAAAATGGGTATAACTGGCAAACCGTGAGGAATTGATTAATAACATATGGGTACTTTCTTGTTGGAAATTACCTCCTCTATCGCCCCATTCCTTTTAATACATCACTTACGGGTAAATCTGTATAAATACGGAGCTGTTTCGATTTGTTCTTAAAAGAAAAACTTCTAGGAAAGAGAAATAATCACCTCTGGATTTGCTTGGACTATTCCAATTTACAATAAACTTATTTTTGTATACAAGACTACATTATACTAACTACACAAGGTATGAATAATATAAAAGCAAACTCAAGCACCCCGTGAACTTTGTAACTATGATGAGATGCGGTCCGGTGAAATTCGAGGAAGGTTGAATACGAAGATCCAGATATATTGAACGACAAAGACGCACTATAAATTGCTATCTCAGACTAGTGGCTGCAAGAGACCGATTTACGCCTACTCAAACTATTTCAAATTAACGGTTTAACGACGAAGGTATATCGATGAACAACGTTTCTGGAGCCTTTGCGTTTCACCCACATTATGTGTTACCACTTACCAATAGGGAAAAAGTATCATGTGCAGCACAGTACACGTGATAGAAGTGAATACTTCTTTAGAATAGAGAATGAGAGAGATTAAGAGTGAGAGATTGAAAGAGAGAGAGAGAGAGAGAGAGAGAGAGAGAGAGAGAGAGAGAAAGGAAGAGGGATAATTTCAAAAGACATATAACAATATAAAATTTGTGTAAAAAATATTCGGTTTATTCATTATCTACACTATCATCGGCTGGTGGTTCAATTAGTAATACTGATATGATTGGTTTGTGATAACTAATATATGAAATATATGTTCGTGATTAGATATTTTCTAGATAACGTGTAAAAATTGCATCTATTGTTGTTCCGGATTTTGTTGTTGATTCTTTGGGATTGTTATTTATAAGCAGACCAAATGTTTCTCGAAGAAAGTTAATCAACGTCAAAGAATCGTTGGATCCGAAATTTACATTGAAATCTCCCCCGAGAATCAAAGGGATTTTGTCTTCGCCTCTTCCAAGTGCATTTGCACCTGTGTGGCTGTAAACCAATAGGGAGCGGTGAATGAAATATATTATATCTTCTAGATTTAAACAAGTTAAAAGGTTCAAGGATATTATCAAATAATCACAGAACACAGATGTAAATAACGTAAATAATTACAAAACGCAATGATAAATATTCGGTACACACGCGTGCTGCTTCAGCTGTTAATATATAGCGTCTGGACGTGTACATCTATATCGCGCGCATGCACGACAATCTATCTATCCTATTCTATTTTATCGCCTCATACTGAGTTTATATCCCTCTCTCTTGCTCCATTCCCGTGTGGCGTCAGAGTTGTACGTACTCGCGCGCATGCGCGTCATACTATATTTTCTTCTATTGCCTAGTATTCAATGAATACGTGGCTCTCTCTCTTGCTCGTACGATGCTTCCTAAACTATTCCCCCTTCAAGCAACTTAGACCTTGGACTTAGCGTATGAGTGGGCGTTAAAGACGAAGGACCGCACAAAAGGGAGACGAGGATAGCCTAAACTGATATATATATATATATATATATATATATATATATATATATATATATATATATATATATATATATATATATATATATATATATATATATATATATATATATATATATATATATATATGATGTATAGCTCTCTTTCTCATTCTCTCTACGTTATATCTTTTTTCTCTCTCGTGTAGCGAAATCTCGAAAGGTTACATTTTTTCCAATTCACTTTTCATTCTCGTCAAATATCAGAACGCCGCCAAAGAAGTATTCACTTCAAAAAGATCAGTGATAACGTCAGTGATTGCAGGGGAATAGAGAAAATGTTCGGTGGAATATGAAATGAAATTGTATTGCATACAGTGATGAATCACGTTTCTATCTAGGAATATTCATTTCATCTGGACACCGTATGAAATTTAGAAGACCTGGATCGCAGATCGCGATTCTTTCTGCCCCTATTCCTGTCTGAGAATATTTTCTATAGTCAATACTTCCGTTACTTGAAGTAATAATTAAAAACTATTTATTTATATTAACTCTTAAGAATAAATAACTCTTTTTTAAATTGCACCCCTGTTTTTTTGTACTTAAAATTAATCCTCACTTAACTCTAAACACAGGAGTACTTAGCATTTACTTAACATTTTATCTTATGTAAAATCCTTCACCGAAAAAAGCTATGATTATTAAATTTGATTAAATAAATTGTAATGGTACTACTAAGCACTTACATTTTCAATAATCCGGGACTGTCTTTGCTGTGCGTCTACATATATAAAAAATAAAATAAAAATTTACTGAGTCCTTTTCTTTGCGTAACAGTAATGTATGGAACAAATGTAAAATTATTTAGGTTGTGTATTTTGGTATAATAATAAATATACATATATATTTGTAGTTTGATATAATAATTTCAAGATTGATTTTTATGGAATTATTTTTGTGATGACTTGTTGTAACTTAATTGCGATACAAAATGTTTTTGTGAAGATGAGTATGTTGATATATTGTTGATCGTTGGAGAATGTCGGAAAAATTCTGGTGAAGTAGCTTGGTTATAGGGGAGGATGGGGGAATTCCGCGCACGGGATAATTCTGCGCATAGTAATTTTTGCATCACAGCTTATTATTTCAAGTTTTGAACATAGCGCGCCATCTCGTAATAGCTTTGCGAACATTTGCTCATAATTTAACGGCATTCGTAGTGTTAGCTTAGACGAGGTCGTTACTTTTTTGTTTTCCGGCACGCCGATGTAATTTCGAGTAAATTTGGAAAAGTGGTAAGTGCCTTTCGTTATTAGTTTTCAGTAAAACTATTTCAGGAGTATTATGCTTTATATGTACATATAATTTTTCGCACACGAACAATTAATTATGTTTTGTCATTAACTACCAGTGATAGGTTAAGTTAGGTGACACATGAGGGGGAAATACCGCGAATCTGTGGAGGGGTAATTACGCGCTGCGCGGTATCAGCGTTTTTAGAAACCATATTTCTGCATTCAATAAGCCTGAAGTTGAACGATTTTTTAACAATCTGCTTATTGTTATTGAAAAATTAAAATTTTCTGAGAGTCGAATTTATACTGTGGATGAAACGGGTATCTCCACGGTCCAAAAGCCACCAAAAATGTTGGCACCAAAAAGCCAAAATCAAGTGGCGTCCGTAATTTCGTGGGAAAGAGGAAAAAAATGTGACCGTAGTATGCGCTGTAAGTGCCTCGAGACACTTCGTCTCCCCTATGTTTATATTCCCGAGAGCACGTATGAATCCACAATTAATGAGAGATGGACCAATTGGAGCGGTATATAGATGTTCAAAGAATGGTTGGATAAATGAAGAGTTGTTTTTCGACTGGATCAAATATTTTCATCAGCATGTGAAGGCTTCGGAAGAAGATCCAGTGCTCCTCATATTAGATAATCATGGGAGTCACATTTCTTTGGAGATTTATACGTACTGCAGATCACACGGAATTGTTATGGTGTCACTTCCCCCGCACACCTCTCACAAGCTCCAACCTCTTGACTTTTTTTGGGCCACTAAAAAATGCTTTAAATCGTGAGTGCGATTTGTATTTAAGAAATCACGCTCACGAAAAGATCACACATTATGAATCATTTTTAACATGATTGCTTCCATTTTTAACAAAGCCTACCTAAGGGTTGTCACGATGAACAAAGGAATATCTGGGTTCCACGCTGCTGGAATATGGCCCAAAAACCCTAATAAATAATTATCTGATGATGATTTCAGCCTGACAGATCACCCAGACGTTCCAGATATACAAATCGAAATTAATTTAAATGAAACCGACGTTAATAATCGAGATAATATTTTGGAGCAGTCAACTGTAACTGTTGAAGTCGGGCAGAAGACTAAACCCCAACTGGAACAGTCAAGATGTAGTGAAACCATGCACAGGACTCCACCGAAGAAAAGCAAATGGCAGTCAAACTAGGAAGCTGAACCGCAACCTGGAACGTCAGGAAGTGTCGAAGCACAGTTTACATCATCCTGTTCCAATGATCCGTCTTCATTAAAAGTCCCTATTGAAAAGCTAGCACCGTTTCCCAATTGAAAACAAAAGTTCAAAATCACGTGCAAAACAACACTCAGAAATGTTCACGTCCACGTCACTAAAAACTCAGAAATAAAACAAGAAAAGAAGAATTAAAAAAAAAAGATGAAGAGTTAACAAAATCTGGAACTAAGAAAAGAAAGGCGGAAAAAGTGAGAAAACTGGTTACCAAAGCAAAGAAAAGACCTTTGAGCAAGAAACCTGGCTTAAGAAATTTACATTTTGATTATTCTGACTCTGAAAGCTATGATGAAAATCAATTATGCGACGATGTTGAGTTAGATGATGTAGATCCAACTGGAGATCATGAGAAGTGCTTGGTGTGCGGTGAATTCGGACGAGACAAGGAAATCTGGTACCGTTGTGTAATGTGTTCAAACTGGGCACATTCAGAATGTAGTGGTTGGTATTCAGCAGTTAATTATACATGCGATGTGTGTGCCAAGGTTGAAAAGAAGAAAATCATAAAATAAAACCCTTTTTATTATTAGTTTTTTTATAAAGCGCTTGTGAGAATTTGTTTTATTTAGTTTATTTGTTCCTACGCAACAATAAAATTTTCTTTATTACAATTTAGAGTTTTCAACTTTATTTAATTATTGCGCAGAATTACCCCATCGCATGCGCGATATTACCCAGTCCGTGGGGAAATATCGCGCAATGACAGTATTCTAATTTTAATTTTTTTTTTCACATCGGTTCTTCGAAGAACCTTTTCTTTTGTAGTAATAAGGTGCCCAATAGGTGTAAGATTCCATTATTAAATTATGAAAGTTTATGTGTATATAGGGAGGTTTTTTTTGAGCTTTTCCCTTAGGTGCGTGGAATTCCCCCAATCTCCCCTACTAAGAATTAGTTCTGGAATGTAATCATATTTGCCACGTTTTTTTTAAATGTAGAACAGAAAATGCGTACTGGGTCCTTCAATACTTTAGAACACGAAGAACACAGGTCATTAGTTAAAATCAAGGAATTGCAATATACGTCCTGGCATACATTGGCATATAGCCACAAATCCATATTCGATCGGCAGCTGGAGATTGAGCGAATAAAAGCAGTGTACACAGGATGTTAGAAGAACCCAAGTACATATTCTTTTAAACTCCATTTAGTGCATGAATTGCTGCTCACTGTATGTATGTGGATGTAAATATCCACATACTACACGCGTTAATGATCGACTACAATTTATCCCTCCTATTCAAGTTATAATGCGGGAGAATTCATAAGCTTTAGTTCAAATTTGTTGGAGTGATGAGAGTTACTTCCATAATAATGGTGCCATAAATAAGCGTAACGCCCAATATTGGTTAAACGAAAACCCCTATTGACAGAATTGGTGAGGCTTATCGACGTATTATACCAGTTATGATTTAAGCTACGTACATCAGGAAACTATTACGACGTTTAGAAGCTTATACGGGGTGTGCAGGAGGAAATTTCGACTATTTTCTATAACTTATCCAGTCGTTACTAGTATTACCGATTATGGCTACTTTATTATGAAAGATGTACGTGATTTGGTTTTAATTTTAAAATAATTATTTTTTACATAATTTACTTAAAATGTTGAGTATCGGTATTATTTATAATGAAATTGTTTCAGGAAACGGATAGGCTGGGGGCTGATTCATTTTAAAGATCTCTGCTCACTACACCGTACCATATTAGGACCGTAACCGTATCGACATGCAAACAACTATAATTTGCATCAATGGTCTGGTCATGGCACGCTACGCTGTTGGCCGGTGATAGAACGGTCTAAAGGACGTTGTCTAATACAAATTCATGCAAATTATATTTGTCTGCATGTGTATGCATTACTTAACTATGCATTTTTTGTAAAAAAAAAGTATAAGGCAATTTGTAGGAAGTCTTTTGCTCTCCAACTTTTTATGTGATTGAACTTTTCTAAAATATGTAGTTTTGCCTATAAATCAAAAATAATGCTCTAGAGTGTTTTTTCATTTGCACAAGAGTATTACAAAAAAAAAAACGGTTTTCTCCATCTAGTGGTAAAACCGCGCGACTTAAAAAAAAACAAAAGAACAAAATGTGAAATTTTTATATCTACAACTTTGATCTCTTGATATTTTTCTCTACAATGCATAGTCTTAGCTTAAAATCGAAAAACAGCTCAAAAATGCTTCAGCGCGTTCTAGCGGCGCAACTAAGCAGAATTTCGAAAAAATGAAAAGAAGAAAAATTGTGGAGAATCGCAAAATCGACAACATCAAATCAGGTCATATTTTCCCAAAAATGCATAGTCTTTCAGAAAAACGCAAAAACCGAAAAAACGGCCAAAAACGCACATATATATGTCTATATCTAAAAAACAACCCTATTTTTTATTATGCGCTAGGTGCAAAATATGTTGACACAACCCCAACACAACTTTCTGTATAGGCCGCTTAGCTGTAGGAAAAATTTCCCAAAATCAGTGATTTTTTGTCTAATTTGGGATTATATAATAATGTGACTATGTAATGTAACTAGCAATAATATGTCATATTTCTATGCTATTCAGAATGAGTTGGGCATTAATTTTCAGTAGAAAAAAGTAGAGGTGCAATAAAAAAGGGGTCGTTTCATACCAGTTGAAAAAGCAAGACGGAGTTAAGATTGTATTCAATAAGGTTTGTTGATGCAATTTAAAATCGTTTTTGGTTAGTCCTTTTATATTTGCAGATAACAGAGATATTGACTGTAAACACATTATGGGGTACCATGTATACAGACTGTTTTCTGACTAGACTTTCCTCAAAATATTGCTGAATCCTGGGATTCAGCAAGATAATGCATTGCCATACGTTACAAGGATTGTGTTAGACTTCTTCGAAGCTTCCTAAGTCAACGAAGACCTACGTTTCTTCTGTGGTTACCACAAATTCCCATCTATCCTCAACTGAACAGATATAAAATATTATGAGAAGAACACGGTTAAATCTACTTGAGCCTCTACAAGCCCCACGAGCTCTTTGGTATGAGGTTAAGTTTGCTTTGGACAAGATACGTCAAGAAAGCATCTCATTCATAGAGCGGGCCAAATTCATTATTGAATTGTACTTGATAATTCTAGAGTTCGTTTTAACCCAGAGATAACCAACTCGTTTATAATATCATTGCGATCTTTACAAGAATACTCCGTCTTCATGAGAGATGTTTTATAGTTTTCATTATTGTTTTAGATACTAAGAAAACCCTTAAAACCTACATTTTGACGGATTATACAATATCATACGAAACAGTTTATTGTAAAAATAATTGTAGAAATTTCTGCTGATGCGTTTCTAAACATTAATGAAACATGTCTAAAGTTTGGGTGCTGTTTCCTGTTTACGTAAAATTTTACATTAAAAAAAGCATGAAAATTCCAGATCGTCTGTCAAGATTTCTATATTAATATGATATTTTCAATTGTACTTGATAATTCAAGAGTTCGTTTTAACCCAAGGATAATCGTATATTTTCTGTTAGTACATATTCATAAAATCTTCACTGTATTAAATAAGGTTTACTGAACATTGCATTATCAATACTAAAGTATTAAAAATCCAATTATATCACATAATGTTATGTGTTATAATATATGTTATATACTAAATGTCAATTAGTGAATGTTTGTAATTTTTCGTTATAAAACAAACTACAGTTTGCAATAAAACTACTGTTATATCCAGACCACACTATCATTTAATCAGCATTTTATTTGTCACAACTTTATGAATAATTTAATAGGAAATTCAAAGTACAGTACAACAGATATGTAGATTTTGTTGTATATTCGTAATTATTTGTCTCCTATTCTAATGTAGAACAGTGTTTCACAAATTAGTTGCCATTCATTTTATGTTCATGCAAAAAATGTATGCACGTATGAACAGTGGTGCAAAATATCATACCGCTATAATTTGACTAGATAGCATTTCACCCCTTGTGTTTTGCTTTCGGCATGTCTCCATTAAAAACATATATTCGTAAATTATATGAGAGAAAACAGTTAAAAGGAGGAACCGTCCAAGATATAAAATAGAGGTATGAACTGTATTCTAAACCGAATAACGGAATTAATATAGTTACAGTCTTTTTAAATTTTATTGAAAAATTTGTAAATTATAATATCATTGCGATCTTTACAAGAATGCGTACCTTGTCGACGAGAGATGTTTTATAGTTTTCATTATTGTCTTAGACACTAAAAAAACTCTTACAACTACATTGTGACGGATTATACGAAACAGTTTATTGTAAAAATAATTGTCGAAATTTCTGCTGATGCTTCTCTAAATATTAATGAAACCTGTCTAAAGTTTTGACGCTAGTTCCTGTTTAAGAAAAATTTTACATTAAAAGAAAGCTTGAAAATTCCAGATCAGCTCTCAAGATCTCTATGCTAATATAATATTTTCAAATGTCAAAAAACTTAAAAAAATATTATTAATTTATTTCTTAAAAACAAACATTATACTCATTTTTCAGTCGCAATATGTGTTTAATATAAATGTAGGATATCTTATGTATCGAGTTATTGGTGTGTTTAAAACAGTGTCAGAAAGTACCATCGAGCAATATACAAAGTTGTGCCAATCCAGTAACTATTGACATTCGACCGTGGAACATGTTTAGAAAGTGTTCTGTTAAGTTAAATCAATAAAGTGAAATCTGCAAGAATACAATTGACATTTACGTTAATTACCTCGGCGTGGAACTAATAAAAGTGCAGCACTTTGCTCCGCGCCTACTGTTTAGATGGGTGTACTTGTAGTATTTTCCGATAGAGATATCTGTATCAATGTTATTCGTAATGTGATCTGAGGAGGCGGGTTGAGTTCAGTATTAGGGATGTCATTGCATGCTTGGGTTTTGTCTCAATAGGGAGTCCCCAAGCGTGGGCGTGTTTGTCTACACGTGTGTCTACATGTGTATCCTCCGCAGCCTGATGCTTTAGGGAAAGGAGGTTAATTTCTCTGAGTGTATAATTGTTTTTCAAGTAGTTAATGACACAAGCATTAAGGTAGCTAAGAAAGTTACACTTTATGACAGAGTTATCTTAATTATATGTACTATTCATTTCATCACTATTTGCCAAATAAAAACTCTCTTACCTTGCCGATAAACTGAACGGTCTACCTGAGCCTAGCCATAAAACAAGCCACTGTATGAGATAAGAGCCGTTTAGGATTTTTATTTGACAAATAGAGATGAAATAAACTATAGGTTTATTTAAGTGATTATATTATAAATACAGCTAATACATTTAAGAGCTGATTACTTCAACTTAAATGAACATGTTCTGTACATTACTTTTCATTTCACTACCGAGTTTGAAGAATTATTTGAAGAAATACAACTTTACTACAACTTCAAGAAGGATACAACCCTTTTAATACGACTTATTTATTTGCGACTTATTAAAAATTTTCTCCGAATTTTGATATTTATTTTAATTTTAAAATCTAGGAATATTTTAGGAACATAAATATGTAACCAGTAAATATATAACATTATAAAACTTTAAATTTATATGACTGATTTCTGGTTGGTGATTCTATTGGTATAAAAATACACCGGACTCTGATGAGTATACATAATTCTGATTTATGTACTTAAAGCAAATAAAAGCATATTCCTGTAAGTTTGAAAAGGTTTAAATATGTAGAAGTTGACTTTCCCCACTCAAAGAATCAGAGGTTACATGTAGAGCGAAAAACATGCTTAGAGAAAGGGGTCAAATTCTTCCCACCGTGACTCGAACTCATGTACTGCTAGTTTGCACCGCTGTCTACAGTACAAATAGCATTGTTGCAGACACCTCTACGGAGAATATAGTAAGTCACCCATTTACTTACAGGCCACTACAGCTTGTTTGACTTGTGGTTGTTAGATTTGCATTAGAATGTGGTATTTTCTGTTAATCGTATCGGTATTTTCTGATAATTTAAATGAATTCTATATCATGCTGACTGCTTACATTACAATTTAAATAAGAATTAATGTCCTATTTCAAGTCGGCAATGTCGAAAACTATTTAGTTACAAATATACCTTTAAGGTCTCTGCCCACTACACCGTACCATACTAGGACCATAACCGTATCGACACATGCAAACAAATATAATTTGTATCATTTTGTATCAGACAATGTCCGCTAGACCGTTCCATCACCAGCCAATACCGTAGCGTGCCATGACCGGACTATTGTTGCAAATTATATTTGTTTGCATGGGTCGAAACGGTTACGGTCCTACATAGTATGGTACGGTGTAGTGGGCAGAGACTTTTATACATATTAAAATTAGAATTATGTATGTGTTATTCAAATTTGTTGTAAATAGCAATTAAATGAAAAAATGTCCGAGATAAAAAATCTTCACAAAAAAACCCTTGTACGATAAAAAAATAAACCAAGGATATAATTGGAAAAAGTTTCTTTAGTATAGTATTACGACACAATGATGTTCTTTTCAGCTCTCATGCACAGCTTCTTCATATTTAGGATTATCTTTAAACTAGAATGTAGATTTGGATTCATTGGTTATTAGTTTCATAGATTTTATTTTGACTGCGTTACGAATATTAATATTTTAATCATATTAAATTTTTTTTATTGAAAATTTCTGATATGAAAAATATAATGTAATATTTTGACCATTTTAAATGTTTATTGCAATTTTTACTAACGAAAAAATAATATACTGTTGCTCCTATTCAATTTTTTTTACAATTAGCTAATTTGAGTCCTTCATTCAAATCATTGTCTCAATAAATTCAATTCAATTTACCGTTCTCCCATTTCCTAATCGACTTCTTAATTAGCAGAAATTGTGGATCATATTTATTGTTGTTTTTCTTTTGACTGAAAAAAGTATGATACGTATACGAATAAGCTGCAGTAATATTTCTCTTTCAAAAGTAAAACGATATTGAAAAAAGTAAAATAAATCTAAAATGAATTCTTACAGGAATTATCACTTCTACGGAACTTATCTATTTTGTGACAAGTTGGGGGTCAAATATGACCATAACATAAAAATCTACAAATAGTTTTAGTATTCGCCAAAAGGTAGAATTTAGTACAAATCTAATTAAACAAATGTCAACTTGACATTTCATTTTTCTTTTCTGGAGTCCGCATTTTTACAAACATTTACATATTATATATGATAGGTTTTGCGTTAATTACTTTGTGTAATGAATAGTTTATACACTCAAGTTTATACAATATTAATTTTATTTTAGAAAGATGGTCGCAATGAAATAAAATTCATTTTACGGGATGTTTCCATTATTTGTACAATACAATTAACCTCAATATTTTTGTAAATTATTTTGGCTATATAATTAAATACATGATCATTTCATTGGATTTAGAACATAACGCTTTCCTCAATACTTGCCCATTCAATATCATAAATAGAAAAAATATCTGATCACTAACTTATTTTAAGCAAAACCCAAAACAACTATACCTCTCAATAACCCAGAATGTAGGTAAATATTATATTTCCTTGTGGATTTCTATTTATAAACAGTTGAACGTTCCGATTTTAATATAACGCCGCCTATTTAATGAATTGGCAGCAGCTGCACGACGTTAACATTTAAACAAGCGAAATGAACATTTTTACATAATAAAAAAAAAAAACAAAACAATGTTAATAAGACGGCATCGCCACGCACAACAACTCTCAGGTCCATTCACTGTATTTACCACTTTCTTTTTTCACACGGTTATCCCCGGGAAATTACCCTTGGTTTACACTTCGCGTACCGTTCATTTTATTAGTGGATTATTTCTTAAGGATTTTAACACATGGTGGTGAAATTAAGTATGGTCGGCGCGCGCTAGAAAATGCTAAGACGGCAGACGAGTGACACCCAGAGATGTAGACGGTGACTATAGTAGGTTCACGCGAGTTCTATCTTTAAGATTATTATAGGCTCCTATTCTGAAACGTCTCTAAATTCCAACAATGCTGACTACAAATTATGTTGTCGGTTCCATAAACTACATAGATCCTCGATTTGTTAACTTAGGCGGTTAGTATATTTATAAATTATGTAAAAAATATGTATGCGGTAAGAATTTCACTGTAATGTACAGTGAGTGTTTTTGATTGTGATCTTGTTTCGTATCACTAGGGCGTACTGTTGTACCACATCTTTGTTGTTGCCTTAAGGGTTGTGAAATAAACAGCGGTGTTTACTTCAATACATAGATTTATTAAAACTAAGCAACAACGATATGAACACTTTACAAAAAACGTTCTGTATAATGATTATAAAACCGATTAATGCAGTTACGTGTTAGGCAATGGATGTTGGATGTAGCAATGCATGCGGTCGGCTGTCGGTTATCTGTTTTATAGACTCTTCCTTACATCTGGCTGTGACGCTACGGTGACGGCCTTTGTGTCACTCAACATAGTTATTCACAGCAAGATATGATTCCGAAAAATGCAGCCGACCCGACCAGTCCCATGATAAATAAGTACATTTTTAAGGGAACTAAATATTTACAGTGACCCTAATAACTCACTGCCATAAACTAAATAGAAATCTTAACAGTGAGTGACTCCCATAAGTTTTCATAGCCCATGTATTATTTCGTTTGATGCCTGCAAATTTATGGGTACATTTAAAATTATACGTTTTTATTTTAAGCATCTAATTGCACATGTTCCAAGAGTGCATACCTATAATTTCAGCAGAATTGTGTATTGCATTGCAGATATAAGAAATAATTAAGTGAAAGCCTCTTACATTCCGCACCACAAAAGTATTGATACTGGGCTGATCTTGATCTCTTGCCTTCGAACGGGGAATCACCCGTACTCAGTCAGTTGTCGCTGTACAGTGTAGAATACGTTGTACAGAGTGCGCTCTATAATTGTGATTTGAAATTAAAACAACATGGGTCGAAAAAGGGTAGAAACCACTATTCAAGAACGCTAATTAATAGTAAAATGGCATCATGAGGGAATATCATATAAACAAATAGCATCGTTAATTGACAGAAGTAAGGCTACAGTCCAGTAAATAATAAAAAAAAATATCATGTGCAGCACAGTGCACGTGATAGAAGTGAATACTTCTTTAGAATAGAGAATGAGAGAGATTAAGAATGAGAGATTGAATGAGAGAGAGAGAGAGAGAGAGAGAGAGAGAGAGAGAGAGAGAGAGAGAAAGGGAGAGGGATAATTTCAAAATAAATATAACAATATAAAATTTGTGTAAAAAATATTCGGTTTATTCATTATCTACACTATCATCGGCTGGTGGTTCAATTGGTAATACTGATATGATTGGTTTGTGATAACTAAAATATGAAATATATGTTCGTGATTCGATATTTTCTAGATAACGTGTAAAAATTGCATCTATTGTTGTTCCGGATTTTGTGGTTGATTCTTTGGGATTGTTATTTATAAGCAGGCCAAATGTTTCTCGAAGAAAGTTAATCAACGTCAAAGAATCATTGGATCCGAAATTTACATTGAAATCTCAATGTAAATTTTGGGGAAAGAATCAAAGGGATTTTGTCTTCGCCTCTTCCAAGTGCATTTGCACCTGTGTGGCTGTAAACCAGTAGGGAGCGGTGAATGAAATATATTATATCTTCTAGACCGCACAAAAGGGAGACGCGGATAGCCTGATATATATATATATATATATATATATATATATATATATATATATATATATATATATATATATATATATATATATATATAATGTATAGCTCTCTTTCTCCTTCTCTCTACGTTATATCTTTTTTCTCTCTCGTGTAACGAAATCTCGAAACGTTACATTTTTTCCAATTCACTCTCCATTCTCGTCAAATATCAGAACGCCGCCAAAGAAGTATTCACTTCAAAAAGTATAATAGAGATGCAACAATAGTTAATAATGCACGTGCAGGGCGTCCGCGGAAGCTACCTTTGCGAGAAGAGAGAACACTAGTACGTTAAATACAACAAAAACTATTTACAAGTGCCGTTAAATCGGTATCTATGGTTGCAAATCAATTTAATAAGCAAGTAAGTCCCGCAACTTGCAGAAGAATGTTGAGGCGACATGAATTTCATGGGCCCATAGCACGTAACAAACCATTTATAAATAAAACGAATAGATTAAAACGTTTAAATTTTGCAAACAATTTTTTGGGAAAAAGTCATATTCTCGGACGTGAGAAAATTTTACATTTTTCGATCAGATGGTAAATGTAGTGTGTGGCGGAAACCTAATGCAGAACTCCATCTACAGAATTTAAAGCTAACCGTAAAATACGATGGATCCTCTGTAATGATTTGGGCCTACCTCTGGAGTTGGGAAATTGGTATTTATAGATGGGATTATGGACAAAAACTATTTATAAATTTACAAATTTTATAAGAAAACTTAACCAAGTGCAGCAAAATTGGGTCTAGAGAGAAACTATTTTTTTTTCAACAAGACATTCACCCTAAGCATACCGTGCGCAGTGTCAAACAATATTTAGTGTTTACTACACCCCACCTTTCAGAAACACCTTCGCAAAATCCGCAAAGTTAATAATTGAAAATCTATGGCCGAAGATAGATAGAAAATTAAGAATATGTGATATGAGCACTAAGGATGAGCTTGTGTTTGTGTTTGTCTTCCCCAAAATTACATGCTCAAATGTAATCTTGTATTATACCTTTGGATTCAGAAAAAAATCCATAAAATAATGAGCGAAAAAATATATACCGTGAAATAAGTGAAACAGTTAACTGTTATTTTAACTAGTTTGAAGCCTATTAAAAGTGTCCTACATACCAGATTATAGTATTTGTATGTATATAGTATTTTATTCATTTTTTATTTTTAAAATCGGACAATAAAATTGAAACCACAGCCTTTTTTTGTACCACCCCGTATATTTACGGGCATAACAAACTGATTTGAGAATACATTGAGAATATATCCCCAACCCCAATTAATCCCTAGCAACCGTGGTTACCCTAATACCAATATTTTTTCTCATTTCATCAATTGATTATTTGTGCAGTGAACCTGTTTTATATTTCCTCTACGTTTAGGGAGGTATATTTCCAAGTTTTAAAGCGATATTGTCAAGCGCAGTTGTTTACGGTTTCACAAAAATCCGGCACGCTTTAGCCATGGCTGGTGGAAGGAGCAGCCTTCCTTTTGTATATACAAAATATGTAATATAAAACCACAACATTGTTACTTACTAGAAACAGAGGATTGGTTGTAAACTTTAAATGCTTTCACGTTGACAATCTCTGAACGCTATTAGGCAGAGAGAAGGTTTTATTAAATTTCGTTCGGGGTTTCTATTCATAGCCACACGACAACGTTGAAATGAAGTGTATTGATTCAGATATATATGCAAACTAGAGAAGGAACTTGATGAACAGGAAGCCATTCTTTCTTAACCTGGATTTAATATACGTTTTTAACTCATTATTAATAGTAAACTATACTAACAATACTGTGAAATAAACTTCAATTCGGCTAGTGATAATCATTATTTCCTTGCTTCTAACGTGATGAATGATGAATGAAAATTTGATGATCTTCTCGATTATTATTATTATGTTATATGGGTCTGGGCCTCATCAGCCACTGATCGCATGGGTAGTCCCTTGGCGATCCCCTCCTATACGGGTTATTATCCAAAAATACTATCCCATAAAAGGAGCAATTTGGGCACGTCCCCCGCCTTAAGCCTCGCCTCCTCTAGGATAACAGGGGTCCCTAATATAAGGTACCTCTTCTCCTCCAGTGCGGGGCAGGTGTATGAAGATGAAACGAGGTTTCCTCGTCTTCTTTACAGTATCTGCAGGCTGGGCTGTCAGTTAGTCTCAGCTTGTGTTTATATGCATTCAGGGTACTATGGTGGCCCGTTATGATTCCCACCAGGGTTTAATTTAATGAATTCTTGGGCCCATTTCTCAATCTCTTGCCCAGCCATTGATGCGGTCTCTGATCAGATTCCGACTTAATCCCATTGCAGGTTCTGGTCCATAGAGGTTTTCCCTAGTCCCTAGTATGGCAAGGTCATCTGCAATTAGATTTCCCTTAATGCCATTATGCCCAGGTATCCATAAGAGTTCCACCGGTCCCTTCCCTGCCAAGTGGTTTAATACTTCATAGCAATTATAGACCAGCTTCGACTTTGTCATTTCTGAATTCAGGGCTGAAAATGTCGCCCTGCTATCCGAGCAGATACATACCTTCTCCTGGGTCCGATTTTGGTCGGCCTCCAGAACACCGTATGTAATTGCAACTAGCTCGGCCGGGAGCGTGGTAGTGTATTCTTGATTATATTGTTTCATAAATGTTACTTCGTAGTTTTATTATTTCAATATACTTTTAGTTTTTGAACTACATTTGGACTTTTTTTGACTTTTTGGCTTAGTTACATACCATTAACTACAAAAATACTGGTTTTTGTTTCCATCACGCACTAGTATTTGTAAATATACATTGAATGATAATTTGTTGTGTTTGAAACCGAGGTTCTATAAAATTGAATTTTGCTTTTGCCTCAATCTTTGCGGCGCCCCTGTGTTTAATCGGTTTGAAACGCACACGCAAGTGTGAGTGATTTACCGAAACAGAGTTCGCCGGTGGGGATATTCCGGTTTTAAACTATTCGGGTATTTTGTAGTACGTTTTTAACGTGTGTACGTTTACTCGTGACATCGCGTTGTGTTTTTATTTTGTTTTAAAAATGCCTAGAAGTTATAAAAATACACCAAATATATTTTGTTAAATTTAACTCATGGTTCAATAAACGTTATTTATGCAAATTTGGTTGATCCGCAAAAAATTCTTTTGCCACCACTTCATATTAAATTAGGATTAATGAAACAATATGTAAAATCTATAGATAAAAATGGGATTTAAGTACTTATGTGGAAAATGTCTAGCTCTTTCTGAAGCAAAATTAAAGGAAGGCATTTTCGTGGGATCATAAATAAGAACATTAATTCAGGACCAACAGTTTGAAGAAACAATGACAGAAATTGAAAAAGAATCTTGGATATGCTTTACAGCATAACCAAGATAAAATCTAACAGAATTTTTTTTAGGAAATTATAAACATCCGCAGTATGAGGAAATTATCAACAAAATGCCTGGATAAGTTTAAGCAACTTGATTGTAATATGAGCATACAAATTTATTTTATGCATGCTCATCTGGACTACTTTCCAGAAAATCTTTGGGCTGTTAGTGAGGAGCAAGGCGAAAGGTTTCATCAAGACATACATAAAGGAGATGGAAATGAGGTATCAGGGTCGATGGGATGTGTCGATTGTGATAAATTATTGCTGGGTGCTGAAAAGACAATATCTAACGAATAATTACACAAGAAAAGCTACAAAACTAAGTTTTTTGTTAAAAAGGGAAATATTTTCAAAGAAAAAAAGAATTTAGAGACTCACAACTATTTGTGTTGTTGCTTTTTACTATGTATTTTAATGTTTATTAAATATATTGTCTATTAAAATGTAATTTTTCCTTTAATTTTTAATTTATTCTGATTATTCGGTTGACAGAAAACCCGACGTGGGGGGCAAAAACGGTAAGGTATATATGAAATCAGCGTAAATAACTCACTTATAATCGCCGATTAAATCCAAATCAACTTTCAAAATGTCAAAATTTGTAGGCCTGTGTTATTTATTCTATCTAAAACTAAATAGTTAAATCACAATGAAATGTCATTTAGGGACCGCTTTATGTCTTAATAAAAATTCCACTCGCCATTTGCGTCAATATAGTCAATCAATATATTATATTTACGTCAATCCTGCAGACGCGTTCCCCCTTTTTCTGAATTTATGAACTCTATTAGGTAAAGAGACGATTTTATTAAATTTTATTCGAAATTTCTATCCACAGTCACAACGATAAGGGTCAAACGATATGCACTGATTCAGATATAAATGTAAAGCAGAGAAGCAATTCTTCTTCAATCTGGATTTAATATTTATTTTTAACTCACTATTAAAAATAAACTTTAATAACAATACTATGAGACGGAGTTCAATTGACCTAGATAGTTCCAATCGGTGACAATCATTAGTTCTTTGCTCCTAACATGCTGAATGATTTGAATGAAAAAATTGTTGATTTTCTCGATTATATTTTTTAAAGAATTCTATATTGTAATTTTATCATTTCGATATACTTTTCAGTTTCTTAAGCTACATATTCAGACTTGTGAATAATTATTTTTCCTACCTAAGATAAGATAGTTAAATCCAAACAAAATGTCCTTTAGGGACTTTCTTGGGCCTTACTAAAAATCCTACTCGCTTTTCAATTTTCCTTGTTTTTCAATGTCGTCTTGTCTCTCATTTAGGCCAATAAGCATCGAGAAACTACCAAACTTTATAGCGATTAAAAATCAAGTATAAATCAAGAAACATTACACATCCTGTAGACGCATTCTTTTTTCTGAATCTCTGAATTCCATTAGGTAAAGAGAAGGTTTTATTAAATTTTGTTCGAAGTTTCTGTCCATAGTCACATGATAAGGTCGAAACGAAGTGCATTGATTTAGATATAAATGTAAACCAGAGAAGGAACACAATTCGCTGAACAGGAAGCCATTCTTCTTTAATCTGGATTTAATATTTATTTTAAATTAAGTCTCTATAATCTCTAAGAATAAACTTTATTAACGATACTATGAAACGGAATTCAATTCGGCTAGATAATTCTGATGAATGAAAATCATTATTTCCTTGCTTAACATTATCATTAAGTTATCATTATATACCTGCTGAATGATGGCTGAAAGTTTTCTGATCTTATCGACTATATATTTTCAATACTTTTACCTCGTAATTTTATCACTACGATATAGTTTTCACTTTATTGAGCTACATATTCAAATTTGTGAATAATTATTTGTCGTATCTAATACAAAATAGTTAAATCCCAAGAAAATATCCTTTAAGGACTTCTTTTTAGGTCTCACTGAAAATTCCATTCCAATTTTTTTCCTGTTTTTCAATGTCTTCTTGCCACTCATTTTGTTCAACGAGCATCGAAAAACTACTAAACTTACTTTAATCTTACTGTAACTTTACTAAAATAAACTTTACTAGCAACACTATTAAACGCTAGATAGTTGTGATCGGTGGCTTCACTGGGGAACAGAAAAAAATATGTTGTCACAAATTTAAGATCGATTTCTGGTCGAGACTGCCTTTGTTAAAATAATGGAGACTCCTGAAATTTATCAGGTGATTGGCGCCTTTTCGTGGATATTTCTAAAAATAGCTTTAAATGTGTTTTACTGCACAATGGAAATAAGTTTGCGTCGATTCCAATCGGTTACTCAATAAAACTACTGAACAATATGAAAGTTGGTATTAGAAAAACGTTAGTTATTCTCATCATCAATGATTTGTTCATGCAGATTTAAAAATGGTCACCATACTTCTTGGAGAGCAAAGTGGATATACCAAATATCCTTGTCGCCTCTGTTTATGGGATAGTCGTGCAAAGGGAAACACTTGGAAGCAAACTGTTTGCCATTTGAGAGACGCTCTGATAGATGCAAAAGCCAACATTGTTCATAATCAATTAATAAAGAGAGAAAAAATGATACTGTCACCTCTTCACATCAAACTGGATTTCATGAAACAGTTTGTAAAAGCACTGGACAAGTCAAGTGACTGTTCTAAATACATTTGCCAAGCATTTGCATCACTCAGTAAGGAACAATTAAAAGTACGGATTTTTGACAGTCCACAAATTTGAAAACCAAATCCAAAATTTAACAGATATATGACCATTGTAGAATCTAACATTTTTTGCAGAGTCATTAGACAAATTTCCTTCTAACTTAGGAGGTTATAGTAAGGCACAAGGTGAACGGCTTCATCCAAATAATGGAAGAAAGGTATCAAGGAAGGTGAGACCGTCATATGATAGCCGACTACTGATTTTTTCTGCTTTTCAATGTCTTCTTGTCACTCAATTGGTACAACAAGCATCGAAAATTATTAAGCTTTATAGAGATTTAAAATTAAAATTATATCGACAACATTGTAGCTTCTTCAAATATAAATGAAGAAAAATTAGAAATTCTGCAGAAACGACATTTTTTTAAATGAAACAAAAGAAATACCGAAATTATTTTATTACATACGTTTGGGACTCATTGTATAACTATAGGGTGTCCCAGCGAGAGGTATTCGATTTAAACTTGCCGCCATTACTCTTGCGGCAGGTTTTGGAAGTAGATGCTTCGGAGTTCAGCAACGCGTACTTATTGTCAAACCGTACTACGAATGTAATGGTTCAATTGTGGGCACTGAAAGAAAATTATGTGCAATTATGGGTAGTCATGAGGCACTTGCTAAGCGGACCATTCAACGCGTCATGGCGAAATTCAGGGAAAGTAGCTACGTTAAAGGAAAAGTCTATGCCAATAATCCTGTTAGGATTGAACAGCTGAAAAGTAACATTAGCGAAGTTATTGCAGACATAGGGCCACAGTTATGCTGCGAACTGATGGAAAACTTCATCAAAAGAATCCACTGCTGCCAGAGAAGCAGAGGCCGCGACTTACAAGATATTGTATTCCATGTCTAATGGCATACTTTAAATAAACAATTGAACCAAAAATCATTGTAGAAATGTTATTTATTTGCCCAATAATTACAAACATAATCGGCTACCTCTCGCTGGGACACCTGTTAATACTACTGATAAGCTATTTGAAATTATTATTAATAAAACAGTTTCAGATTAGACAAAAAGACGACTAAAACTACCATTGTGATAAAAATGCCAAATTTAATATTTCAACTGACATTTTAATATATCCAGAGAAAATATATAACCAAATATTTATATTCATATTTTACAATAATCCAATAAAATAAAATTCTAGGAAAATTCCTAATTATGCATTTATTGATTGTGGGTATTTATAGTTTCGGTTAGAGCATTCCACATTTTTTTATACGAAATATTTCAAACGTCCGATATAAATATCCAGGGTCGACTTCTATCTGTCCGCCTAAGATGCCGTCCGGCAGAGGATAAGGCCTATATATTTTAGCTTAAGTAGGAGGATTACCGCAGATAAGGAAACCATTTCTTGTTCCTATTTTATTGGTAAGGCTCGAGTTAAAATCTATTTCCGTGCCTAGGCCTTAACCCCAAATTCTCCCATATGCGTAGCAAAAGTCTTTCCACTGAAACACTCTCGGCATTATAGAGCCACTTTGAAGGTAATTTAAAAACTATGAATGTGGAAAATAGAAGGTAAATTCAGTAGGCAGCACTAGAGCGGACTATTTTCGTATTGTGTGCACGAATTTTGTTTTAAGCACGTCTGGAATAAACTCACCATATCTTCCGTTTTCGCTTAGATAAATGAATTTCACTTGAGGTGAAAATGGTTTATGTGATTTATTGAAAGGGGCGACAGCACGAAAAGAATATACGTATATTATAAAAGTGAGTGCCAGGAATACGAATATTTATGGAACATTTTTATCCCTTCTTGCGAGTTCCTTGTAAAGAGATAAAAAAAGTAATGACAAAATAAATACATATTTGAATGGAAACATTAGTTTATCTATCAACTTTTGTAGTTTAGTAAAAAGCTACAAAAACTAGTTCCCATACATGCCTAGTAACGTAACATCAATCTTCTCCTCCAGTGCGGGGCAGGTGTAATGAAGATGAATCGAGGTTTCCTCGTCTTCTTTACAGTATCTGCAGGCCGAGATGTCAGTCAGGCTCAGCTTGTGCATATATGCATTCAGGCTACTATGGTGGCCCGTAATGATTCCCACCAGAATTCTTGCTTTGTGCCTGTTCAATTCAGTGAATTCTTGGGCCCATTTCTCAATTTCTGAGTATTCGATGAAGAGTTTGGTTATTCGATAACCCGTTACTCCTCTCCATCTTTTATTGTGCTGGTCTCTTGTCCAGTCATTTATGCGGTCTCTGATCAGATTCCGACTTATTCCCACTGCAGGTTCTGGTCCATTGAGGTTTTCCCTGGTCCCTAGTCTGGCAAGGTAATCCTTTTTTTTAATGGGGGACGTAGCCGGTGCTTACGCTAGCCGAACAAGTGGCCGCCCAGATTAGTGTCCCACCTACCACAGCATCGCTCTCGCTAATCCTCGAGGTACGGGTCAATTTTCTTATTAGGTGTTAGCAGTTTCGTTCTTCACCCTACGTCCCCCCACCGCTCTCGCGATTAGGGGCTCGGGCCAATCTCTCTTTCCTCCTCTTCCTTCCCCCTCATAATCCCGACCATCATTCTCTTCCCATACGCCCACTTCCTCTCACATTCAATCATCCCACCCACAAGATATTTCACTCTCTCTGGCCACCCCAGACCAGCTATACATTCTTCCCTCTCGCCTGACCACCTCGGGCACCTGAGCAACGTGTGCTCGGGGTGATCCCTTTCTCCACAAAACATACACTCATCTGACTTAACCTTATCTATCCCTTGCAGGTACTCCCCGAAGCATCCGTGACTCGAGGACATCTGCGTGAGATGATACCCAACCTCCCCATGTCTCTTTTCTACAGAAGGCCTAACCTACGGTATGATAGACCTTGTCCATTTCGCTCTCGTCTCAGACTCCCATCTCAATTGCCAGCTTTCCCACATCCTCTCTCTCTCGCCTCCTTTCTCTCCAAACCCCGGTATACCTCCTCTCTCCCCCCCCCCCCCCGAAACCGTTCGATACGCGCTGATTACCCGCAGAGCAGCTCTTTCTGCACTTTCAGGACTTTATTTCTCCATTTGTCCCTCTCCATGATTTTCACCCATACCGGGGCTGCATAAAGTATGATGGAATGTGCAGTTCCAGCGAGCACTCTTCTCTTACCCGCTCTGGGATCTCTCAAGTTCGGCCATCCCAGAGCCGCCACCGTCTTAACAGCCTTCTTCAACGTCCTAACGATGTGCTCCCTATATTTTAGTCCTGGGTCCAACCATACACCCAGGTACTTTAATACCCTCCCTGGCCTGACACTAATGTCTTCAACCCGGAACTTCACCTCGGGAGGCTTCCACTTTCTGGCCAGGAGAATGGTTTCGGTTTTCTCTCCTACCAGTTCCAGGTGTTTCTTTGAAACATCTGGCAAGGTAATCTGCAATTAGATTTCCCTTAATGCCATTATGCCCTGGTATCCGTAAGAGTTCCACCTGTCCCTTCCCTGCCAACTGGTTCAATGCTTTATAGCAATTACAGACCAGCTTCGACTTTGTCTTTGCTGAATTCAGGGCTACCAATGCTGCCCTGCTATCCGAACAGATACATACCTTCTCCTGGGTACAGTTTTGGTCGGCCCCCAGGACACCGTATGTAATTGCAACTAGCTCAGCCTGGAGCGTGGTAGTGTATTTGCCCAGGGGAAAGGTTTTACCTATCCCATCGCGTCGCCTATACACCCTCGCACCCGCTCTGTTCCCACTCTTGGCTCCATCCGTGTACCAGATGTCTTCATTGGGTGGTAATCCAGTTTGACAAGTGGACACCCGTACTGTCAGAGGGCATCCATAGGAACTCCTCCTCAGCTAGCTCTCTTGAGAGTCTATTCAGGTCCCTTACCTTCCTATTCATGTTTCCCACCCTGTGCATTGCCTTTACGGCTTCCGCTTTCAGGGTGACATCAAAAGGTATCTTCGTTAGTATCCCCATCGCCTCGATAGGTGTTGATCTTGGGATTCTTGGGGCTCTGGTTATACTTCATAGAATCAATTCTCTTAGATTGTTAAGTCGATTGGCTTCCTACTTTAAACAGGCTCTCTCCCACCAGACCAGTACTGCATACGTCAGTCTGGATTTGAGAATTGCCTCATACATCCATTTCATGGTATTCGGTTTCAAGCCCCAGCTATTACTTATGGCCCTTCTCAGTTGCCAAAGTGTTGCTGTGATCTTGGAACATATGTGACTTAGATGTTTTTCCCATGACAGTTTCCCGTCCAGGATTACTCCTAAGTATGTTACTTTGCTATTGACAGCGGATTGACCGAGAGTCCCCTATCCCTGAACCAATTCCCAACCTTGTTTAATGCTCCCTGCATTATCTCGAGAATCTGCTCCAGGAAAGGGCCCTTCGTTATTATTACATCATAATAGTCATTATAACTCATCGGCATAGCCAATTACTTGGTAATCCTTTAACCTTTCAAGCAGCTCATCCACTAACAGGCACCACAGAAGGGGGGACAATAATCCTCCCTGTGGACAGTCGACTCGGCCCTCGACGGTAGTCTTACCTTTGTTGGCAATTAGCTGTCTGTTTCCCAACATATGGTCTATCAATTCAGCGATGGTGAATGGATAGACCATTCACCATGGTGATTCTGGGGGTGTAGCATCTGCCTAGTGCTCCGCTAATCACCTCCCTTGTTACTAATTATTTTGTATTATTATTTTATTATCCTTGGTACGTAGCACATTTTCCACAGTCTCGACGATACATTGTATTTGCATATAACATTCTATATAGTGTATCTACTGTTTAAAATAATCCGAGTTTTGGGACTGCTGATTTGCGTCATGAAACGGCAGCAAGAACATCTCCAACACTAACCATACGCAACCCCGGCCTTATCATCCCCAGCGTTGGGGGCTAGACCTGCTGGCACCGTGGTTTGCACCTGATTTAACGTATAATCGCCTCGTTCCCCGTTCACGAACGTGTGTGCGAATATGTCCACCGATAACGCTTTGATGCCACCAGCGAGCAAACAGAGCTTCTGCATGCCGGAACCCCGGCTAGCCGTTTAATTTTTTACTTCTCTTTAAGCGTGCATCCCACCATAAAATATTTACACTCAATTAAAGTTCTGATTTAGTTCGTATTATGTTTATGCGGTGCCTAACAGTGTAGCGTGGCAGTTAAGCGGATTTATTATAATGACGCTTTTGGAGTGAATAAAAATCTAGTTAACGTGATAAATTCGATGCGAACCACGTTTCCGTAAAATCACAAAATCTGCGTGAAACTACAAAAACACGTTTATGTTTGTTTTATTGAGAGAAGCTCACAGTAAATATTTGGTTGAAATATTTTTCTAGTTACTGCGTAACTCGGATACGGATTATTGATCCCTTTGAAAAACAAGCATTGAATTAGTTCGTTTTATTTTTGAGTATTGAAGTGTCGCCTCTGATTTGAGGTTCTTTAAAATTATAAAAATAAAATACATGCATGCCTTAAGAAATTCTGACTTAATATGAAAAGTTTATATTAATAATATTAGCAGTATATATACCGGGTGGATTTTTTTAAAGGAAACACCTCCGCATCTATGGTAATACTGGGTTTACGATACGGTTTATTTAGAACCTTTTTAATAATAAAAGGTTTTACAAGAACGCAAGATATGAATTTTAAATAAAAGATGATTTTCTGCCGCAATGCATTGATATATTTCTTGATTTATAATGTAGATATTTGGGAATTATGTATGGAACAGCACATCAGGTAATCGGCCGCCACGGCTTTGGTGGCATACGAGTACTCTTCTGGCGAAATATTCAATAATGGTTTTGCATAAATCTGGCGGTACTTCGCTGATACTGCCTTCAATTTCGGCCTTTAAGCTTAGGTGATCATGGACTTGTTGGCGTAAAAGTGAGACTTCAGAAAACCCCACAGAAAAAAGTCCATAGGTGTTAAATTGCATGGCGGCCAATTGTGGTCACCAAAACAGGAGATGACACGATCAGGACAAGACTCGTGGAAGACCGTAAATGTTTCACGGATGATATGGCAAGTGATGCCGTCCTGCTGAAACCGCGTGTCTTCAAGAGCAATATCTTGCAATTGAGGCACAAAGAATTGGGTTATCATGTCAGAATGACATTCACCATTCGTTTTCAAAGAAAAATGGTCCAATGATTCCTTCAGACCACAATGCACACCAAGCATTGACACGTTGGGGATGCATTTGTTTCTCATGAACCATATATGGATCTTCTGAGTCCCAAATGCGGTAATTTTGCCTATTAACGAAGCCATCAAGGTGGTAATGGCCTTGTCGCTGAAGATGATTTTGTCCACAACATTAGCATTCAGTTCTTATTTTTCAATGATTCAATTGGTAAACTCTCTTCGTTATGCATGGTCTGTTGGCAGAAGTTGTTGGCTCAATTGGTAGAATTTAATCGAAGACATCGTTTATGAGTCGCTATTAGTCATGGAACCGCCATAACTGCCTTTTTCAATGAAACTGGCAGTGTTATTAAAAGATTTTAGAATCATCAACCTGGTCGAATATATCCGCATCCTGCAGATAACGTAATCTTAGTAGTAAATCAAGCGAATCCAAGAGCGATTCTACGAGATTTAACGCTTCAAATGAATATCTACATGGAGAAAATTATAGTACTGTCACGAACGCTTCGAGCGATCCCGAACGCCAGGAATATTAGAAACCATCAAGAGTGTGTGGAGTTGATTTCCAGTGCGTTCTATGCTAGAAGGTTCGCCAAAGTTCTTTATCTAGAAACGTCTGGAGAGACGTCCTACTGCCTATATAAGAATTGTATCGTCCAGCCAGGAGTTAGCTGAATCTGGACCGCGATACTGAGCGATACGGTGCGAAGAAAGTGACATTGTGTAATACAGTGCGAGTAGATAAGCAAAGCGGGTACGGGACCGGAAGTGCCGTGACAGCGAAGTGGATGGCATGTGTCCATCGGGAGTGTCCATTGTGCACCCTCTGGTCATTGTCGTCGGAGTCTTCGGTGCACCCTCTGGTCATTGTCGTCGGTGGGGGGCGGGGTCGGGTGGGGGCGGGAAAAAAACATGGCGCAGAGGTAGGGCGGCGGTCGCGGTATTAACGTCCACATCCTGTAACAAGATGGCGTCGGGGGTCGGGTGGGGGCGGGAAAAAAAACATGGCGTTCTGGCAGAGGGAGGGCGGCGGGCGCAGAGGTAGGGCGGCGGTGCGCGGTTTTAACGGAAATCCACATCCTGTAACACGTATGTGATATACAAAGATATGTATACATAGGCGGGGTACTAGGTAATAAAACTTAGGATATTCAATAAAATTTAATAATAATATAAATACAAATATATTTCTTTCTACAAATAGAAAAATAACCTATGATTTTTATATTAAAAATAACCTATGATCACTTAAAAACATGAATATTAAACCGGTATACTTACATTAATTGCATACATTTTACATACATTTATACCCTTTATGTTTTCTTATTACGTTGGAAAATTTAAGTAAACGTGTTTAGATCAATATATATTTTTTTTGCTGACGTCACTTAGATAGGTGGAGTGTATGATGTATGAATACCTATTTACAACTGGTGCCTGTGATTTTGGCATTAATTCGTTATTTCAACTTAATCAATTCATTATTCCACAGAAAATGGAAAATACCAAGAAATATAGGTGTATCCCAGTAGTGAAAACTTTAAGAAAGCGGAATAGTGCTATTCAGCTACCGCCTAGGCCTATAATAGAAGCCACCGAAAATTGGGAAGATGATGATAAGGGTGCTATCAATCTGCCAAATAGACCCATAGTTGTAACATCCGAAAGCTGGGACGAGGATGATAAGAATACTATTAATTATACACCTGTACCGGTAGTTGAAAACCCTGAAAGCTGGGATAACGACGATTACGGAACTTACAGCCCATTACAATCTACATTGCGAAGGAATGTTTTACGAGGTCCGTTAATACAAAAAAGCAAGAAAGTTAAACAACAATTTCGAGAAGCTGAGAGGCGACGACTCAGAGAATTGCGTTCACCGATCCAGCTGCCTCTTGTACCTCATATACCATGTATAGAAAAGTGGGATTAATTATTAAGACTGTGTGTAATTATTAAGAGTAAGAATAAATGAGGTGTTAAATGTCTTTTTAAAAGGGGAAACAACTCTTTTTCTTTAACAAAGAAAAGTTATATTATAGTTTTTAGTATATAAAAATATTATTATACCTTTCTCTTAAAATAAAATATTTGTATATATATTTCTATACCTTTATTTTTAATAACAGTAATAAACTATGTTTGTTTCTATAATTACTATAATACAAATTTAATCAATTGTGGATATCATATGATGATTAAATAATTTACAAGTTAAGCACCACATGTCGACTCGAAGGCGATTAAAACCCGCTTCTAGTGGGCGGCTCGACCAAACACCCGTTATTTCTTAATAGCCTGCATACCTCTGAAATTAACTTTTAATGATTATCTAGACTGTTTACTAAATAAAACAACTAAATATGCAACTCAAAGGAATATAATATCACATGCTCATAATGTTTATTCCATCAAACAAAATAAAGTAGCTTTAAATTCATCTGATAATAAACGATATTTGTTAAAAGGCTCTCATGACACCTTACCTTGGGGCCATTACTCTATAATGGATATTAATATTAAGTTACACTGATCAATGTATTTTTTTCAGCCTGCTAAATGTATATTTCATAGTTCTGTAATAAACATGTATTAAAATATTTTGTAACAGAGAGAAGTGTATTATAAACTTCTTTTTTTATTATTTTGTATAACAAATCATTTAATAATACTTAATGGAATCTTTACCAGACCATGTTAATTTTATAAGTCTAATTTTTGTATTTGCTTTGGTAACCATTACTTTAAGATAATAAAAAAAATATATATAACTTTATGTCTTTTTTTATATAATGTTGGGGTTGGGTTTGGGTCTAATGTTAGAAAAATACTATGTAACATATTTAACAATAATAAAATTATAAAACTTTATTGTCTTTTTTTTTTTAATTTTTAATCTAACGCTCTCCAAACTGAGTTTTCTCAGTAATGTGTGGTAATTTTTCTTAATACTACTTAATCTGTGACGTCACACACTTGAGCAGCCTCCGGGCTTTGAGGATCAGTTTTTAAACTCTGCCATCTTTCAACGTCATGATTTTTTTTTTCTAATGCCACCATCTTTTCGCTCCGCCATCTTTCTTTTTCCCCGCCTGTGGATTTCCGCTAAAACCGTTCAGTTTTCCGTCCGACTTACGCCCTGCAACGTCTCCGCCCTCCCTCTGCCAGAACGCCATGTTTTTTTTCCCTAATACCGCCCACCCGACCCCCGACGCCATCTTGTTACAGGATGTGGACGTTAATACCGCGACCGCCGCCCTACCTCTGCGCCATGTTTTTTTCCCGCCCCCACCCGACCCCACCCCCCACCGACGACAATGACCAGAGGGTGCACCGAAGACTCCGACGACAATGACCAGAGGGTGCACAATGGACACTCCCGATGGACACATGCCATCCACTTCGCTGTCACGGCACTTCCGGTCCCGTACCCGCTTTGCTTATCTACTAGTGCGAAAGTTAGTTTATAAAGTTAAAGTAGAAAGAAAGTTAGTTAGTTGGACTTGTAAATAGTTGAGTTGTAAATAAGTGTTCGAAATAAAGAACTTTCTAGTAAATTCGTTACAGTACTTATAAACTAAAATTTCTACATACTTTGAAAAAGGCTGATGAAAACAAAAGAATATTGCTACTGGGCCCAGGGAAATTTTTTAACGACCGGAATTTTCTACATCAAATTTTGTTTACTAATGGGGTCATATCTTTTCAAAACTGTCGATACTGGGTTACAGAAAATTTTCATTGAGTTATTAGTTGTAAAGATCAGTATTCAGAAAAAGTCATGGTGTCGAATTTTAGGAGATATAATAATTGGTCCGTTTTTGTTTAATAACTCATTAAATGCTCAGCGTTTGGTTAACTTTTCGATAAGGAATACAGATAGATGGAACGTCCATCCATAGTTCCAGAATTGTTCGTGAGTGGTTGAAATAACATTTTTCAATGCGCTGGATAGGAAGAACTAGTCGTTTTGAACTCTGCTTTCCTAGGTCCCCCAATATTATACCATACAGCTTTTTATTTCTGAGGAACAGTGAAGAATAATGTTTACAAAACAAGGCCCAGAAATCGAGAAGAATTTTGTGCTAAAATAAGACGAGTCTGTCGCAAAATCAGCACTTCACAGCTGAAAAGAGTAGCCGATTATAATCATAAAAGAATTAAGGTGTATTAGAATTGAAGGAGGATTAATTGAGAGAGGCTATATATGATAATTAATTAAAATTTTGAGAAGAGTAACCAATTATAATCATAAAAGAATTCAGGTATATTCAAATTGAAGGAGGATTAATTGAGAGAGCCTATATATGATAATTAATTAAAATTTTCATTTATGTGTAATAAGTAATTATCTCAAAAACTGATTGTCACTAATTTAAACTATTTTTTTTACTAATTTCAGTTACCAAAAGTTAATTTTCTTAAAATCCCTTATTTTTTGTTAAATTAAAACTTCTGTTCAATAATTTTTTCCCATTTTCAGGGCATCCTATTAAACTGAAAACCAAAATCGTAACAGTGCGTGGACTTTGCGGAGAAATATTGGAAAAAATAAAAAATGCGAATTTCATAATGAAATTTGGTGTAGGGGCTCTATAGGAGTTAGATTCTAAATAACTTTTTCCATATTTTCCATAATTATTTTCCATATTTTCAACGCGAAGCAAAACATCGGGATTGAGCCCCATTTGGGGGGCTGCTTTGATCCCCGGTTATAACTTGAATAATAAGACTATAGCACAATTATTGTGCTAAATCTCAAAACTGGATTTGAGCTTAAGCACAATTGAGAAGAAGAAAAAATGACGAAAATATCCGGGTGTCTTCAGTTTACATGAGACACATGGTATTCTATATTTTTGTCTTATGAATGGATTCTTTCTGTGGGGCAATAAAGGCATTATCGTTATCATTATTAACATAACGTAACATAAGTTACGTTAGAATATACTTGAAAAAGATAAGATGCATTGATACAATAATATATTACGTTTCCGCACTCAACTATACTAGCGGAAAATGTAATCGTGTAGAGAAAAATGGAAAAAAAATTCGGTTTTTAGCCTAGAAACCAAAAAAAAATGGTTTTTAAAAAATTTTGTCTGTGTGTGTGTCGTCGGCATTAAAATTTCTTGTTAGCATGATAACTCAACTAAATCGTGTCGGATCGATCGGGTTTTGACTGATTCTGATCGGGAACGTTTCCCAGACGACACCTATCTATTTTGAGGTGAATAGGACACACCCCACCCTGTCCGTTTTCATTTGCATATTGAATTCATTATACAACATAAAACTGAACTATATTTTAAATCCTTATTAAATATTGCATTGTCATAGGAACATTTTACTTTTCTGCACTCCACTATACGCGGAAAAGTAATGTAATCGTGTAAACATTTTTTTCTAGGATTTACTTTTCGTTTTTCGGCCTAAAAACAAAAAAAAAAACTGTTTTTGTTAGCACAATCACTCAATTAAATCATCTCGGATAGATCGAGTTTCGACTGATTCTGATTAGAGACGTCTACAAGACGACATCTATTGTTTTGAGGTGGATAGGACACACCCCACCCTGTCCATGGGTCGCGAGAAAGCACGATGGTGGACTATTGGGGAATTTTTTTAACACGATAACTCAACTAAATCGTGTTTAATCGACCGGGTTTTGACTGATTCTGATCAGCACAATGGTGGACTATTTAAGAAATTTTTTTGTTAGCACGATAACTCAATTAAATCGTATCGGATCGATCGGGTTTCGACTGATTCTGATTAGAGACGTCTACCAGACGACATCTATTGATTTTGAGGTGGATAGGACATACTCCATACTGTCCATGGGTCATGAGAAAGCACCATGGTGGACTATTTGAGAAAAATTGAAAAAAGTAAAACTGTCCCATAAAACACATATTCTGCATTTATGTGTTGGTGTATTTTTTCTCGGCCACTCAATTTCGAGATAGAGATATTTTACGTGCGGAAAAGTCCGTTTTAATGTTTTAAAACTGTTTATTATAAATGAAATAATATGTAACCACAGGAAAAAATTGATATTCTAGCGACGAAGGGTGGATTTCCGTCATGTTCTCCACGAATAAATGGCAAACGCCCTTTTTACATTTTACATTCATTGGAATATTTAAACCACAATATATTTAACCCTGATCTGTTTCTATACAAACGACCGAATTCACACATACGGATATGTCACACCAGAACTGGGAACATCAAAAGCGCCTAGTATCCGGAAATTTCAGTTCCGGATGGCACGACAAAATAAAAAGCAATTCCCTCATTTATGTGACATGTTCCTCTAAAAACCTCTCCCTGTCTCCGCGAGGATATTCACTCTAGAACGCGGCAGCAGAGTCGACCCAGAATGTTAATGCACTATTAAATTATTCCCCACATTATGGCGTGATATAAAATAGAGAATATTTATTAATTTAAATAAACGTCGCCCCTGCCGAGCGCCAGTGTTTGCCATGCCGGAAAGGGCCACTGAAACCGAAATGAGAAAAGCTAAATGAGGTTCCATTAACGCGATATATATAATGGCTATTGCTGCAGAAGCGCCAACAGGAAAAAAATATCATGTAGAGTGGTCCTTTTTAAAATTCAAATTCAAATTTGTCACTAGATTTTATAATCTACATATACAAAGTGTACCTTAACGGCAAGGTATAACTTAAGGATGTATTCCCTTAGACTTTGTGCAAGCTTTCAAATTTTGCTCTTATTACACTACTGAAAAAAAAATAAGGGAAATAAAAAATTTCGAAAATTTTATTTTGATAATTTTACAAAAATGGTCGTATCGAGATGAAAAAAAAAACAATTTGACGCTGCAAGTTTCCTGTTTTGACATCTTTTGACAAAATATTATTCAAGTTTTCAAAACCATCCTTCGATTCGCTGTACTATTATTAGTTCCTGAGATACCTAGAATCAAAAACAAAAGCGTAATTTTTCATTTAACCACATATATCTCACCAACAAATAGTCGTACAGCGTCCGTTAAAAAACCAAATTAAAGCTGAATAAACAGACTAAGCGACTTTTGCATTGACTTAGTCCGAAACAATTTTCCTGGGCCCGGGGATGCTTGAAAAAAATTTGGAAAATTTTTGTCTCGCAGTATTTCTTTGGATTGTGCAGTAACCGTAGCTTAGAAAATGTTTTTGTCAAGAGATTGCAAAACTAAAAACTTTAAAATTATTTTTTCATTTCAGTACGACTATTTTTTAGTTACAACCTTTCAAAAATCGCTGAAAATGTTTCAGATATGTTTTGTTCCCTTAATTTGTTTGTTATATAAATGGTTGTTATATACGGTTTAAAAAAGTCTTTCTGTTCGCCAATTCTTCTTAAACCTAATAATCAAAATTCCAGTATTCGCTATAAATGCTCAGATAAGGCATTGACATTTAATTAATAGACCAATGATAACTGGTGAGCTAACATAAATATATTTAAGCTTTATAAGAATCACCTTTTTTCGGTCCGACATAAGGTCACGTATATAAGGTTTGTCGTATTTCAAAATTCAACACCTTGTCGCTAGCAACAGTTGATTAGCAGTCAACTCGATGTTTACAAATTAATTTATGTATGTATGTATGTGTACCGTTTATATACTGATAGTAATTGAATTTGTTTAGTTAGTAACATTAGTTTAGTCCTGTATTTGTGACTAATAACAATAATAATAATAAAATGATGCGCATACAAGTTCATTTATACATTATAACAGATAGTTTATGGTATTCCAGTCTTAAAAATACACGAGGATATTATACATATATGTTATATGGTACACAAAAAATATTTTTAGTGGCTGACATCAAATATAAAGCTTAAGATATATGTAGAGTGGCACAGCTAAGTGATCTACATAAAAACCACATTTTCCGAAAAATGAAGAAAAACTGCACAGAATATACAATTTTCATTAAAATTTATTCTAGAAAAAGCATCAAATTAGAAATGTTCACAATGAAGAATGTTACAAAAAGAGTTGAGGAAAAAATGCTGTGTCGTCTAAAATGTGAAAAATGCTTGGAAATGATCAAAGCATCAGACTGTTATGCTGGATATGATTTATCTCCACATGTTTTTTTATTCTTAAGCCGGGTCCACACTTATAAAAATTTACGCCGAATGCGTCCGCCGCAAATATTTTCGGCGCAAATTAAAAAATAATTTCTCACAATATTTCCGGAGTGCGGCGTATGTCTCCGCTCCAGTTGTGCGTTGTTTTTAGTTGGAAGGGAATCTGTTGCTATCTTCGCTCCTCAACAGGTTGGTTCGTGTTGTGTCCATAATTAGTGATGGAATTAGACAAGGAATCTGTAATTCCACTGATACAGAAGTATCAAGACCATAAATTGTTGTGGGATCCTAAACATAAGTGGCATAAATATAAAGACTGCCAGACAATCATTTGTGCGCCAGAAGTGTCCACATCGAGAGCCTTTATGCGGCGCAAATCCTTTGATGTTCGTCAAAAAACCGACTAGGTCCCGGAGTGTGTGTCTTGAATGTAGGATAAATTCTTGCGTGCGTTGTCTGGTCCCCACTTACAGAAATTTCCGCACATACACAAAAATTTATGCTGTGTGTCATATTAGGCGTAAACTTTTATAAGTGTGGACCCGGCTTTAGGTATTCTTCGAAACATTAGAAAGCCTTCGAAAAATTTCCTGTTCTTCTCGTCTATAAAATCGATCATGTTCGTGATGTCCTTTTTCTTGTTGACACTAAGATGTATTTTCTTGGGTAATGCAGAGAGAGCAGCAAACTGAAAAAGTCACTGAAGTTTTTCTTATAGTAAACTACGGCAGGATTTTCTTTTATTATTCTTAGCCAAGAAGCTTGGGTTATACCTAACTTGGACGTATCGATGTACTGGTTTGAAGCTTTGTCGAAATCAAAGAATGGTTTATGAATCATGTCTAGTACTTTAAAGGGCATTGAGGGACGAGGAAAATAAATAAAATCCTTTACTAATATACCTGATCAAAATTTTTTACTGGTTGAATTGTACACAACTAATGTTAACAAAATTTTAGTCTATCAAATTATAAATGTCAATTGTTAGTTGTCATCAGATATCGTGGAATCCACTACTGAATATGCCTGAAATTTCGATTAACTTCTATTAATTGGTGTTATTTTTCCTAAACAAAAAATAAATAAATTAATTTATAGGGTACTCACTCTAATGCACTAGTCATTATTTCCAGTAAAACTACTATTTTCCATTAGCTTTTATTTTCAAGCCCGCCTGTACGGAAATAATACTAATCTTACTTAAAACTTGCGACGTATATTTTTACGACAGTAAAAATAAACGTAACTCGAAACAGTTCTCTATTAAATTTTCCGCTATTGTTTCGCCGAGCTATAAAAAATGCAATTTTATTATTAGCCAGAAGCTGCGTGACGCTCTTTTAGTCCATGTTTTTGAGATATTATGAACGCAAACTTATTTTGCACAGATGTTACATGAATAATAATGAAGACTTTAAAAATAAATTACAGTCGTGGCATAAACTGAGAAATTTTCGCTACATTTTTACTATGCTTCAAGAGAGTTCGGCACTGATTTATATTTATAATTTTACTCAAGCCGAATTAGCCGTGTTTTAATCAATCATACAAGTTCTGACATTTCCACGTTCGTCGGTAAATTAAAAGGAAAAGTTGATAACCGCCACGATCCTGATTATTTCATGGTTATGTATTTGCCGTGTATTTCTAAGGAATGCCAAATTAAACAATAAAACGGAAAATATACAGAGTGGTGCATATCAACCTTATTTCAAAAAGAAACATTAGCTGACAAAAATGTTATTTTTCCAAATTTTCTGTTTCAGTACAATGACATTTCATTAGGAGTTTCCAATTTCTAATGTATAAGATAGACGATGTTTTACTTAAATTTGCAAGAGTTATCTTCTAAACATTTTGATTGACAAAACATTTTGACTAATAATTAGTTTGCACCATATACTAATTTTCTTTTCAAAATTGTAGACGAAAATAAAATCACTGTGGCTGTAAAAGGTAATATTTAATAAAAAACACTTTTTGCTTGTAAACAAAGTAACAAAAACGATTCTATAGAGTGTCCCAGCGAGAGGTAGCCGATTTAGACTTGCCGCCGTTATTCTTGCGGCAGGTTTTGGAAGTTGATGCTTCGTAGTTATTACGCGGAGAGTATGCCATTACAAAATGGAGCGCTATACTGTTCAGCAACGCATACTTATTGTCAAAGCGTACTATGAAAATAATGGTTCAATTGTGGGCACTAAAAGAAAATTGCGTGAAATTGTGGGTCGTAATTCAATTATTAAGTCGCTATTGTGACTTGACCCTATTAGACTATCTCTTGTGCGGCTACGTTAAAGGAAAAGTCTATGCCGATAATCCCGTTACGATTAAACAGCTGAAAAATAACATTAGCGAAGTTATTGCGGACATAGGGCCACAGCTATGCTGCGAAGTAATGGAAAACTTCATCAAAATAATCCACTGCTGCCAGAGAAGCAGAGGCGGCGACTTACAAGATATTGTATTCCATGTCTAATCGCATAGTTTAAATAAACGATTGAACCCAAAATTATTGTAGAAATGTTATTTATTTGCCCAATAATTACAAACATGATCGGCTACCTCTCGCTGGAATACCCTTTAATATAAAACTGTTGACGAAATGCCAGATCACTAAACTGATTCTGTTACTGTTACTGTCAGCTAGCTTTGCCAAACACTTTTTAAATAATGTATTTGATAAGCAGTAAAGCGTGAATAAAAATAGTTCATTTAATTGAATTCGTGAGAATTGAAGTGTTAATGATGGTTGGGTATGGTGACAGATTAAGATCGCACTTATCAGAGAAATTAAGTCAATTTTTTAATCAATATCATCCTGATAAACCACCTATTTCAAGATTAATAGTGAGTAATCTACATATTTCAAAGATTTTCGGAAACCGGTGGTGTAAAAGAAGACCTCAAGTTAAAAGAAAGAAATTACCAAATTAAATGTATTGATCAATCATGAAGTTCAAAAATATCCTTGTATAGGGTGTTTCAGCTGGAACTATAGGATTTGAATTGCGCACCATTTATTTGTATTCGTGAAAGATAGGGCGTCAATATTTAACGACTGTCATCTACAAATCATACGACGTCAACGTGTCGTTAACACAGTCTACGATTCATTAACAGTTCAACAACGAATATATTGTGTACAACTATTTTATGAAAGTGAGCGATCAATTACAGTTGTATTACATAAAATTCTTCATGCAACGCAATAATTTGCAGTGTAACTTTTGAGATGGGATCTGTTACTGATAAGGCAACACTAATACGTCGTCGTGGTCGGTGAGATCAAAATATTGTTCAAATCAGAGAAAGGGTATGGGAATATCCAAATAGATCAATTCAACGTCGTGCACAACAATTAAATCTGTCAAAAGCCAGCACGCATCGGATTTTAAATAAAGATCTGTATAAGACATAAAATTTATGTCAGCATATAAAATATTGTGTCAATTCGAAATTGACACAACAATTAAAAGTTACAGGCCATTTACAACATCGTACATATGTTAATTGGGCTTTAGAAGAGAAAGAAGGTGATGCAGATTTTTGTAACAAAATTTCGTTCAACGATGAAGCACATTTTCATCTTGATGGATATGTCAACAAACAAAATTGTCTAATTTGGGATGCTGAAAATACAGATGTTGTTCGTGGAAAAGAAATGCATCCATAGAGATGCACGGTTTGGTTCGCATTTTGGAGTGGTGGAGTAAATGGACAATATTCCTTTAAAAATAAAGCTGATAATGTATCACAGTAAATGGGGAACGTTATCGTGACATTTTAAAAATTTCTTTTTCCACCAAATTGATGATTTGGATTTGAACATGTGGTTTCAGCAAGACAGTGTAACGTGTCATACAACACGAGCAACCGTAACTCTGTTGCATGCTAAATTTCCTGATCATGGTGTCTCGCGGAATGCTGACATCAATTGGCCTGCAAGGTCATGTGATTTAACACCACTGGAATTTTTTCCTTGGGGTTATGTAAAAGGAAAAATGTACGCCACCTAGACAGCAACAATGAATGACCACAAAGAAAACTTTCAACGCATTATTCGGGAAACAGAGCCAGTTTTATGTGTCCGTGTTATGGACAATTTTGCTAAACAAATGACATTACGCCAGATGAGTTGAGGCGGTCATATGAACGATATTCTTTTTCATTTGTAGCCGTATCATCTGCATTTGATATTGAAGAATAAGAAAACTCAGTTTGTCAAATATAATTATTTTTATTCACAAATCACATCCTATAGTTCCAACTGAGACACTCTATATTTCTACCAGGCAACTGTGTTTAAATAATAATGTCGACCGTTTCACGGTTATTAAAAAATTTTTTTAGTCGGCGTTTGCCCTGGATCGGCGTACCGTGTACGGCACTGATGAGAACCAATAAGTTCGAAACAGTTGTATGTCGTTCGGTTCCTATTCGCGACAAATGTCGAATCCTACCCGTGGCGGGTTTTATTTTTTGAAACCTTGTCCTATCGTGCAGAAACACGAGAAAGGGGTCGAGGGTCGTTTTTAGGTATAATTCAATGCCTGGCGGGGCTTTAGCCCGAGGAGTAGTTGTTTCCTATAGTGATAATGTAATAGCCTTACTATTCGGGAACTACTTGATAACCGCTTGGTGGTTTTGGTAGTTTCTTTCTTGATTTCCGACTTATATGTTACCAAAAATTTTTACTTAATAACTGTAAACTAAATTGCGATTACCTTTTACAGCAATATATAATATAGTAATCCCCTACAAGACTTGAAAAACCGCTATCTCATTATTCCACTAGTGAATAGGAAAAGAGGATAAACGTCGTCGTTTTCAACGTTTCGGTAGAGGAAACTACAATTGATTCAAATCGACATTCAACACAATAGGTAACGTCATTAAAAATCTAAAGGACCAAAGCCATGCTAAAATGGAGAACATAAAGAATTTAAACGTCTGTCTGAGCATTGCCCTACAAATGAAATGAAATCCAGCAGACTGTGAGTGCAACATATCGGTAAAGCAGAACAATAGAATGTATGTAAGTTTACATTCGCAGAAAAGATTATTATTAACTACGAGTATTATTATTATTGTAGAGCTATTATGTAATACATTATAAAGTTTTATAAGTTTGTACTATAGCGAAGCAATATGTGTATGTCAGGATCGTACAGTGCATCAATAATAGAAACAAGTCTCAAAACTGCGATATCGGACCTCCCACGAGGTGCTCAGTAAATAGCCTGGTCTTTAGTCGGTCACATTGATGACTTTTGCCAGCGTGATGTACATATGAATGTGAATGTACAGAGAGTTCGATATGGCCACGCGTAAAGTGCATCCTCTTCCCTCCGAATGCTGCCTCACTCTTTCTTCTATGTCCATAGAGAATCTCACACTTTTTCCTATTATTGACAAACTGTACCTAACTCATGTTAAGTTAATTTAACATAAGTGGGTATTGTTAAAGATTGTACGTCTTAATATAAACTTATCGGCACGATATCAATTTCTCTTTGTGCTATCCAAAAAAATAAAAATATTATTTGGATCTGATATACGAGCATTTATCGATGTAGAACGTTAATTCGGCTAATCTGTTTTCGACACTGTTTAGAACTTCCAGAGAGAGATTTCATTACATGAAATGAAAGCGATTTATTTTTTCAAGTAGCGTTATCTTGGACATAACGTTGATTATTTGCAATGCCTTCAGAATAAAGTGGGTTGAACCTCAAAATAAACCTTTCTATATGACCCTTTATAGCAAGCCACGTTCTTTTTCGCTACACATTAGCTCCGAAGGCAGTGTCGCAGTCCTATAAAATATAGAAGGCTATTTTCACCCTGATGATTTGTTGCGAATGTAGAGTCGACAACTTCACATAAGTATTATAATACTTACTTTAAAAGTGTTAAATCTACTCATTACACTAGTAAAAAGAAATAAACAAAATTAAATTAAAGAACAAATTTGCGCGACATAATTAAAGCAATTTTAATAAAAAATAATTAAATTTCGTAGTTTTTGTTTAGTATTTTGCCGAACAGCCTTTATTGCCTATTACTTTTTGACATCAATTGGGCATTGATGCAATTAGATTGTCGATTCGAATTCCAAACATTTTGAATTTGCACCCAGAATTGCTCTTTATTAGCTTATTATTAGATGCTGAAAAACCAGATGCTGAAAAGCAACTCCATACCATAATGCTCCCACCGCCATGCTTTACTATTGTAGATACAAATTTTGGATTAAGTCTTTTGTTTCTGGGATGATGAACAGAATCAGCACCATCACTTTTGATGCCATATTGAACTTCGATTCATGCAAAAATAAGTTTACTCCAATTATCTGTACTCCTATTGATGTGTCGAGCAAATAACGTCCTAGCTTCTCTATTTCTTCTGACAGAAACTGTTTTTAATTGGTCTTCTTCTGGGAATTCAGCCTCCACCAATAATTGATGTTGTATAGCCCTTGCACATACTTCTAGAGAATCTAATTCGACGAAGATCTGAAATGCAGACATTTCAGGATCTTGTTGACTTATTTTTTTTTTAGAATACGCCTATGTCACCTTTGTCACTCTCTATCTTCTCTTTTAGAATTAGTTGATGCTGGTCGAAGCCGGAATTTTTTTATGGTTCTTGAAACAACTCGTTTCGATGCGGAAAGCCTGATTAGTTTTAAAAACAAGGCATGAGACGTACACCACTTGACTTAATAGGTCGTAGGTGTTTTGAAGTTGAAAGATTACCTGAATATAACTTGAATTTGGTCGTTCTTACTGAGGTATATAATTCTTCTAGAGCTGTCGAAAATGTAGGTTCTCCGGTAAATGAAACGCTAAATTGCAAGTAAGTACAGAGCATCACATACATATCATAGAAAAAATTGTATGATGGACTACCATGTTGTTTGTTTTATGACCCATATTTCTAAGACGGTCATATCAATATGCCTTATGTCAACTTTTTAATTTTACTTCACACACCGTACTGTACTTCTATTTCAATTTAACTTTACTCAGGATAAAAAATAAAGATAGCATATCACATTTTTCTTATCTACTACGTTTTATAATAACAAACAGTATTAATTAACGATAAACATGATTAAATTTACAAAAAAAGATATTTCAACGCGCCATTTTTAACAACCTAATAAGTACTGAGATAAATCCGTAGCTTTAACTTTGAACTGATGCTAAGTAAATAAGACCCACTAGAGTGCCAATCCGTGGGTATCAAGTCAGGTGCGATACTGCACTACCAAGTGTATAAAATTATTATTTAATCGATATGTAGTGCTGTGCAAAAAAATGAATTATGTCACGAGTAGCGTCACGAATTAAAAACTGTCCAAACAGACAGTTTTCTATAAAGAATCCGAGAAAGAATCGTATGGGTGTAAGAGTACATAAATTTAACAGTGCTTTCAGATTTCGCTTGAATCCAGATATTCTCCGGCTAGGTATGAATTTCCAAATATTTGCATTGAATCTGCAGTACGAACATATTTTTTCGATTTTATGAGAAAACCGACAGTTTATGAAAACGCAGAAAACTAAAAGTATTACTATTATGTTCAGAAGGTCTATTCTTTTCCAAACGAATGGATGGAACCGATTCGAATATCGAATTCATGGATGTCTTAATGTCTTCTATTTTTGAAATAGCTCTTCCCATATTTCGCGTAACTGACTAAAAGCTACATAAATATACAACATACATAATTATGTCAATACAGTCAAGTAAGTAGGATGTATGTTTTACTATAGGACACATACCTTTAAAGTTACATGTTTTCTGCTCTTTATTGAGTCAAAGTCCACTGAGGACAAATCCGTTATCGATAGTGCGAGTCCCGATATCTTCAGTCCTTCAGTACAACATAATAAAGAATCAATGAAGCCATATCGGATGCTCAGATGTTATATACTCCCAATTCTAAATACTCTACCAAGCTTGACTGGGGTTTTTAATACACTCACTATAGTTCGTACATATTTTCAAGTAAATAGATAGTACAAGTTCTTTTAGAACCGAGGATATTTCACACTTATTTATATTCTCACTGGATGTGAATAGAGTAACATAGTACACTTCATTTCCTTGATTTAATGATAATAACATAAATTGCATCTCCATCTTTATATACATTATGGTTCATATGTACATCAACGTGAAATGCATAATTAACTGTAGCTCGTGTCCCGATATTGATATTAATGAACATCGGAAGGCCTGATGTATTCGGTTCAAAATGAAGTTAATATTGACCCGCGATCCAGACTAATTTAATACAAACAGGAACTCAGTGTTCATTGGACGTAATGAGATAGTTGGACAGAGGCATTTTCAGTGATAAATCATGTTAACTTTCACACAACTTTTATTGAAAACTGGAGATTTAATTTGAAGCTAGCTGTCAGTGGAATAGGGGTTATTATTTAACTGGCTTTTCTTGATTGATAGTCCCGTTGCTCCGTGGAACCTATTATGTTATTTATGATAAGAATATCGAATTTCAGTAAATAGAAATATAGCAAATTCATATTTTTTTCTTAGTTTATGAATTAACAAATACACCTGTACGAGGACCTTCGGTAATTCCAAAACATCCCTGATTACACAGCCCCACAAAAAAGTAGCATGTGCGGCAGACCAGAGTACCCTATCCCTATCTATTTTGAAGTCAGATTTGTTCCATCACGTCAGGATTTTTTTTAACCTCAAAAAACATGGCTGATCAAACATATGAGACAAAATCAACAAAATCTGTAGGGAATTCCCAGGGACTTGGTCTCTATGAGTTTTTGATGTTACAGATACCGAATTTGGAGCAAAATTTTCAAAATTCAAAATGGCTGATCCAATATGACAGGAAACAAAATTTTGGATATCTACAAAACTCGGTATCTAAGGCTTTTTTTAGGTTACCGATAACAAAGTTAAAAATAAATATTAAATCCAAAATGGCGGATCCAATGAGGCAGATAAACTTTACAAAAAAATTCCGGATGTCTACAAAACTTAGTATTTGAGTATATTTTAGGTCACTGATAGATGAGACTGACGTTCGACTTTCAAAATTTAAACAGCTGATTCCATTCGATTGATGAGTTGATTAAACAATTCTGGGTTGTCTACAAAACTCAGTATTTTCAGAGAATTTAAGGGTCACTGAAACTAGGCAGTAGATGAAACTGGACTTGATCTAGCTACTAGTTTTCGAAATATGAAATAGAAACTTGGTATATATTACAGGCATATAATACAACAATAAACTCAAAAAGCCGATATGATTAATAGGTTTAATAATTAAACTTATCAAAAATAAATGTGAAAATATTGAAGATGTTTTATGAACAATGTACAATATATCTAACAACTTAAGGAAAAGTAACTAATTTACTTGCAGAAAAAAATATATATCAAATAGTACTACACAGGGTATTTCACTTAAGGATGTAACAGTGCGATAATTCTGTTTTATGTTCCATGTAAATCAAACTGGTGTCAAAAGGTAGAGTTTCATCTTGATGAAACAAATTGTAGTCCCAAATTTCTCGTTTTGATAAACATGTTCTTGCTTGTTTGTTTCGGCTAAAAGACGATTTTGTAAATCTCAGATTCTTCTGATTATTTGTATTCTAGCATATTTTATTTCAGTTAAAATGATTGCAACTTGCGGAAAAGTGGAAATTGTTAGATTAGTTGGTGAGAATTCTCATATAGCCAGAGATAGCAGGATCTCTGGCTATTTACTAATTGGCATCCAGATCGACAGCCAATGGACCATGTAAAAGTTTGGGGAATTAATAGTTTATTCGATAGAGCTCGTAAAATGTGGGACTACAACAAAGCAGACGCAGAAATTCTTCAGTTTGTGAGAGAGAATCCAAGATGTAGCCTAAGGAGAATGTCCAGAATTTTAAATGTGCCCAAGGATACAATTGGGCGATACCTCCGTCAAAATAAACTGCGCCCTTTCCAGGCTGTTACACATTAGAAGAAAATGAAGAAAGAAGCCTGGAATATTACTTTTGGTGTCAGCGAGAGTTTTTGAACAATTGTATTGTTGCTTGAAATATTCTATCCTCAGGTCAAGCGACATTTACAACTAATAGCACAGTGAACTCTGAAAATACTCGAAATTGGTCCGTTAAGTATCCTCATTGATCTGTAAACTGTCCAGGCCAATATTCAGAAAAGGTGAATGTGTGGTGCAGTATTTTGAAGAGACAGATAATTGGGCTATATTTCTTTGAGAGACATTTAAATGCGGAACGTCTCAATTAATTGGCCTTCGAAGTCACCGGGCCTCACGCCCTTGGACTCTTTTTTTATGGGAGTTTCTAAAGAATTAGATATACAAAACGCAGCCACGAAATAGATTATAAATGAAACATCGAATTAGGCAAACTTGCCTTGAAATTACGTCTGTAAAATTATGAACAAAGGAAAGCGAATCGATGCATGGATTAGAGCTGATCGAGGTTTAATAGAACATAATATTTAATTCTGTTTAAAATACCTAAACTGATGTTTTTCATCAAAACCAATTTTATTTAGAATTTAACTAAACTTCAGATTCATAGTTCTACAATGTTTTCAAACATGTTTTGCTAATAAATTTTTTTGATTAAAAATGACCATTATGGTTTTTTGATATATTTATACAATTTTTCATACAATGGGAAATGATTTTGTAGTCTTAAATAGACTGATGACGTCAAATTTCTTTTGAGGCCAATTTGATTTAAATCCGATATAAAACAAAATAATTACTCAGCTTTTACATTCTTAAGTGAGATATCCTATAGGAAAGATGGTTTCATAAAGGTTTATGAATAATTTTGTAAGAAGCTTAAATCGGTTCCATGAAAAATTATAAACAAGAAAATTTAAATTTGCATATTGTACAAGAAAATATGTACGAAATTATTGAATTAATAAATCAATACTGAGTTTTACTGAAGTTAATAATTTAGGACATCTTTTGCCTTTTCATGTTATCCACCAAAATTACATAAAAGTAGTAATGACGCAGAATTAATGGGTATCATAAACAAATTACAAAATATTTCATTATCCTTAGGTGAATAAATAACAGAAGACGCTAGACTGTTAACAGAAAAAACTGAGAAATCTATTGACAGTATAATACGGAAAAATTCAAATATCGCCCGATAAAGATACTTACAGTCTTGTATAAATGTCAAGTAACAGCGCTTACACGGATCCATCAAATAATTTCAAAAACTATTTTAACTATGTTACATCTTTAGATGCCGAACGGTTACTTTCTTCATATAAGAACATTTTTTCATCATACAGAACATCACTCTCGGAAATTACTTTAAAAACACACGTAATGGTGTAGATGTTTAGTTGAGACAATTATCACTTTTAATGCAAACTAGATAAGTATTACATATCATACATATAAATTATTATAACTTATATACAGTCCCTTATAAATGGTGCTACTACTGATCAGGCATCAGGCAAGTGAGCAGTTCTGCATGTAACTTATGAAAAATATATAAAATTACTATAATCTTTTATGAATTTACAATGGGAATAAGATTGTATTCAAATTTAAATGAAAATAGTTATCAAACTGTTTGAAATATTGCTGATTTTCTCCCACCGTAAAATAAGCTGCAAGGCTGTTTATGATCCAGGCTAATATTAGTTAAGATTCCAAGCAGACTCTCTCTCGGCATTACCGTAATCCCTATAATCTGCAATATTAATATTTGCCAATAACCTTATACCTCTAGCGGAGTCGAAACCTAAAACTTTATTAATTAACTACGTAAAACTTACACCGAGCTATGATAGCAGCAGCAATTTATAGTGTACAATTTCACGAAAATATGCAATCACAACGTTCTATAGCAATATTGCAATATTCTTTTCATAGAACATAATAACGTTCAAGAAATTTCTAAATTAAAAATGTAATAAGGAATTTATCATATGGATCACGACGAAATATCACAAGCTCTCCTTTATCACTTTCAATATGCTGAGCTCCAATATAATTAATAAATATTATTACATCTAAAACGTTACATAGGTCGCTTAAGATTTCGTAATTAGCAGTCATCATCAACAACAATATCATGAGATATTCCTGTTAATATATGCGTAGTTAAAACTGAAAATAATTACAAAAGTTTATTTAAGTTTTTTTCGTTAAATTTAAGAACCAAACCCAAGAATAACTATTACTAAAGGGTGGTCCAACCATAATGCACGATGTTAATTGTGAGTCACACCTTAACGTCAAGTTTTTTGCCCAACTTAATTTGACATTTCTTTGTTTCAGTGTTTGACAAATTCAACCATGTGGAGGTACACAATTGAGCAGCGCGTTAAGATTGTTGAAGCCTTTTACGAAAATGGGCGTTCAAATCAAAATGCATTTCGTGCACTTCGTGACTCTTTTGGTCAGCATAATCGACCAAAAGTGTCCACAATCGGGAGAATTGTGCGCAAATTTCAGCAAACCGGGTCTGTAGGAAATGTGAAAATACCTGTGCATGCTCGCCCAGTTCGTTCTGCGGAAAACATTGCTATTGTTCGCGATAGTGTAGCATAAGAGCCGTCAACCTCGACTTGTCGTCGTGCCCAACAATTGAACATCTCACGAACATCACTGATGCAAATTTTGAATAAAGATTTGAATTTACACGCTTACAAGGTTCAATTGACTCAAGAGCTGAAGCCTTCTGACCATTTCAAGCGTCGTCAATACGCCGAATGGTTAGTTGAACAGACAGAAGTGAATGGTGACTTTACAAAGAAAATCATCTTCAGCGACGAGGCACACTTTCACCTCAGTGGATTCGTTAACAAGCAGAATTGCCGCATTTGGGCAAATGAGAATCCACGAGTGATTGCTAAAAAGCCGATGCATCCACAAAGAGTGACTGTTTGGTGCGGTTTACGGGCTGGCGGCGTCATCGGGCCGTACTATTTCGAAAATGAGGTCGGCCAAGCAGTTACAGTGAATGGTGTTCGCTATCGCGAGATTATAACGGACTTCTTGTGGCCAGAAATTGAGAATATGGACCTGGACGATATGTGGTTCCAACAGGATGGTGCCACTTGCCACACAGCCAACGAAACAATGGCACTTTTGTGCGAGAAATTCAATGGCCGTGTTATCTCACGTCGTGGCGATGTTAATTGGCCGCCACGATCATGTGATTTGACACCGTTGGACTTCTTTCTTTGGGGATATTTAAAAGAAAAAGTGTATGTCAATAAGCCAAGAACAATTCAAGAGCTAAAGAATGAGATAATTCGGCACATTAACGACATTGAACCTCAATTATGTCTCAGAGTCATTGAAAATATGGACCATCGGATAAAGGTATGTCACCGAAGCCGTGGCGAGCATTTGGCCGATATTTTGTTTCACACATAATTGTCATAGATCCTTCTATCATAATAAAAAATATTAAGATAATTCTCTGAAAACTTTTTGTTTTATTTACAATTAACATCGTGCGTTTTGGTTGGACCACCTTTTACATATTTGCTGTAACTAAATATTTATTTACAGTTGGTAATCACAAGTTAAATAACTTTTCTTGAAATACGAAAAAGGATATAGATACAAAAATGTGAGGTAAAAGATATAAAAAAAAATAGGATTATGAAAGAAATATTAATAAGACCATTCAAAGTAAGACCGGTTAACTGGTTTCAAACCATTTGCGACAACTTGAGAGAACCTGAGAGTGGTTTTCACAATAATGGTGTCGTAAATACGCATAACACCCATAATTGGTCAAAAGAAACGTCCCGTCGGATTCAGAAAACGCAAACAATTAAGGAGATAAATGTTTGAGGAGCATTAGTTAATGATCTTTTAATTGGGCCACACATTTATTAAGGTACTTTAACAACAGAAATGTAGCTGGAATTTCTTATAAATATGTTGCCGGAACTTATATAGAAGATAGTTGTTTGGAGGAACGGAATTTAGAAATCTGGTAATAAAATGATGTTCTTCCCCAAAGTGCACAAGTCGTCATTAAGAATTTAAATAACGTATTTTAAGACAGATGCAGATAATACGGATTCGATTAATTGGCCTGCTAGATGCCCAGACCTGCCGTAACTAGATTTCTTCTTGTACGATTATCTCAAAGATCCCGTATATCAAATTTGATCTTTGAATTTGAACATGAACGTAAAATACAGAATTCATGAGATATGTCGCCGTATTACATCAGCTATGCTTCGCACTACGCCTAAGGAACTATTATGACGTTTGAAGCTCATGTGGAGCGTGCAGGAGATTTCCAATATTTCTTGTAATTTCATTTCAGTCGTTACTGGTAGTAGCATAAAAAATGTGTCTATTTTTAATTTTAAAATATATATCAGTTACTTAACTTATTTATAAAATATGAAATACCAGTATTATTTATATCATGTATGAAACTGATGGAGAGATTTTTTTAAACCACGTTTTGAGGTATAACAATATCAATGTTTATTTAACAATAATGCTTTCTCGTATAGAGAAATGTAATTAAATATAATAAGTACGTTATACTTCTGTGCTGAGAATGAAGTGAGGATCACTTTTTAGTATAAAGTAATGATGCAATTTGAAAACAAAAAGATGGGGGGTGGTTTCATAAGGGTTGAAAATAGAAAGAAGGTTTTAAGTTTGTAATCAGCAAGGTATTTTTATAGAATTCAAAATAGGTTGTAGTTCATCATTTTATCTGTTCAATTAACAGAACTATTGACTGTAAAATATATTTTAGGGCACTCTGTATAGCTTACAGGTATATTGCAGTATATCATATATAACTAATACATATATCCTGTAAATTGAGTTGCATTAAAATTCGCAAATATTGCAATTTATTTAACAATACACACAGAGACGTACCTATACACACCGCATACTATATAACGATCCCTCGAAGAGCAATAGGGGGTTGGTCTTTGCTATCTATATACCTATAACGGTCTTTGTATAGAGAAAAGCCGTAGATCAATATTGAGTGCATGCCTCCAGAGCAAACGAACAGACACTTAAATAAATCATGGAGTTATTTCTCTTTACATACAAACATGTCCAAAGAAAGATTACAATAACAGGAATATTCTGTACACAATGCGAGCTGACTGACGCGGATGTGCATCCAAAATACACATGTACTATTCGTTTCATCGCTATTTGCCAAATAAAACACTCTCTTATCTTGCCGATAAATGGAACAGTCTACCTGAGTCTAGCCATAAAAATAAGCCACGGTGTGAGATAAGAGCCATTTGGGATTTTTTATTTGGCCAATAGCGATGAAATAAACTATATGTTTTACAAATTTAGTCAGTATGATAATTTAGAAAGAAATTTTCATAAAAAAGTCGTATGAGAATATATATACACTATTACAAAGCGATTACAAAAAGTAACTGCTAATGTTGTGCAGGGTGTCATTTGAGTTCATGTTGTAAGTTCGAAACACGCAAAAACTAATAGCTTTAAACATTCCAATTTACTTGTAAATACATTTTGCAATAAATTGTACATTTTTTGAAGTGAATACTTCTTTGGCGGCGTTCTGATATTTGACGAGAATGGAGAGTGAATTGGAAAAAATGTAACGTTTCGAGATTTCGTTACACGAGAGAGAAAAAAGATATAACGTAGAGAGAAGGAGAAAAAGAGCTATTCATTTGGTATACCTAAAACACAGGCTTCGTTACAAGACAGAGTAAACAGATATATAACATAGAGAGGAAGAGAAAGAGAGCTATACATCATATATATCAGTTTAGGCTATCCGCGTTTCCCTTTTGTGCGGTCTAGAAGATATAATATATTTCATTCACCGCTCCCTACTGGTTTACAGCCATACAGGTGCAAATGCACTTGGAAGAGGCGAAGACAAAATCCCTTTGATTCTCGGGGGAGATTTCAATGTAAATTTCGGATCCAATGATTCTTTGACGTTGATTAACTTTCTTCGAGAAACATTTGGTCTGCTTATAAATAACAATCCCAAAGAATCAACAACAAAATCCGGAACAACAATAGATGCAATTTTTACACGTTATCTAGAAAATATCGAATCACGAACATATATTTCATATTTTAGTTATCACAAACCAATCATATCAGTATTACCAATTGAACCACCAGCCGATGATAGTGTAGATAATGAATAAACCGAATATTTTTTACACAAATTTTATATTGTTATATTTCTTTTGAAATTATCCCTCTTCCTTTCTCTCTCTCTCTTTCAATCTCTCACTCTTAATCTCCCTCATTCTCTATTCTAAAGAAGTATTCACTTCTATCACGTGTACTATGCTGCACATGATATTTTTTTTTGTTTAATAAATTGATTTATTTTATACAATTTTGTAGGTTATTTACGTGCAACAATATTTGAAATAATTTGTTTACGAATTCAGTTGTGCCAGTTTATAAATATTGCAGAAACTGCTTTTCTCGCGAAAGCATCATGATCTTCAATTATAGGTTTTAATTCTTTGTGAAACTTTGCTAAATATTGTATTTTGTTTAACAATACACCGAAAGAGACCATAAAAATTACATATTATGTACCCTTGAAGCAATACGGCGTTAGTCTTTGCTATCAATATATGTATATAGAACGGTATTTTCATAAAGAAGAACGGGTGAACGGTATTTGAGATGCTCGTATATTGAGTGTATGCCTTCGGAAATATTCCGATAATCTTTGCAAAATGATAGCATGCAAGGATTTATGAAGATTGAGGATCACTGATTAAAGACCACGATGGTTTCGTGAGAACCAATTCCTGCAATATTGATAAATTGAAGAAACTGAATAGATCAACAAATTATTACAAATATTGATAATAAATAACTGACCCATAAAATAATATAAAAAAAGTCAATTCATTGAGCAAACAATGTACAATTTATTGCAAAATTTATTTGAATAAATTAGCTATTAGTTTTTTTTTTGTAGATTTTGAACTTTTAATATTAACTTAAACGACATCCTGTACTCTTTCATCGCTACATTTAGTCGTCGCTTTGTCATAGTGTACATATCCTGATACGAATTTCTTATGATAAATTTTCTCTAAACTATTTTATTGAATAAACTTATAATACATCTGTGTTTTGGATGCACATCGAATTGAATTATTTGGTTTATCCTCTATAAGAAAAAGATGGGAAAGATAAATATGTAATGAAAAGCAAGTTGCTCATTTAATAAATTTTAATATGCTTATGGTTTAAGAAAATAAATTAGTTTTTCGAGAAAATGGCGAAGTCGCCAGGTAACGGATAATTTTAGTTCTCACCACTATAAGGTTATATATATGTTACCTCGCGTGGGGATCATCAAACTGGATCTTGATCTTCAGTTAATTACCTGCTAATTATTCAGATTGTTCGCTTGTGTTGCCGTAGTTTGTTTTAAATTCACGTGGTTCCAAGAAACATTCAAAATCAAACGAATGAACACAAATTTTTCACAGTGAAATTGCGGAAGCTTAATTATGAATTACTTAATCTGAAATAGAGTTACTGCAGTTCTAATTTCTTCTTGACTTAACTGATTTATTTATCATATTACTGAATGAATACATTATTTACTTTACTTAATAATGTAATTTGATTTCAACAAGATGGGAAACCTTCCCATTACGCTAGTACTGTTCAGGATTCAAAAGATTCCCGGCTCTCAATACAGGGAACCTATTGAGTAGTCACCTAGGTTACCAGATTTAACCTGATTTCTTTCTTATGGGATTATTTAAAATCAGACGTCCTTTTTAAAAAATGAAATGCTATAACGGTGGGCTTAAAATAACAACAATAGATTAATAAAAAGTTAAAACGAAAAGGCTACATTTTATTTAAAAAATTTCAGGTTCCTGTGCCCTACACTATATATTTAAAGATGTTGATCACGGATTTCTGAAACATATGTCAAATTAAAGATGCACTTACATTTGTTTTAAAAATCAACTTTTTCTTGAGGACTCTGAAGAAGGATATCCTAGTTAAATAACAATTTGTTTTTATTGGTGTAGCTGGAATGGGAAAATCTGTCCTATAACACCATATGGTGTTGTATATGGTTACAAAATTATTATTATAAAATATTGACAAACGTTACCAATTTGACTCAGACTTATCAAAGAGAACTTCTTTGATCGTCCCAGCACTACATAAATACGAACCTACCAATACAGGCACCCCGCACTAATTTTCTACGAAATTGCTCAATTACGGACAGCAAAGTTTTAGCCCTCCTTTATTTTAGTGTTTTGTATGTATTGTTTTACTTGATAATGTATTTGAAATATTTATATTCCTTTTGTTGCCATACATTAAAAAAATATTATTAATTTATATGGATTTTAGATTAATCTCCTTAAAATTTGAAGTTTTAGATGGCAATAAACATTATTATTGTTAATAACTTTTTTAAACTATTGCACACGGAGAAATCGACCTTGTTTCCCCTAAAGTCGAGGGGAAGCTTACACATATAGGCGAGGACAAACATTTCCATACTCAGGGAGAGATGTCAAGCTCCCCCCGTTGAGACTCGAACCTCAGTATACAATAACACCCACAATACTGAGTACAGTCCCCCACCTCGGACAACAGTATGAATGACATTGTTGCAACCACCTCTATAGGAGAATATGATAAGTTACCCATCCACGTAGTGATGCTGTGCTTTTATTATATCTGTGTTGTAAAACTGGCCTGCTCATCGTATTCTCTATGTAGTATATCAGATAATTGTTTACAGATAGTGGAATAGCAGTAGTATTTGACCGCTTTGAGTAGCTTTTATAAGTTACAAAAACCATAATTAAAATATTCTAGGAGATTTAATGAATAAGTTTTTTATAATTTATCCAAATCTGTAGAAAAATACAGGGTGATAGGTACTGATGTACTATATGATTTGCAATGGACTAATTCAAAATTACAAATTATAGCATGTCCAAGTAAAAACAAGTTGTCAAAATTACGTTAAATTTCTTACTCTTACCGTGAACTTACTGTATGTATAATAGAACTGGTATAAATTTTCAGACTATCGGGTAGCAGTTACATAAGATGAAAAAAAACTAAAACAGAAATATATTTTCTTTAACAAACAAAACTACGTGAAGATAATACTGTACATAGGAAATAAAACGTTTCTTCGGCATAAAAGTGATAAAAACTTCCGCAATTTCAAAATTCACCATGAAACAGGCTCGACTATCTTTTTAGTACAGGTAATTTCTCTTCATCAAACTCGAAAAGCTTTTATTTTACCGTTTCTTATTGTATATTCCAAAAAAAAAAAAAAATCGTTAACGCTTCATATAACAATTTAATACATCGTTTGAATTTTATGGCGCTCAACAGCGGTATTTATTTTTTCGTACAAGTTTTTTATCGACTAATTCTGTCTGTTCAGAATAGGATCAGCCAAGGGAACTGCATTTGTTCAGTCAGTGATAAATAGTACGTTTATAAAAGCTTAAATCCATCTTTTTTATGTCGGTTGCCTGAATCTTTACAGCATATTTAAAGCTTTAAACATTTCCGATGTTTAAATAAATAAGTAAATTATTAAACGTTATTTTACCTTCCCAAAGTATTAATTTGCAAACAAATTTATGCAATAAAAATCTATTTCAATATTCATTACTTTAATTTTTATCAAACAATGTTACTGCACAATATACTGTAAAAACGCCTTTTTGAACGTTCAAAAGTTAATATGTTCCTTATAGAAGAATAAACATAATATCGATTAGAGAAAACCCATGTTGATGACGCTGACAATTGTATTAATTTCTATACAAAATACTATTTAGTCTAAATAGTCAAAATAATCTCACTCCAACTAGTCATTCTTTCCAAATGTTCACATTTTTTATGTATTATTTATGTTGTCTTTGTTATGCGTAAAAGCACATCACTGTATCATGAGTGTACGAAATGAGCGGACGAAACACCTGACATATACTACTTTATTTAATCGTTAATGTTCTCGTATACTGTATGGGAGCAAATGGTGTGTAGCTTTTGTCTGATAGGGACCAAATAGATAAAATCATAGTTAATGTGACCAAAAGTACTTCCTTAAACGTAAACATTGCTGCTGAACAAGCGTTTTTGGATCACACTGTAAGGGTATTTTCTGACGTTTATTTTGAGATTTATGTATTTTTGTTATCTGCATCTCTGTTATATTAACATCATTTGAGTGGTTCTTACATACATGGAAATGACCCACTCTATTAAACTATATTAAACATAAAACTATAGGTATATAAATTCATATTCGATTGTAACGTACCAGTACTAGTTTAAATCTGATATTTGTAGTGCCGTTATATTATGTCCTATAATTTAACGTGCAATGTTTTGATATTTGCATTTACGTTGGTATTACTTTATTTTTATTAGCTTTGCTTTTAGCTTTACACCTTGAGGTTACAGATTACAACCATAATTTAAATCACATAAATATATTAAAGTATTAAATAGTCCGTGCCAAACAGGAGCTTCAAGAACATAAACTACTAACATCAAATAATTACTGTGATCTATGATATAATTGCTCCAGTTTAATTTGAACATTTCAGAATGGTTATATTGAGAGAGTTGTGACTAGGTTAGAGACTATTGTAACCGATTAACTTTGAAAGAGCGTCATTTTTTATCACTTTCGTAATGTAGGACTCAAGATACATTAGTATACAAAAGAATAGTTAATTTTTGTTAAAAACATTTTCATGTTTTCAGCTTTTAACACATTATCCTGGATAGACTCACACAATCAAACGTCAATCTACCGTAATCGCGTATCGAACATGTTTATAGTAGATGGATGCATAATAGCTCGCTGCAGAAAAAGTATTCTGACTGATTAAAGTGGGTTGAGAGTTTTTAATTACACCATCGCAGTGAGCATAAGCGCACTTTATTCTATAAAGGCCCATTCACACCATACAAAACGTCAACGTAATGTCACATACAAGTAATGTGTCGTATTTGTTATTCACACTACTGTCGACGTCACATACGTATTGCCAGTTCAGTTTAATTATGCCACCATTTAGCATCAGAAAATTGGCAATGATTGTTTGCACTTATTTTAGATGAAAAAAAGTAAACGCTATGTAAATAAACAGTTTTCAAACTTTAAAACGGACTTTTCCGCACGTAGAACATCTCTATCTCGAAATTGAATGGCCGAGAAAAAATAAACCAACACATAAATGCAGAATATGTGTTTTATGCGACAGCTTTACTTCTTTCAAGTAGTCCGCCGTCGTGCTTTCTCATGACCTATGGACAGGGTGGGGTGTGTCCTATCCACCTCAAAATCAATAGATGTCATCTGGTAAACGTCCCTAATCAGAATCCGTCGAAACCCGATCGATCCGACACAATTTAATTGAGTGGAAGTGCTAAAAAAATTCTCAAATAGTCCACCACTGTGCTTTCTCATGACCCATCAACATGGTAGAGTGTGTTCTATCCACCTCAAAATCAATAGGTGTCGTCTGGGAGATGTCCCCGATCAGAATCAGTCAAAACCCGATCAATCCGACACGATTTAGTTGGGTTTAGTTGAAATTTTATTAATGCTGACGACAACAACACACACACACACACACACACACACGCAGAATTGTTTAAAAACCTTTTTTTTTTGGATTTTAGGCCAAAAAACGAAAAATAAACCATAGAAAAAACTTTTTTTTACACGATTACATTACTTTTCCGCGTATAGTTGTGCAGAAAAGTAAAAAGGTTGTGGATAAAAAAGATAAATGAGGAATTTCATAGTAGAGTATCATACATCATTTCTTGACCTAATAGCCGATGAAATTTCTTTCTACAAATATTTTTGGATAAATTAAAATTAATTTACGTACTTTTGATCAAAATTGAAACACATACAAAAACAAGAAATTACATTTTGACGAATAATCAAATATCAAGGTTACAACTCCTCAAATATGTGCACTTTTTCTATAAGAAGTTCATCGTCTATAATGGTGATCGGTACATGACAAATGAACTACACTATTAGAAGCTCTGCGATGTGTCAAGGAACGGAACGTAAAAACCTCGTAAGATCGATTTAAAAAAAATCAAGGTTTTTGTTGTTTTGAATAGAAGGATCCAGCAGAGACAACTAGATACTGTTTTATAAGCTTTTAGCACGCCAACGTGCCCCTATCGGCAGTTATAATAACTCGGAAAGGTTCTAGATGGGTTGTAAAACCTTGTATGTCAACAAAACACCATATGCTTTCGAGATTCCTTCGGTGAATTTAAAAATATGCACCTTTCTATTTATAGACCGCATAAGACCAATGTGATATTTATACGAGCTACAAAGAGGAAAATATTTGAAATAATATATATGTATGAGAATGATCGAGAAAGAACACAAAATGCTAGAAAGGAAAAGTGACAATTGTGAAAAATATTGTTTTTACTATGAATTTGGAAGGACTATTTTAAGCGCGTACCTAAAGCCCTCGGCTTTTTATTATAAAATGAAGTGGCCTGTTTACTATTTTCCTATTTTTAACAATAAATCAAGGATATGACTTGCTGTTTATGACATGAGAGAGAGGGCGCAGTTTCCTCTAATAGATTTACAACTATTGTAACAAATTTCATAAGTGATCTGCAACTGGAAAAGAGTTAAAACATTATTTTATGTAAATTTAGCTAATTCACTAGTTTTTTCTTTTTTATGTCAGCATCTTCAAGGACCTTTTGCACGGGTTTCATCGTGGAATGGAATAGATCCATGTTCAACTCCTCAAATTTGGCCCTGGTGAGAGCTTCTGAGAAATCTTCACCTTCGAAGAATCAATGCTGACCTGGTCACTGGACGACAGCGTCCTCTTCGCCATGTCTATCTCACATCTCAATTTCTGCACTGCCCTGTTATTTTTCCTGATATATTTGCCCTTCTTCTTCTTGTACAATTTAATGAAGTGATCCATGACTCTTTGATCAAAGTCATGGTGAAAGTCCGGTCAAAGGATCGGAATTTGCGAAAAAAAAAATTTACAGCCGAGGAGATTACCTGTACAACGAAAAATGATGATATTTGAGTCAACAACTTAATGTCACCATTATCCAGAAATATTTGGAGAAAGAAATTTGATCATACCCAAATGGAGCGTGCCTACATTCACTCTCTTGTGGAAAAAATCTTAAAAATAAAGCACCTATACTCTGACTGGGTATATCGATATGATTCATGGTGCCAGAAAAAATCCTCGTCCTTATGTCGTTTTCTCCGAGACTACAGTCAGTTGAAAACTTTATGAAACAATCAATCAATTAGGCCCAAATTAAAAATTGGAAATCAAACAATTAACGAAATTCGTGTTCTCAAATACTGACCAAATAATAAATTAGTTTAAAATTTTAAAATAAAGGAATTTCGATGGTAAGAAGATAAAAAAGGTGAACTCAGCCCACAGGTTGTTATCGTTGTAATTAACTAACACTAACAAATTTAATCATTTGCAACAGTTAAGAAATGTTATGGCTCAGGCTACCGTTATTTTATGTAGTCTACCGACATTAGGTTTTTCCTTGTTCATTAAATGTGTATGATTTTTGATACCAGTATCGTCGTACTGTTCTTCTGTTAATGTTTATCTTGATTTTTCATTTTAGATGGCTGCAGAGTACTTTTTCTTTGCAGTATAATATTAATGTTCAACGTTCTACGTTAATATTCCAGTCATCGTCTTCACAAACACAGACTCTCCCCTGAGATTTGTGGATATCGCCCTTTCATTCGTTCAGTATTCATTTGGATTATACGAATTATGAAGTTTTTTGTGAATACTATAAAAAATTGCCTGAAGTACTTCTGAGGTTTTGCAAGTTCATGAGCGCTATATTTTGCCGTAACGTTGCTGGTAGATGACTAGGCTGTTGGCGTTACGTATAGTGTGAATTGGCCTTAAATAATATCAGTAAGTCTGTCGCTAGATGAATTGAGGGAAACACATTTAATTTTTTCCTTTATAAATCAAATCACAGAAAAATATTATCCATTTTAGATAAACAGACAGTAAAATGAAATGCCATAAATGGTTGTAATCCCGTTATAATTGTGCGTTAACGAACACGAACAGGTGCCTGGAAATTTCTTGAGAATGTTGCCAATGACATACTATCGGCAACAGTCTCAAGAACTTAAAATATTGTTTATAAGTATACTTATGTAAATTTCTATTATTTCATACATTGGGGTTTTCTTCGAGGTATTATGTACGTCAACAAACTTAACGTGTCTATTTGAAATGTCCAAATTTTATCTCAAACGACCCTAATATGATTTATCGTGTCGGTCCTAATCAGGTATGGTCTAAGGACGGGTATGTAGCTGTCCAAATTGATTTATGAAGCGTTAAATCACACCGAAACTTGGAAGATTTGCTTTCCAACAATATTAACGCACTTACGATGAATCTACTTAGCATTTTTGTTTTTACTTAACAAGATGGTTCTTTAAAGACGTTCTGAAGTACACTATTTTATACAATAAGTATTTTAACATGTAACAGTAGCTTATTATTGATTTTTATATACACATTACGATAATATATATATATATATATATATATATATATATATATATATATATATATATATATATATATATATATATTATATATGCAATATATAAATATGCAATACTGATGCATGTGAAGTATATAGTGCGGGTGTAAAGGAAGGAACGAAGAAAATCGGTGTTTCTAATTTCTGAAGAAATCACCGTTACGTTACTGCGTTACTGACCAAGTTTTATTTCTGAAAGGTAATTTTTATCTCAAAGGTCATTATATTTTTTTATTTGACATCGTTTTTTACTTCATAACTTTACATTCGCCCTATAGAATTGTATGCAGGTTATTGTAGAATCATGGCGCTACGGTATAGGGCTCTTTTAGTCTGCCCCTTAAAAACCACGGGTTCTAATTTAATATAACGTGCTTTCATTTTAAAACTGTACATTGGTTCCACCGTTCGGTCCTTCTCGGAAAATTAGCCACCGCTCAGGTGGGGAGTCCGGCCGTACGCCGTGATGATCGACGACTTAGATTTCACATTTACCGTCGCATACGTGTTTGGCATTTAGACGAGTGAACTTCGTAGTAATACGTGTAATTTTAAATATATTCTTTTAATTCAAAACTTAGTAATTATGACGTACTCACTTGAGGAAAAAATTGATTTGATATCATGGTCTCTTTAAGGACATTCATTACGTACAATAAGGGACCTTTTCTCAGTCAAATATGTAAATCGTCCGATCCCTGCCTTGAACACAATATCGACAGTAGTCGAAAAGTTTAAGTCAACGGGATGCATTTTAGGTTGTAAATTCCACAAGACACCTAGAATTAACGAGGATGCTGAAATGCAGGAATTAATGGTGTGTGCAATGGTAGAAGAAGATTCAAATATTTCTATCCCAAAAATTTTCGAGGAGACTGGTTTTAGTGTGGGTAAAATTCACAAAATTTTAAAGAAAAATAAATATCATTCCTATAAATACGAAGCCCATCAAGAAATTTTCGATGAAGACCAGTACCGTAGAATGGAATTTTGTAACACGGTAATGGAACGTGCAAATGCGGATGACAATTTTATTTATAACATCGTGTTCACCGATGAATCCACGTTTCCGTTACATGGTAGGCACAATCCATCAATTCTACGGTATTGGGCTATTGAGAATCAGTATCACCTGTTAAATACAAGGACACAATATCCCGAAAAATTGAATGTTTGGGCTGGTATTTATGGGAATGATATTATTGGACCATTCTTTATTGATGGAAATTTAAATGGGGAGACTTAGTTGAATATTCTTCAAAACCAAATTGTTCCTGCATTGGCAAACATTAACCCCAATTTTGACAACGTTTGGTTCCACCATGATGGGTGTCCGGCCCATAACTCAAGAATAGTCATTGACTATTTGAATACGATATTCCCCCAAAGAATTATATCTACGAGAGGCGTAATTCAATGGCCACCAAGATCGCCAGACTTGGCCCCTAATGATTTTTTTCTTATGGGGGTATATTAAATCAAAGTTATACGGGCATCCTCATAAAAGAGCTAATAATTTAAATCAACTGAGGGCTAATATTGAAAATTTATCTCAAACTATTAGCCCTCTTATGCTGATCAACGTTCGTTCAGAATTTTACGACAGGTTGGGTTATTGTTTGGCGCAAGACGGAGGCATCTTCGAATTTTTTTTTTCTTATTCAAGGGGATATTTTTTAAGTTTTAAGAGTTTGTATTTTATTTTTAATTATTTTAAGAGAATCTATTTATTTTTAAACGTTTTATTAGAAGGCACTTTTTTTAATGCAAAACCAATTATAAAAATAATGCAAAAAAGATCATAGTTTGCTGTTAAATATGGCCAAGATATTTTTTCTTTAAATACCTTGATCATCTTTTAACAGTAAACCCATCAACATCACTTCCCACGTAAAAGTTTTTCCCCGTTACAAATACGATGTACACTCCCTCACGTGTAGAACGTAACTGTCGTAGCGCCGCTAATTATCGACACTGGACAACCTGAAGGCGGGCGTACCGTCCGGAGGGGACGCGGACATTACACGAAATCGACCGATTGACTTGCTGTTTAGTAAAAAAATGAAAGAACGGTATACTAGGTGTGTACTTTATGCGTTACATCTTACAGCAGATTTGGTTCAAAAGTGTCATCCAGATGTATATGCATTAATAACCCACAACAAAGCTATTTCTTCCAATCTTCTAAACGCGCTCAGGAATTTTATGAATAATGTTTTGGTATCCAAAAATAGCCGCCTCTTATACGAGGGAAGGAAGAGTGTTAGAGGCAGCGCTTCGTTACTCGCAAATTTTCAAAAAGAAAATGTTTAGTTGTATAGGTTGTTGCTGCAAAAATGGCTGCTCTTAGAAAGAGAGAGAGAGAGATAGAGAGAGAGAGAGAGAGAGAGAGAAATAAAAATTTCAAAATACTCAGGTGAAGGCAGATTTAAAAACTATTCATAGTATTTACGCAGAACTAATAAATGTCACAAATAAAAAAAATTATTATACTTAGGTGAATAATTACAAATAGTGTATGACGAGTAAGGTATTCATGTTCGTCGATTTTTGACAAATTTTGGCTGAAGAAAAAACATTAATTTTCATAGATGATTCAAAAAAAACATTAGGTCTGTACATCGCTGGTCTTAAACTTGTTATACCTTTGTGGACCATGGATCGTAAAGGATAAAAGGTTCGATCGATAAAAATCGGCAGCCCGGGAGAACACAGTTAGTGTACCTGGCGTAAGGCTGAAGCTACTAATTCTTTTGCAGCGTACAAGAACAAGATTCCTCTGAGTGAGACGGTATTATGTCATTAAGCCAATTTACGAGGATTTTTCCTCGGAAAATTTGCTGAAGAGGTGCTCGGGAGCTCGTACGCAAAATAACAATGAGTCAGTAAATGCGATGATTTGGACCATGGCGCCCAAATATCAGTATTCTGGTTTAATTGTTATTGAGACAGCAACTCAATTAGCTGCAATGATATTTAACAAGGGCACCTCAGTATTTTTACGAGTGTTGAATATCATGGGTGTCACCGTGTGGCCTTACGTTGAGACCTACGCTGGGACCCACAATAAGACGCGTATTAACGACGTCGAGCGCAGGGTTTCGGATGCTGCCAAAAGGGCCAGAAGTGAACAAAGGGAGTAAGCGCGGTAGAAGGGTTATGATTATGAAAAAAGGGAGGAACAATTGTATGGCCCAGGCATTGGGGATTGACGGTAAATTTACCTGCCTTTGAGTAATTAGCTTTCAAAACATTAAACGCGTTTTTCTCGAAAAGACGATTTTCAAAACGGTGTGCAAGCTTTCTCTAAAGCCATTATACCGATTGAGCTGAAACTTCGTACACATGTTCTTTAGACAGTTGGCTATCATGCAACGAGCTTAAAAAAAATGTGTACGAATTCCATTAACAATAATAGTGGAAACAACGGGTGAAAATTTGTTTTTTTTTCGAAAAAAGTTCGCCATTTTGTTAATTTTTCGAACTTTGGAAAAATATCCCGTGACACTATAGCCAATTGAATACTAATTAATTTCCAAAAAACCCGTTTCTGTTTCAGATGAACTGGCCGGCCGGAAACATGTTCATCGTTTTTGCAGGCTTCTAATGAAGTGAATATAACGATCGCCATTTTGTTTTTTTTTTCAAAAAAATGTTATTTGTAAACTAGTACTCTAGAATAACAGATATCAAAAAACCGAAATGCTTTACTTTTATTACTTTTCTCGTAATAAATTAAATAAAAACAGTAAAAAAACAGAATGCCTCATAAATCTACGTTAGTCGGACAATTATTTTAAAATCCAGAACTACAGATCATTTTTGATATCTTCGTAGCACTGAATTATTAGATTCTTGGACAGAATACTACCCGGCTACAATCACAAAGTTTACCGCTATATTCATGGGCGTAGCCAGGATTTGAACAGGGGGGCAGTGGCGGTTTTAGGATTCGGTCTTGGGAGGGGGGCGCGTGTAAATCAAGGCCGCCGTTAGGCGCCGAACTATAGTGCCGCAGACGAAAATTTTTGAAATTTTCAAGGTTACGCGTTTTCCTGACACTTCAGAATTTCAATGATAAATTCACTTTTACAAAAATATTGACTTTCATAGTAATACTTTTTGAAATTTGTTACCTCTTTGAAATAATAACAATATTTAATTTTAATGATAATAGGAATTAGAAGCTCCTTAATTGAGGTAACCATTGACTGTAATAGTTAAGCTGACTTTACATTAGCAGCAATAATGCAAAATGCAGAAGCAGAAAGAAGCAAATGCTTCTGCGCTTTTAGAAATAAATGACTGACAGTCAATAGCGTGCATTTTCTGCTGCTGCGGTTTGTATTATTGCTGCTCATGTAAAGTCAGAAGTCTGCGCCCTACATTTGCACTTGCTGCAAATGTATCAGACGCTCGGGAAATTCGAAGCGCGACGCCTGGCCAGGGGGGACACGTGCCTCCCTGCCCTCCCCCGGCTACGCCCTTGACTATATCAGAATTTCCACTAACCTAATTGCTACAGATGAAATTTAACAGATGAGCAATTGGTCTCGCTGTATAAAACGAACATAAAACACAAACGCCGAAATGGCGAAATTTGTGCACAATGGAGATGACTAACCTGCTGGATCCAGTGTAGCAGAATCTTCGCAATATGCGGGTCAGGGGGCGGTGGGGCCGTGGTGTTCTGTATAGCTGTCACCAGATTGTTGGCTGCTTCCCTAACTCCCGGGGGAGAGCTACCAAAGCCGTAGTCAGGTGAGTGAGCGTTTAATGAACCACTGTTGCCTAAAAACAAAAGAGATTTAATTCGCACGATAAAAGATAGGATTTGAATCAAATTATATCTGACGTATCTCACAGATTATCGAACTAAAATATATCAAGCATGAGAAATTTTTGAAAATCTATATATTCTTGTACCCAAGGTATAAAATTAAATATATGCAAAAATACATATTTATATATTTAAAAATATATAATATATACAGAGTGTTTGGTGCACATGGCTATAAATCTATTTTTAATTTATTTACTTTTAATTTATTTATTCAATAAAAACTTCACAAACAAAAGTAATGATAGCAAACCTTTTTTCATATTTCGTGATAAAACAAAAAATTTTAATCTTTCATTAAATTAAACTAGAACAACAATTTGGTTATTAGTAATTCCGTTAATTATTAATTTCACAAAGTATATTGACTCATTTCATCTCGATTCAGAATATTATGAATTAAACTAATCAATTTTTTATATAATTTAAAATCCTAATTGCGACAAACTCAAAAGGAAGAAATTTAATTTCTATTTCATTATTTTCATTTGTGTTTTTATTTTTACAAGAACAAGACTCTCTTTAACTTTAACCTTAGCTTTTCCACTTTTACTAGGATTTACACTATTTGGATGAAATAATAACATAATTCATATAATTGTTCATTTGGTTCCTCAAGAAACACTCTCCGTTTTAATACCATTTATAGTATGATTTATTGAGACATTTAGAAATGTAATTCGACCAGGAACATCATCACCAGTCTGACAATCAGCCAATTTAACTGCTGGACAGTTACTACTCGTAATAACTCTTTTAGGAAACACAGAACCTCAACTATATTTAGTTTTTATTAACTGTGTTATTATCACACACATTTTATTAAATGTTCTTGAATCAGCAGGTTCCATTATTCTATCACACAATGATACGGACTTCGATATACCTTTTTCTTGATCGGTCCTTTTCTTTGTCTCTCCAATTATAAATAAAATAAATAATAAATTGACAATCGATTTGATCAACTTCAACAATTCATTTATGTATTCGATAAGAGCTAAAAAAGGTGAATAGTAAATAGTGATGTCGAAAGTAAATTTTAAACTTTTACTAAACGATTTTTTATATAAAATAATGCTAAATTAATATTATCGTTGGACTGAAGTGGATTTTAAATAGTTCTAAAATGGCTATTCTAATGAGGTATCACAGTTCAGGTCACTATTTTTGTATTCTTGGCGAAGTTCCAAATTTTATTCTGTGATCATACACACAGGTGTTTTATTTAGCTCTCTTTTTTCTTGTCTACTTATAAATTATCGGTAGTATATTTTGGAAGTATAAGCATTGAATTACGAGAAAAAATTATTGAGTTTGGTTTGATCTACTACAAATTAGCAATTCCGATAATTTGGACATGGAGGCAAAGGGTACTACAAATTTATAAAAACGTAGAAATATGAAATTTCGGGCATTTGATATATAGGTCTATGGATCAAAATCTGTAACGACATTTTCTATCACCCTTTTAAAACTTTCTGTCGGTGAACAAAACATCCGGTATAATTAATATTTAATCCCTATATACATATATTGACTACATTTATACGTATTTCAGTGCTCGTTGTCTGTCTATAAATTGCTCATTTCCAGCAGACTTCTCCATTAAAAACTGCCCTCTTGTTTCTTTTTAATTGTACCCACTAAATTCTTAAGCACTTTTATATACACAGCGATGTGATAAAGTAAAAAAATATTCATCATTTTGTATAAATAATTTTTCTGAAAAATTATGAAACATGTCAACCTTATTTTTCAGGAAGAGATGGACTGGATCCATCTTCTTTCATCTGGTTCTTTTTTTGAGATTTTGCGTTGTAACGGCTTTATAGTAGTTAGCAGTTTTCTATTAACAATATATAAGATACGGAGTGTTAAAGTTAAAATTGTAAAATATGGTTATATTGAAAAATAAAAATGTTTTGTAACTACAGAGGCACGTAGTATCAGGGACCTGAAAATTATTTTGATGAAACACTAGTTTTTAACAGTAACTGAATTTTATTTTCAAAATTCAGAACGTAGTAGAAATTAGATTGGGCTTGAAAAGGTACATTACTGTCAGGTAGGATTTGTTTTTTTTTGTTGTAACCCAAAGAGAATAGTAGTGATAACAAGGGTTCAAATTGGTATAAAAAGTTTAATCAGTCATATCCACAAAGTATAGTAGGTATTATAAACAATATCAGATTATAATAATGTCGAGCTACTATGGTGATGAGTCAAAACATATAAAGGGTGGTCCAACCATAATGCACAATGTTAATTGTGAGTCACACCTTAACGTCAAGTTTTTTGCCCAACTTAATTTGACATTGCTTTGTTTCAGTGTTTGACAAATTCAACCATGGAGAGGTACACAATTGAGCAGCGCGTTATGATTGTTGAAGCCTTTTACGAAAATGGGCGTTTAAATCAAAATGAATTTCGTGCACTTCGTGACGTTTTTGATCAGCATAATCGACCAAATGTGTCCACAATCGGGAGAATTGTGTGCAAACTTCAGTAAACCGGGTCTGTAGGAAATGTGAAAACACCTGTGCATGCTCACCCAGTTAGTTCTACGGAAAACATTGCTGTTGTTCGCGATAGTGTAGCAGAAGAGCCGTCAACCTCGACTCGTCGTGCCCAACAATTGAACATCTCACGAACATCACTGATGCGAATTTTGAATAAATATTTGAATTTACACGCTTACAAGGTTCAATCGACTCAAGATCTGAAGCCTACTGACCATTTCAAGCGTCGTCAATACGCCGAATGGTTGGTTGAACAGACAGAAGTGAATGGTGACTTTACAAAGAAAATCATCTTCAGCGACGAGGCACACTTTCACCTCAGTGAATTCGTTAATAAGCAGAATTGCCGCATTTGGGCAAATGAGAATCCACGAGTAATTGTTGAAAAGCCGATGCATCCACAAAGAGTGACTGTTTGGTGCGGTTTATGAGCTGGCGGCGTCATCGGGCCGTACTTGTTCGAAAATGAGATCGGCCAAGCAGTTACCATGAATGGTGTTCGCTATCGCGAGATGATAACGGACTTCTTGTGGCCAGAAATTGAACAATAGCACTTTTGCGCGAGAAATTCAATGGCCGTGTTATCTCACGTCGTGGCGATGTTAATTGGCCGCCACGATCATGTGATTTGACACCGTTGGACTTCTTTCTTTGGGGATATTTAAAAGAAAAAGTGTACGTCAATAAGCCAAGAATAATTCAAGAGCTAAAGGATGAGATAATTCGGCACATTAACAACATTGAACCTCAATTATGTCTCAGAGTCATTGAAAATATGGACCATCGGATAGAGGTATGCCACCGAAGCCGTGGTGAGCATTTGGCCGATATTTTGTTTCACACATAATTGTCATAGATCCTTCTATCATAATAAAAAATATTAAGATAATTCTCTGAAAACTTTTTGTTTTATTTACAATTAACATGGACCACCTTTTACTATTCATTTCATCGCTATTTGCCAAATAAAAAACTCTCTTATCTTGTCGATAAACGGAACAGTCTATCTGAGCCTACCCATAAAAACAAGCCACGGTATGTTTTCAGATTTTTTATTTGGCAAATAGCGATGAAATAAACTATATGTTGTGCGCGCAAGAATATCTTTCCAACAAAGAAAAAATAAATGGACTAGAAATTCTTCATGTTCACCAAGTCCAACAGAGAACTGCTGAATGTTTTGGGATAAGTATCAGAACAATACAAAGAGTAACCAATTAGTATCAGAGCAATACCGAGAAACGATTCTTCTGGGACTGTGGGTCGAAAAAAATTAACCTCGATGGATTTCTACAAGATATTCTTCTTAAGAAGGGGTTTTAAGAAGGATATCTTCTTTTATTTAAGAAACAATTTCGAATTATTAAAGAGGTATATTATAAAGTTAGAACTGACGCATATGATTTATTTGAATTATCCATATCAACATATAGCCTCTGTATATATGACTTTAGCAGAACAGAGTTGATATGACGTCAAAAAATATAGAGAGTGCCTATAATACTGATGCAAAGTGGCGTGGTGCTGATTATAGATTTGGTTGGATTAAACACGTTCAACCCCAAGCACAAAGGAGGAGTGCTAGATATGAATGAATACAGACTTAGAATTAACCGTGTGTCTGGGCGACAAAGACTAATAATTCTACACATTAGGAATGGAAATCAATGAATTTGTTTCGTATCCTCTGCAGTATCAGTAATTGTAATAGATCATGTATGTTAAATCCAAATTTTAGACATCCAACTATGATGTGGAGGAAATAAGTTGCTGAGTGGATGTCCAACCGCCAAGTACCTTTATCAAACAGAATAACCGCTTTTGAATAGTTGACTAAGGTAAGACTTTTACAACTACAGTACATATTGATTAAAAAAAAAAAACGTTATTACTATTATTCCTAGGAGATAACGTTTCATGGCTGCCTGTGATTTATTGTGAGTTTATTAGAATTGATCTTATATGAACATATACGAAGTCAGGTAGCTAAGCGAAATACGATAATTAAAATCACTGATGTGCTACGATTATGCGAAGATACTATAGCGATTATTCCCATAGAAGATACTATAGTAGATATTCCTATAGTAGTATTGAAAAAGTGTGTAACACATGTAAAAAAAAGAGCAAAGCTATAGTGAAAACGACCATCCTGTATATGTTGCTGTAGAGCCTCCAATAATTAATCTTGAAGAGGATGAAGAGACACTTCAGTATCTGACAAAAAAGGTGTTGATACAGATAACAAAATAATGTAATTTGAAAACTTATTTTTAATGTACATGAGCGTTTTATATCGTAAATATACGATATACTTGTAATATTTTCTTAATAACTCAAAAATACTAAACACGCAAAATAAGGTTCATTTAATAACTCATTAAACTGTGAAGACATTTTACTAGTTAGTTTTAAAGAAATTAATTGACAACTGGCAAATTAGGTGTCATTTTTCTACATTATCATTGAATATTTAAAAAACTATACAACGTATTTTCATAAAATTTCAGCACGCTATACGAAACATTTTAAGTAGTAAATTCATCAGGAGATTGTCTAATTTGAAATTCAGATTTATTTTCTCGTGGATCTTTAACACCGACTTCCACAGTTTTCCACAAAATACCAAAACACTATATACTACACCCGACGCGCGTTTCGCCAACAAAGTTTCCATCATCTCGAGATTATTAAAACTAATTTTACGCTATCAATAGTTAGCTTAGCTTATAATTATGTAGATGTTTAAATAGAGCCACCACACTACAGCTATTCAATTTCTGTTGGATAAAATAACGAAGAATCTCATAATAAGTAACAAAAAAACAAATTAATTTACACCCCAATCGCAGCCGTAATTGAGTAGAGAACCTTTTTTTACTTATATCGATCCATTCTATGCCATAGGAGATAAAAGCAGGAACAAATGTAGCTTGTATCTCGGAGGCGGCTGGAGTGTTATTTGCTTTTGCGGCAAATTTCAATATATACTTGTACTTTACGTCCCTTGGCACGTCACTAGAAAATTCCTAAATATTACTCTGGTTATTTTACTGTTTCGTCTTCTACCCGTAGAAACGTAACAGGCATATGCGGATATATAGTTTTACCAATGGAAATAAATCAAAGCCTTCATTCGCAACATGTTGCAGCAACGTCTAGGATAATAAATCACTTCCTGCAATAAGCCGAACATTTAATTGGCGTGGTGGTTCTAAAATAGGTCGAATTTAAAATGCCCTTTATAAAGCAAGAGTATGATTAAACATAGCAATGCTGTCCAATTTTCTACCCTAGATGTCTTGTTACTACTGTGAGAAAACGGAAAAAGAATATATGAAACCGTTTTATCTTTTATAACATTACATACGAGCCCACGCTCGTAATAGTTCGGCCACTCATAATTTTACATTTAAATAAAAGTAATAACACTCTCAAACTATAAAAATATTATTAAAGAAAAATATTGGTAACAGAGAGTACATATAAAGTTTTAATTTAAATACGATGAAATATTACTGCGTTATGATGTGTCAATGACAAGCTTGTTAATAAAAAAAACATTAAAATTCGCGGTTCAGAATAGTTCGGCCAGTTGCTGAAATACATAATAGGTTAAACGTTTGTAGCGTTTTAAAACAAAATAGAATCTCAACTGTTGTAAAAGTGAAACGGATATTATAATATGTGTTTTGAATGCACCTGATAAAATTTTCTAAAAAAAATTAAGTGACGATATTCGAAAATCAATCGGTAATTCTCATAAACACGAAATTTCACCTCGGAAAATATCTGCTACGTATTCGCTGCTTAAATCTACAGTGCAAGGCGTTATCAACTTGTATATAAAATTGGATGCACAGCCCAAAAGAAGAAAACTGGTCGATTATCCCAAATTTCATGCTTAAATCAACATTCTTTGTATATATAATATGTATATATAATTTGTATATGTAATATAAAGAGGATTGTAACAACAAACCGACCATCCAGTGCAATAGAAATTATGGTACTATGGAGGCAAACCATTGGAAAACATATTTTTGTATCCACAATTAAATGTTCAATGAAGAAAATAGGATACAAATTCTACAAGGTAAAGATTGATTCTTTAGATTTTACTTTTGAACTTACCGGTTTCTCCTTCAGGCAAAAGAAAAGCCATTATTAACTAAACAACAGAAAACAATCGGTTCTGGTAAACTAGAGAACATAGGCACTGGACTTTACAACAGTGGCACCAGGTAATTTGGAGTGACGAATCCAAATTTGAAATCTGTTTAGGTGATACCAGAAAACGTATGCTAAAAACCCCACCGGAAACTTATCATCCTGACTGTTTGGTCAGAAAAGTGAAGTTCTCGGCGTCTGTTATGATCTGGGGGGTGTATGCGTGGTATGGGCATAGGAAAATTCCATTTCGGAGACTGTGACAGTAGAAAATATAAAAAAAATTTGACAGACAGTTTATTTCCGCCATTACAATATGTCAAGGCACTGACGCACAGTACATTTTCCAGCAGTATGGTGCTGCGTGTCACATAGCAAAAACTGTCAAAGCTTGGTTTACAGAACATAATGCCCCTGTTATGGAATGGCCCTCTAGCAGTCGAGACCTCTTGCCAATAGAAACATAAAATAGGGGCATAAAATGAAAGAGCAGCTGCGCAAATACCCGTTCTGTTAACGATCTACATATCAAATTGCAAGAAATTTGGGACAGCATGCTTCCTGAAAAGTGCGCTAAGCTTGTAGATACAGTGCCTGCCAGAATTAAAGCTGTTATAAAGGTGATGTAGCACAGTGTTGACGAAGCGGCCAAACTATTCTGAACAGCGAATCTCAATGTTTTTTATTAACAAACTTGTCACTGACAGAACATAACGTAGTAATATTTCATATTTAGATTAAAAGTTTCTACCTTGTTTCTGTTACCAATATTTTTCTTTCATAAAATAGTTTTGAAAGTGCTTATTGTGAGCCTGGGTTCGTATATATTACTGCAAGGAAGGAACTATTTTACTACACTTTCTTTAGTTTGAAAGTTATCGGCAAAAATGTGTTGACAAAATAGACGAACTTCAAGCAACATGTGTAATAATGAGTCTTCCAGTAATAAATTTCATTTTAAATTAATAAAAAGACAAGTAATTTTTATTTTTAAGTGATATTTGTATTTAAACACAAAGTACTATGCAATTAACAGTGGAAGAAAATATCTTCGAAAGGCTTTTGTTGCAAATGGTCTATGTATGAGGGGTATTCTAGTCCATAATCTAGAAAAAATAGATTTGCATATGTATTCTTAAAGTTCCTTTAAGAATACGACTTCCAAAGGAAATTTAACAAAACTAAATATTTAATAATAATAATATTTTTAGCTATTTTAGTGGCCATTATTTGTCTCCTAATCGCGGCGATTACCTTAAATTTATGTTCAAAACTTTAAACGTATTTTTCTCAAAACTACTTTTTTCGACCTGGTTGACAATATCTCAAGTTCTATCCCACCGATCGATTTCAAATTTGGCACGGACCTTAAGCATATGACTCTCTATCATCCCAATGATTATTATATCAAAATATTTTTTTTATTTTAAAAAATTCAAAACTTCGAAAAATGATGGGTAATTTTTTTTTTCAAACAGCCGCCATTTTGCGATTTTTTTTCTTCTTTGGTACCAATGATGGTACGACATTCTTCCTAATTAAAAATCTACTTTTAAATTTTGTTTCAGGTGAACCGATGGTTGGAAATCATATCAACCAGCCCTCAACCAGCCTTCAACCCCTTTGTTACCCTCATCATTGGCAGCTCATAACTGTTTTAATTTTCTTTTCATCGATTTTTTATATCCTCATAATATCAATAAATAATGTTAAATGTTGTGAAGAAATGGTTAGTAATAATATTTTATATATTCTTTTATCAAGCTCGAAAAAACCATAATTTAGGCCTATAGACTAGAATGACCCCTTAAGGAAGTTTTCTATAACTTAATGTTAGTATTGACGTATCTTCCACATAACTGCAGTAGAAATAAATCCAGCTATCAAGTCATATGACCTAGGTGATCAATTGAAGTTTTTGTGGCACGAAATGTCATGTGGAGAAAACTGTTTAAGTAATAAGACTAAGGTTTCATGACTTGTATGGTATGTGGCCATATTCTATTGAAAATAAAAGTCTTTCAGATCGAGTTCTTTAATTATTGTAGAACCAAAAAGTCAGTCAGCATATTTCTGTGTCGCAATACTTTGACTGTAACGACAACATCGGCTATTCGACAATCACTCTTGGATTTTCAGAGCCTCAGATGCCTAATTCTGCTTATTGACGTGACCCTGAAAGTCGAAATGGGCTTTATCACTAAAAATGATTTTCTTCAAAAAAATCAACCCGTTATATTTCCAACACCCACTCAGAGAAGGTACGGCGTTGTGCATGGTCCTTCGGCTTCAAACCTTGCGTCAATTGGACTTTGTAAAGATGCAGGCATGCCTAGATCTTTGTACAAAATGCGGTGCATACTGGTTTGTGAAATTCTGCGAACGTCTTGCAATGGAGAGATTAGAGTTTTCCGTCACACTTACATACAGAACACTGACTGGGGATATCTGGTTCACGAATGAATCCAGGGCTGGGGTTGGAGTATAAATCGTAATAGAAGAGAGTACTCAAGAGTATTCTACAGCGTTTGGACAGCGCAACGGCTGTCCATATGCTCCGACGGCATGAAGACCTCGAATACTTCAGAGACTCCAGAAGAAAAATCATGGCTTGTGAAGGAATAAAGAGATGTAGTAGATACACTAGATCCAGGTGTAACAAGCTGACGTTGATCTGGGTGCCGGGCGATATTAGTCTCGGGGGCAACGAGAAGGCGGAAGTATTGGCCAGGGAAGGAACCGAGAGGAGCTTAATGAGATCTGAACCAGCGGCCAGGATTACACACTACCTCGGCATGAGGGTAATCCAGGAATGGTTGAAGATTGAAAGACGGAATCGCTGGCCGAATACCCAGGGATGCAAGCAGGCTAAGCTGCTGCTGAGTTTAACACCTAGCAGCGATTCGACGGCAAATCTCCTGAGGGGTGATTGGAAGAGTGTCCGGGAACTCACGGGGTTCTTAACAGAACATTAACAACTATCAAGTTGTTAGTGTTATCAAGCAAGATTGGCTTGAGTGCCAACAAGGAATGCAAATACTGCGGAGGGGAGGTTGGGACTTCTAAGCATTAGTTATATCATTGCCCAGCTTTAGCATGCCGTAAGCATCTCGCGTTTAAGTTTATTTTGTTTGGACCAAAGCGACATGAGAAATATCGGCCTGGAGAGGATATTGAGCTTTTGGAAGAAAACCACATCCGTACTCCCGCACTGATTTCTTTTCAGGGGGATACAATACTCAGTATTTCAGTATTTCAGGGCTTCACAGCTCTGCTCAGAAAACTAAACCTAAACTACCTAATCTACCTGACCAAGTACGAGTTATGTTCTTAACATCACTAATCTGGCTCGAACATTCAAATTTAGTTACTAAATTCACAGTTGCTGTACGAGAAGGTGAATTTCTGCGATCAAAACTGGTACGGATTTTGCGAATTGTTTCCGCGGAATTTTCTCCATATTTATAGTGAATTTTTACTATTTCTAAGTGTTGCTCAGAGAAATATTGATGCATCTTTATTAATCGCGTTGTTCAATTTTGACAGCAGCTCCATCTGTAACAGGTAAAAAATGGCGCGAGATGTAAAATGAGACCTCTTAATAGAAGACCCTTTAGAAGTCTATGTTTGTTATGTTATTATGAAGCCTATGTTAAGTCTAAAGTTTTGTTCAATAAGTAGCATTTTATGGTGTTGGCGGGAGAGAAACGCCATGAACGAAATTGAAAAACCAAATACCCAAATATATGTATATCGCGAACATATGTATGTACTTACACCATTTATTTTTCAACATTAACAACAGAAACATTGATTTTTTATATAAAACTGGCGTAAAAGCAAAACGAAGCAACATGATGAACCAAACATACTAGGAATACATAGTACATATTACAAGTTAACAAGTTAACAATGCCCTTCCACCGAAACCCAACACCTTTGTACAATCTGATAGAGCCAAGAAATCAAGATTGAGATTGAGTCGTTTTTCGAAGGTGAAGATTTATCAGAAATTCTCACCATGGCCAAATCTGAGTAATTGAACATGGATCTATTCCGTTCCATGATGAAATCCGTGTAAAAAGTCCTTGAAAATCAATAAACCAATAAATTCAAATAAATAACAAACCGGTAAGTGTTTTATAAATAAATCAAAAACCAGTAACTATCCTCGGGTAACTCGGCCGCAGCTGAGACGCCATCACATAGACTAGATATATTTAAATCGATGTAGATACAAACAATTAGGTTTGACAGCGCATGTGAGAAAATTTAAATGGGAATTTCCTGATACATTATATGACGGATCAAAAATGTTTGGTTTATAATCGCTACAAGAAAAAACGGGAAACGCCCCTTAAAAAAATATATAAAATGTTGAAAACTAAAGGAGTTACATGCAGCACACGGTACCACCCGGCGTTACTTCACATATTTTCCCTAGTGTAATATTAGATAACCTTAAATAGTCCACTTTGTACGTGGCTTAGCTAATAATATTCAATTGAAAATCAATGCGCGACATACCTGGATAACTTATCGACGTTGGTTCAGTAGGTTTAAATAATTTATAGCTACCTAATAGCGATACTCAGTTGTCTCCCACCTGGCTGACGACTAAACTAAGACCACTACTAATATCTCAAATTCACTTTAAAATCGCGTATTCCACGGTCTCTCAAAGCCAACGGGAGGAATGTTTATGTATATAATTGGTTTAAAATTCAAATTTTGTCGCAAAACAGGCGGAAAAGCAGAAGAGATAAGACGGAGAAGATGGGGACCAAATGAAAATCTCTTTAATAAAGTTGGGCTTGAACAGGCTCTTCCTCTAACATTTATTTGTATTCAGAGAGAGTTTCCTGGCACGATGATCAAGTTAACTACTATTTATTCATTCCACCGGATGATCTTCGGAATATCCGCGAATAATTTGCAACAAAGTTGAACTCCGAGAGTCCCGCAGCGACAGCCCCGGCTAATTCGATTAGACAGGGCGTGATGATTGAATTCAGCGCCTTCAAGTTTGACCGTATAATCACACCTCAATTTATCTACATACATAAATTATTCAACACAGTCGTGTACAGTAAGGACGTAAAGTCCGACGCCTTCCTAATTTTTGAACAGTGGCAAATAATGCAGTGAAATTTGGCATGTGTCAACAAGGGCGAAATGACCTTTTTTATACAATATCAACGAAAATGATCGATTACACAGGCCAACAAAGATTTTGTGATCGGACTCTTTTTGTTTTAAGTACTTATGTGGCAATTTACTTTTAATTGTTTTAAGCACGTATGTGGCAAATTTCCAGCTCTTTCTGAAACAAACTTAAAGGAAGGAATTTTCGTAGGATCATAAATAAGAAAATTAATGCAGGACCAACAGTTTGAAGAAACAATGACAAAAATTGAACAATAATTTTGGATATGCTTTAAAAATATAATAGAAAATTTTTTAGGAAATTATAAACAGCTGCAGTATGACAAAATTGTCAACAAAATTCTGGATAAGTTTAAGCAACTTGATTGTAATATGAGCATAAAAATTAATTTTCTGCATGCTCATTTGGACTACTCTCCAGATAATCTTGGTGCTGTTAGTGAAGAGCAAGGTGAAAGGTTCCATCAAGACATAAAGGAGATGGAAAGGAGGTACCAGGGTCGATGGGATGTGGCGATGAAGGCACATTACTGCTGGAAGCTAAAAAGAGAACATTCAACGAATAATTACAAAATAAAAACCTATAAAACGAGGTGTTTTGTTAAAAAAGGAGAGATTTCTCAAAGAAAAAAAGAAATTAGAGACTCAAAACTATTCGTGTTGTTGCTTTTTACTATGTTTTTTAATGTTTATTAAAATGTAATTTCTTCTTTAGTTTTTAATTTATTCTGATTATTCAGTTGATCAAAAACCTTACGTGAGGGGTAAAAACGGAAGGTAGATATGAAATCAGCGTAAATAACTCATTTATAATCACTTATCAAATCCAAACCAACATTCAAAACGTCAAAATTTGGAGACCTGTTTTATCATGTCACCAGCAAAACAATTATATTTTGGCAGTATTACAACATCGTGAGACGGGGCTCAAACCTTCGATGCAGCAATAATTTTTTTAAGTATTGCAACATTTACTTTGCTTCCTCTGCTTTTTCTTCTTCTTCTATAGTCTGCACTATACAGTTTTACCAACGTAACTACGTACATGCAACAAAATACAGAAGACAGATTCAGAAATTCTATTCAAATATGTCTCATAGTTTCAGAGAAAAACGATTTTGACCTTAGGGGTTGTCGCCCTCATATCTCTCTTATAAGTGAAGTTAGAGTCCTGAAATTAGTTGTAAGTTGTAGTAACACTTCAGGTAAAGGGAAATATACAAAAAGTTAAAGTAGATACACATACGTCAGTACATTCTTGATATGCTAAACCGGCTAAACCGTTTAATATCAATCGACTTATGTTTTACCCTAGCCTTTATTTGTTACCTTATTGTTGTGAATATAGTAAAAGAAAAATTATTTACAGTAAAAGAAAAGTTATTAATAACTAAAATATGTTTTAGATTGTTTTTAACTTCATTATCAGACTTTATATATTAGTATACATCACAAATCATGTGAGCAATACATAAAAAGGAAACAAAGGAGCGGTACGTTCAGTCGATCTGGTTCTGTCTGTATATTCAGTACTTGCATTAATAACCATTAACACAATGGTACTTAGTAGACATATACATTTAGCTTCATGTTTAAACTTACTCCGTATATTATTAGTGTCTTGCCGGTCTTTCAATTGGCCGGAATGGCACATATTCAGCCACCACCAGCGACTCATAGAGATCTCCTTCACATGCCTGGTCCCGTCAGACAGACATATGACAGCCAATGCCGGTCCCCGGAGTCCCGATGGCCATCTTTGCTTTACACCAGGCTACTGCGCCAGATCCATCACTCACCCGCGACACTTTAAGAACGCACTTAATCCTCGCGGCAAATGGCCCGATTTCGACGGAGAGGCGAATTTTAGATTACTTCGGGAACAAAATCTAATTAGAAGTATTCCCTGTGGGATACTATTCTACATGCCTGAAGACTGGGTAGATTTGTCGACGAATGTTATTCTTACATGTTTTTACACTTGACGAACAATGGATATTTCTGATGGTAATTTTATCGATAGTTTGTGAACGACCCGCATTTTACCCTGCGCAAAATACGAGATTATTAGTTAATCAGAAAATTAAAATGTTTGATAACATTGTCACACAGTTGGGTCTTATGAAATATTTAGGGGAAAGCCTCAAATCATTGTATAATTTTATATCCTTATTTAACATCGGCTAGTTTCCGCTACCAAGATCTACCACCGACGTCAGGAGACGAGATACTTTCAACCTAGGAATATTATCGATCGTTTACTTGTCTAACATGTAATAGACAAGGGATCTACAATTTTATATCCTATTCTAGGGATTGTATGTCGTATACACAAACCTCGCCTAAGTTTGTTAGTTTCTGTTGTATGTTAGTGCATCACTAATATACAAGTTGCTAGAAGTTATAGGCAAGTTAATCTGTGGTCGTTCATTCTAGTTACAAGTACAGTTATTAATGTTACAAGTAATTATAGTAATACTTAGCATATTTGTATTAATAGTAATCGTATACAACAATCCTGTAATAGTTTTTTTGGGCGTTAGATTAGTAGATGGGGTCCAATTGAATAGCCGGCCAGAACCCTTGATTTTACCCCGCTAGATTATTCCCTGCGACTATATCAAATCCAAAGGGTACGTCAATAGGCCAAATATATTGAAGAATAATAGAACCTCCAGTAGTTAAGTTTTGCAAGAATTCGAAGATCGTTTTTCTGTATTGCCAGGACAGTAAAGGTAAATTGCCAGTGTTGGTAAAGGTCAAATCTCACATTTGTTGATATTTATTGAAAATATTAATATTGATCATTTTTGCCCAAATTCGCCATTTATCAATATTTATAAAATTAAATAAATTTTATGTTTACAGTTAAACTGTGATGTTCTCGAAAATTGTTAAATATCATATTAAATATCAGATATAATGTGTACATATATAGTAGTATAATTGAATAAATATGATGTAATGATTTTTATGCAGAATTTAAAGAAATAATTGCATATTTTGTCTCTATACAGGGATTTAACTTTAATATGCAACTAAAATACGAGCATAGTAATTACTAAACTCGTATTATATAAAATTGACGCGTTTGAGTGTTTTCCGAGAAACAATTTTAAAGTTTTCAATGATTATGTATGTATATGCTGGGCATAAAGTTAAATTAAAATTGAGCATGAACGTTATTTTTTATTACCGCTACCTACCATACAAGATTAATGAATTAAAATGGAAAATTTTATATGGAAATTTACACCGTTTCACCATTGCATTTATTACAGCAAATGGCAGTCTAAAAGGGTTTTTTGGCAATATACGCCTACTGTGCTCTTTTTAAGAATGTCACAAATAATTTTCCGTAACCATTAATTTAGAGATATATAGAAATTTACCGAATATACATATATGAAGTATAATACATAACATTTTGGTATTTATTAATTTAATGTCCAAGAGCCTGAATATGTGATATTTTTGGCGTCATGATAGTACGAGATTCTGGAAATTTATTATAAAAAAACCCACTTTTTTACGTATTAATCTTTTAGTAAGTTTAAAGGGTGACCTCTAGGGAACTGACTTAATGTTTTAAATAAAAACCTATATAGAGCCTTAGAATGTAGTTAGCGAGAAGAGACAAAAGCGGACATTCATCAAGACGCCGCTTTATGTATTTAGCAAGACGGCTTTTCCTTTATTAAAATTAGATTATATAATGGTCTATTTAATTAAATGCATAAAAAAATGGTAAACGCAACTTATCTATCTGAATCTGAGATGGTTATCTATCTGAATAAAAGTGAGGGGTTTTAGAGTTCTAAAAAAATAACTTTATTATTATAATTCATGAAATTAGTAAAGTTGGCCAAGGCATCATGAAGATTATCAAATACTGATTGCATATTAATGAAAGAAGTTCGAGAGCGAATTAATGTTGAATTTGATCGACACAACACCAAATATTTTGCAGTTTTCAATTTAAGGACATAATTAATAAATATAATTGTTATACCTGGGCAGAAACGAGTTCTCTGTCGTTCAAAGCAGTACTAGTAAGCTTCCCAAGAAGAATGTATATGGATGGTATAAGAATGTATATGTATTATTATGATTCAAATAATTGGACAATTCTTCGTCAATATAATGCATGTGGGAAGTATCCACATAGTACCCAGCCATAGTATCCTCAATTTTTAAAGACGTGTCTTAAATCTGCAATGCTGCACAAAAGCAGACAGTTACAGTTAGACAGTTTTGAGACTTGTTCCTATTCTTGACAAGCTGTAAGTGTTTTTCTTTCTTGTGAGTTTATTAGTTAATGGTGCATGAAATCAGAAAATATCCGTAATGAATCGAACAAAACGTAGATGTAAGTGAATATTAGAGGCAGTTCAAAGATTAGTTTCAATTATCTCCTGATAATTAAAACTAATCCTCTTCCCAGGATTAAATTATTCCTAATTTAAAATTATCAAATCAAGATTTCTCCAAAATTTTCTCCAAACCAAAATTGATGTTTATTATAAACAGCATCTTATCTTATATCGATGATCAAACCTGATGACATCACGATGAAATATGGTCATGATTATTTTATCATGATGATAAATAAGATAAATTTAAGTAACGTTTTAAGTGATATTTTAAGTACCTACTGTTCATCAAGAATAGGGAAAAGTGTGAGATTCTCTGGGTATGCGATATTCACTCTGCAAAGGTCTAATTCGATTGAGTAAAGACCAGGCTATTTACTTCACAATTCGTGGGCGCAACTCGCAGTTTTGAGACTTGTTCCTATTCTTGTTGAGCTGTAGGTATGAGGGAATGAGGTTATTTCATATGAATAAATGTCTTTCCGGATTCATTACGTATGTTGTGTAAAAAATACACATTTCATATGCTCGTATTATAACAGGAAATATATTTTAGGAAAACAAAATGTGACAACAGATGAAACAATTATTCTTCATAGAAAACAAATACGTATGTATACTAGATGATACATTATTCTATATGAGTGTAATAAATTGTTGGTAATCGGTATCGGTTTTTTTATAATTCCTCACTTTTATTTAACAATTCCTTCATATTCCATCAGTCAGGCATTTTAAATTGTCAGGCATTTTAAATTAAATTAAAAATACGTCTGTTCAATATCGCCATACAATTATACGTTCGTACAGAATTTGTGTTTAATCATATTGCCTATTAAATCCTAAAGTCTTGAATCTTGACTAACTATAAAAATTAAAAAAATATGTATTATGAGTAATGAATATTGTTTTATCAATATTATTTTTAGAAATAAGTACTTGAGATTACATTAAACTTGTGCGTGATCTCATTGTAGTTCTGGATAAGATCGATATTTTAAAGCCATAAAGCCATTACCTACTTTGGAGTCTATTTTCTACTAATGAAAACTACAGAATGTACTTATTGTGAAGGTCTAGAATTATTCATCATATATTTTTCTATTGTGACTTCTTTCATTTCCTTTTTTAGGTTTACTTGCCTTTATTCGAGGTGTTAACGTATCTCCTTTAATTCAATAACTTCACAGTAAATTGCCACGTGTATAAGATTTTTGTATCCCTTCCATGGCATTACTTATGTCTTGAGAATTTTGAGCACAAAGCGATTGATATCCCTGCCTCAAAGTCAGTACCGTCAGTAAATAAATCTCCTAAGGACATCTTAAATAACAAATTGAAATATTACATCCTCGATCTTTTCGACTCGGCCATTTCAGAAAATTTGCAGATTGGGGGTTAAGTCGTTTATTACTGTCGGTAATAGGCCTCATTGATAGAGGAAAGACGCCAATGTTAAAACAAGGGTATTAAGAAAAACGTTGCTTAATTGTGTTAAACGATCAGGATGAAAATTTGTAACTAAAAATCTTTTGTTTTTGAGGATGTGTCCATTATTTTAAAAATCCACCCTTGTCTTTATATATTAAAAGCTAATGATATACTAAACATTGCAACCGTTTGCGATCTTGTAAATACATATTTCCAAAAGAAAGAAGAACACCCTATAACCTACAAAAGCGGAAGCGCAGCGACACAAATTGATCACTTTCTGTGCGATAGAGCCATCCTTTGCTGTATTAAGGGTTGTAAAGTCATACCAGAGGAGCCATTAATTACTCAACACAGGCTTCTTGAAGTAGGTCTAACTTTGCCAAATTGGAACCGAACACAGAAATATTAGAAATGCGAACCGTGCATTAAATGGTATAACACACCAAAACTAGGAAACGTTCCATTCTTAGATCAAGTAAACACATACTTAGAAGAGACGTTACAGGCCAGGACAGATAGAAACACATATAAACACTCTCTGGAATGATTTCCATGCGCTTTGCATAAAAGCTGCCACAACTTTTCTAGGGCTATCAAAAAGCAAACTAAGAAACAACAAAGACCCAACGTGGCGGGATAAAAATGTAAAGTCACAGTTGAAGGAAAAGAAAGACTCTTTTATGAAATGGCAGAAAATTAAGCTGGACAGCGATTGCATAGTTTATAATTTACTAAAAAAGAAAGCGGAAAAGTGCGTAGCAATAGCAAGAGCTACCTCGCAAGAGGATTCTTACCAACAACTAGAAAATGCTAAAATTGAGATCTTTAAATTGGAATAACTCTACAAAAGATATTAAAAGCAACAAATACATTTTCGGAAAATTGCCGACCACGGACAAAGACATTAACAAAAGATGGAAGGAATACTATCAAGCATTCCTCAATGAAGAGTTCCCTCAGGAATCATCTAAGACACTACCATCTGCTCTGCGGAAGGACCAATTGACGAAATTACATCAAGGGAGGTCAAAGATGCTATTCCAAAAATGAAAAATGGGAAAGCGTCGGGCCCGGGTCAGATTTCAGTTGAGCTATGGAAAAATCTAGGCAAAACTGCAGTAGCATGACTCACGAAACTCTTCAACATAATCACTTCAAGCGCTAAAATACCAAATATGTGGAGAACCAGCAACCTGATACCCTTTTACAGAAACAAGGAAGACGTCGCTGACTATGTGGGAACTATAGGGATATTAAGTTAACCTCACACACTTGTAAAAAAGTGTTCTTGTAAAAAAGATTATAAGAATAACAAAAGTCGCCCGAAACTAGTGTGGTTTCTAGTGCAGTGAGTACAATAGATGCGATTTATTTAGTGAAAATATTCTTGGAAAAGTATAATCTGTACAAAAGGGACCTTCATATTGTGCCACGCCTATCACGAAAACTTATATGGCAGGCACAAAGCGCAATTTATACCGGAACTCTACATTGAACTCTTAAAATATCTGTATCACAATATAACCACGTGTGGCAACACGTGGTTATATCCACGAGAAGATGCGAACGATTCGAAGTTAAAGTGGGTGTCCACCAAGGTTCAAGCTTCAGCCCAGTTTTATTCAACTAGGATAACCCTACGAAAAATATCCAGAAACCGGCACCGTGGTCAATACTATACGCTGATGACATAGCTCTGATAGTAAAATCGCTAGCAGAAGTGTAAAAAGACCTCATTACATGGCAGGAGTCTCTGGAGAAGAGAGAGTTAAGAGTCAGCAGACAAAAGACCGAGTATATATGTATTGTAATTTTTCTGGGACCAATATAGGAAACTTTCTAAGTCCTTCCTTTTCAAGCTCGCAACTGAAAGGAGCTAAAAAAAATTAAATATTTCGGATCCATAATTACATCAAGGGCCTGTATGGAAAATGATATCTAAAACAAAAATCAGAACGGGTGGCTTAAATGGAGATCACTTACGGGCGTCTTACGCGATTCCAGTTTACCAATAAAAATAAAAGGAACTATTTTTAAAAGAACAGTAAGACCTGCTCTTCTGTATGGCTCCAAGTGCTGATCAACAAGAAAGATGAACGAACAGAAAATGCATGTGACTGAAATGAAGATGCTTCGCTGGTCTAGCGGCGTTACGTGTTTAGTCAAAATAAGAAATGAATACACCCACGGTTCCTTTAAGGTTGCGTGCATTTTCGATAAGATGGGACAGGCCCACCTGCATTGTTATGAGACCTGTCATGTTATGAGACGTGAGGATGATCATATGACTAAACAAGTGCTTTCCATAGACGAGGGAAAGCGAGGCCGTGGACGAACCCCAGTAACCTGGATGCAAACTATTAAAAACGACCTGAAAATCACAAATACTACTCAAATAACCCACAACCGTATGATGTGAAGCAGTAGTACTAGGAGACCCGACCTCAAATTAAATGGGATAAAAGCCAGGAAGAAGAAGATTTTATCTTTATATATTATATATTTCCGCAAGTGTATTGTATAGAAATATGAAATTCAATATAAAAATGGGTACATTTTTGTATTGAATTTCATATAAAATTGAAATTCAATATAAAAATGGGTACATCTTGGGCATAATTTTTAACATTTTCAAGAAAAAAAAGGCTTTATCCTAAAATGTGACGTCTTAATTAGGTAATATTATGACAATTTTTATTATCATTTGCCTTACCAAATTAAAAGCATTTTAAATCCTTATTCAAGCATTAAAAAAACGACTAGATATGGTATTTACGAAATAGTTTTAGTGTTTCTTTTTTCATAAAATGAATAATTATACTTCTCTAAAAAAAATCGTTCTTAAATACTTAAATTTTTACCTTCCGTCTTAAAAATCCTGCTTTCTTAAATACACCAAATATAATGTATATTCAACATATTGGGCCAACAGGTTGAATATAAATTATATTTGTTGTATTTAAGAAAGCAGAAATCTATAAATCAGCAGGATCTAAAAAGCTATCTATAATATTTTATAACTATACAGACGGCAAATTCAAACGCAAAATAGACTTTACGCCGTTCATAAAATAAAATAGTTTCACCCTGATTATAGCAATAAAATATTGATCGAAATTGGTGCATGGTATTAATTCATAATTAAAATGTCATTGTATTGTGTAGATGCGGTAACAAACTCATCCAAATGAAAATTCATATTCGAGTTTCATTGTAAATGTAACGTTATTACATTTGTTGTAATAACTTTTATATGCGTTATCCGTTCTATACGAAATACATATTAGCTAGGTTACCGCGGATTTAACATGGGTTATTATTATCGCCGGAAATTGCATGTAATTATTTTGTTACCGATGTTGCATAACTATTGGGAATTCAAAGTCACGATGGTAAGAGGGGCAAGTTATAAACTGCAATTAAGTGTCATAATACAGGGTGTCCAGAAATTCCGTTCGAATAATTTCAGGGGTGATTTACATAAGAAAACATCAAAAATTTTACATATTAACACAGGTCCGTAAATCAGTTATGAGGGTGTTATGGCGGTTCAAAGATTGTGCCTGAGAAGGGGTTTTTTATATGTTGAGAGTTTACGTTTCATGAAAGAAATCCTTGAGGCTAAGCCTCAAAATAGTTATCGCTCCTTGGAAAATATAAAAAAAATTAAATCTGAACAACCTTATTTCGTAAGTTAACAACCCACGAACATTTGAAGCACGAGAAGGGCTCAGAGTTTTGGTGTGACTAAAACAAGGTACAAGCAGCGGATTCTTTGCACACCTTCCATCATAGGCCGCCGCTTCCTAAGGAAGTTTTTAAAACCATCAAACTGATTTATGAGGACCTAAGTCGAGACGAATTGGTAAACCGTTGCTTACGAGGCTACACGCAAAATATCAATGAAAGTTTTTACTGTTTGGAAATTGGCTCCAAAAGCTTATTCAAGTGGCAAAAAAATTCTTGAATATAGCCACTGATATTGATGTGTGTACTTTTAATATGGTCTGACTATTCTTCGAATTATGAAAGTTTTGGATATGGATATTGGCGTCCAATCATACAATTTTTGTCTAGAAGCCGATGCTAAGCGGATAAAGTACGCCGTGTTGTCTTTGACAGATGCACCGAAAGAGACTAGCTCTAATATAAAATTGGAAATGGGCGAAGCACAGCGCTTTCTAGTGAAGTAGAAACGGAAATAAAGAATTGTTTAATAGCGAGAGCTAGGATGGGTTATCCATGTAACTGAGAAGAACTACAATATTTAGTTGGAGAATATGTTAGAAAAAATAATTTAAAAACTCCCTTTACCAACGATACTCCAGGAATGGATTGGTATTACTCGTTTATGTCCCGACATCCAGAACTGTCATTTAAAAAGCCGGAACATCTTCAAAAGAATAGAAAAGAAGCTCGGAAGCCATATATCATATATAATTTCTATGGTCAATTAAAAAAACTCTTAAAATACTGTGATTTATGGCAAAACAAGGAATTCTTAATTTTTAACTATGACGAGTCAGGTTTTCCCAATGATCCTTCAAGGTTAAAAGTCATTGGAGAGAAAGGCAAAGCTCTCTCCAGAGTCTCTGGTGGATCAGGGCGAGATTCCACAACCGTCCTGGCATGCATTTCTGCTGATGGATGTTTCTTACCACCTATGATAGTCTACAAGGGTGTCGCAATCCAAGCACGCTGGGTATCAGAGTCTGCCTATCCAGGAACACTGTATTCAACACTGTGTTCAACAAATGGTTGGATGGAAGAACCTCAATTTTATCAATGGTTCCAAGAGTGTTTTGTTCCACATATTACCAGACTTCGACAAGATAAAGGCACTCCAGAGCAAAAAGCTCTGTTATTATTTGATGGACATACAAGTCACATCAGTCTCAGGATAATAGAGAGTGCATTGCGCCACAAAATACAATTGATTAAATTTCCTAGTCACCTAACCGATAAACTTCAACCTCTTGACAAAAGCGTATTTGGCCCCATAAAGACTGCCTGGGAAAAGAAATTAATTACATTTGGCAAAAAACAAATAGGCAAAGGATCTGGTAGACTGCCGAAACAGGAATTTGCTAAATTGCTGGGAGAAATTTGGACAGAATCCATGAAGCCCGAAAATATTAAAGCAGGATTTATTTCGACAGGACTTTACCCATATAACCCAGACAAATTTCCGATAAGCGAATTTGACCCTAGAAAGTTAGAACTCTATAACAAAGATATTGAAAGAAAGGACCGGACCAGACAAGTAACTGAAAAGTTGCTGCCCTTAGAAATGCCAGTCGAACCTACTTACGCGCCAAGAAACATTTTTACCCTCAACCTCAAATAATGATACTTCAGTAGCCAATCAACTTCCTGGAACAAGCCAAAACTCGAATTTAAATAATGAATCTGGTCAAGAAACTCTACCCTTAGACCTTAGCATCCATACGACAAGCTGTTTTAACTTCACACCAATAAAACCGCAACAAGAACCGGAGGCATCAACGACACCCAGAAAAATTATTGATATATTTTCAATCAATTTGGTTAAATTAAATAAACAAATACGGGATGAGGTCTCCACGTCAAATAAGGAACCCAAACAAACAAACACACGTCTCAAGTGTGCCAATTATGGTGAAGTTCTTACCACAGTTAATGTTATACAACGACTTAAAGAATCTCAGGAGAAAAAATTAACAAAAGCCAAAAACCAAAAGTACGTGCAAACAAACAAAAGGGTAAGAAAAGAACTAAAGAAAATAGTGAATCTAACGATTCAGATGAAAACACGTTACAAGAAATAGAAAAAGATCGAGTTGGTAGTATGTTTACAATTTCTAAAACATCTAAAGGTCTCTATAACCTTATAGACAAAATATACTTGTTTATATTTACCCCTAAAATACGAAAATTTATTTTAGACTGGGGGTAAATGTAAATTATGAAATTCAAGGAAAGTTTCAAATTTCTTTAAAGGAAATGTTCCTAATGATGTCTTTTTATCTACCTCACAAAAAATCTTCATTTCATTTGTTAGTCAATTTTACACTCAGTTTTAGAAGTTCAACTTGCAAAATCTGTTTACATTTACTCCACCTGACCCTACCTTTTCTTCCATAAAAAAATTGTTAAAAAAAGTTCTTTTTTTAGCTTATACAGTGGTGTACTCCTTAAATAAACGCTGAAACTGTTTCTATGCAAATCGATAACAATGATATAATGGCTGGTATCACCAACTCCCTTCCCACTGCTATTTTAATTCATGTAAAATTATGTCAAAATCCAATTAGGGGGCCTATATATGAGGCTCTGTGGAATATCGGCAGATGTTATGGATTATGGCATATTGTTATTGCGATATATGAATAGTATTTATGCAAAAGTGGAAATGTCCATTTGATAATATCTTCAGGAATGACAATTTTGTATTGAGCTCATTAACAAAATACGCAATAGATTGAGAAAATAATAACAGAATTATTATTACATGTTGCATGACAAGTGTATCCAGTACATGTCCAGTTTTGATTTTTTTTTATTATTGGAATATTTTTATTCCTTTTTCTAGAAATAAACATAGGGCATCACAAGTTTAAGATACCCAATACTGAAAAACCTAAAAAAATAAAAAAACTATTTTTTAAACAAAATTATTTAAAAGATTATCTATGTAAATAGAAATTCCTCCATCACATTCATCTATTTTTACTAACCTCAACATTTAAAGGTAGTAAAAATACCCTGCGTATTTTTCATCGCAAATAATACATTATCGTTAGCTGTGATCAAGAACTGCCGGAGTAGTAACGTAAAAGAAATCTTGTAAATATTTATTTAATAAGCGGAATGTTCCTTGAAACAATTTTTAGCAATCATAGATTTTCGCTATTTACTATCGATGCTATTTGACGCATTAAGAATAATATTATTTTAAAGCACAAAGTCTATTTTGCTTTCATTCATAATTGCCAAAAGTATTCCATCATATAAAATGTTTAGATAGCTTTCTTCGATAAAAACCTGAGATTTTTCTTTTTAATTTTGAGTTAATTTGTGTAAAGTAATTGAAATAAATCAATATTACCAAACACAAATATATATTAACTTAATTTTATCGAAAATGGACTTTAATGATCCACTATTGCATTAATGCCCTTTATATTACATTACGATAAAACATATTTATTCAGTTCCATTTATCCAGAAAATTTTGGTCATGTATTATTCCTAGAAACTGAATGGTCAAAATTATCACATGTAGTTTTTTATTTATTATTTAAACATTTTGGATCGCAATTATTAGGTCTTTGAGTTCAACACAATTACCATTCAAAAGAAATAACACACGGATTTGACTATCCCGGTTGAATTAAAAAAGATTTAAATAAAATATAAACAGAATTCTGTAATATTTAATATTATTTGTTTTTTGTATTACTGGCCAACGATATTATTTAAAAAAATAATAATTGTAATCATTTAATTATACCCTCTGTATAATTTTCTTTGCAGCTTTAGTGAAAAATTATACAAAGTGTATGTAATAATATACTACATTATTATATGTACATAAACATGTACAAATAAATCTTCTTGGTGTTATAAAATAAATAATAGACTTAGAATCGTTTTGAAAATAAAGATACCAGTTTAAAGCAATACCAGAGAATAGTGTTTAAGTAGCCCTGAATGGGCTCTAAATTTCAGAAAGTTTCCAATCAACCGTTTTCAAGTTTAAAAATGTGTTTTCTAATCGACAAAGGAATGATAAAGAAATAAATCTTTTTATGTAAGCGACATAAAAATTGATTGAATGTTTGATGAGGCCTCTAGGGGTAGATACAGTACAGTTATTAAGATTTACGTGCAATAGCAGTTATTAATATTAGAATCTATCAGCAGTATGTTAACCGAGATTAGCCAGGAGTCATTAAGAACCAGGATATTATTTTCTTGGGCGCATGACTCGAATATATTTTTTTATATAAGTATAGTGGCTATCTAGATGTACTTATTGAATCTATTACAAAAATATACACTAGACACAAAAATTAAGGGATGTAAAAAAATCCTAAATTTTTAGGCGATTTTCAAAGGGCTATAACGTGGAGAAGAATAGTCGCAGAACAATTTAAAAAAAAAACAAATTGAAGCTCCAAGTTTGTAGTTTTCTGATCTTGATTTAAACTTTTTTACCATCAGCAGCTTTTAAGTAATCATAAGATAGCCATTGGATATTTTTCGAAACCATCAGAAAAAAATTGACATTTTCTTCCGATGGTTTTCTTATGATTACTCGAAAACGGCTGATGGTAAAAAATTTTGAGCTCAACATTCGATTCAATATGATTTTTTGAATTGCTCTGCGACTATTTTGTTCCATGTTACAGCCCTTACAAAATCACCTAAAGATTTAGGATTTCTTATATCCCTTAATTTTTGTGTTTAGTGCAGTTGCTAATACATAGCCTACTGCATTTCCTTTTCATAGCGATTTTTAGATAAATCAGGTTAGGTATTTCTTTATAAAAAAAAATCGGGGAACTTCACCCTCAATACTTCAGCAACTTAATCACCGCTTAGAATCCCAGTATTTCATTAACTTATATTGTAGAACCATTTGTATGAAGCCTTAAACTTTTGATTTCAATAAATTTGTTTCTATTGCACAATCTAGGCATAGAGAATGTCATTGAAAACGCCTGGAAATGATGAAAAGTGTGGTATTAATGATTTCACAAGAAGTAAAGATCACAGTTGTCTCAAAAGCTATATGTTGTTTACACCAAGCAACGGTGAAACAAATTTCAGAAAAATATATTGCTAAATTCTTTTAAATATTAATTTTTTATGTTTATAGTTATTATTCCAATTATAATATATGTGTGAATATAAGTTATGCATTCAGTCACACTCTATTATACATCAATTATAATCGTCACTAATTGGTATTTTTAGTATTTAATATTCTAATACTTCGTTTTCAGTAACTGTCTCAGAATAAACAAGGCACAAGGAAATTTATTTTGTAATTTTCCATTAAATAATTCGGAGGATACAACTGTGACACTTAGTTTTTATTTCACCCATCTAACTATTCATTATTTTTAGGTATCCTCGTCTCCTGGGCAGAAATATAAACCTGTTAAGTTACAAACTTAAAATTATAAAAAAATATTCCAAGTAATTAGGTGATGCTGATTATGGTCAAATTGTCAGATAAAAAAAACATAAAATGATTTTTCGAAATATTATTTTCTGATTTACGTAATGCTGAAATACAAATCGCAGCATGCCATGGGTTAACGACTACATCTTCGTAATAGGATTAACCGACACTATAAGACAATTATATATAAAAAAAAACATTTGAATCGAGCACACCTACAAAAAATAGGGTGGTCCCTGTTTTTAATGACACAATGTATGTAAAAAAGTTAAAAGCCGTTTTAGATTTTCATATTAAGAAATATGCGATTATTTAATATTTCTCGTTTTCTATAACACTCAACGTTAGGACACCACTACAAATACCACTGGAATATTATTAATCCGGGCACAATAAACATCTGAAAAGGCTAATAAAACCAAGGGAATTTCCGCGGAACGCTCCCCGTAGTGTAATAAACTCGGTTACACGCCGAAACCGTAGACTGCGTCTGAGTAAAATCGAGACGAAGGGGCAGTTTGCGACTCGACACTTGTTGGAGTCTATTGTGGGACCAACTGGCTATGATACAGACTCCGGGGTACCGGAATTTGAGATATTCCGGAGTCTGGCGTCCTGCGCGCGCTCTCCATAACAATAGAAAACTATATGGAATAAGAAATATTTATGATAGGTCGCTATAGTTCCTCAAAGAAATAGATCGCAATAAAAATTATAAACAACATATTACAAGGCTTACAGGCTCACAAGTTATATAAGTTCTTAGTAAGGATAATTCCTGTGTTTCAGTTTACATTATGTAGGTCAAACTGATCGTTCATTTCAGAAATGATTCGAAGAGCGTTGACATTAATTTAGACGCCAAAAAGTTGATTCTACCTTATAGAATTTCAGACTCAAGCCACTAATAATTTAGATGTATGTACGTGTAGAAAATAATGATTTTTATTTAAATTTAATACGGGCAATAGAAACAACCACTCATGACTTACAATCTGAGATAACGATTTATTTATTGTTAATGAAATATGTTTATGACAAATAAATGCTGATCTTGATTATGGCGAAACAGATATAAAACTTCGAATATATTACAAACTACTTAGTAAGCAGAGGCGGTTCCTATACATTCGCCATTCTCATTTGGATGACGAATAGGCCGCCTGTTATGGAAAAGTAATAAAAACACTTAGGTGACATCTGCAATAATGGCAGAATGGTTGGAAGATTTTGTTAGAAGAGCCAGAATTCAAAAAATTACAAAAAGTTTAAGTTTTGAAATTTTTAGATAATGCCTGTTCTCATCCTAAAGACATTCAGTAAACATGCAACTCTTCTCTCTACAGCCAAATTGCACCTCAGTTCTTCAGCCATAAGATCAAGGTATTATTCAAAATATTAAAGTATTGTGGATAGTTATTTTAGTGAAAAACATATTACATCTGTGGATAATACTACTACTCTAAAGCAACAAGTTACAGAAGATATAATCAGAAAGCAATTCCGTAAAGCAAGAATCATGCATGGCAGCCTCAAAAATGCTACAGAAAATGAAGATTATTCAGCAGAAGATAATTTACCTTTATCCGTCTTAGCTGAAATGGATCTATTAAACTCAACAGTAATTTAATAATACAGGATGATAATGATACCAGTCCTATCAACATTTTGAAATAAACAGATATTTTACAATTGTCTGATGACTCGGATGAAGATATATCTATAGTTTATTTCATCGCTATTTGCCAAATAAAAAATCCCAGACGGCTCTTATTTCATACCGTGGCTTGCTTTTATGGCTAGGCTCAGGTAGATTGTTTCGTTTATCGGCAAGATAAGAGAGTTCTTTGTTTGGCAAATAGCGATGAAATGAATAGTATATGTGAAATCAGTGACCAAGCACGCGTAATAAATTGAGAAGCTAGCGAACAAAACTATATAAAACGCTTCTGGTCAAAATACTTTTTTTTAATCCGGACGTTTTTGGCCTACTGAATACAAATATGAACTCATTTCAAAGCAAAACTACCTAAAGTTGTGCTAAAATTGAGTCCAAAGATCGTGATTTTGATCAAAACGGTACAATTACAGTAAAGTTTCAACAGTTTTGAATAAGCGAGAACGTTTTCATTAAAAATGGAATGATTTTAATACAAATTTATAAGATGTCAATCAAAACGAAATAAGTTACATCCATTTTTTGGCACCTTCAATACGGTTTTTAATGAGGCTACATACACTAGCTTTTGTTTTTATTAATAGAAAATAAGATAAAGTCTGTTGTCAAAGAGTGTAATCTGTAGTAATCAGTTGTTTGAGTGTTTGGTTGTCGATTGTTTATTCGGAGTTACTGAGTTATTTTGGAAACAACTGGGAACAGTATTAAGAATTAAGTTGGTATAAAGAAATTTTAGGGAGTTTACAATGGGGAAAGCAATGAGGATGAGAGGGAAGATGATGAAGGAGGATGTCAGGAAGATGGACACGACGCCGACGAAGGTATCGATTGTGAGGAAATAAGACAATGAGCTCAGTATATAATGAAACTACTGGTGATTTTTTATTTTGAGAAAGAAGTGACTCATTGTTTTTTTTCCTCAGAAGAAATTTTTTATGAGTTATAAGTAATAAGTTTATGCAAAATAGCCATTTTGCATAAACTTATTATATCTAATAAAACGGAAGATCCCTAAATTTGAAAAATGCAATTATGTCGTTTTGTTTGCGACCAGTGCAACTATCATTGCTACTAAGATGCAATTAAGCCTAATTGCATCTTAGTAGCAATGATAGTTGCACTGGTCGCAAACAAAACGACATAATTGCATTTTTCAAATTTAGGGATCTTCCGTTTTATTAGATATAGGAGTCTGGATTTAACATATGTCAAATAAAGTGACAAACTCCGTATGGGTAAATAAAAAATCACGCCAGAAGCACACTGTAAGTATGTCATTCAGTCTCTTGCTCCTCCTATAAAATTTAATTTCCGTAAAGGATTCACAAGACTTCGACAAAACCAAAGGAAACTTTACTGCAATTGTGTTTTATCTGAAAAGAATTATATTTTCCAAACATATTAAAAACAAAAACACACCAAACTACTCTACCCGATTTATTTTAATATGTCCTAAATTAATATTTTATATCGTTTTATATATTATATGACCATTTTATATATTATACATTGATACTATGAGAAAAATAAATGCACAATTTATGTACTACCTTTAGGTAGACATATTTCAGTAGTCTCCAAGTTGTCCGTTTGGGAGATATTTCACTATATATAAAAATTGATTTAAATACGAATTTTTTATAAAGATAAGAAATATATCACCGGTAATATATATCTACTATAAAAATCAGTATAGTACACATTACTTGTTTGTAATGTGGTACATTAATTTCAAGGTTGTACGTTACCAATAAGCACCTGAATAAATATAAAAGCAGTATGCAGTTCCAGCTAATCCATGTAATATAGTTTCAGTGCAGAACGCTTAATTTAAGTGTATAGCTCCCGCACTGTCGTGTTTATACTTCGAATGCCCTATCCCTATGTCAATGCAATATAAAACGCCGCCTATTATAATGTATTTATTTTATTTATCGGATACGTACTCGGTACAATAGAAATGAGCATTTTAACATATAAGAGGAAGATAGATGATTAGTGAATCCAAATTAATATCAAACAGGATTTTCCAAATATCGAATTATATGTTGTGCTTCTAAAGAAAAACCTGTTCACAATAATCAATGGTAGGACTATAGACAAAGTCATGATAAATATATTTCTAATAAAGAAAATTTGCTACCATATATTGTTAAGTAAGTTTTAATGCTTAGCTATCATTTTAGGATAAAAATTAATTCGCTAGCTATAATTTAGCATATTTACTTTGAACAAATGAACGTCTTATCAGAATTTTGGTGAATTTCATTTTATTTCTGCATTAATTCAGAATTTAATGTCGAGATATAATATTTGAGTATTAATATTCGAAATTTTTAATACAATCATTTATTAATTAAAATACAATTTAATTAACTGGCACAGTCCAGCAAACAGTGATTCAACATAGGGTTTTGAAAATTAAATCATGTTAGAATACTCGTATTTAATTAAAACATTATACCTAATTTGGATTAATTTGTTTTGATCATTAAAAAAATGTAAATAAGAATTTTAAGAAACAAAACTTTATACTAGTTTATTTTTCACTGAATTATTTAGCCATTGCCGTAAACGGCGCAGCGAGTGGATGGGTTTTTATGCTTCTACCAAATCAATTACGAACGGTAAGCAACTTTTGTAGATGCGATGTTACGTTACGAAAAACTAAAAAAATAAACAGTTTTAAAACCTTAAAACGGACTTTTCCGCACGTAGAACATCTCTATCTCGAAATTGAGTGGCCGAGACAAAATAAATCAACACATAAATGCAGAATATGTGTTTTATGCGACAGTTTTACTTTTTTCAAATAGTTCACCCTCGTGCTTTCTCATGACCCATGAACAGGGTGGGGTGTGTCCTATCCACCTCAAAATCAATAGATGTCTCCTGGTAGACGTCCCTAATCAGAATCTGTCGAAACCCGATCGATCCGACACGATTTAATTGAGTGATCGTGCTAACAAACAAATTTCTCAAATAGTCCACCATTGTGCTTTCTCATGACCCATGAACATGGTAGAGTGTGTTCTATCCACCGAAAAATCAATAGGTCTCGTCTGGGAGACGTCCCCGATTAGAATCAGTCAAAACCCGATCGATCCGACATGACTTAGTTGAGTTATCGTGTTAACAAAAAAATTTCTCAAATAGTCCACCGTCGTGCTTTCTCGTGACCCATGGACAGGGTGGGGTGTGTCCCATCCATCTCAAAATCAATAGGTGTCGTTTGAAAGACGACCCCAATCAGAATCAGTCAAAACCCGATCAATCCGACACGATTTAGTTGAGTTATCGTGCTAACAAGAATAAATGCCGACGACAAGACACAAACACAGCTAAATTTTTTTGTTTTTAGGCCGAAAAACGAAAAATAAACTAAAAAAAAAAATGGTTTTTTCACTTTTTCTTTACACGATTACATTACTTTTCCGCGTATAGTGGAATGCGGAAAAGTAAAAGTATATATTTTAAAGGAAACATTTACCATAATAAAAATAAAATATAATAAATGCTCAAATGGCAAAAACATGGAACTAGAAAATTTATTCTATTTTATATTATTTTATTTACCAAATGTTGTACATGTAATATACATATTTCTACATACAAAATGTCAAAGAATAATAGCTCCTAAATGGAAATCATAACTTAGGAAGCAACTGAACACTTATAAAGATCATCAATCATCAGTGAACGTCATTTTTATTGTCCTTTTAAAAAGCCGTATGTAACCACTTACAAATCACTTATATACCACTTATATCAAGATCGAGTCACTCAACAGAGAAAATATTTAACATGTGTAACAGAAGTCAAACATTTTAATATAAATTGAGTAACATTACAGGCATAAAAACAGATATTAACATTACAGACATAAAAATGTATAGAAAAATATCATCAATTTATTAACAACTGATAAATTGAGTATCTTATTTAACCTGAAGAAATATACATTTTTCAATAAACAATTCCATGAGAAAATGGCAGTAAAATCAATTTTAGTTCACCTCAACGTGTCGCATGATTCCCAAACAATCTTACTAAATATGGTAATTATTTACTTTAGTTAAAAAGTAATCACACGACCCCATAATATTACTCTGCATGTACATATATAGAGTGATCCAGTTAAAAGTGCTCAGTCCCCAGGACACTTCTCTATTTTTTCTTTTTTTTATTTGTTGGCCGATTTAAACGATTCTATTTCAGAGATTGAATAACTCTACTGTGGTGCCCAATGTTGAACTTCTTTGAATTTTTTTAAATGCCAAATACAAGTGTCAGCACTTTTTTATCTCTAATCCACTGCCTACGCCACTGCATTTAGGATACTTTCAAATGGGCGTTATTGAAATTTTACAAAAAAATATTAGCTTCTAACAAAAATAAAACATAATTAATATTTATATTGTTATCAAAATGTTTCAAACATTCGTTATATAAATCACAATTTTGTATGCAATATTTTTGATAATGCTCCTATAGAGTTATCAGTTGAAATAGTTGAATTGTAAAAATTTCTAACCCACAGTTATTGGTAATATTAGTAATGTTGTTCTCTTTAAACATGCTTTAATTAAATACAGTTCAATGACAATTATTTTTATTAGCAAGCTTTACAATTATTTTTATTTTCAAAGTTATCATTGGTCAGCTAAGAAAAATGTTTAATCAGTATGGAACTGTATTTAAACACAAGGAATGATACTTTACAACGACAAAGGACCAAATAATGAATGATTTCAAAATTATTTTACTGATAAAATCCGAGAAACGGTTTAAGAAGTGCAAATTTGCACCTAAATTTACCATCTTAAGTATATAGTTATTAAACCCTTTAAATTAAAATTTATCTTAGAATAAGATCATAAAATCGTAGAAAAAATCATAGTGAAAAGATAATATAAATTGGTATTTAACAAATAAATTGCACATCTTTTATTAGATCAAATAACAAATTACTACAATTCGAAAAATTATACTTTTGCAATAAAATAACATACGAGAACATAAACAAAATGAAACAACTTATAATTGTGGATTTTTCAAATAAATTCCTATTTAATTCGATACATTTATTGTATCGTGTTTTAATGTTTACCATAACTTTAGACCAATGGTTCTCAACCGATGGTACGCTGTAACGGATACGCGGTTAACTACCAAAAACTATACAAAATTATATTGATAGATGCTAGAATATAATTGTGACAAAAGTTTGAGTAAAGATTTAAATTGAAAACTATCAGTAAAGCAGCATGCAAACACGTCGCTCGTTACTACTGTATTTGTTTAATAAAATTTCTTGTTTTTAGTTTAAATTACCTATTCGTAATTAAACTTTTTAACAGTTAAACTTTAACTTAACTAATACAACATATTTTAATAAAACTAAACTGTTTTTGTTGGGGGTACACATAGTTAATGATACACAAAAAGGGCTCCGTGGGTTGAAAAAGGTTGAGAACCCCTGCTTTAGACAACTAATTGATTCTGTGTAATTTCGGCGCAAATTTCTATCTAATAAAATCTAATTTAAATATCTAATTAACGCATATTTACAGAAAACAACGACAATAGGCAATATTGTGAATAACTCTGTTGGCTAAAAAAATACAATTGAACTGATAACTGTCGTTCATAACAGGAACATTGTAAAAAATATTATGTACAAGATTGTTCTACAATTGCTATTAGAAACCAATATTTTTTTTTACAAAATTTCGGTCACGTTTACTTAAAAGTATCCTAAATCCAGCAACGTAATCCGATTGGAGATAAAAAACTTGCTAATACTTTTGTTTTGGATTTTCAGCTTTAAAAAAATCTCGAAGAAAATCGTATGACAATGTTTTTACGATTTTAATGTAAGATATGAAAATAGGAAATATTGTAGCACCTATTAGATCGATATTAAGTATCTGCGTAGCATAAAACGAGTTAAATAGTGAAGTATTCAGTGAAACAGTTGAAAATTCATTGTCTCTGTGAAACTACGAAACTATCCGATCGTTAGATTCGTGTTCAGCGATCTCAAATATAGGAAGGTACGTTGATACTTTCATAAAAAATAAATAAACCGTGTAAAATGAAATGTCTCTTACCTCATTCCATTGATATTCCGCTTACGCCAATCCACATTTGACTCAATGAGCCAGTTTGTAATAACAGTAAGAATCATAAATATAACCAAAATTCTATCATTCGTACATTTTCTATTATTTGTTAAAGTCCGTGATTATTTTAATAATTTATAACTGTATTTTAACATGTTATAAAAACTGTGGCTATAAACTTAACTCTACGATACTGGCGCCCTTAATAGTCACACTGATGCTGGCGATGAATCTGTGAGTTCCACACCTCCAAATGCAAACTTTCTGGAAAAATATCACTCATCTGTGAACTAGAGGACATAATAAACTACGATATTCATTTCTGACAAGTTTTATTTGAGAGATCCAGTCGTTAACATATTTCCAAACCAAAAATAAGGAACTTATACATATATAGCACAGTCTTGAAAAATATATAACTTTTAGACTAGTAAAGTATATAAAACGAAACAACTTATGACTTCTGTGGGACGAACCCATCCTTGATAATACAAAAAATATAACGATATTAACTAGGACAAAGATATTATAAATAGGTAACCTGGCGGGTGGTCTGAAGAAGGTTAATGGGTAACTTATGTAGATGTTGGTCTGAAGAAAAGCACTACTTTCCGAGCCAGGAGGAGGATAGATGAGAGGGGAGGCCCCCCAATAGAGTGACTTAAATGAGCCCACTGAAAATCTACCCAGTGGATCTGAGATCCAATACCAGCATCGGAGTATTAACCAAATATAACAACATTCGCACCGAAATGGCCGCCGTTTCCAGAGAGATGTGTAGACGTGTGGTGGCTAATTTCCGTTTACGGTTAGAGGAGTGCCAGCAGCGTGAGGGTCAACATTTGGAGAACATAATCTTTAGTACTTAATTTTCCAAAACCTTGTCTAAAAACTAACAAAAAAATTTTTTTTGACTTCTAGTTTTTTTTTATTGAATCTACAAATACCCCCTACCCTTTCTGGACACCCGTTACAATGGAAAATATTATCTGTAGATTTAACTTTAATAGCACATTATTATAAATAAAATTTTGCAAACAAAATTTCATCAAATCTTCATTTAGTTTTTCTTAATACATCCTTTCACAAATTAATTAGCAATATCTAATTACATATAATTAATTAGCAATAGAATCTGAATACAAACCAACAATAACACTGTTGTGTTATAGTTGTTTTGTATTCAGAGTCAATAATCAGGATTAATTTTTCATTCACCATCACAATGTTATTTTCAACAAAACTTAAATCTTCCGAGTTCATGCGTTTGCATTGGATTGATAGCCTTAAGTAAATCTTCAAGCACTCTAACTGTCAGAAACCAATTTGATGATAATCAGAAATTGGGATTTTTTTCTGCAGCAGCAGATAAAGCATAATTTCCTTTGGTACATGCGTCGGGTGAATGGAAGCCGTTGGTTACTGCTGTAGAAACAAAATAGTCCTAGTTAGAGTTCCAAGTCGCAAAATAAAAATATTATAGGATGTTAAAAAGAAAGTTTGTGACATCATAAAATGGAAACACGACCAGTAACTTGTGACAATTTAAGGTCAGTGTTTATAACGTGATGCCTGTATTTGATAAATAAATTTCAAGCGCCGAACTGTTAAAGATAAATTTCAGTATTCACAATTTTATTTTATTATTACAAAATAGAAATGAGTAACGTTTTGGAAGTAAATATTCAATAGTAAAATACAATACAGAATAAGCATAAAAACATTTTCTTTTAACAAAATAGTGACTTTATTACTTATTTTTTTATTCGTGATATAAATGGAATGTGCTTTATTTTGGACGGAAAAAAACACTAAATGTCAAAACAAAAACAAATAACAACCTCTTCTGCGGGGTATTTAGCTAAAATTAATAAAATAATGATGTTAGCAACTGGATCGTGTTACTTGTAGAATGTCAAATTTTGTCTTTCAATACTTTTGAAAATCTATTGAAGAATAACCATAAACGTGCCATCAAATATTATGACATTATTTCATAAACTGGTCCATAGGCTTTTTAAAAGTTTACTAACATTTACTACAAAATAATATACAGTGTGATGTTAACGACCCAAAGAGCCATATTAAAAAAATGGAGGTTGATCCTTGAATTTTTCCGAAATCACTTAAGTTATTTATTAACCTAAAAGAGTATAATATGTGTACCAAATTTTATCTAAATATGTGCAGTCATTTCAAAAATATGGCGGACTAAGGTTGCTCTCAAAAACCATAAAACACCTCGTATCTCAAAAACGGTTCACATTCAACGGTAAGTATAGAGGTGTTTTGAACTCAGCTGAGTGTGCTCTACCTTCCACTAGAGTATGTCCGTTTAAATCTGGGAAACCCTGTATAATATAACCAACAGTGATAATGTCAAAATAAAATAAAATAGAAATATTACTATGGTCCTACTTTAACTATAAGTATATCCCACCAAAAAATGTTATGTTAAATGAGTTTAAAAAAATAGAAAATTACAGAACGTGCACATGGGTAATGTCCATAAACATTTCGCGATATGGAGAAATTCATTAAGCATCAAACGTGCATAGCAAAAAACGTATGCACGTTTGATGGTATTTTTAATTGTTTCAAAGCATACATACACTATTTTAAATGCACTTAAATAACTTTATATCAATATTTAAATGAATTTAAATTTGAATAACTTCATTCAAATTCAAATGAACTTTTATATCAAAATAAAGTCACGAATATATTGTATTGATACCTATCTTTTATTAAGCTACTTTTAATATAAAATCTCTAATGCTCCTATTCTTGAATGCACTTTTTGAAAATTGTGTTGTTTTCTATAAGTTGAAATTGAGATCATCCCACAAAACCGGAAATTTCATAAATATTTGAATATCATTATTGAAATGATTATTTTTAAACAAATATATTTAATTTCATGACAAATAAAAACAGTTCATTTCAATGGTAACAAATGGGTTTATTATTATATGATATATTATACACTATGCAGACTTTACACTTGAATATTGTGACGTAAATGATGAGGCAATTTATATCGCAATGTAATACGTTTAGTTACGCCACTGCCATAAACATGCTATAGTATTAATTTAATCCTATAATTATTTATATTTGCATTTTTACAAAATGAAATGATAGAGATAATATGTTAATACTGCTAAATTATGTTTACCTACAAGCGGTTTTAATGTTATAATAAACTTTTTTAACCTGATATGATTCCATCCATTTGCATAAGTGCTTGTTCTAGTAATTTACTTGCTTCTGTTTGAGGAGACATTCCAGGAATATTGTCGCTCATTTGTTCGGCTTTTCCCATTTTTCAAAATAGCAACAATTTAGTTGTTTAATTAATTGCATACATTCACGGTTCGTACACTCATTGAGGTTAGTAATCTCAAAGTTTCACAAAACAAATATGTAGCACTAAACAGGTGTCAATAATTCTCACGCTGTTAATAAATATTTATACAAACTTCAAAGAACCACAAAAAATCGTCTGTTTTTACTTAAAGTTGGAAAAATAAACACGAACCTCACAAGTTTATATACAACTTATCAGTTTCCGTCTTTGTTTACTATTTGCAGTTTGCATTAAAGAATGAACTGAACGAAATAGTGACATCTGGTGGCAGTTAGTTAAAACGTCAGTCGATTATAGAGATTTCTTCAATCACTAATTCTATTTATATTATTCGCAAAATAATTTTCAATTTGTTTTATATATTATATGCATAATTCTATTATACTGTGATATAATATGAATGATTACCGAAGAGCAATTTTTTATTACATATTCCCCAGGTGCCATGGAAAGAACATGCTTAATTGAAATTACCCTAGCTAGAATCCATAGAAACTTATAGAATTATGTGTATTTAAATTAATATGAGCCTGAAAAATAATCAACTGATTGATGTATTAGTTGGTTAAAAAGTTATTTAAAATATTGAACATTTGGCGAACAGAGTTAGGCAATATAACAACTTCATTGCATCATCCACTCCGTTGCCAAATTGAATGAAAAACTTCCGAACTTACTTTTTTATATATGGTTTCTTTGCTAGATATAATATGTACATTTGTATTTGGAACATTTGCATTATTTTTCTCATGCTATATATTTAAAAATTATCAAATGCATCCTTTCTAAGAGTTAACATGAAAAAATACCTACTTACGATTTGCTTTTTATGGAAACTTTATATATTCGACTTTTTTTAATATATACTCCATAGACAAAGTATTATATTTTCTTGCCTATTCCATGTTTTAAAACAATTATTTAATAAAAATTTCAAAATCAATGATATAAAATAGACTTGGCAACAGTGAAATACAATGTAAGATTGTTGAGGTTAAGTTTTAACACATTTTATTACATATGTACAAAACAATTATTTTAAAATTTGCACATTAATATATAAACCTATTATTCTTTACAATGGAGCACGAAAGCAAGACAAAATCCACTAATAATCCCAAAAGTACGTATTAATTCTATAGGTTATACCTACTAATGCTAAGAGCTATGATCTCGGTTCTCTCTTGGCATTTTGGTGCAATACTAAATGTTTAGTATTTTACCATATATTTTTGTAATAACTGTAAATACATCTTATTTTGTAGAAGAAAAAGTGGGTGCAGATGGTCTGACAAAAAAGGAACGCCGAGCTCTAAAGGTACAAGCAAAGCAGTCACAAGAAACTAACGTATCTGTAATAAATAATAAATTGGAAACTGTGACAATAAATAAACAAATTACAAGTTCTCTAACAGAAGAACAAAATAAAATCAAACCTGCAATCAATGAAAAGAAAGTGGGTCAGGTTGCCCAAAACGAAATACTGAACAAACAATTAACTGATAAGGAATTAAGAAAATTAGAATGGGAGAAAAAAATAAGTGAACAAAAACTTAAAACGGAACCAAAAGATAGTAAAGAATCATTAAGTAAAGCCGAACTAAAAGCCAAACGAAGAGAACAACAAGAAGCACAGAGGGTAGTTAAAGCAACAACAAAAATAGACAAAGTAAAAGTACTTAATACTGATACGAATATTCCTATAAAAGAAAAGGTAGAGTTAAAAAAAACACAAATAAAGAAAGAAGTAAAAACAATAAATCATATCCATAAAGTCCAACTGGTGCAACATTTATATGTTGGAAGTTCCTTAAAATCGGAATGTAATTCATTTGTAGTACACAAAGACGTTCACCCAGCTTTTGTCAGATTGGGTACCCAGTATTTAAATAAAGAAGTACTAGGATCTAACGCTAGATGTTTAGCACTATTGAACGCTGTTAAACATGTCACTGACGATTTGCAAACGCCACCAAAACAGGAATTTTGCAGATACCTAGAATCCGTCCTGCAAACGTGTACAATGTTTTTGCAGACCTGCCGGCCTTTTGCTGTATCAATGACCAATGCTTTAAGACATTTCAAATTACAGTTGACTCAGATTAACACAAATTTAACAGACAATGAAAAGAAGGCTAGGCTGCAAGATGTAATTGATGTTTATATTAATGATGACATTAAGAAAGCTGGAGATGCAATAAGTATGAGAGTGAATGGGAAAATCACAAGTGGAGATGTTATACTAACTTATGGATGGTAAGACTCTATAATGACATTTTAATTGTTACTGTAAATTCAAAAAAACACGGTTCTATTTGATTATTTTTTAATATATTAATCAATTGAAGTGTCAGCTCGAACAACATAACTCGCAAATTATACAAAATCGAGGTAATCATAGAATAACGTATGGCACCTAACACAACTGTCTAATAGAATAAAATCCCCCTTTTAAATTTCTCCTCTTGAATAAAAAATTTTAATTTAATTTAAATTTTAAAATATCCCGATTTCCACGGAAAAACATTGTAAGTAGCGCACGAGATGTCTTAGGCGTATATTGCTACATCATGTCGGCAATAAATTTCTCGCTTTTGTTGCAAAATACATTAAATCGTGCTAAAAGACACAAATCAAACATTGCTCAGGGGCAAAACATTAAATCAAAGTTAGCTCGAGACAAAAAACAAGAATGTCTAAGTAAAAGAAAGAAGATTATACCGGTATTGGCCCCACCAGAAGAGATAAGTCGAAAAACGTTGTAACTGTTGTATTTCGGCGCGGGAATTTAAATGTCATGTGTTCTCAAGACTCCTATATTTTGTTGGATAAAAATGTATAGGCAAAATGAAAAGTAAAAATAATAATAATACACCACATTTTTTATTTTGTATCTGGCACTTTATAGTATATTGAAAAATGCGCAAGTTCTGGAAAAACATAAGTTACAAAGCAGTTACAACGTTATTCCAAATTGTTCTTGTCTAAAATGCTCTATAGCCTAAACTATGGATAAATCGTGTAAAGTTATTGCTAACAGCATAAAAGAATGTTGTAACTGTCACGATCGCACAACGTTTTTCCATTTTAAACGGCAAATAATAGATATATAGATTTTTGCACCTCCTAAAAAGTTGAAAGAATGTAAGTTACAATGTTGTTTGAGCCGATACTTCAATTATATTCAATAATCTTATATTCTTGTGATTGTGTTCATGGAAAAGGGATATATAAGTTAAATAAAGGTAAATGTATACAAATAAAGTTTAGCTTCTACAATTTCAGTATGTAAATATCATTTGTGTTAATTTTCAACTTCCATAGGGTGATCAATTTTCACCTTATTATATTAATTTGACAACATACCATCAAATGTAGAACAGAAATATTTATTAATATTTGTTAAAATGAACAACCTTAACATTCAACAAGTTTTTTTTCTTTGACTTAAAAAATTAGAACCAAGACTAAAGCAAGCAATACATAAATAAGAAAAATGACATCATTTCAGTTCATCTTTGATTAAAAAGATATTATTAGAAGCGCACAAAGATGGGAAGAAATTCGAAGTCATTATAATCGATGGTAGACCGCTTCTGGAAGGAAGAGAGATGCTAAGAAGACTTGCCCAAGCTGGAATTAAGTGTACATATGTTCTCATTAATGCCGTCAGTTATATTATGGGTTCAGTTAGTAAAGTAATACTGGGCGCACATGCTCTGCTAACTAATGGCTATGTTATGTCTAGGATAGGAACAGCCCAAGTGGCTTTGGTGGCTCAAGCCTATAATAAGCCTGTTTTGGTATGCTGCGAGACATACAAATTTAGTGAAAGAGTACAAACTGACTCTTTTGTCTACAATGAGATAGGTAAAATTATATATTCTTATCGAAATATGCCATTATAGTAGCGCCATTTTTAAGAGTTTGTGTTTATCTTTTATATATTTTGTAGATGATCCTGATAAGTTAGCAATGGTGAATGTCTCAGAGGAATCAAGTCCGTTAAGTAACTGGAAAGAAAATAGCAAATTAACACCTTTAAATCTGCTGTACGATGTAACCCCACCAGATTTAGTTACAGCCGTAATAACTGAATTAGCTGTCTTACCTTGTACTAGTGTTCCAGTTGTACTCCGAATTAATGCTAATGAATTTTCTTAATAAATGGTATATTTTATTTATGGCCTGCTGTATATATTATGTATAACTAGAATTTACATTAACGTTAATGATCTTTAACTCGACTCGTATAATTCAATATTATGTAGCATATACATGCAAATAAAGTGTTTTTCTACCTTAAAATTTATTCATTTCTGTTATTTAATATGACTTAATGGTAATTGAAATAGAAAAAAATGTTTTTTTACAAAAAGATACCTTCAATGTAATAATTTTGTCTTCCTCACTTTATAATTCTGTTAAAGATTCAAAAATAACTTGTATTGGCGCCATCTACACTAAATTTTGCATTTTATCTAAATAATTGAAAAAGTGTTTTGCACATAGGTTCACATTTGATCTTGTAAGAGATATAACAGTTATCTGCTAACTTTGCAGAGCGTTAAAATAAAATAAAAAATTTCTACATAATTATATATCCAAGTACGTGACATCTTCCGATTCTGTATAGGCATTTTACAAGTTTTATTATTTAAGTATGTTCATATTGTCCATATACTTGACTAATTTTAGTAAATCAATCAAAGTTACGATATTAGAATCAAATTGCCCCTTATACATTTTATACTGACTAGCAACCATTACAACTATTATTTCAAAATTTATATGTAGATAGGATAGGGATTTTCAGGATAGAATTAAAAAACCAGAAATGCAATTTATAAAAATAGAGTATAATAAGAAATCCCATTAAAAAAAACAATTTGATATCTAAAATATGCTGATTTAATGCTATTAGTTAATACATAACATAAAAAAACAATATATAGCCAAAAGTAGAGATCATTTCTAGAAATTCCATAGAACTTTATGTTGTAAAGCTTGGTAATATATGACAACTATTACAATTTAAAGTGTTATTACAATAAAATTTAATATCCACCATTATGTTAACGCATTATTTCCTACAAGCACAATCCAGCATATTTGTGTATATGAATTCAAGGCTGTACAGTGTTAAAAAATATGAGGATGCATCTATATTTATACACCTAAGTGTAATACCATTACCTTCAAGTAAAAGTACTTCATTCTGCTGAGCAACTTATAGCAATGCTCAGAAATTCTTCGAAAGCCAACGTTATTGTACCTTTCATTTCTTTATCTCTTGCACGAAATGCTTCTGTGAAACGTTGTATTTGCACACATGTAACTATAAACTGATCTACAGACATCTGCTTGTGATTCTTTAAGTCACTTCTGGCTATTAAGAACTTTACAAATTCTGGCGAGAAACGGAAACCCATCTGTTGGAATGCTTGTGCTAATTCCAATTCCTCTATGCTCCCCGAACTATCCCTATCGTAGTTCCTAAATACTGTCAACCACTGATTTATATAACCGTACAATAATTGAAACTCATTAATGTCTATAGTTCCCGTTTTATCGGAATCAAACATCCCAATCATTAGTTTACAAGCTGTAGGAGAGAAATTTTGACCCTGTCCATTTATTAAAGCAGACTGCAACTCCTCCCAATTTATATGGCCAGAATTATCTCTATCGACAGCATGGAACCAGTGTTGAATTTGTGGATCCACTGATTGTTGTCCATAACCAGGATGTCCACCTCCAAAACTTGGATTCTAAAATAAATGAGCTTCTTGGCAAATCAACATAAAAATTAAGCTTTTGTATTTAAAACTAAGTGTCATACTATATGATATTTATTATATGTTTTTTAAATCAAATAACCTTTTCTGGATCTAAATACTTACCCCAAACATTTCAAAATCCTCTTCAAAGTTGTTTACTGACTTAAAACTATATGTCGGGTAATAATCCAAGGATTTACAAAACAAAGTTAATCTAGTATAATTAAATACTTTCTGACTCACATAAAATTAAATACTTTCTTTTCTTAATCCTAAGATGTGTTCTGTCAATTTTCCATCTGTCATCCATTCTATTTAAAATATATTACACCGAATTTGTTAAACTTACATATAATTCTCAGCTGCAGAATGGGAAGTTAATTCGATGAAATTCGTTAATTATACAAAGGAATAAAACTTGCTAGCTAAATCGAAAAAGTAATGTGATTTGTTGATTCTAACACAATTTTTTTTCTAAAAAATAAAAAACACTTATTAACACAATCTACTGTATGATTTTTTATTTAATGGCAAAAATAAAATATAAAACATGTATAATTAATTTTGTATAAAGGTGTGATAAAAATGTCAATACAATTAAAATCCTATGAAAATGCCGCTTGTTTTTCTTAACTTTCTATCAATTTATTGTGAAGGGATGATAAATTCTGAAACAATAGGGTATTATTACTAATTTATAGCAACTGATATGTGTGTACATTATATATATATATGTATATAGTAAAAGCTCTTATTTTAAGATAATGAATTCTTAATGTTCCTAGAGCACAAATATATGTATACAGGGTGATTTTTCAAAGGGAAACACCTGTGTGTTTCTGTTAATAGTGGATTTACGAGCGGGGTAACTGGTAATTTTTTTACTTTTATTATTATAAGAACATATAACTAATATACATAACAGAAACTGCATTCACAGTATTGGAAATTTGAAAGTTACCTACTCTGAAAGAAAAGAAATCACTTAACTTTTCTTTAAAAGCTTGTGTAAAAAAGATACTTTTCTTAATGTTACAGCGTGTTTGACCTGTCTAGAATACACTGGTAACCCACAAAAACTAATTCAATTTTGTAAGAAGTTTAATCCTAGAACCCATGAAAATGTGAAATGAAAAAATATTTTATGGAGCATGGAAATTTATATTACATCTGTATAATGGAATGTTTTATTGACATAACATCAATATTGTGCTACTGAAAAGCAGTATCGATATAAAGAAAATTTTTTTTAACATTCTTAAAAGGTCAACACAGGGGTCGCTTGAAGCATATTTACGGTCTTCCGATTTAAGTCTTCTGGACGATTTTCTGTGAAACTATATTAACTGTCAGATTTACTACAATGAATGGTGAAACAGGCAATCAATGGAAAACCAAGTGCGAGAGTTATTAGAAAATGTTCCAGAAAATGTTACGTTTAAAATGATTCAATGTATCGTGACAAGAGTAGAGGCTTGCCCCAACAAAAATGGGGTAATTTTTGAACATTGTTTTCATATTTTATGTAAAAATATAAATTGTTTATTCATTGCCGAATTATTTTTGATTTTAGAGATATTTGAAAATTTTTTTGCAATTGATCATACTATAAAATCATGTATATCATATATAGATCTAGAACTGATCCATAAAACTGCACAACACAATACACGGTGTCCCTTTTAGAATTTGAATATTAATGCCATTTCCGGTGAAACCGGAAGTTATGAAAAACATTTCTGCTCGTCTCCCAGTGATTTATATACCGATATAAAGAATGTTTGAAAGTACCTTTAACACACTATTAAGAGAGATACAGAGGTGTTTCCCTTTAAAATATTACCCCGCATAGATTCACAGAAAGAAAGAAAAAATATATATAATTTTTTCACCTGTAATGCAAACAATACTTCTTTATAAGATCAGTATAAACTGATAAGGGAAAGTAACAGTCCTGATGTTACCTTCATAAAACTATTCAGAAATAGTTCAGTATAGTACAATATAACTTTAGGCTAGGTTATACAAAAAAATATTTTATTTTAATGTGATTTTATCAATGAATAAAGTATCGGTGAAAATTTATACAAGAAAATAGTTTTTAAGAGCTTGTTTATTTGTTTAAAACATGCTTTAAAAAATAAACCAAATACCGTTTTAATGGATAGTCCTGTATTTTTCTAATGGTTCATTCTCCTCAATAAGCTTCTGGTGGACATCACTTAGGGCCTGTGTTAAAAATAAATTTAACAACACTCAAAACGGAGAGTTAATACATACCAACACCAACAGAAACATTATGAGTATTGTGAACATTAGGATATATTAACAGAAAGCAAACATAAAAATAGTTACAAGCATATAAATGAAATATTTCATATATTATGTTACTCGCTAGTAACATCTTATTTTGAAATTCTATTTAAATTGTGTTATAAGCACTCTTAAGCAATTCATTCATAATTATTTCAATGTATTTCTAAATGTTTGAAAATTTTATTTAACGGTTGCATATAGTATGTTGAAGAAAATATGCAGCTCTGAACTAAGATAATATATATCCATCCTATTTAGGGCTAAAGTAGGTGGTTTAGATTTACAGATTAGAATTCACAGCCAAGTTAAAGTTAAAAATACAGACATGCAATAAGTTACAGTTCATAAGAGAATTTATATTTATACTGACTGTTTAACATTTTTGAGATTGAGTTTTTTTTTTATTGTTTTATCAATACATCGGATACTTTGAATATGGATATTTCTTTATTTAGTAGGTATATCAATAAAATGTTGCTTATATTATTGATATCAGTTCAGTGGTAGTTCCTCAGTTTTACGAGAAAAAGGTGGTCATAATTGTTTTAATGATACATAAAAAATACATACAAAATTATCACAAGGAAAAAAAAACCGAATTTTTTTCTTAAACTAATGAGAATTCATCAATTATAAATTATGCTATCAGTATTTCTACTAAGAGCATTACAATGCCCCTTGTAATGAAGGGATGCATTTTCTAATAGCCATTATCATAATCATCAGATCAAGGCTATACCTCATATCTTGTGCAGTTTATTGACACCACACACCATAATTACTACTATTTTAGAGAACATTTAAACTCTTACCACGACTGGACTGGTAGATTGGCTATCATATTCTCATAGGAATCAGAAATATATTGTATTGCAATATATTTTAATGTATTTTGGGCCAATATATTAAGACACTCATCAGAGATGGTCATTATTTTGTTGTTTGCTGAACTTTATTGATGTCTGGATTCGGTATTACTTAAGAGCTTAAATAGACCATTTTGTTTATAATCATTTTGCAATGTAAAAATTATAAACTGTGCTTCTACAATAAAATATAGTTACTTACCTTTTTAAGTTAAAAGCAACAAATATTCCTTATATTTTGATATTTTACAATAAAAATAGCATACATATAGGTATATTTAGTTCCCAGAAAGTACATATTACTTTTTTCGTCTAAAAGAAATTTTGTATCGAAACTATCTTGATATATTCTTCAGAAGATGTAAGTTCAAATTTACGACAATTATGAAGTTTTCTAGTAAAATAATAATAATTCAATATATAATGGTTTATCTGTATCTGTTTAAATAGCTTTTTCCAAACTGGAAAACCTCGTAGATATAAAATTTGTATCTGCAAAACTCAATCTTATAATGTGGTTATTAACATGCAAAAAATATAGAAAACAGTCTAAATTGAAAAGCTTCTAACATTTAGCAAGTAAACACAGAAAAGGTTTTAGTAAGAAGCAGGAAGTGTAAGAGCAAGAAGCAAGAAAAAATTGTAAAGGTAGCAAAGCGAATCATCATACCTTGAAATACTTAACAGTCTTCACTCTTAATTCCAAAGTAGCATCTTCGTCACAAATCATAAGTGTATGAGGGTGTTGTTGGAAAGCAGAAACAGTCCACATATGATTAACGCCTTCCTCTATTGCCTTGTATAAGGCAAACGATTTATGAGTACCAGTGATTAGTATCATCACCTTTAAATTAAAACAACCATTTAAGGCCTATTCTGTATAGACGTTAAATACGTGGTTACAATGTAATTGACAAAAAGGAAAGTATGGTTTATTAATTTGTTTTATTGAAATAATTATTTGGATTTCCTAAAGTATGTATGTGAATGGGACATTTAATAAAATCACTCACCTCTTTGGCATCCATTACAGTACCAACACCAACTGTTAAAGCTTGGTTAGGGACCTTGGTAATGTCATTTCCAAAAAAGCGGGCATTCGCCTCTAAAGTATCTTGGGCAAGAGTTTTTACTCTTGTTCTAGAAACTAAAGATGAACCAGGCTCGTTGAAGGCTATATGCCCATCTGGTCCAATGCCTGTTAATAGAAAATGTACATTGAAGGCTTGTGTGGGATTTCCATTTTAAATCAATTTCAGAAATATCCATTATATTAAGTATCTAGTCAAATTATTCGGTTGTCTGTGTAATTTGTAAATTATTAAAATCACTTTTTGATATTTGAATCTTAAATAGATATTATTTAACCAACAGTAGAGAATAATTTTCAAGAGTTCCCTTAAGCAGCAAATATAATATATTCTAATAACAATTACATTTAATTAAAACAATTATATACGGAATAATATTTTTCTACATATAACACAATAAATCAAACAATACAACTATTATTATTTGATACATAATTTAACTTTGTTGTCAATTATTTCTTTTACACATACTTACATGTCTAGTAACATTACTTCACTCAAATATATTATTGTATCACATATACATGCTGATTTAGTAATGTCATATAAGTTATAAATCTGATATCATGCTTAAATAAATTACAATATGTATGTTCCTGCAAAACAGTAATGTGAGACAAACTATATTATGTATACATCGTGGAACATAGAAATCCTGGGTGGTTTCTTACAAAAAAAAAAAAAAAAAAAAAAAAAAAATGTAAAACATGTTGACATACCAGAAAAGAATTAAATAAAACTCTTTTAATATCTGATATCTTTCAACGTACATCTCTTGAGAAGCTGAGTATTATTTTCTCTGGGTGTTATGGATTTTAAATTATAAAACAAAAAGGTGAATGAGAATAATTTGAACACGAGATGAATTGATTTAATGATTGAATTAAAAATAAAGCTATCAGTAATTTGATGGAACACCTTGGGTATATCCAGATTTTTAAGAAATAACTATTAGAAACTACTATGCATATAAAACATTTGATAGTCACAGTGTAGAAAATAGAATTCATGAAACTTTCCTAGAATTTTTCCTAGAATAAGACATTAATGAAAAAAAAAAAAAACTATATCGAATCTATCCACTCTTTATTCCTTAAATTAATTCTATAAAATGCCCATGCAATACCTTGATCTTAATTTATCCAACTTTCACAAAAAATTGTACTCTTAACAACATTTTGTGTACCTAATAAAATTGGTACTAGTATAAATAATAATAAAGTAATAAAGCTTTTCGTTTATCGTATGTTTTTATCCCACATTCTTTAAACAATGAAGAGGCAATATTTATTAATATCATTAATGATTTTATCAACCAATCTGTAAATACCTACCGCCAATGAATAACTCTATTCCTCCGGCATCGACAATTTTCTTTTCGTAATTGTTACATTCGGCTACTAAATCATCAGAATTTCCATCCAAAATGTGAGCATTCTTTGGGTCAATATCGATATGTTTAAAAAAATTATTCCACATGTAAAAGTGATAACTTTCAGGGTGATCCCTTGACAAATTAACGTATTCGTCCATGTTGAAAGTTTTTACATATTTAAATGAGACTTTACCGGCTTTGTAGTATTCAATTAGTTTTTGATACATTCCATAGGGGGTACTACCTGTTGATGAATACATGCATAAATAAATGAGATTATTATACATGTATTTTAAGAAAAAATAAAACATTTAACAATATATATGCAGTTATATACTTTTGAGAGTAATAATAATAAATATTAAAATACATTTTTTCTTAATAACCGTTGAAAAGTTATTTTCCAGAGGGCCAAATGATCAGAATTCATATTCTATTTAATTTTTTCAAATTGAAACCAAAACAACAATTATATTTTCTATTTTTAAAATATCGTAAATGTTAAAAAAAATTAAAGTCAATAGCAAAGTTTAATCAGTGAAAGTCTCAATTGCAAAGCATAAATCTCAATAGAAAAAATCACACATCTGCTAGATATTTTAAGATTAATAAATATAAATCTTATCTCTTTGGTCTCCATCTCCACTAATTGTCACATAATATTTTTCCTGTGTAGAGTGATGATAACAACTAGAATGAACTATGTATTTGTTCAACTGTTGTCAGTAAATAATAATTGCACAATATTAATTATTCTCTAATGTATACATGCCAAAAATGACTAATGAACAAATGATATTTAAAATTCACATGAAAGAATTCGCCTATTTTCGAGATTCATAACATCAATCATGTTTATTAGGTATTATCTGGGAATTTATCATTTATTGAATTAACAGATGTGTAATAAAACAGTATGTTTAATGTCTTTTTTTTTTAATTTATGCCCCATTTCATCTTTTTAACAAACTCATTGAGTTACTTGACTTTTTACATTGTACATTAATTATTAGCTAAACCAAATAACTCACATATTTATACACATATAACTTTATCATTTATTATGTATATAGTGATATGTTTGTTCTCAGTATAAATTTAAATTATAATTCAATAATAAAGAACAATGAACATACCTGTTGGTAACCCTAAAACAAAATATCTGTCTGGACCTGGATTAAAATCATTTATTCTTCTCATTACATATTTTGCTGCCCATTCTGCTACAGAATTTGTGGAATCCAAGATAATTAAGCGCATTTTGTCAATTGATTAATGAATATCTAAGGAATAGAATCTCCTAAATACCCTGAACTTCTTGTAAATAACTGTACTGCAAAACTGAACAGACCTGTTATTGAACTGTCTACCTTTTTTATCTTGGTTGAATGACCTACATTAGTGGACAAACATATATGTTTATTCCTATCACTTAGAAAGATAATACATTTGTATTTACTTTATATTATAGTTATAGATATTCCATTTATTTTAAACAAGGGAATCTATTACTAGATGGCAAACATATCTACGGCTTACATAGGCCGTCCATGTCATTGTCTTATTAGAAATGATAATTCTGATCAGAATTTCAAAATTAAAAAAAATTTAGAAATAACCTAAATAAATAGATTTCTACTAAATCATCAAACTATAACATTATACCCGGCTAGGATATATTTTAGGTGTTGTGAGTATAAATCATTTAGAGATGTAATTTTACTGAATATTTTTAATTTTATTTTACTAAACATAATTTTAAGACATTTTAACCTAAAAATCCGTAAGGACAGAATACATACCTACTAAGATTTGCCGAGTTTACTACCAAACCAATGTTGCCAGCACAATAAATTGCTAATAGTACGTTGTATTACATCTAGTAAGGTATAGAGGGAGCATGTGAATAGGCAACCAGTTTTACACCAACTGTTTAAATATTAAAAGACAGAAAAGGAATTAGCTTATCATATAGCTATCATCTCTCGATTTAGCATGGGTGATTGTGATTAATACCTAATAAGATAAAAATAATAAATATTTTTATTTTAAATGTAAAAATATATACCTTAATATTCCCGAACGGCTTCGAGCCGATCCACCATGTGGAGGTAAATGCAATAATATATTAACTATGTAGTTTTAATAGCTGTTTATTTTTGTAATTTGCACAAGGTACTTCAACTTTTCAATTAAGTACAACTTCATGTAGCAGTAGCTATTAACACTTCATAAATTCTTAAGTCTTACCGAAGCACTTGCCCGTGGCCCTCGCAGTATTCTGTAAACATTTCACGTACTAGCTTAGCTGAAGTAGATAAATTCCGTGATGTAGAATGTTGCAAGGAGGTAAGCTGGTTGCCCTCAGGGGAAACCATTTCTTCCTTTGATTCCATTCCTTCAACGGTGTAGGAGGAACAGGTTTTTCTCAGAAAATTATGTTAAATGCAACAGGTCAAAATGACAAGATCTACCCGGTCCATCGACAAATTTATGCTGCTGTGAAAGATTCGAAACCGATTATCTATAATACCAAAGACATTTTCCACTATTCTCCTAGCTCTTGATAAACGGTAGTTAAAAATTCTTCTCCGTCTGTTCAATATTTTCTGATTGAATGGCTTCATAAAATGAATTCGTAATGCAAATGCTTCATCTCCAATAAAGACGTGCGGTGTATATGTGTTAACGTCATTTGACAAAGGTTGAGCGGGAGGCAAGTTGATTTGGCCTGCGTTCAATTTTTCAAAAAAATCCGTATTGTTCAAGGCCTTGCCATCAGATACTCGACCATTTGTGTCCGATTCGACCCAGATAAACTCATAATTCGCATTAACGCCAGCCAAGAGTACAACGGAGTGAAATTGCTTGTAATTATAGAAGTACGATCCACTTCCTGGAGATGGAATGATGCGAACATGCTTTCCGTCCACTGCGCCTAAGCAATGTGGGAAATTCCATTTTTCTTCAAATTGTTGCGCGATCTTTGTCCATTCTTCAACAGTTTTAGGCATCTGAAACAGAGCAAATAAACATGAAATAACAATTATCACGTTCAAATAATGTCATGCTCACATCAACATAATAATAATATAAATATTAATAATAATATAAAATTATCATTGCTCTTTTCCCCAGAATGAAGCCACGCTTGATGATGCAACCAATGAGAGTGGTCAAGTTTCTTCTGGTACTTCGTCGACCAGACCCTCAACAAGCTTCAAACGGCCCAAGCAGAAAGCCGACCAAGTTTTGGAGAAAATTGCTAAAAGAATGGAGGAACCTATCCAGGTTTTTGCACAAACCAAAGCAACCTCATGATGCGTGTGGAGAGCACATTGCCGAAAAACTTCGATTTTTTCCGCCATCAATGATCTCTTTCTGCCAAAAATTGATCAATGAGACAATTTTCCTAGCTGAGTTTGAAAGTCTAAATTTTACTTCCAGAATTGTTACTAAACATCTGCCTCCTCCCCCTAATCCTTTTCCTCCTTCAACATCTACTGCCCCTAATAATATTATGACAGCTTACATGAATGCTGTCGCTACATTCAATAACATGTAATAAATGATGATTGGCTTGATTGTACAAAAATTATTCTTTTAATAAATCTTATTACCACAAGTGAAGTACCTACCTGCATGTAATCTCGGAGACAATACACAATTACTCGACAAGTAGCAGGTATTATCCGCCCCAAAGCCTGGGGTGAAATAGCCGTAGAAAATTTCAATTCCTCATAGGTACAGCCACTTGCTAAATACCGAAGAGATGCAGTCAATCTTTCGTGAGGCGTGATGGCTTGTCTCATATTCGTGTCCTGTCTCTGAATGATTGGTGTTCATTTTGAGCAACACATTGTACGTTACTTCATCCATTCGAGGGTAATTACACCAGTTAGCAGGTTCGAGAGTGAGGTGTTCAATCAACCGGAGATGTGTTAATTGGTTTCTAGCTGAAAACCATTTTTTCTGCCATTGCCTTCTTCGTTTCATCCTTTTCTTAATATAAATGCAAACTGTAACGGCATCTAAATTCAATAATTCCTCGTTACTCATATTGAGGTGACGATTGATGCAGTGACTGAAAACTAGACACAACTTTGCACAACACTAGGTAGGTACTGCCAGAAGACACGGAACTGGCTTGGCCGTGTGTGTCCCTTGCGATTTGGACCGAGGCCGAAAGGACTCGTGCAAGCGGCCCCGGGCCAAATGGTTCCTTCGTATATGGGGACCTTTTTTAGACATTTGAAGTTTATTATATACTGTCAGGGGGCACTGTTGGTGTTCTGTCAGTGGTGCATCTATTGGTGTCCCTGGATAGTACTTCCAGGTTTATTGATCTTAAACCACACATTTTTGGTGATGAAGGGTATTTATTTTATAGACAAGATACATCTACTTTATATTTTAAGTTTTTAGTAATATGATTGCTACATTCAACAAAAATATTTTTACATTCTCCTGTTATTCTTGGTAACAGATTGTTTTTGACCTCTGTCCGCTTTATTATCTTTGTCCGCTTTCATGTAATAGCAATCCTTCCTCAAACTTTCAATCGTTTTCGACTTTCTAAACTCGTTGTTTATTATTATTTAAAAATAACGAGGTAGATGGGTATATTAAATAACGAAATTATACCATTTAAACACTAATAATTATCTCACAGATTTATCAGTTTTCATGTTTGAAAGAATATGCATTTTCGGAGTTTAATAAAAATTAAAAATATTGTTTAATAAAATATTCATTCGGATTGATACTACAACAAACAAAATACTGAGCCCATGGAAACTATTTATTGAAAAATTAGTTTCATAATAAATATAATATATTTATACTAGTGATTTTTAATAATCCTTAGGTTTAACAGGGTGTTTGGGCTTAGTTACACCTACATAACCGATTACTTCCATCGGCCTGGTACCGGGCACTTTTTCATTTATTTCCCCGGTGGCTGTCACCTCTGTTTGAAAAACTCTTGCACTTGCGACTGCAGCTTCCTCTGCCAATCCTGGGGGAGCAGCTGTAAATCACAAATTATTATTACGACACTGCGTATTCATTGTACACAAGCTGTCAAATATAATGGTGAACTTTCTGTATTATGAAAAAAAAACGAGTACACTCATCTTTTTTTTTCTTATTTAGTAAATGACTTAGCGAGATCAATGTAAAAGCTATGAAAAGATAGTACAAGATGACGGAGTTTTCTTGGAAACTTCTAAACATATTTTCCAACTCTACACACTTTACGTAACGTGTTTACGTAAGATAGAATATATTGAGACGTTTTCGATACTTTCTGTGAATTATGGGCAATAATACATACATTTCTGAGTTTTCCTTTTAAAATGGTTTAGTCTTTTATCGACCAAAAACATAATTAACTAAAAATTTATTCAATATTAATTATATTTCAAGGAAATGCATTGGAAGCGTGAAGACACATTCGTGAATTGAAAAACTTTACCACTTGAAGCTAGTAACTAGATGGACTGGGATTTAAAGCCATGACATATTATACTAACCACTTTCAAAACATCAATTTTAAAATTTCATTGAATTTGCAAGACTCTGCATAATTCAAATATGTCAGTAATTGTTTTTGTCCAGATATTCAAGTTGAAACAGATATAACAGATATTTGTTAAAAGTAACATATTGTTGGAGAAGTTTGTAAAACCGCAAGAGTATATTCTTCCCAGTATCACTTTATGTACTTGATAATTGAAAACTGGATGTCCATATATTAACGACAATAAATTTTGGTCGTTCAATAAAAAATTATCAGTTTTACTACATATCTTCTGCAGTTTTAGTACCATCAAGAAAAAATGTAATGAGACTTTCAATTCGTTTTTCTGAAATATTTTGAAACATTAATTAATCCTTAGAGTTAATGATCACACTTTCTCCTTATCTCAAAATCATCACACTTTCTATTAACCAAAAGAAAGTGGTTCGTTATATTCTTTCTTAATGGTACATCTTTATAATAAAAATCAATAAGTAAATTTGACTTTTCAGAATGTCCTTTATTTAAACTGAAATGCAAGGTAATTGTTAACACACCATTTAAGTAATTTAAGTTACCTGTAACAAATAATAGTTCTACAAGCTAACAATTTTTTGAATTCTTGTAAAGAAGTTTCGTGTTTACAAATCCAGGCGGCTAAAGACAATTCAGGTATAACGATCTATTTATATTAAAATATACTTGTGCTTCACCTTACGTCTTACATAAATGATAATTTATATAACTAGGAGTATGTCCTTCGAAAGAATTACTAGGGATAATTATCTTCGTTTCTCCAGTATGCATTATAAATATAAACTAAGACATGCTTCTTACGTTTATAATAGAGGAGAAAATTGTCCATTTATCTCTTAGGGAACAATTATGAATGGTGCCTCTTAGGGAATGAATGGATGTATTAATCTTGATTGAGAAAAGGATCTTGATATATAGAGGGGAGAAAAATTTAATAGAAAGCTTATAGGTATCCTTTTTATATTTATCTGTTCTATAGAGTAATTTATTTTAATACTATTTTGCTTCTCAATTATGTTTCCCTTTTATTTCATAAATGACTTGAAGAAAATAAATTAATAATAATATAGTTGACTAGCAAAACATATGCAATATCTATTTTTTTATATAAACAAGCTCAAGTTAACCTGAAGAACATATAGTTTTGTGTATCTAATTATTCAGAAATAAAAATTTCAGAACTAGAAAGTAAAATTATATTTTACAGTCGTTTTTATGTAATGACTTGTAGGAAAACTATAAAAAACAACTAGAAAATTAAACACCGTATTTATTACCATAGCATTGCAGAATTGCCATAGAGAAGACAAACTGATTTAATTTATGAAACACAGTATTTAAAGAAAAATACATAACGTATTGAGTAAACGAGCTGAATAAACGCATTGAATTGTTGTTTAGTTTGATATAATATTTTATTTATATGTTAACAATTAGTAATAATCTGCATACATAGCTGCATGCTAGCTATTTATCTTGATAACACTCTTCGATCTTCTTCATATTCTAATGGACTGCTTTTCGTTACCAACCGCACCGAGATTTATGTATATTTCTGCAAACTACGTCTTATAAGTCTCTATAGATTTTCAATTGATAATTCAGAATTTTCAACTGGATGATTTCCTAAAAATCCTCTTATTTCAGCTTTCAATAACGTCGAAATTGTTGTTTCTATTATATTTAATTTTATGTAAGTCAAAGTTCACATCCTTAACTGGTAGTGGTAAATGTCCATCTTGGCTTATATCATTCTTTTGAAACTATTAAATTATACTGTCAAACTGTATAAAATTTGTCACGTTTATCAAGTCAAGTCACTTGTCAATAATATACAAATGTGTTAGAGATAAAATAATAGTGAAGTTTGAAAAATAAAATGAAAGGCAACGTTTTTTAACAAAAACAGTACAAATAAAGAAACTCTTAGAAATATCTCCCCGCTTTTCCCAATGCATAAGTTTACTCGCTCATCATGCTACAAAAACTGGACTGCTGTTGCATTTTGCAACACTTTTAGCCGTATGGTTGTATATTATACAACATATATACAACATAATATACAATCGCTGTATATTCATCAACAATTTTTTGTTCCATTTTGTGCAAGTTAGCTCTGACGTTCACAAATTAATTAAGAAATATATATGTTCTTAAATATGGGAATAAAATAGTCCGTAATAGTCAAGTTCACGAAGAAAACTTACAGCACCGTATGTATTGTTTCATCGCCTTGCTAAAAATAGCTATGCTGAAGTTCATCATCCTGTAGTTATTGAACAAAAAAGGATGTATTGTCACGAACGCCTCGAGCGATCCCGAACACCGGGAATATTCGAAACTCTCAAGAGCGTGTGGAGTTGACTTCCAGTGCGTTCTATACTAGAAGGTTCACCAAAGTTCTTTATCTAGAAACGTCTGGAGAGACGTTCTACTGCCTATATAAGAATTGTGTCGTCCAGCGAGGAGTTAGTTGAATCTGGACCGCGATAGTGAGCGATACGGTGCGAAGAAAGTGACATTGTGTAATACAGTGCGAAAGTTAGTTTATAAAGTTAAAGTAGAGAGAAAGTTAGTTAGTTAGTTGGGCTTGTAAATACTTGATTTGTAAATAAGTGTTCGAAATAAAGAACTTTCTAGTAAATTCGTTACAGTATTTAAAATGCCACTTTGAAAACTATACTTAATTTTGTTCGAGCCGTATTTCGATAAAACATTATCGATATTATTTTCTAATGGAAATCCCTATTTTTTATTGTGACATTTGAAAGAACTCTTTCTTTTACGTACCTACAACAAAGTAAAATAAGAGATTGGTTATATAAGTTTTTGAGCAAATAACTTTTTGAAATCAATAGGAAATTAGAAGCGTTATACCAAAGTCATTGAAATAAAACAAAATCTTGCGCACATTTTGAATATTTTAATGTAAATAAATTTTCTTGTATTAAATTTAAAATAATTATTACATTTTCATCTTTGAAAACACGAAATAATAAAGAATTAAAGAGTAGGTCTCAATTTTGTCGTTCCCGACTGATTAACAAAGAAAACGGTGCCAGTTTTATCGAATTAGTAGAATAAATTTTTGGGCTCACTATATATATGTAGGTAGGGTAAGTACCGACATGCTCTATAGATACATATTATGCTTGTATTTACATATGGTTTTTACATACATTAGATACTTGTAGGTTCATTAGTAGATAAGTAAACATAACTTTACAATGCATGACATAGCCGTTAATCGATAAGCGATAGTTAAGGGATACCTGCTAGCCTACTGGTGTGTGAGAATTCCAGCTATGAATTTATTAGTGTATAATGTTTAGATAAAAAACTTATTTATGTAATTCATGGTGTTTATTTAAAGAAGGATATTTTTTTAGAACACATGCAACGATTTTGTTAAATATTATAAGTGAATTTCACTTAAAGCGAACCCTACACGGTCAGTAATATTGTCAATATGCACAAATACTGACAGTATTATTGATCGTGTAAGGTTCAATAGTGACGGAATGATGAAAATACTGACGAACATCTAGATATTTTGATATTGTCGCATCAGTATTAGACCACGCCCAGTCACGCCCCTAAAGTGGAGAGGATACTGACAGTATTACTGATGATGTAAGGTGTTGCACGTCAGTATTTTAATATTTTGTGACCTGTTGTTGTGTAGACTTCGTCTCCTGTATCTTGCTTGTACTGTTTTTCTTATTTTTGTTATTGTATTCTTTTAAAACATGGATGACGATTTATCACAAAGTGAAACAGTTGAATATGAAGGTGGCTTATCACAAAAGGGAAAAGTTCATTGAATTGTACGAGACGCTGCCTGAGCTATGGAATGCAAGATGTTCAACGTACATGAATAAAACCAAGAGGAATTACGCCCTGAATAAACTGCTTGTTATATACCAAAAGATTAATAAAAAAAGCTTGTTATATACCAAGAAATTAATAAATATCTTTGAAATTTTGATGCTTTAGATACGCACATAACTTTTAGCTACAAATTATTTACACTTTCATTAACATACAACATATTGCTACGCATGGAATTACTGATTAAAATACAAATACTGACGTTTCTTAAATATATATTTAAGAAATGGTGTCTGCAAGAAAGTAAAAAAAAACAAACTGCAAACCTCTTCAGGGAAGAAAGGATAATGTAATGCATTTCGTACACTTTCTCTTTTATTCTTCAGTAACACAATTTAGTTACATTTCCTGTATTATCGTTTTTGACTTGTAGGGACTAAGCTTATTGATTGTTTTTGTAACTAATTGAATTTTATTCTTGGAATTTTACAGCAATAATGAAACATTTGGAACTTCGATATATGGTGGTCGTTCAACTAGGCACCTTGCTCATTATGTGAGTGAGAATGAATTCCACCAAGAAGAGCTTTCATGGGCCAGTATGTTATGGATAACCTCATTCTTTGTGTATTTAATAAATTATGCTAATTTAATACAATGTGCACTGAAGAAAATACTGACGATTTGGAATGACCGTGTAGGGTTAACAAATACTGATGGATACGACAGGATACTGACAGTATTACTGATCCGCAGGAACGACAGTATTACTGACCGTGTCGGGTTCGCTTTACTGTGCTGATATTGTAAACTGCGATGTCTGTATAGAGTCGATTGAGGCTGCAAAAGATACACAAAATATTTAAGGATAAAAATTGACTCATATTTAAGATGGAATACTTACATTGTGATGCTCTCGAATAAAATTAGGAGCTTATTATATTTATTTGATCAATTAAAGCAATTTATTGGAATTAAATAAATAACACTGACTTAGTCTTCCAAAAAACACTATACACAACACTCGACGCGCGTTTCGCCAACAAAGTTGGCATCATATGGAGATGATTAAGATTCAAAACACAGTTTTAATCATCTCCAGACGATGCCAACTTTATTGGCGAAATGCGCGTCGAGTGTAGTGTACAGTGTTTTGGTGTTTTGTGAAAAACTAAGTCAGTGTTATATTCACACCAAAGGTTCCAACCTACTCCAGTATTACATAAATACCTAAGAATATTTATATTAAGCTCTGATTGAGTCAGTAATTATGTTATGGTATAAGTATAATTATTTGGTTTTTGGATATACCTGTTATAAATTGTTGGGCATATCAGGTATAAATATTTGGGGTGAAGCTTATAGTATAACCATAAACTCCCTGTTAGTCTAGAAACACGATTAATAAAAATCATTACAGTACACCAAATGCTTTTCCCTCAGATACATTATTTTCTGAAAGAGGCAACTTAGATATAGTAGGGTTTTCTCAATCATAACTAAAAAAAAACGCAAATTTAATAAATCACCATTATATTATAAGGGCAAATACTAATCAATCTCTTAAAATTACCCATAGCAAATAACACATTCTTTTTAAATTTTGTAGATTATATTGGCATTAAGCTTGTGAATACCTAGGATTAGCTATTTTCCAAGTCAGTAACTCTAAAAGATAGAAAAAAGAACCAAAAATTGTATTCCTATTAATCTTTAACAAGTAAAAAATTGCCTGATTTGGTTCCTATAATAAATAAGAATTATAGTTATATCTGAATATAGTAAAAGTTTCCCTGTGTTTCCAGATATTCGTGCAACTGCTCTGCTTTGCTGCGTGGAAAATATGTTTTTATAAATACAAGTTTATTTAATTTATTGTTTGTTTATTATCGAGAAATTGAGACTAGTTTCTTAATTTTATGTTTGTTAATTACTCCTATTTTAAATGCATACAAGTCTTTCTTCGGACTTACGTACTATAATTGAAGTATGCAATGTACCTATATTTACTCAGAAATAAACATTATTATTATTATAGAGGCAAAATTATGAGTCACATGACCATTTTTTTTTAAAAAGTTATTGTACAGAAAGAAATAGTTCTTCGCAAATTTGTTATATTCCTAAATATTTAATAAAAAAATATCTACCTTCAAAAATAAGTATACCATAAATATCTTATCGTTTAGGTACAGGTATGAACAAAATTAATACCACTGGATTTTCTCACTGTTATAAGAGATAGATACTACTTGTATATTTTACCAATGGATTGTGTGGTAACTAGTCAATTGTAATTTACACCAAGTTAACATTAAAAAAAAAACTGTTACACTAAAACATATTTCACATTTCACTTTTTATTTACTCTGCCATTTGATTTAAGCTATTTTCATGTACATATAAAAAAGTCATTTCATTTTAATTAATTCTCACAATTAATTCTAAAATAATCTGTCCATACTTCATTACAGTAATATAAGTAGTATTATTGTGAAGTATGGACACATTATTTTATAATTAATTGTGTTATTGATCAATAGAACACGCGATCATTTTGCGACCAGAAGGGTAATAAACCCTAAAATTAAAATATAATCGAACATGTTCTATAGAAATGAGAGTGTCTTTATATCATTTCTCAATACTACCTATCACTACATAAATTCTAGGAAATAATACTTATTGGAATATGGAAAATTTTAACCGTAGACCTAGTTTCCTAGTTTCTTTTTAGTGTGTAAGATTTATATTCTATTATTGCGATTGTGTGTATAGCAAAAATAATTGTCTTCAAGAAGGCCAAATCCCAAAAAATTGTTGCAACGCTGAAGTGATATTAATCTTCAAAAAAGATGACAATACAAACATCGAAAATTATCGACCAATATCGCTGCTATTACCCATCCATAAGTTGTTCTCCAAAATACTGAAAAACCGGCTGACTGCAAAATTTGACTTATACCAGCCCATCGAACAGGCCGGATTTAGAAAAGGATATGGGACAACCGATAATATCCACACCATACGTATCCTGATAGAAAAATGTACGGAGTACAACGTTCCCCTACATCTAGCATTTATCTAATTCCATAAGGCATTCGATTCCATCGAAATAGGGCCTCTTCTTTACTCTCTCGATAACGCAAGAATTGATTCTCGCTATACAAAATTAATCAAAAACATTTATAACAATGCAACTATGCACATTAAAGTAGACGAAACAACCAAAACAAATAAAATCAAGTTGGAAAGGGGTGTCAGACATGGTGACAGTATTTCTCCGAAATTATTTACGTTAGCGATGGAAGATGTCTTCAAGAACCTATAAATGGGGAAATATGAAAATAAAGGCATAAATATTGACGGATCGCGCCTAAATCATTTAAGGTTTGCTGATGACATAATTCTAATAGCCAACAATGTCCAGGAGCTGGAAGAAATGCTTAAACAACTAAAATACGAGTCCAACAAAATTGGACTAAAAATCAATCAGTCCAAGACAAAGATAATGACCAACGTTGATACAAATATAACGCTGGAAGGACAACCCATTGAAAAGACGAATGAGTATATATACTTAGGATACTCCATTAAACTAGGAAAAGAAAATCAACATGCTGAAATCAGCGGAAGAATTATACTGTCCTAGGCAGCCTTTGGAAAGCTACAATATATACTCAGAAACCACGAAGTTCCAGTTAACCTTAAGAAAAAAGTATACAACACATGTGTACTTCCAGTCGCCAATTATGGATTGGAAACAATATCTATGACAAAAGTCTACGCTAACAAACTAAGAACATCACAGAGAACAATGGAAAGAGCCATGATCGGAATTTCCTTACGAGACAAAATTAGAAATACGGAAATCAGGAAACGGGCCCAAATAAAAGACATCATAGAAGAAATAGTAACAATGAAATGGCGATGGGCAGGATATAATAGACAAGACAACACCAGATGGTCATGCAAAGTCACAGAATGGCACCCAAGAGAAACGAATAGGAATATAGGGTGACCCCAGAGACGATGGGTGGATGATATAAGGGCGATGGCAGGAAGGAAATTGATACAATGTGCACAAAGCAGGGAGGAATGGAGAGAATTGGGAGAGACCTTCGTCCAGGAGTAGATGGATATGGGTTGAGGATGAAGAATTTCAGCAAGGAAGTCGATAGAGCGACATTTCTTAGAAAAGTGATATTTAAGTGGGACATTAATTGGCCGCCAAGAAGTTCCGATTTAATTCCCATGGATTTCTTCTTAAAGGGTTATTTGAAATCTAAGATGTAAAGTGATGCTTCTAGGATTTTTCTTCAGTTAAAAGCCAGAATACGTGAGGAAATTCATAGAATAGAATCAGTGTTATGTCACCGAGTTATCGCAACTTATAGATGAACCCTGAGGAGTTAAAGCGGCGTGAAGGAAGGAACCTTGAGGTGTTATTTTTCATATATGACTATCCCTATATTATAAATTTAAATCATAAATAGTGAATGTAAATATAATTTTTAATAACCGACTTTTATTCGCCCAAAAAGAGAGAGAAATTCCAGGACACTTATTACAAAGGAATTGTGATCATGTATGAAGGGATTGTGACTCCTGAAATTTCATGGTCATTCATATATGATATTTATAACGTTGATATACCCCTTTTATACTTTAGGAGTTAACTGTTCCATCTAGAAGAGATTGGTGACAAAAAAGTCAATATCGAAGATTGCATAAGAGTGGATCTCCAAAAGAGTTTGTGATATTTCTAAACAATTTTTTTGATTATTACGTTATAAATATAAGAACATGACTATTTTAAGAGGCGAAATTATTTAGAACAATACTTTGAAGCAACGAATTCGAGCAATGAACGTTCAATACAGATTGCTTACACTCATGTCTGTCAATGTCAGATTGTTTTTTTTTTAACAAAATGTTGTGAATAACTTTTCAACAAAATTTCTGTCAAAAATAAAGTTGTATTTACTTTATTTGTATTTTTCTCAAAAAATATACTTGTAAGATATAATAGTGGACCCCTAATAGGAGGTACTGCTATACTCAGAAGCAGAGGGGTAATAATTGGAAATGGCGTAAATTGTCTAAATATAAAATAAGCAGATACACTATTTGAAACAGTCATAAATCTTACAAAACAATTTTATTTTCTGTTTTAGAACAAAAATTAGTCCGTAAAAGTGCACATTTAATAGTAAGACTATTAAAAGTGCACTTTTCAAATAGATGATGTGGTATATTTTTAGTGAATATACATAAAAATATAGGTGCAGTTGGAAATTACAAAAATTATTATAAGTTGTAACATTACACATTAAAAATCTCTTGTTATGAAAACTGGATATCAACAATCCTCAAACAAATTTATACTATGGTTGAAATGTATTGCATTCAAATTTTGATAGTGAATAAATAATAAATAAACTATCTACAGAAATAAGGAAATCATACTCCAACCCATCTGCAAATGCCTAATATAATAAGGACTAAACAAATTAGGCCAAAACAGCTATTCTCTTGGCTATACGCCAAACGCCGAGCGCTGAATTACATGGCAAAATTTGCCGTATTTTGTCTAACAGAGTTAGCACTAAAATACAGTAATTCAGATTGTTCCAAAACCACAAGGAATATGCAAAGCGTCACCTATTTCGGGATACCGCTAACTCTAGACCGGTTTCGACCTCATCTTGGGCCTCGTCAGTGCAGTGTAAGCGAGTATACCTTTGACAGATGAAGCTCACATCTAGTAGACGTTGCTACGTTCCACCGCAGTAGAACGTACCAAACGCCATCTCTTGGTAGTTTCGAGAACAATCTAAATCGGAGTAAAAACTTGAGATCATCAGTATAATGCAAAGTTTTAATCCGCAGAGGATAATTTTCAAACTACAGTAATAAGTAGATTATACTCCAACCCATCTGCAAATGCCTTATATAATAAGGACTAAACAAATTAGGTCAAAGCAGCTATTCTCCTGACTATATGCCAATATATCTTGTCATGTAATTCAGCGCTCGGCGTTTGGCATATGGCCAGGAGAATAGCTGTGTTGACCTAATTTGTTTAGTTCTTATTATATAAGGCATTTGCAGATGGGTTGGAGTATAACCTCCTTATTTCTGTAATTTGAAAATTACCCTTTGCGGAGTAAAACTTTGCATCATGCTAATAAACTATCATTAATCAAGTCGATTTTCGGATTATTTGTAAAGTAATAACGTCCTCAACTATGCAATTTTATAATTTTCATGGATTGTGTGATCTGTTCCTATATATTTATTATTGTAATAATATTGTTTCACTTTATCTAATCTAATCTGCAACACATAATAGGTCATTTCGTGTAAACACGTGTGTAAAAATAGTGTTACTAAAAGCAGCTACGTAACAGTATCGAAACTTAGACACAACTATAAGAATTGCCCTTATAACTACAATAATTCACAATGCTGGAAAAATGTGTAATTTAAAGTATTACAATAAATAATATTAAGGATGTAATATATATTATTGTAAATATTAATTTTAATTTAATGAGTATCCAACATTTACATTTAGACATTTACAAAGAAATTGCACTTTTCCACATCATTATTGCTATTTGGAATATTATTTATGTAACCTATACCATTTTGAGAAACATGATGCTAGTGGATATTCCGTATCCTAACGCGAGAAATACTATTCCGTTTAATGGAAATTTATTAAGCGGAAACTTATTACTAATACAAAAAGTTTTTAATTGATTCAAGGTAGCTCAGGTTACGAATGCATATTATTCACAATATTTTATATGCCATACACCAACGTTATAACATAATTTATGTACCTCTGAGCTTTAAAAAAATATTAAAATCTTCAATACAATATACCGACAGTAAAGCTATATGAAATATGAATATATTTATTTAATAGATAATGTTGCCAGAGAAATACTAATAGTTTCACAGCGTGACATACAATTTTAAATGTACATACATATTATTATTAATTCTTTAACGTTATAAATACGATTCAATAGCCATAGATGAACGTTTTTAATAAAGAGAAATAAAGATAACTGCACAAATGCATTATATAATAATGCATTTGAGGGAGAAGGATGAAGAAATATAAATTAAAGATCCTGTTTTAATGCATAATGAAGAAGAATTGTCATTTATTATAGAAGGGGCTCTTTCCATTGGGAGTAATACGCATGGATAATGAATGTGATGAATCGTATGCTGGCAGTGATACATCCACTCCTTTAAAGAACAGCTTTTATAAGCTGCTTGATATTGCTTTGTAGATTTTTGAGAAATACATTGCGATACTGCGATATTTTCTGAGGCTCTGAATACTCTTCATCACTTTACTTAGAAAATTCATTTTACTTTCACATAATTTCAACATTACTTAATATTCACAAAATTTCTCGACAAGACAGGTATTATGGCGGCCAGATGCAAATGACCGCCATGATGAAATGATATTGATCTGTATTTATTTATTTTCTATGATTACTTGCCCATGACATATTAAAATTTGATGGATTGATATTTTTACTATAAACGTCAAATCAAATTATAGTAAGTGCCACAATGTTTGTTCATATTTTTTGCAGTTTTAACAGTTTTCGAAAAAAATATGTGATAAACTTTTTCGAGTTTCTTTTATATTTTCGAATAGAAAAATCTCCATTCTTAAATGCAACAAGTATACTTCGCAACATAAAATAAAAGGACTGTTGATATTCATTTACATTACGCAATTTTACTTTTTAATACAATTTATAAATAATTTACCAATCTATCCAATAACTAGTTTCAATATTTCAATTCAAAATTTAAAAAGACTACCCGCAATATTTTTAATGGGGTATTTTATGAGAATTCATACAAAGTGGAGTATTATTGGGGCATAATATTGAATATACTAAATTTTTCCAAGCAAATTATTTCAGATATAGTCAACTAGTTTGAACTTCTGCTAATAACGTAGAGATTTTTTTTATCTTCCAATTGATGATGATACCAGGAATATTACTTTGAAAATTAATTTTCAAAGTAATATTACATCACACACCACCAGTACCAGATTTTAGTACCACATATTAAGAATTGGTGGAAGAATTTCTCGATGTACTAATAATGAAATCTTCATGTTGCGAACTTTCTTCATCTTTGTACATAATAATATCATTGTCAGTGATGTCCACGTGTGAGTAATTAGACGAACTCGTATTATATAAATAATTATGTTAATATAGCGATCGGTAAGATGACAGAACTATTAACTAATTTTGTGATAATTTAAGGATTCAAAAGATAAAATGTTTAAATCGATATTTATAATTAACTACTATAACTTAACTAACTTTGCTATTTACCGTTTACAAAATAAGGAGTGTTAAACTTAATTAAAATTATTAAATAAAACGGATACATTGAAAATTTAAAATGTGTTGCAATTACAGAAGAATCTCGTGTCAAGGATCTGGCAGACATTTTGTCAAATTTTAGTTTCGTACTGTACACTATTTTTTTTGCAAAATTGAAAACAAATAAAATAAGTTAGTGACTGAAAAAGATAAGTTAATATCTAATTAACCAGGTTTTAATCATAGACAAAGATTTAACTAAAGCGATTGTAAATCAAAACTGTTATAGAAAAGTTAGATCACTAAACCAATTAATTATTCTGTTGCTATTGCTATCAAATTAATCATTGTTTTTGAACGGAAGAGAATTGAAATATTAATGATGGTTGGATACGGTGATAGATTACAAACTTTCACGAGGAGATTTGTCAATTATTTAATAAAGAACATCCAAATGGACCACATATTTCAATATCTTCTTCGATAGTAATAAGCTAGAGTAAACATTTTCAGAAGTTGGTAGTGTAAAAGATTTTCCTCGGCAAGGCAGACCTCAAGTCATCGAAAACTCTAAATTATATATATTTCTTGAAGTTCAAGAATATCCTCATACTTTGGCATACCACTGGCTTTAAACAATTATGCCAATTCAATTACACGAGTTGAATGATGAGATTCAGATTGACAGAGAGAGAGAGAGAGGTTGAGAGAAGAGATTCCAGATTATCGCATACAATTTTGGAAAGATATTATGTTACGTTGTGACGAAAGTTTTTAAAATTGAATTTAGAATTTATAAATTTCAACTTAGTTCAAACTTTAGCAATTCTTTATCTAAACAATGCGGATAATAATGTCCCTGCCAACTGAATGGCCACCACGCTCACCTGATTTGACTCCCCCGGATTTCTTATTGTGAGGTTCCGTAAAAATCGTAGGTCTATTTTAACGATAAATAGAAGTAAAATAAATCAAATAAATTTGATAAAGCATCTCAAGCGATGAATTCGAATTTAAATAAAAAATAATATCAACCCAGAAATGATTAAACATTGAAGGTTCAATGAAATGTGTTAACTTACCTTCCGACTAATGTTAGAGTATTAGTGGGGACCTTGAGCAGCTTTCTCAAAAATAAAGTCGCATTTCTTTTATTTATATGTTTTTTAAAGAACACCCTCTATCTTATAAACGATAAAGAGCAATCCCTAATATACGTTAACGTTGTACTCGGAAAACTAAAATAAAAATAAGTTTTTTTATGAAGGGATTATAATTTACAAAAAACTATGATGACGTCTCATATCAAACAAAATCAGATTTTTTTTTTAGTTTTTCAAAAATCATTTAATAATAAAAATTTTAATATTTTACGAAATTTACCATCGCATTGTATATCGTCTTAAGGGCCATATCCGATTTGTGTTTCTCTTTGATTTATCTTTTGTATAACTATTATTTTTACGTGTCATTTTTATTAAGTATGTATAAAATCATAAACGTTGTTTCCGTCGGAAGTAATTTATATTTTTTTGTGGCGATGACAAACATTTTATATTAGGCATCTTTAAGCTTTAGCCCAATTTTCTCTTCCGTGAAAATATATTGTATTTATTTAATTGTATATTTAATAAAAAAAAATCTATAAAATTTTTACAGAATGGGCGGACAAAACATATTTCGACTCATCAGTTATAATTTCTCATTATTGACTAAGTTCTGGAAGTAACTTTTTAAGTTGTTTTATTTATTTTCAAAACGGTTTCGTTAAAGTTAAACATGTATACTGTGTTGTATTTATTTTTAAATTCTTTAAATAGTTGGTACTACTTTTTACTTTTATCGCTTTGTTGTTTTCGAACGCCAGTTAGCTCTTACAGGGAGGCACTGCCTTAAAAGTTTCATGGTATGCCAATATTAAAATTAACAGATTTCTCAAAAAATAGAGTATTAACAAGAGTTCTTCTGCAAAATGGGGCAAGCGTAAATTAAAACAAAGAAATCTATATTTACTAAAAAGCTGTTTTCGTGTGTTTGTCGCGAAATTTTTAGGTCGATGTACGAAATGCTTTTCGTTCGAATTCCGGCATTTGGACAAAATCAATATAGTAAATCGACCCTTGCCAACAACGTGGTAACTTTCGTTTTTTGATCGGAAGTCTCTAGAGGCATGCTCCGGAGGTGCCTTCGATATGAGCGAGGGCGCGGCGCAATATTATTGCGATTTGTTTACTCGTGCTATTATTATAGCGAACTCCAAACATAGACCGGACTATTATTCCCATTCTTTCAGGGATGAAGGGTACCTGAGAATATTACAACGTATATTTATTTTTAAATATAGTTTAAATACCCTATACACGTAATAGCTTTAAGTAGAATTGTACTCAAATAAGAATAAAATATTTTAAATGAAAATGAATGATGTTCGTGGAAAAATAGTCTCCTGCTTCCATATCACTATTTATTAACTAAAACATTATTTTTACATATGGTTTTTATAATGATTATTTGCGTGTGTCACAGGTAAGTAACAATCGTATGAATCAATCAACTGACATTTTTGAACAGTGTCATGCCGAAAACATATTTTAGGATAAGTACAATACAAATCCGTCAACCTATGACAGATTAATGAAAAGGTTCTCCACATAATCATTCAATGGAAGTGATATTTTCATCAAAATAAATGAAATAAAATCAACTAAAATCAAAATAAATGAAACAAAAATGAAATGAAAATTTTTACAGAAATATTGAGACGCCAATAGATCAAATTATACAATAAAGCTAAGACGTGACTTCATAATTGCATTTTGTTCGGCAAATTATTAACTACCTATGCCGTACGTAGTTGATTGAAACATATGTCGCTAGACATACGCGTTGGTAATTGTGGCATATTAGTAACAATTTCGTAATTGTTACTAATGGTGTAGCATGTGATCCGTGCGTCGTCACTAAACTGATACACGCGTAAATATCCATTATATAAATTGTACACTTTAATATATGTATGTCAATTTTTGTTGTTTGTATAGGTCTCCAATTCCAAAGTTATACGACAGGAAGCAACTTTTCCCGTACACTAAATGGGATCATTAGAAGACAAGGTAGGATAGAGAATATCAGAAAATAACAAAATTTTTTCACATAGCCAATACACATAATAGCTTAAAGTAGAATTGTAAGTAAATAGGAATGAAAAATTTTAAATTAAAATGAATAGTCTTCGTGGAGAACTATTATCGTGCTTTTATATCACTGTTTATTAACTAAAACACTATCATTCCACTTTAATGTATGTATGTATGCCAATTTTTGTTCTTGTAGGTCCCCAGTTCAAAGTTAAAGGGCGGGAAGGGACTTTGCATGCGTACTGTATACAAAATGGTATAATTAGACAATATCAGAAAATAACAAAACATTGATTAAGGACGAAAAAAATTTGGTCCGATAACTTTTTTGTATTTTCAACTGGAAAAACAAATATTTTTTATTATTGCTATATCCTAATTTTGTAGATAGATGCAAAATATAGATGCAAAATAGACTATTAAAAAATAAAGCAAAAGTTATTAATAGCGTTTCTCATACAATTTACTCTACATTTAGGCCAAGAACAATAATATGAGATAAAGTTAGTATCAACAGTTTTCTTGTCCTTTGAAGGAAACAATGATAATTTAAATTTGTTATAACAAATTTCGTGATAAAAAATCAGTTTTAACAAGGCATTTTAATTAGTTGTTAAAGTATTTACATAAATACTAGGTCATTGTGTGTTGGTGTAAATTACAATAACATATTTTACAAAACAACGATTCGATGGATCTGAACTCAACCAATTCTGGAATTGTTAATATTAAGGAAAAAATGGCATGATCAAGATCATATATAAAAATAGCATTTCTTTAAGTAGGTACATTTATGCGGTGCGCTGCATTCGTTTTTCTTTTATTTAATTTATTAGTGCACCATTCAACAGTCAAGGACTATTATAGAATGAGAAAAACTCCACACAAAACATATATACATAAGATCGAATAATAATAAAATATGCAATAAAACTATTTTTGAAACATTGAATTTTAAATATTACACAATATGCCATTGCATATGTCTAGATGGACTAGAGTGCAAATATCTACAGTGGCACACCTATTGACAGCCGTGATGGTATTTGTATATATTAGTTTTAAGTTCCGTACTTAAAACTAATTATTTCGTACTTAACATTAGACAGTAGAAGCCTTTGTATATTGAGCTAGTACTCGGAACCAGGACACATATGTTGCTTACGGGTAAAAATGCGATCATTCCAGGCAATATGTTACGTGATTTAATGCTCCAGTCAGTCATCCACATGTTAAAACCCTTGCAGATTAGGTCAATGATTTATGATAAGTATAGCGTCTGGTAATAATCGCATCAGGCTTTTGGGATAACTTTTCCCAAATCAGCCAATTCCCGCATATCACCTCGAAACATTGTCTCTTTCGGTACTAGCTTGCTCGATATTTAATTTATGTCAAATGAGCGTAGTTATAGCAACAACATAACCACTAATATCATTTCACTACACGTACCCCGAAGACCGTCATACTACCCTATTTTATATAGTTTGGAAATCTATACAAATTTTATATATTGGTGGAAATAAAAGTACATTAGTTTTAGGAGATGTAGGATAAAAAAACTTTTGTTACGTACAGGCAATCTAGGCACATGAACGTTAATTTATGATAGCAAGTATGGACACTCAATACAATTATTTAATAATTTATACACAGATATTACACCTAAATACTTTCTTCGAGTTTCTAAGAGTTGAACTTAAAATCTATTTAATAAACTTTTGTGTGGAATATATCTAACTGGATACATTCCATCACAACGAAAACTGACGTATTTAAAAGTTTCCTTGAACTTATTTTAGGTTACCTATATGAACACTATAACCTGGATTACATAAAACAGATCTATGTTCTAGCTTAGATCTCATAAAAGCATCAAATAGTTGTTTTAACGTATTAGGCGTTGTAAACCATTTTGAATTCATTATAATGAATGTAATCATTTTGTAATCGTTTAAGCTTACATTATTTGCGTGATTAGTAAAAGTCAGTCTATAATCAAGAATCACTCACTAAATCTCTAAATTCACTGAGTTTTTTTAAATTAATGTTATTAGTATTGCAATGAAAAATAATAGGAAACTCTTCTCGAGTAAATTATATTAAATTACATTTACTGATATTGACTGGTAGCATATTAGTCTCACACCATATATAGTATTGGACACAATAGTTAGAACAAAATAAATTTGCATAAAAAAATGTATTAAATAAATATTCGGCAAAAGTACAGTTGCTCTCGAATTATTAGAATATTTCCTACAGTTTACAAAATTTTTGCTGGTATTTGAAAAAGAAAAGAAAACAAAAGAAAACAAAAATATATTCTTATTTTGTTTTCGGATGAAAATGTTGGAACTTTTTATATATTATCACAATATTTCGTGGTATTTACTTACAGAGAGTCAAAGAATGTTTAGAAGTTGAACAGTAAAGCTTACCTATATTTTCTATAATGGCGAAAGAAAACGAGCTTTCTTTAGATTTTCGCAATAGAATTATTAATTATTATAGAGAACGGATTCGACAAAGTACGAAAAAATAGTGTGTCTCGAATTATAAGAAAATTTAAAGTGTGTGGTAATGTGTTTCCAAGTAAAAGTCCAGGGAGGCCTAGAAAAACAACACGCCTAGGTAAAAAAATTGTCGTTTATCCCAAAATGATCCATTTCTATCTTCAGTGAGAATTCTGAAACTTGACGAAACTACACCATCCGGCATATGAGACAGAACAATAAGGAGTAGGTTAGCTGAACAAGGTCTTCTGAGCCATAGACCTCTAAAATAGCCATTACTAAGTAAAAAGGACGTTAAAGCACGACTTGCATTTGCATGGATTACATCAATTGGACTACTAGGGATTGAAAAATAGTCGTATTTAGTGAAGAGTCTAAATTTAAATTGTTTTGCAGTGATGGAATCAAACATGTACGGCGTCCTAAGGGTCAGCGATTAAATAAAAAGTATCTTTGCCTAACCGTAAAACATGTCGGAGGATCTATTATACCTAGTGTCGAGGTGTATTTTGTGGTATGGTATGGGTCCATTACATCGTATACATGGAAAGATGGATCGTTTTATGTAAAGAGACATTCTTAGAGATCTACTGGAACCCTACACATTTGCAACCATGCCGATAAATTTCATTTTTCGTGCGTTTCGATGCGTGTTTTGTGTCGTTATGATGCATAACGACACAAAACACGCATCGAAGCTTATAAAAGAGTGGTTATCATGCGAACAAATAAATGCTCTGAAGTGGCCGTCACAAAGTCCCGATTTAAACCCCATAGAAAATCTATGGGAGTTGATTAATACAAGAACCCAGCGAAAAAATATAAAAAATGTAACTGAACCTTTTTAAAAAACTGACAGAATCCTGAAATAGCATTGACAGAAATGTTATTGAACATTTAATTGAATATATGCCGAAGAGGTGTGTAGATGTGATTAGGGCAAAAGAATATCACACCAAATATTAAACAAATTAATTACGTAATCAGTTTCTAGAAAAATCGTTTTTGTTCCAACCAATTTGTTCAACTTATTTTTTATTTTCTTATCTCAAAAATGTAATATACTTTGAACCAAATTATAAGTGGACTTGTTTTTACCCAAAACGCCTTAGAAGAACTATTAATAAATATAAGTAATGCATACGTTACATAATTAATTAATTATTTTAAAATTGCAAATGTTCCAACCATTATGTTCAATACTGTATTTAATATTATTTTGAAGCAAAATTCAGTCCCGCACGCACATTATCTGGTAAAATAGTTTTGTAGATAACATGTGTGCGCTCACAACAACATTCTCGACTCTCTGTATCCTGTATTACATAACTACAACAATAAATAGAAGGACCCCAAAATGGATCCTTGTGAAACGCCCGATGTTGAAAGTATTTGGACGGACCTAGAAGCATGATATTAAACTGTTAGTCTTCTATTCTCTAAATATGATTAAAAATAAACAGTTTTAAAACCTTAAAGCGGACTTTTCCGCACGTAATCAATTCTATTTCGAAATTGAGTGGCCGAGAAAAAATAAACCAACACATAAATGTAGAATATGTGTTTTATGCGACAGTTTTACTTTTTTCAAATAGTTCACCCTCGTGCTTTCTCATGATCCATGAACAGGGTGGGATGTGTCCTATCCACCTCAAAATTAATATATGTCGTCTGGGAGACGTCCCTATTCAGAATCAGTCGAAACCCAATCGATCCGACACGATTTAATTGAGTGATCGTGGTAACAAACAAATTTCTCAAATAATCCACCATTGTGCTTTCTCATGACCCATGAACATGGTAGAGTGTGTCCTATCCACTTCAAAATCAATAGGTGTCGTCTGGGAGACGTCCCCAATCAGAATTAGTCAAAACCCGATCGATCCGTCACGATTTAGTTGAGTTATCATGCTGACAAGAATAAATTCCAACGACAACAACGACACATACACAGCAAAAACATTTTGAAAACCATTTTTTTGGTTTTTAGGTCGAAAAACGAAAAATAAGCCCAAAACAAATTTTGCTTTTTCACTTTTTCTTTACACGATTACATTACTTCTCCGCTTATAGTGGAGTGCGGAAAAGTAAAAAACCATAAAACTGTCTGACTATCCGAAGTTGCATAGCTTCTTGTGCAAAATGCCATGGTCTAGCGTGTCAAAAGATTGGGAGAAGTCGGTATAAAAGACATCTACTTAGAAAACTTCATCCAATGCTCAAGAACAAATTGTGTAATACAGAACAAATTTGTTACAGTAGATCTGCCCTTAGCAAATTCGTGTATGGCGCATAAATGCAAATGTTTTTAGAAGTATCACTCACATGATTCCGAATCATACGCACATGATTGTGAGAACGTAATATGTTTTAGCAAAATATTTTTTAATTAAGATCGAAATTAAAACACTAGGCTAATACGTAAATTTATTTGTATATACGTACACCAGGTACATAAAATAAATTTGCGTTGATCCTCTTAAAAAGGGACATGTACCAGAACTATATTTCTCTTCAATTATGGAGAACAAATGTTTGAAATTACTCGTACATATGTCTAACAACTATACCCAATAAGTCAGAAAAAAAATGACTAATAGTAATGAAGCTGTAGCTCAAATAGTTTTCTATGGATTGACTCAATAATTTGGCACAAGAATATTAGACGTATGCCTTCTGAAATGCCTTTTTAAATGACAGCTGACTCCTGAGAAGTACTAAGTAATGTTTCACCCAACTAAATAATGTTTCAATGTTAATAATTATAACTGATGCTATTTTCTATGCTAATCAATGCTTTTTACGGCATCTATCAAAATCCAATAAAAATACTTCAACGTAAAATCGTTGAAAATAAATTGATATACAGTGCTCTTATTTCGGAACCAATATATTTATATATCCATCCCCAATATATTTTTTAACAGATAGAATGACCTCTAGACAAGTAACACGTAAATTAAATCTCAAAGGACAAGTTGGTTTGATTTCAAAATATCCAGATACCCCCACTTAAAATGGCACCTCCTAACTTGTAATATATTCTTATAAAGGTCTTAAAAAATCTAATTTGATCTCAACTCTATTTAGAAAACTGAATTCGATTGACTCGTTCTCGTAATGGAATTAAGAACAAAATAGATTAGTGGAATATTCCTAGGAAGGACTATTTTATAAAGGACCAAATAAAACATTTCAAAACACACCGTTGCTTGTTTTTAAAGCTAGACTCAGATAAACTGTTCAGATTATCGGCAAGATAAGAGGGTTTTTTATTTGGTAAATAGCGATGAGATGAATAGTAAACTTATGTACTTTTATGGCTAGCTGAATTTTCCTTGCTAAAAGAAGTCATGGTGAGTAGTACATGAAAACATTGTGTAACCGTACAATGACATGCTGTAATTAAATGAAATAAGTATTTGAAAAATGGAATAATCAACGCCATTGAAATGTGAACGAATTCCTGTAATCATGGAATTTTCCTGTAATTTGAAGTGTATTAGATTAGTATTTTATTAGTATTTGTTTGTATTTCAGTGGGGTCATATAGATAAAAGTAATAAATATTCTAAAAAAATATTATTAATTAATAATTTAACATTTAAAAATGAAATACAAATAAAGTTGAATTTTAAAGTTAAATTTTAATTGAATCATTTATTTTCTCTATATTGAATAATTTATTTTATAAATAACGGGAGCTCTCGAGTTTTCTAACAATGAGAAACTACATGCATATCGTCCCAGAAATTATTGGGTTTTTTTTCTGTACTCATATTCTTTTTCAGATTCATTGATTACCACAACACTTTCCAACCTTCTTAGCACAGAAATAATTAACGATCTCATATCACAGGTATCCACGAACTTTTCACAAGCATTTTCGATGACTTACCAAAGTTGATAAGCGTTTTCCTGCCTTAAATTTCTTTTATATATTTACTCCACTGTTGTGTTCCCTACGTTCCTGATGGAACGTTTTTTAAGTTCGAACTTTTTCCTGGTCAAGGAAAAATATTGACATCGTTGTTGCCCATCCATTCTTTTATTATTTGTGCTGGCATTAGCTGGACAATCATCTTGTAAAAATTCTGTTATTGTAAAATTTCTAAAAACCTACAGTGGAATATTTTTTACGTGTTAAAACACAAAACAGTTATGAAAAATTTGCCTCCTTGATAGTAACATTACGTTATTGAAAATATTTCTATAATTGGGCGCCGTAAATCGTTAATTAATCTTCCAACAAACTTCAGGACCTTGAATGTTTATCCATACTTATACATTAACTAACAACTGTTCTTTAGTTTTCCTCCAACCTGGAGTTTCTGGAACGATAAACACATAGTCTCCCACTATAATAAAACTAACGAGTTTTTTCATCAGAAAATACCACGGTGTTCTAAAATTAATTAGAATGATTTATATATTTAGACGCAAACTGCAGTCTCCTTAGTTTGTAATCGTCAGTTAAGAATATTTTGCGTACGGCAGAAGAATTCTTCAATTTTGATTGTTTCAAGCATCTCTGTTTCTTCAGGATCTATTATCATAGATCCAGGGGAAACTATTTCTTCTCGAGCTTTTATAGCGGTGGCGAAAGGATTCTGATGTGTAAATTCGACCAGAGCTTTGTTCTTACTTTCATTGTAGGTCCTAATGATAGGGGTAGAAGCCTGATGGGGCTTTGTAGTCTTTGTTATTCTTACCAGCGTTTTTTTTTTACATAAAATATACAATCTTGGGCAAGTATCTTGGAACATTTCACTTGCCTCCACTTTATTCTTTACTAATGCATTGTTGACGCTATGTATGCCCTTACGATACAAAGTTAAACTTATAGTATAGCATTTTTCGTTGAAATTTTGGTTTCAATTCACTTTAATCTTCTAAAATCATATATAAGCGAGCGTCAATTCGAAACAAAGGTCAATGGCGAAACTTCTAGCCGCTTTTCAATACCATCAGGCATTCCGTAAGGGAGTATCCTAGGGAAATTACTGTATATACTTTATACATAAGTAGTGAAGATCCTATGGTAGCCTCATCCAATCTCCAGAGACACATAAACCTCGTCGAAAAGTTGAAGAAATGGAAGATTAAAGTGTAACTAAATGAACTAAATGAACATATATATCGTTCACTCTCCATAAAGAATAATGTCCTCCAGTTTAATTTTTGTACCGCAAAACGAAGTCGTTAAATGCCTAACATTGTACTTTGACTCAAAACTCAATTGGAAGCAACATATATAAAAAATAAGAAACAAATACAGATAACACAACAAAAAAGAACTCGCTTATAGACCGAAAATCTCCATTATCAATAGACAACAAATTGTTAATCTACAAAGCAGTAATCGATCCCATCTGGACGTGCGGAATAGAACCCTGGGGTCATGCAAGTAAATCAAATACAGTAATAATTTGACGAGCCCAATCTAAAATCCTTATAATATATCGCGGACTTACCATGGCATGTATCTAATCACACCCTCCACATATCTCTCAAAATCTCCTACATAATTCTAGTCATCCGTGAAGGAAGTTCTAAACATCATAACAAAATTGAAGAAATTCCTAATTCACTACTGCTACTGCCTCAATCCACAAACACTAAAAGATTGAAAAGACAATGGCCCCTCGATCTATAAAACTTAGGTGAGATCGCTGGATATCTATTTCGTAACGGCACTTAATAGTCTATTAAATTAGTTATACTTGTATGTACAAAACCGGTACATTAGCTCATATACATATATGTATATTTTCTGATTGCTAGTAAATACTAAAAAATAATGAGTAGAAGATGACTATAGAAATTAAAACATTACTTTCAATTTGAAGTATTTATGATATCATAATACCTTTGACTCTCTCTTAGGGCATTTTATCATATGGAACATCCTTCAACAAATTACAAGGTTAGACATAAAGTGATATTAACAATTATTGAAATAGTATCAGATTATTGTAGTCCAAAATAAGTCTTATCAATGTTCATATTCATTTTAAGACGAGCAATACCAACTACACTTAGAACATATAGTTGGTATTATTCATGGCAAAATAAATGTAGACTGGAATATTTAAATTAATACCAAGCGAGGTGTACATAACATACCAATTTGGTGTAAATGTTAAACTTGGGTAAAATATGTAAAAATTGTAATAAAAATGTTAATTGAGTAGTATCTGGGCAGTAATTGAGTACATTTAATATATTTCATTAATGAGTAAATGAGCACAAAAAGTAATTTAATACAAATATACTATTTCAAAAAATAAAACCCGCCACAGGTAGGATTCGACATTTGTCCCGGATCGGAACCGAACGACATACAGCTGTTTCGAACTTGTTAGTTCTCCTCAGTGCCGTACACGGTACGCCGATTCAGGACAAATGCCGAATGAACTTTATGGCGTATACATCTTTATCGATACGATCTCTGTCAGTAACATATAAGTCGCAAATCAAGAAAGGAACCACCAAGCCTCCAAGCGGCTATCAATGTAGTTCCCGAATAGCAAAGCTATTACATAATCGCACTAGGAAACAACTACTCCTCGGGCTAAAGCCCCGTCAGGCATTGAATTATACCCAGAAGCGATCCTCGACCCCTTTCTCGTGTTTCTGCATGATCAGATAAGGTTTCAAAAAATAAAATACAGTAAGGTTTCAAAAAATATACCTGTGGCGGGTTTTATTTTTTGAAACCTTATCTGATCGTGCAGAAATACGAGAAAGGGGTCGAGGATCGCTTCTGGGTATAATTCAATGCCTGACGGGGTTTTAGCCCGAGGAGTAGTTGTTTCCTAGAGCGATTATGTAATAGCTTTGCTATTCCTGAGCCTGAGGAGAGAGCCTGTTTAAAGTCGGAAGCCAACCGACTTAACAAGCTAAGAGGATTGATTCTAAGAAGTATAACCGGAGTCCCAAGATCAACACCGATTGAGGCGATGGGGATACTGACCGGGATACTACCTCTTGATGTCACCCTGTAAGCGGAAGCCGTAAAGGCAATGCACAGGGTGGGAAACATGAATAGGAAGGTAAGGGACCTGAACAGACTCTCAAGAGAGCTAGCTGAGGAGGGATTCCTATGGATGCCCTCTGACAGTATGGGTATCCACTTCCTGTTTGACAAGAAATATGAGATCACCCTCACCAGTAAGACCGACTGGATGGAGGGTCGAGCTGGATTACCGCTTAATGGAGACATCTGGTACACGGACGGAGACAAGAGTGGGAACACTACCGCCCTCCAGGCCGAGCTAGTTGCAATTAATACGCTCTTCTGGGGGCCGACCAAAATCGGACCCAGGAGAAGAATCTGCTCGGATAGCAGGGCAGCGTTGGCAGCCCTGAATTCAGCAACGACAAAGTCGAAGCTGGTCTATAAATGCAATGAAGCATTGAACCACTTGGGAGAGAAGAGACCGGTGGAACTCTTATGGATATCTGGGCATAATGGCATTAAGGGAAATCTAATTGCAGATGACCTTGCCAGACTAGGGACCAGGGAAAACCTCTATGTTTTTATATTCATTTCTCGCTCAATATTATTGCTTATAACTACCACCTTTGTCTTCCTTACATTTACTTTCATTCCCTGTTTGTCCAACTCTTTCACCCATAGATCCACATTAAATTGTAACTTTGTTTCCGTGTCTGCCACTATTGCATTATCGTCTGCAAACACACATTCACTCACTTCTGCTGGCTTCATTTTATAGTATCCTACTTACTTTCTCCGCTCTCTGCTTATTTTTGCTATTATTTCATTCATGAAAATGATAAAGAGCAGTGGGCTAAGATTAAATTTACACACAACTACACACTTACAAGTTATATAACTTCTAAGTCACTAGTCACTTAATAAGCACGCACATATAAGTCACTTACAAAGTTAATGGAAAACAATAAATTTCATGCAAAAATAACAAAATGATAAAAGTATAAAGCAGTACCAGATATCTTTAAGGAATTTTAAAATAAATGCTCAAAATGTGTACCTTTTGCTGATAGCACATCTCTATATAAAGCTGTTCTCTACTTTTTTTATGGAGCTACTTTTAATGTATTCGCTACGCTACTGTCGAGGTTTTGCAGCAGTTAATTTCTGAAGAATATAGGTGAATTTCCACAAAAGCACTTGAACGGGCATTCAAGTGCTTTTGTGGAAATTAACTTAAATTTTTCAGAAATTAATTGCTTTAAAGCCTCGGCAGGTTGCGTAATGAATACATTAAAAGTAGCCCCATAAAAGGATATCAAAGGGCGTTATATCTGGTGACAGAATAAACCATTTTATTGTACCCCGGCGCCAAAAGAAGGACTTTAAACACACACTGTATAGGTTCTGTAAACTGTAAATCTTAGGTATTTCTAATAACTAAAGGAATATTGGAAATAATACACATGCTTTAACTTATCTGCATATGTATAACAATATCCTACTATTGTTATTTATTACACCCTGTATGACAAAATTATCAACTTATATAGCTGCACTTATCTGTAACTAATGCATTATTCAGTTCCGTCACCGAACCTGAACCTGGATGGTTTGTATAAATATCAATTTTCGCAAAATTTTATTTACATTTGCGTACGCATGATCAAGATGTTGAAGCTGTTAATAATTATTGTTACATTGTATCTTATTGCTATCGACGGGATTCGGTGTTCCGACAACGAGAACCTCGTAGATTATTACGAAAATCTAATTATCGAGAAAAGAGAGAAGGCGAATAATTATGAGTTACCCAAAGATGCTCGACAATTTAAATCGAAATTTACCGGGCCACCTATAGGTAAGTACGAACCAATCAAAATTGCTGTTTGAAACGAAATGTTCTCTTTCAACAAAATTTAAAAATTGTATGCATCAATTTTTGACGGTTAATGGCGAAGCCTCAGTATTTTGGAATTGCCTGAGCGTCTTCATACCAGTTAATCTTTTAAGAATGATTTTATATAACAAAACAGATTTCTCCTAGTACATTTTTAATTTGAAGTATAAGACAATTAAAAGCCAATAAAAAATTATATACGTGAAATATTTATAGTTTATTTACTTGATATATTAAATTACGTGAATATATTATATTTCTATTTCTTTACATATTATTTCTTAAATTATATATCTCATAAGGTATCATCATATACACTTATTCAGTTAAGATAATGCACAATCGAACACTGAAGCAAAATTAACACAAATTATCGTTCACTAATTATAATATCTTACCTTCTGTGTTATGTTGTATAATAATGTCTGGAAAAAACACATTTTAAATTGAATGTACATTATCTATTCTATCTACATTTTCATTTATTTTGGTCATGGCTTCTATGAAAATATCTTTTGTTTTCATGTTTACTTTTATTACATTTAATGAAGAAAATTATATTCTAATCGCTGGGCGATTCAGCTCGTATTGAATTTATTTAGATGGGAACTTGAAAGGAAACTGGTTTTGCATAGTCTTTTATAAATTGTAAAACTATAAATTCAAATCTAACGGTGTATATCTTATTTGTAAATTAATTGCAATACATTTGACGTAATTATATATTATTAATCGCAATACTTTGTATTTCTCATAAGTATTTCGAATAAATGTAATAATGTTTCTAAATTCGTTACACATCAATATTATTCTGAATATGTACTTAAAAAATTTTTTTGTTCAACACATCCAAATAGTGTTATTCGTTTTTATTTTGATGTTTCAACATTATACATTAATATGATAGATTACTGCTTTATTGAACTGTTTTATTATATTTTATTTTTATTAATAGATAATATATTTCCGGATGTAAGTAACAATGCGAACAAATAAGGACTTCATAAAATGTATTAAGATAACAGCTTTATATTAAGTAAACATGTATTTAATCACACAAAATAAATAATTTATTCTATCTAATATACAACTTATCAGGTAAAAACATTATTACTTGAAAAATGTTAAAAACTTGCATTCATTAATTGAAATATAAATATATATTTAAATGATTTTCGAAATAATTTTACATAAAATAGTTTCCAAATAGAAACTACAACTAAATCAACTAAATATTATTCGTCATTCAAAAAATAAACATGAAAAATCTTGAAAGACTTCTCTAAAACTACATCACGGCATTAAATCGGTAAACATATATTATGATTAATAAAATTACTAGAATAATTTTAGATGATGGCAGGAAAAGTATGTTCGGTAAATAAGTTAGAATAATACATAGAAAAAAGAACGAATTATAATACTTCTGTCATTATTGGTTAATAGTTCTTCTTTCAATAACGCTTTCAAGATTTCGGAAAATATTTGTTTTGGGACGAAAGTAAGAAATAACTTAATTTCGTTTACAAGGTGGAAACCGCTTAACGTGTTCAAATGTTTTCCCAAAAAGTTATATTTAACATATTGAACTTACTGTTGTGTAAGACGTTTTTCACATGAGATGTTGTTATTTATTGAATACCCTTTAAATAAAAAAAAGAACATACAAATATTACCTAAAACAGAAATTTTAAGTTGACATTTTTACAAGAAAAATGCTACACATACAGGTTATTTGAAATATTAATAAAATTTCAGAGAAGGAATTGTCAGATAGTCTAAGCGATTGTAATATTTTGAATATTAGTCATTTACGATTACTGTAATATTTAGCCACGTGGGTATCAGTTTTCAGATTCATCTTGTAAAATAAATCAAATCGTTGTTGTTCAACGTACTATTGCAAACCGACAACGGAAACAGGAATAGGAAAGGTTATGACAAAAAATTGTTATAACCTCTCTCATCTCGGTCCAGGTTTTTTCTCCGTTAAAATGTTCAAGAGCTTTGTGTTTATTTTTGGTATTTCTATTGGTTTGATTAGTCATTTCACAATTTAATAATATAAGAATAATAATGAAATGACAGGAATTTTTCTACCACCAGCTCATTTTGCTTCTCAAATATTTTGCACTGCAAGATGCAAATACAACAATCATTAACATTGGCATTTCTTCTTCTATGGTCAAAAACAAGTAAGCAGATTTTGATTTTGCTCTAAGAACTACATTTTAAATCCATCCTGATCGAAAAATAATTATTCAACTCCCAAGACGTCATGTAATGATAAATAAATTAACAGTAATTCTATAAAGATCATATTTTGACTCTTTGTCCTTTATTACTTTTTCAACTCTATATTTCTAAGGGGTATGGTCAATTACAATTGTGAACTTTCACCATGATTTTGGAGACAGCCTCACATATTTTCGCACGATTATTAATATAACTGTGTTTTGAATAGTAATCATTAAAAACAGTGATCATTGAATGAACACTTTTCATTTCTCTGAATGCTTCAAAAAATAAACTAGGTTTATTCATTCATGCCCATCTTGCAAGGGCATCGTTCTCAAATATTGGTAATTATTAAGTAAACAAACAACAGAGAGTTTGTGCTGTGCAACAATATCTACTTGTATTAGATGTTTAAAAATATATCAATTATTTGTGTTCATAAAACATACTTCCTTCCATGCATCCAACTATATCTTAATAGTTGAATTCGTAGAAAAGTGCAAGAAATAGCTATGTTATTTTGTTAAAACAGCGTTGATAAATCTGAGGTGGTGGGTGGCATCAAGAAAAATCGAAGTTTGACAAGTAATTTAAATATGTATTTTCAGATTTTGGTTCATTCGACTTCATAATAGCAGGATCAGGATCAACGGGTTCAGTTTTGGCTAGTCGGCTGTCAGAAGTAAGGAATTGGAATGTGCTCGTCTTGGAGGCTGGAGAATTCGGCAACAATTTCACAGACATCACTAAGATGGGCTATGAAGTCAATATTTACAGTGATTATAACTGGGGCTATACCAGTACCAGGCAGAAAACGATATGTTTAGGTATATTCGCCGTTCATTAATTTTCAGTATTTTGCTAATTCCAGTATATATGTCGTATACAGGGTATACGACATATATTGCATATATTTAAGGATTGCATATGTATCTTACTTGGAATGTTTCAATTGGTGTACATTAGTCAAATAGTGTGGTGGAATGCTCTAGCTTTTCACGTCGATATCCCAGATTTAACACCGAGTGGCAGCAAAAATTAGTGGAAGTTTTTTTTAACATGGCCACTTTCGATTCGAATCCAATTTGACGTGCATGTTTATAAGTATAGATCTTCCGGGGGTAAATTATTCCATAATTACCACTCCCCACAGTGGTCCAGGATCTCCGAAAAGATGACCAAAATCCAAGAATTGATTTCGCATTCTAAGCTTCGCAAAGGAATGATAAAGGGTGTCCCAGCGAGAGGTTTCCGATTATGTTTGTAATTATTGGGCAAATAAATAACATTTCCACAATAATTTTGGGTTCAATTGTTTATTTAAACTATGCCATTAGACATGGATACAATATCTTGTAAGTGGCCGCAGTTGATTCTCTGGCAGCAGTGGATTCTTTTAATGAAGTTTTCCATCACTTCGCGGCATAGCTGTAGCCCTATGTCCGCAATAACTTCGCTAATGTTATTTTTCAGCTGTTCAATCGTAACGGGGCTATTGACATATATTTTTCCTTTAACGTAGCTCCACAAGAAAAAGTCTAATGGGGTCTTATGGTCTTATGGGGTCTAATGGGTCTTAAACGCTTAGCACGTGCCTCACAACGGCCCATAATTGCACGTAATTTTCTTTCTGTACCCACAATTGAACCATTACATTCGTAGTACGCTTTGACAATAAGTATGCTTTGCTAAACAGTATAGCGCTCCATTTTGTATACTCTCCACGTAATAACTACGAATCATCAACTTCCAAAACCTGCCACAAGAGTAATAGTGGCAAGTTTAAATCGGCTACCTCTCGCTGGGACACCCGTTATATTACTTTAATAAATGAGAAATTTTATGCACCTGTCGATACATGCCACAGTTCATACATCCGACCAGGGCGCCTCACCAAACACGACAGTAGTCGACCATCGGCAACTCTAAAAATGAGTGAAGGTGACTATGTGATCTTTTGAAATTTTTTTACTTGATTTTATCCAAAAATATGAACCCAAAAGATGGTAAATAATTCTTTAAATGTTTATTTTACATACCTGGTGATTGTTTCTTCATTTCCGTTGCGATAATAATATTCATGCAGACTTTTAGTATGTACTCCGGCCTTCTCCCACATTCTCTTTTGATCGCATGTGTTCATTCAGATGTTTTTTAAGTACAAATAAAAAATTATGTCACCCGGCATCCCCCTTCATATTTTTGTAAAGTTACGGGGTCCGGAGTAGCCCAGTCACGCAACTGGGCTACTCCGGGTATGTAAACTAAACATTTGAAACATAACTAACCTTCTTTTGGGTTCATTTCAAGATCACATAGTCACCTTCACTTACCTTTGGAGTTCCCGGTGGTCGACTACTGTCGTATTTGGTGACGCTCCCTGCTCGGAGATGTGAACTGCGGTAAGTTTGGACAGATACATAAAATTCCTCATTTATCAAAGTAATATCCCACACCTTTGCGAAGCTTAGAACGCGATATCGATTTTTGGACTTTTGGCCAGCTCTTCGACGATTCTGAACCACTGTGCGCCGTAGGCCGCCATGTTTCCTAGATTAATTCGGAATAACTATGCCAATCGCTTGCAACTGGCTTAAATTACCAGTTCGGAGCAATCTGGGCGTGGGTTCGATTCCCACATCAGTCGGTTAACATATATACATATATGCTTCACACGTATACATGTATGAATGTCCGGGGATCAGGTGGAAGAATAACACAGAGCGAAAGCTTGCCGTAAAAATAAAAACACATAAAAATTTTTCTTGACAAAGTATCTAAATTTAATGTTTTCATTTAAATTAAATTCGAATTATTAAATTTTAATAACATATTTAAATATAACCATAATATATTTATATTATATAAAAATATTTAATTTAAGTTATTTTAAATTATTTATTTGTGTTATGGTATTCAAATACACTAATACTAAATAAGTTAGTGTATTCAAATGCTAAAATATATTTGGTTACAAAATTAACGGCTCACTCTCACACATTTTTAAATAGGCATAAATGTGTGAACATCCTTTGTTACCCCACTTCACTTATCGTATTCACTTATTCTGGTTTGCTGTAATTACAAATAGTCGGCCAAGGCAAAATGCCAGTAATAAAGGTTACATGCGATTATTTTCCTCTAAAAATCACGCCATTTATCTAGTACTTCGTAGATAAAAAAAAGAAGATCTCTCCATGAACACCGAAAGAAAACACGTTTCACGAAGAGCGTTTTGCTAACCAGGTTGGCATAATCGAGAGACGATTAGTATTTGTGGAAAACTGACCTCTATTTTTCTTGCTGCATCGAGGGTTCTAGCCCCTTCTCAGGGCTTCAAATATAGACAATAATCAATATTTAATATATACAAGTTTTAAGTCCCTCGAGGAAATAATTAGTATCTACAAAAATGAATTTGTATATGGATAAAAATTTAATGAAATCTAAATCCATAATCTACAGAAATAAGTATAAATATAATAAAAAAAAAAACAAAACGTTAGGTAGGATTTACTGTTTTATAATTATTTAATAGAATTAACCTCTATTTAGGTATGGAGGACGAGCGTTGTCCATATCCCAGAGGCAAAGGAGTCGGGGGAACATCGCTGTTGAATGCTTTGATATACGCTCGCGGCAATGCCATAGACTTCGATAGATGGTGCACACAAGGCAACCCAGGATGGTGTTACAAAGACGTTCTACCCTTCTTCACGAAATCCGAGGATTTCCACAAGAACGACCCCAACGTTGTCGTGGATTACGAGTACCACGGCAAAGGAGGATTGCTGAACGTGGAATATCCATTGCCTAGAAGCGAACAATGCAAGGTGTTCTTCAAGGCCAACGAAGAGCTGGGATACAATCAGACGGACATGAATGGCCCTCACCAGATCGGTGTCAGTCCGTTCCAACTAAACACAAAGTTTGGCAGGAGACAAGACAGCGGTACCGCTTTTCTGAAGCCGTTTTTGAATAGGAAGAATCTGAAAGTTTTAACTAAGAGTTTCGTGCAAAAGATACTTATTAGCAAGGATAAGGTGGCGGAGGGTGTACTTTTTACATACGATGGAAAAACGTATAAAGCCACTGCAAGGAAGGAGGTTATAATATGTCAAGGCGCCATCGGATCTCCCCAGTTATTGATGTTGTCTGGAATTGGACCAAAGCAGCACTTACAGGAACTTGGTATGTGAATTTAATTTCTGTTGTAGTGGATATACTTCTGTCTGATGTAGATGAGTTCCTAATGATTTTTCTTAACATTATTTCGTTCATATTATCGTATCCCGTTGGCCTCGAGAGACTCGATAGAGCCTATAAAATGGATCTAAAGAGTCTTTGGAAGAGTCTTCAAAGTGGTTCACTGGAAAAAGCTGATAGCTTCTGATAAGCAGCGAAATAGCAAGAGAAATTCAGTACGGCAAAACCCAAATTAATTCTCTTTAGTTTCTATTCCTGAAATAGGTATTCCCAGGTATATGAGATATGTAAGGAATAACAAAGACACTGATTTTAAAATATTGATCGTACATAAATGGAAGTAATCGAACAAAGGTTAACCCTTGCTTGCAATTGATAACAATCGGTTTTGTAACAATATCGTCAATATGACATTATTTATGTGTAATTATTATGTACTAATACGACGATCAAATCTACCACCAAGAAGATATTTTAATAGAATACGATATGTTCCCCTGAAATATTGCCAATACATAAATAATTTTTGGGATTAATTGTGCTCTTGATTTCAAACTGTATCGGAGTCTATTGGTTAAAAACTGAATGCTATATTGCTAAAATTGTAAAGGTGTTTTATAATAATTGAAAAATTGATAATGAAGTCTGTCAATCACATTAAATAAACACTTCAGAAAGCAGCTTGGTAATGTGCTAGAGCATTATAGAACTTAAAGTCGATATTACATTGGAATACTTAATTCAGTGGTAGATATCATTAGATGTGCAATATTTTATTAGAGTTAAAAATATGCTCGAAGAACTATAGTGGACAAAATGACCGCTATATTTAAAACAGAATTAGAAATAGCGCATATGTGGTTTATTTCCCAAAATATTACTTTTACAAAAATGTTCTAAACAAAAATTTTAGCGGATTAGACAGACATTTTTTAAAACACAGAGTATTTCGGATATGTGTAACACGCTTAAATTTTCACATACTATATTCCATTAGACGTTGTCAAATAATTCAATTTTCTTCATATAGTAGCGCTTAATTTATTTCATTATAACAACATTTTAAGAATTAGAGACGTATTGAACCCTAACTTATTATATCAGTTATACGATTAGCTAGTCTTTCTTAAAATAGAAATTCTAGAATCTCGACAAACAACAAATTTTTAATTCAAGTTAAAACTGTAGTAACACAAATTCGGTACTTTTATTGTTTTAACCTATTTTTTAGCGCCCATTCTACTCGAAATCTGTACGAATGTAATAGACGAATGTTTAATGCCAGATAGCAAGTTGTTTAGCAGCATTGGTTAGCACATTCTATTTACTAAACGTCTGTTTTCGTGTGGTGTCACGAAATTCTTAGGTCGATGTACGAAATGCTTTTCGTTTGAATTTCAGCATTTTCACAAAATCAATATAGTAAATCGATACTTGCAAACAACGTGGTTACTTTTGTTTTTTGATCCGAAGCCTCTAGAGGCATGTTCTGGAGGTGCCTTCAATGTGAGCGAGGGGGCGACGCAATATTATTGCGATTTGCTTACTGGTTTATATTAACGGCCTAACGTTTCTATGAACTGAAGGTTCCCTAAATCTAGGGTGTTATTTTACAAAATTTGCCTTTTTATCTACCGCTTATCTCTAAGTTGTAGTAGCGCTTCAGTCGGAGCGTCTCTTGTTCAGGAGGCTGAGAGCGAGAGAATTTTAATGTACTTCAAGCTGCGGATAAGTATTTCGCACTCGTGCACTTGGCTTCTTCTAGCACAGGTTTCATTCTCAAGTATGTGTGTAATGGTTGGTCCCCACGAGTCTGAGAATTTTGTCCTCGCGGGTTTGGGGGTATCACTTTATAAATAACCAAGGATAACTTAAATTTTCTTCCGATTGACCAGTAATGTTTTGACAGTTTAAAGCCTAGTTGCTTTCTGTTCATAAACATATGATGTATCCAGTTTAATCTTATATCGAGATACATAAGATATTTGATGGATTTGTGGAAGTTGATGTCCATTAAGACTAACATTCGGGCAGCTATCTTCTCTGAGGGTAAACGTTATAATTATGCTGTGACAGATTAATTCATTTTTTCAACTATATCTCGATATTCTTAGAGCTTCTTGAAGTTCATTGGATGCATATCTGGACACTTTACTTGTTGCTATATCTGATGTGTCGTCTACAAAGGTAGCTATGAATGTTCCTAGAGTGGTAGGTGAATCAGCAGGGAGAATTTGATAAAGGACAGGTCCTAGTATGCTATCTTGAGGTACTCCTGACTATGTAAAGTATTCCTCTATCAAATATGACTTCAATAGGTAAATTGGTGAAGGTAGGTTTGATTTTAATTTAAATCATAGACCTGGGTACCATACCTTGTCGATGGCTTGCGACATACTTAAAAAAGCTGTAGAACAGAACTTTTTGTCTTCGAATGACTTATTAATTATTTAGATAACTCTACGTATTGCTCGGTGGTCGAATTGATGTTCTGGGATAATATCTAGTTCCTCTAGGAATAGTTTCAATATTACCAAGAATAATTTTTCAATTAGTTTTGAAGTGACGAGCTTATATGATGACATTTCATTTGCTGCTTTTCCAGGTTTGGAAATCAGGATGACTTGTCCAATTTTCCACTACGATGGATAGTGGCCAATACTAAGGATTACATTGTGAATGTGGGTGTAAATAATCTAATTAACTATCTATTTATGGTTAACAATAATCATAATAATAGTTCTTTGGAATTATTTTAAAAATGTCTAAGTTAACATAAATTGAAAGAATTGACATATTAATGACTTAGATACGAAGATTGATAGCATTCAATTGAAAAAAATATGTGTAAACTATATAAAAGATAGGGACATATCAGAATGTTCAGGACGTATCAAACGTTTAGGATCTTCTACAATAATTAGAATATCTCGAATCGGTGACAAATCAAGAGCACTAACTCGCCTTGTATATATCATTTTACTTACAGCATCAAAAGTAAGTTTTAAGCGAACGATAGATGTTTTCTATATTTTTAATTCACAATTTCACCGAGCTTCGTGCAGATTGATTATAAAAATTATTTCATAAACATACGTTATGTAATACCAAAACATTTTTATTGTACAACAATTTAGCTACATATTTCTTCAACCGATATATGTTTTTAGGAATTCCTGTGGTTCAGGACCTTGAAGTGGGCTCAAATCTTACAGACCACGTCCAAGTATACGGATTGACTTTCTCTAGCAACCTTTCTGAACCCGTGAAGACCTTAAGGGAGAACATAAAGGACTACCTGAACGGCCGTGGTATCTTAGCAGAAGCCTTGACCCAGCAAGGGGTCGGTTACTATCAAACAAGCTTGGAGAAGATCCCAGGATATCCTGATCTAGAAATTGGCTTTTATGATTCTAATGCGACATCGGACGCGCTGACAAGGGGCCTCAAGTGGAAGAAGGACATTGCGGAAGCAATTGCAGGAGTTGATCGATCTAGTTCCTTTTCGATGTATCTCACCATCCTCCACACGATGTCAACCGGTAATGTTAGATTGAGAAGAAATTCTCCATATGATTATCCTCTGATTAACCCGAACTGTTACTCGGACAGTGAGGATAGGGACATCCAGACAGCGTACGAATCAATTCAATTTGTTATGAAGCTGATTGAAACAAAGGCTTTTAAGAAAATAAACGCCAAGTTGGAAACTAAACCTTTGAAACCCTGTAAAGATTTTAAGTTCTTATCAAAGGATTATTGGTACTGCGCGCTAAGGTATATCTCAGGTCACGACAACCACCCGGCGGGCTCTTGCAGAATGGGACCTGATCCTGAAGCTGGAGATGTTGTGGATTTCAAATTGAGAGTGTACGGTGTGAAAAAATTAAGAGTTGCTGATGCTAGCGTTATTCCGGTTTCAACGTCTGCTCACATCAATTCTATTTGTTATATGATAGCTGAGAAACTTGCGGATATTCTTAAAAAGGATTATGATGTGGAGAATAGCTGTCATTACTGATTCTTTACATTGCCCTGATTAATATTCATAAACCACGTGACGTTTTGGTTCCTTTGAGACTGTAATTTTCTTGTTTCTAGATTGCTTGCCCATCGTGTGTAATTCTTTGAACCTAAGGTAATAATATTCGCGAAATTCTAACTTTATAATAGTCTAGCTTACTACCGTGTTTTGATTGGCTATAATAATCGTGACGTAGATGTATCCAATTAAATGTTATGTTGACGAAATGCAGAAACATATTGAGAACACGTCATAGCGTTTTACTTATTTGACATTGCTCACCGACGCTCATCGTCATTGTTCATTGACGTGTTTTGGATTGTAAGCCTGATTTAAACAACTTGTCACTCTGAAGCTCAGGCTTCTTTTCTCAAGTATTTATTTGGTTTTGTCTTTTGTGTAACCTGAAATCATTTTAGTGTTAGTACTTATTCTGTAATACTTCTATAAATGTAGTACGTTGCCCTTACTGTTCTTTACTGTTTATAATTATTACCCGATAATCTAAAACTGATTACCAATCAATATGTACTGTTGCTTCATGCAATAATCCACTCAACAAACAATTTTAATTGTTAGAAATATTTTTCTTGTTATTAGTGACGTTTAATCAACTTATTCTATATATTTTAAACACACTTAACATGTTAAATACTTGTACTTGAAACCATATTGCTATTCCAGTCTTATATGACAACTATTTTGACAGTTATATTACATTTTATTACTGTGCACTTTGGATTGCACTGGGCTAGGGCAATTTTTAAATTAATTACCACCAATAGCGTAATATTGGCTGCCTGAATGTTATGGTCATGAGGTTTGTGAACATTAATGAAGGTATTGTACTTTATGTTGTATGTTGCCGCTTATGCTATGTTATAATGAGACTGAAAATAAATCAGTATTATCTAAGATATTTGTTATGCTTTCTTCATGTTCATCTAAAATGGTACTATGACCACTCATAGTATATATGACATTGTAGGATAATTAGAGTGGTCTAGCCAAAGAACTAAGTCTAATTTGAATGCTGTCGTAGTTAACAAAGTTAATTGACGTCAACGATCGTTATTTTGTTAAAAATCTGACAAATTAAACTACAAAAGTATGTGTTTATAATATCCTCTTTTAAACCACCCCAAATTCTCTTGTTTATTTATTTAAACCACATTTATAGGAATTTTGAGTGACATTTAACCAATATCTCGAAATTTGTTTTGGTATTTTGCCAAGTGCGTTTTATTTAGGTGTAATTAAAAAGAGATGTACGGGTCTTGTTTTATAGCTTAAATTTATGCCTTAAATTGGAGGTACCGCGATAACTACTCGTATTTATAGTAATTAAGTTATTATTATCCAACTAATTGAGTATTCGTTCAAATACTAATATTAAATATCCTGGAATGTTTTTATAAAATATCTTAGCTACGAAGTTAAATTAAAGATTTTAAATATAGAGCTTAATACTAACTTCACATTTCAAACATTGACATACACTTTAAAAAAAGTAGGCAGACCGCTGTTTGTATTACAAAACAGTAGTCTACCTATGAGATCACCTTTAAGTCCTCTACTAGCAGATATCTTTATGTCTAATCTAGAAGACTAATACTAAATTCTCAACTGGGTAAAAACCATATTCAATTTTGGTATAGATATGTAGACGATATTTTAGCTTGCTTTAAAGGTACTACTAGACAACTAAACATTTTTCTAGATAATATGAATAACTTACACCCTAAAATAAAATTCACGATAGAACGAGAAACAAACAATAGCATACATTTTCTAGATCTTACTATCATACACAAAAATAATTAATTTACATTTGATGTTTTTCGAAAACCTACATATACAGACATAACTATCCCCTTTGATTCTTGCCACCCATATTCGTATAAAATAGCTGCATATAATTCAATGTTACATAGAGTTTTAACTACTTTTATCAGAAACACAGATAGAAACAGAACTTACAACAATTAAAAATATAGCCAAAAACAATGGTGTCCCAACAAAAACTATTACCAAATTAATAAACAAAAAACAAAATCGGTATACTTTTAAATTAATTTATTCAAATATAAGAGAAGATAAACAAATGCCTTTTGCCACCATTACATATTATGATACATTGTCAATAAGAATATCAAATATTCTCAAAAAACATAATATCAAAGTAGCATTGAAACCCCAACAAAGGTTGTCAAATTTAGTTTATAACGCCAAAGATAAAACTAATAAATATGAAAAATCGGGAGTTTATAGGTTGCTCGGAGTGCAATAGCACATATATAGGACAAACAGGACGTAAATTTATAACTAGATACCTTGATCATAATAGATCCTTCAGATTACAGAAAACAGATTCTACTTTTGCTAATCATCTTGGAAAGTGGACATAATTTCTCAGATATTAATAATATGAAAATCCTACACTATGCCAGCAAAGGTTTAAAACTTAATTGGTTAGAAGCAATAGATATCTATAAATACAACCATAGTGATAATTTTAGCTTGTTAAAAATGATCAAGTAGATATACTATATTCTCCCCTTTTAGTGTCATCCAAATTAATAAACCCCCTGTATAACAGTTCTTAATAAAATTCATGGAAATTCCCACAATTTGATGGTCGGGATTCCACCATTTGGAAAACACGTTTCATATAAACCTTAACTACCTGTTTATTGTCATAACACTTAGTCCCTGTATTTGGATAGTATATATTATAGGAACAGAATATTTGTATTTTATTCTTAGAAGAAGACTAGAGAACAGGAGATATAACTCGAGTGGTGGGGGTAGCACGCAAAGCGTAAGCACTCTGTGATCACGTGGTGTGCTTCATCATGGCGGTCATTGCGTAGAATCGAGCGAGGTTATTTGTGGTTATTTTTGTTTGCTGTGTTTTGAGTGTTTCCAGTTTTTCTGTTGAATATGTCAAAAGCGTCGAGATACTGCTGCGTTGAGAATTGTTTATGCAAAGGCCCTGATCGTTGCTCAATGGAACCCGACATTTTGATAGTGTGAGAGAGAAACTGCGATAGACGAGGATAAACGGCATGCGCAGATCCCGCGCGCTTCTACGCGAGTCTGTCATATTGCCGACGTTCTTCGTGCTACTCCCACCACTGATTTTTCGAGGAGCTATGTCTCCTTACCTTCTACGTCTTCTCGGTTGAATCATCGTTTGAAAATGACATAATTGTCGAAACTGCAGTCACGTTTCTGTGAAAATATAGTGGTATAAAAACGTAGTAGTTGTTTTACCCATTTCCGTTGTCCATAGTTGTATCTCCATCACCCTATATATATATATATATATATATATATATATATATATATATATATATATATATATATATATATATATATAATTAACTGAGTTGCGATATTTGGTGCCAACAAGATGGTGATCTGCGTACCAGATATATAATCTTTGCCATTAGTTTGATTATATGTTGTGTGGAACTAATGGGTCATGGCGTTGGCCATCACCCCGATGACCTGATTTAACTTTTATAGGCTTCTTTTTATAGAGTTCCTTCTAATACAAAGTTGATACTACAAAGGTACCTACAATCTAGGAAGAAATAACGAACTGGAGAAATGTATTCAATTGTCTTAAGGGATATGAAATAAGATTAAGAACATTGAAGAAATTTAAAATGAAAATTTCTGACCTTAAAATAATTAAGAGAAAAATTTAGAGAAATATATAATACAAATGTTATGATAGAAACAGGCATAATAACAGTGGGGAAAACTACAAAATCAGAAAGATTTTGTAGGAATTATTTTATGAAGTTTTCATTTCGTTTTCTGTCATTTCATACCAGAGCACTTTTCACTCCTCAAAATACTAACCTGCATATGAAAAATACTTATTCTCTATGCTCTACATAACAGAAAATACAGCCTACAAAAGAAATTTTAATTATTGTTCACCGTTTCGTTAGTTCTTAAGTAGAAATGTAGATTTATTCCCATGATTTTCGTTAATAGGCTCGATTAAATAAAAAAAGGCAATTTCGATCCATTGTAAGTCACTTACCTTCTGCTGCTGCTTCGGCTGCCTTTACCGCTCCCGCGAATGCACACATCGCCTCGGCCTTCGCCAATTTGTCCACGGCATCCGTTAACTCTGTATCAGGCGTCATCCGCATTTGTGAAGCGATCTCAATCCTGCTTGCACTAGCCTCCGCCATTTTCTCCATGATGCCTTTGGAAACATTCAAGTCCTTCGGAGGAGGCATCACATCAACAAAGCCTCCCGCACCTCCTGAAGCTTCCTTTCTTTTTTGCAGTTCCTTTTCTACGGAACGATCGAACCTGTTGATTGAATGTTTCCTTAATTACATTATGCGGGTCGTGTAGGTGTTAATTAAGTGCGTCAAAAAACTTTAGTAAGGGATCCTTTGAGTTTGAAATAAACAAAATCATATAAACATGTGTCTTAAACATTAGCATGTCAAGGCATAGGGTTTAAATTTTTTTTTTATATCTCTTAGACAGTTTTAAGGATAACAAATTCAACACGTATAATACTTTCAGAAATAGTTATGGAACAACCTTATTAACTTTTGAAATAAATTACATTGCCCAATTCAGTACATTTCTTTGTTACAGCGATAGAGACCAAGTATGAAAATAAAGTCAACCCTAACATTTTATTCTTAAATTATTTCTTAATATGGAAGTTCTTCCGTATATTTAACTGTTTAGAGGTTATTTAGCAATATACAGTATACGGACGAATGTATTTTAATGAGATTCGTGCATTACATCCTGCATAAACTATTATATATATGAATTCGTGTTTAATAGGAAATGTTATTTGATGGTTTACTCAAGACTTTTATATAAAAAAGTATGTACCTACTGTGGGCCATTTAAACAATTTGGCGTAACATAAGGTCCTATTAAAGAATCTCTAAGCACCTTTCCCAAAAAGGTATTGATTGAGAATTTTTCTCTATAAATTTCGTATGAATTCTTCTCCGCTCCGACGTAATTACTAATATGAACATTGAAGCTATTCTGTAAACTCTGTTTCATCAACGAATTGAATGTTGTTCAGAAATAAGTGATTTCTCATAAGTTTACTCGATAATAACGTACATACATAAACTTTTTTCGGTTGGAACTCTTTTTCATTAATAGGCATTGCATGTGATAAGAATTACAACTGCTCATAAAGATATTGCATATAGTATTCTTAGTCTTCATCTCTTTCTCCTCCACAAGCTTTCTAGAACATAGTCTTCAATGATCTACACACCTATTCAAAAATTTCCTCTGTTCAATTTCTTGGTCTCAGATAATGTGGTTTCCTCCCCATCTTTTTCCCTTGAGTCTCATTTTCTTTAAGCTTTGTCTCCTGCAGTATTCTAGAACATATTATTACATGACTTGCGACCCTCTTTAGATTTTTTTTCAACTTCTGGGACTCCGGGGTGTGATTACTTTTACAATTTATTGAGACTCAATGTCTTGGTTGATTCTTGTAAAATTTTCTGCAATATAATTTGACAATTTGGCTGTCTTCTGATAACTTCTGTTCGTCATTTCGTAACAAAAACGAATCTGTTATTTTCATAAAGGTGCGCTGTATTTATTTTTGAATAAAGTTGTGTAGTACTATTTCGACTTAGGTTACTATCAGGAGTTGTAATTCTAATACATTGTATTGTCAACTGTGATGACTGCGTTCCACAATACTCACTAAAATTTCTGAAATAAGGGGATTGTACAGTAATACTGTTAGTCCTAGGGTTCCTAAGAGATGTTATTCTTAATATTCTTACGTAGAATGCCGTTATATGTATTATGTATTAATATTGAAGAAAATCCTCCCTCGCCTTCATAGCTATCATTGCCACATATCTACCCTCCAGGTAGCTGCCTACTATGTTTGTAATGTATGGGGTCACTCTATTGTCCATTAATCCGATGCTTTCCCAGACTGCCGAGTTCAATGCGTTTTTAATCTCCAGCGCATCGACTTACCGACTGCTCAGGCCCCCAATGTTGTATCCCCGATTTGTGTGACGGCGTCGACTGTCGACATCCCGGACCTGAAACCATACTGGTTATCCGAGAGGCCTTCATTCCTATCCATGTCCCCGAGAAGCCTAGCCAATATCAAATGCTCCAACAGCTTCCCGAGTACATCCGTCACACATATCGGCCTGTACGCTCCTGGGTCCCCGTCAGGCCTCCCCTCCTTTCTAATAAGAACCAACCTCCCTCCCTTCCAACATTGCGGGGGAAAACTCCACTACGAAGGACCCCATTCATCACACGTGGATGATCTTCGACAGTCGCCCTTACCACCTCTGAGGGATCCCGTCTAAACCTGGCGCCCTTACAACATTGATTTTAGCACACGCCCTCTCAAGTTCGCCTTCCGAAAAGGGAGCTATCTCCTCCCCTGATTCCTTCCTCTCCCACGGTATGGATCCCTTCCTATGGAAGAGCACATCTGCCACCTCCCTCATCCTTTCCAGGGGTAACGTCTGCTGGTAGCCTCCCGTTCTTTTAGCTACCAGCTTGTACGCTTCCCCCCATACATCCCTAGCAACATCTTGGCATTAGTATTTAAAGAATATGGAAAACAAATTAGTGGTACTCTCTGTTGAGCACGCCTCAGGCTGCCATACATAACGTTTAATTCTCTCTGCATAAAACTCCGATGTATGCTTCATATACAAAATTTCATTCCCTTAGCTCATAGGCTTCTAGAGATGTTAAATAAAAACTGTTTTTAAGGCTATTTTCAGATGGCTAAGTGTTTCCTTTGGCAAACATTTTCATAAGAATCGTATTTAACATTTTTAAGAATTGAATCATCCAAATTTCCTGCCATTTATTATAGGATAACTTGTATACCAACACATAATCTTAATGGGAGTTAAATGTAGAAAAATATAAGAGGACGCATGTATATGTTAGACTACTTTCTCTATGACAATGGTAGATGGCCAAGATAAAAGTTAAGATTGAAAGAATGATCGAGCTAATTTCAGCTATTTTCACCCTAGATAAGAGTAAAACATTAGTGTTTAATACAGTAGTTCTATGTATGAACCGCGGTATGAAAACATTTATAATGCACCAGTATTTCATATCATTAAATAATTACCATTCCATTATGGACTCCGTTTTCTCCTCGGCAACTTGTGGATTCTTTGCTTCCGCCATGATGATCTGTGGAAGTAAAAATCTGGGATCCTTCTGAGGCGGCTCGTCTTCGTCTTCAATTAACTGTAATTCCTTGGTGTTTTGTTGAAACTTTTTTAATCTCGAGGATAGAGTTCCTTTACCCTAAAACTTTATTAGATTGTAGAAGGGCATGCACTTAAATTTAGATTTTTTGACGGAAACGTCAACTGTACGTCATTCACAAGTGGACACTCTGATAAAAATCAATGACATTAATTATTATCTACTACAAAGACTGGTTGATTGCATATTATGTATTTTATAATGACATTACTAGATCTATACATTTCGGCAAGCTTCAGTGGCGTACAACGTTCATACAACGACAAATAAGGTGTATATATTTGTATATATATATAAAAATTATTTAAATGCATTCATCTTTTATAATTGAAGTATGGATGCTGACAAAGTGAAATTACAGTAAAGCAGGGATACTGTGCACACTGTGTAGCATTAGCATTTCTTCCATTGAATATTCCCTTAAGTTTTTGCGAAATGGTGGCAATACGTGTTTGTTGTGAGAATGCAATATTCCTTCGCATTGAGTTGTCGGTTATTTATATATAATTTTATAAATCATAGTTTCTGTAAATCTGTATTTTTGTTTAACATGACAGTAAATTTATGAACTACCTACAGTAATAAGAGATAACATCGGCTATCTCTCAAGATGCCCAGAGATGTTTTTAAATCGTCAATGATTATTAGTGTTTCTGCTGAAGATAACGAATTGTTTTATAATTGTTGAATAGATACTGTAACTACAGAAAGTCTGTCACAAATCTCTACTATATATGTTCCAACTTGAGGATCTGAATACTATTCCTGACTTCGTTTAATTGTTCATTCTAATAGTTTAATGACTCTTTACGAAAAAAATTGGAAACTCTAAACTTAAACGTTATGAATCAAAAAACTTAGGTACTAGATTTCAAATTAACTTTAATAAAATTAGAATAAATAAAAATTAAACCCAGTAGCCAAATATAAATCACTGTAAGTAAATAAATAAAAGAGATAACCATTAGAAAGCTCCTACATGCCATGTCAATAATCCAGTTGTCAAATAAATTAGTGAATATCCTTAAGGATAGATTGTAATATTCTGGGATTCAAGAAAAAATTTAACCATGTATCCCATATGGACACATCTGGAATATTTTAATCCGGGCGCATATTTTCTCCTAAATACTTATTTCTAATAGTGCCTGCAACCAGATGAACTGCGTGTAGTAATTATGTGACATGAAGGAGATCCAAAAAAGATGTTTAGAGTTTTTTGCTAGCCTAAGTATAGTCCATGAGTGACCAGCATTGTAAATTGATATTCATGTATCTTGATCTGTTTCAGCTATAGGTATTACTTCCACTGTAACTTCTGCATTAGTCTCTGGAAGCTATTTACTGCAGACAAGCAAAGGAAACGAAGATTCATTAAGTTTGCATTGAAAGTGAGAACCAACATTATACTGTTTTTTAGTATCTGTTATTTTATCCACAGATACACATAATTTGTCCCTTTTTTATCTCACTGTGTATGGTACTTTTGCAAGATTATTCACACGTGATAATTTCCAATTCGTTACTGATTTTCTCCAAAATTCCTGAAGGGTGGCATTCACCACACTAATGTATGTAACATTACAATAATGGAATACTTAACATACACATACGTGGATTAAACAGATCCAATACAGTATGTTGTTTTTTATATTTACTTTATGTCGCATATTGCTATGATTGCTGCAATCACTTTCACTATAAATCTTTAGCTATATATTGTAATATATATTTTTGTGTCATTTTACACAATGTAACATTAAGTGATATGATTGATACAGTAAGAGTCCTTACACAACTATCACTGAATATTAGATCCCGACAATAATCTGTAAATACGCCATAACTTCATTCATGTATTACAGTCATTGCGTTGGGGTGTCATTGTAACAATGCAATGAAATAGAAAACGTACACTACCTACCGACGCCAAGTTATTTCTTTCAATACCAACGAAAAAGAACAGTTAGTTCACAGAACACCTAAAATAACTAGTTGATCGATCGCTACATCATTGCACCCAACCAACACTGGTGCAAAGCTGTTGGCTACGCCGAGTGAACGTGATGAAATGTATAGGTCTAGAGACTTTAGTATACAAGGTTGGGAACATGCATCTCTGAGTAAACTATAAGTTCGATAACAATTATCTTTAACTAAAATTCTTGTAGTTATTTTAATCCATACAGTGAAGTATATTGATTTCCAATAGCTACCACATTTTTGAGATATGTTATTGGCAGTTTTTTAAATATAGGACTCTGTATATTTTCTGTGACGACTTATTTTTAGTTTTTTTTATATCAATTTAGTTTAGATTCACATAAATCTGTTGTTTCGAAACCTATTCCCAACGGTTCACATACAATTCTCTTTATACAATCAAAAATATTTCTTTAATATTTACTTTCGGTTTGTAAAATGTAACCATAAGTACAATAGATTTAATATTGATTAAATGTTTAAAATATTATCAAAACGTTTTTCCAACCATCAGAGAATTATTGATATAAAATTTTCTAACTATATAAGAGGACTAAGATATTATTTAAATTTAAAACTTTCGTTACCTGATTCTGATCAGGCAAATTAATGTTCTTAGCCATCCAATTCAAATTATAATCCATATGACTTCCGAAAGCATCGTGTTGACTTGGATAAACATTGGATGGTCTAAGAGGAACCCTAAACTGAAAATTCAATAAAAACATAGAAACACAAATTTACTTGTCCCCAATTTTACTTGAGCGAAATTCACCGGCCCCAAAGACTCCATCATGCCACTCGTAATCATTGCGTTTAAAGTGACATCGTCGATGTAGGTGGGGCCTCTGGAAATGCTGATTGGAGTTATCCTCGTATTGCGGTTTCTGGGAGATCCTCCGGAATTTCGCGCAGAGTCAGATCTTTTTGGCCTCTAGAATTACAACAGCGTAATATTATACATATATTATAGTTGGAGTTAACATACATTTGCAGGGCATCTTGAAGGGTTCCAATTATTGTCGTCCATAAGTACTTCAGCTTATACCTTCAGCTTTAAGAATTGTCGATAAATTGTCAAACAAAAAATTTATACTGCTGGTCAATGGTGGAGAGTTTGACAAGAATGTCAATTAGTTGTCAGATTTATAGTACTTCCAGTAACAAACTGTACATGAATAATTGCTTAGTTTTGCAAAAAAAAAAATGGGGCATAATTTTCCAATACACTATTGAGAAAATTTACATTCTAACAAAGTTATGATTAAAAGATAGAATCTAAATAAATAGTTGTAAAGTGCTGTATTGTACCGATATAAAAAATTATCCTGACCGAAGTTGGTCATGAAATGGCCCGTCTTAGTGTACATCATCTTTTAGGAATAATTCTGTTAAGGTATGTTATGTAAATTACGTGCGCTAACATAATAAATATCGTGCCAATGTGTTACTAACTTTAGAGACAAAATAACAATGTACTATAAGTTTGAAAACTAAAATAGGACTAATAATATTTTTATTAATAAACAAGCTATAGTAACTGTTACTAATGTCAATGTTCTCTTATGCAACACAAAAGTCTGTTGTCCACCTCATACTATCAAAAGTATTTTTCAACATTTTTATCATTGTACAGGGACGGCCATAATCAAGTACCCGATTTTAAGTAGCGGCCGTGTACAGTGCAAGGAAATAAAAAGCAAAAAAATATGGGTAGTACATTCATTTGTATTTAAAGTTGAAGCCTAAACTCAATTAAAGATGATGTCAGTCAAATGACCGCCTCTAACTGCGATGCACATCTGAGCTCTTTTTACGGCATGTTCCATAACTCGAGTCAAGACATTTGAGGTTAGATCCTCTATTTCTTGACAGATATTATGTTTCAGCTGCTGTAGCGTCTGAAAGTTATTGGCGTATACCTTTCCTTTGAGATAGCCCCATAAGAAGAAATCAGGAGCCGAAAGATCTGGCGATTTCGAAGGCCATGCTAAGTTGTCAAATCGAGAAATTAATCGCGCAGGGAACATGTTACGCAACATGACCGTTGTCTCTCTGGATGTGTGCGCAGTCGCACCGTCCTGTTGCAACCACATATCCTCCAGTCCTAGCTAGGACTTCCAACTGAGGTGACAAAAAGTTATTCAGCATTGCTCTATAGCGCTCTCCGTTGACCATAACAGCAGTGCCTTCATCGTCTTCAAAGAAATATGGACCAATTACACCTTGGGCAAAGACGCCGCACCATACAGTGACTCGTGAAGGGTGTAGTGGTCTTTCCTGAAGAATACGAGGGTTTTCTGTACCCCAGTAGCGGTAATTCTGCTTATTTACAAATCCATTTAAGTGAAAATGAGCTTCGTCGGTCATCAGTTTATGTGGAAAATCGTCAATATTGTCGTTAAGGTTTAGGAGACTGTGACAGTATTGCAGGCGTTGTTGATGGTCTCTGGGAAGAAGCTGCTGTGTCACCTGGATTTTGTATGGAAATGCGTGCAAATCTAACTTCAAAATTCGCCTCAGGGACGTCCGAGACATGCCCAATTGTGTGACGCGTCTTTCTGTTGGCGTTCTTGGATCTTCTGCAATGCTTTCTCTTACACGCCGGATATTCTCAATTGAGCGTCCTGTTCGTGGTCGTCCAATATGCCTTGCATCAGCCGTTGTCCCACTACGCCGAAATTGTTGACATAAGCGGCGTATTGTCTTTCCAGTTGGAGCAGGACGGTGAGGATATTTTCGGCGAAAATTTCGCTGTGTTGAAATAACCGATTCACTGTTTTTAATAAATAAAATTACTATTTCTGCACGTTCCTCTAGTGTGTATCGATTCATAATAAAACTTGAATATGTGCACTGGAGAAATGTCAAAAGTAAACTAACGAAAGGTGTCAGATAAAACAATTACGAACGCTTCAAATCGGGTACTTGATTATGGCCGTCCCTGTAGTTACATGTTCAACAATTCGTTATTCCAGATCTTCTCTTGTAGGTTCACATGTTTTATGTAAAGGAATACTGTAATACATAATGGAATACAATAATACATAATAGTCAAACGAGGAGACTTCGGAAGAAACTCCACTTGCATATTTGCATATAATTAAAAACTTATCAGTTGATCATAAAAAAGAACTCGGGGAGAAAAGCTGTAGGATCTCATATAGTATGTACTATTACATAAATTTTCTGAAAGTAGCCATTCTATAAAATTATGCGGACTATCAGTGCTCCACATTCACATATTTAGAGAACTGACTTACTCCGAAATATGAAACCACCTTTCCTGAGACAAAAAATTCTTTTTTACAAAGACAAAATTTAGCAGATGGTTATTCATTGAAGTGTTAACAAATCATTGGCAGTATGCATTATGTCTGAGGTGATCTGTAGACCAAATAGCTTGATATAATTGCTTCTCTTGTGGGTGTGTATCCAAATTCGTCTTTGCATCGTTCGGCATATTTCATGAGAAAGTTCATTAAGTGATTTTGTTAGAAAGACGATTCACAACTTTTGTAGATTCTTGTCCCATACGTTGATGAACTTGATTACCAACTTCTTCTGTACACGTGCTTAGTTTACAAGCACTCTTCATATAGTCAGAGCCAGTTTTACGAAACTTACCAACACAATTTTATTTTCTGTTTCTTTGTACTCTGTTGAGATTATAGCTCTATCAGATTATAAAAGGAAGGAGTTAGGCTTCGGAGGAAGGAAATGGCTATATTTCCAGAGTGGAACATTTTACAACCACTGAAATTTTATACCATTTTAGGTATTTTGTTAAACGCTACTCGTGGCTCGTTAAAGGAAATTACCATTCACTTCCTCCGAAGCCTAACCCCTTTTTTAGATCTAGATACAGCTATGATAGTAGTTCTATGCTAAAAAAAACAGGTTTTGGGTTTCGGAGGAAGGGTTATATTTGAGAGTGGAAGAGATATTATAACCGCTCAATTTAATACCATTTCAGGCAGAGATCTGGAAACGTTTAACGGTTTGTACAGGGTCTTTCAATAGGAATGCTCGAAATTTGTTAGATTATAGCGGCCATGTTGTTAAAGCTAATTTATTGTAAATTGTTCAGTTGTAGTGTATGGCAAATTACCATGGAGTCAATCGATTTGATAAATAATCAGCCAACACCCGTACGTCACAGAAACGTAAGGTCTGTTGAAAACATCGCTACTGTGCGTGAGAGTGTACGGGAAAACCCGAAGTAGTCAATGTGTTGTCGTTCACAAGAACTTGGCTTTTCTGCGACTTCAACTCAACGAATTTTGCATCGGGACTTGGGTCCGCACCCGTATAAAATCTAACTGACCCAGGAACTTAAGGTAAATGACCATAGACAACGCCGTATGTTCACTAATTGGGCTCTAGAACAGTTGAAAGTTGATCCCAATTTCGTGTTAAAGATAAAAAATTATCTTTAACACGAGGCCCATTTTTGGATGAATGAATATGTGAACAACCAAAATTGTCGGATTTGGGACGATACCGACCCACATGACATACACCAGCACCAAATTAATCCCGATAAAGTCACTGTTTGGTGCGGATTTTGATCTTTGGGGATCATTGGTCCGTACTTTGTCCTAAACGAAACTGACATTGCCATAACCGCCAATGGCGAACGCTACAGATCTATGATAAGAAACTTCTTGTGGCCTAAACTAGATGATATGGATCCCGACGGCATGTGGTTTCAACAGGACAGTGTTATGTGCCACACAGCGTATGCCACGATGAATATTCTACACTAGCGATTTGAGAGTATGGTTATCTCGCGCAGCGGCGACATTAACTGGCCATCGAGATCGTGCGATTTAAAGTCTTTAGACTTCTTCCTTTGGGGCTATTATCTTAAATCGCAGGTCTATGCGAAGAAACCGCAAAAAATTAATGCCCTCTCAAAGTCAACATAAAGAACGCTAACCAGCAAATTCAGCCAGATTTATGCAACAAAGTCATCGAAAATTGAACCTCCCGAATAAGTGCCACCAGGCAAAGCCACGGTGGACATTTTAACAACGTTATATTCCATACTTGATGTCATAAAATATTATTTCAAATAAAAAAAATGAATGGATATCTCACACACAACTTTATTTATTTAGTATTATTTACGTTTAAAAAGCGAGCGTCCTTATTGAAGGACCCTTTATAATGAATACTTAAACATAGTTGGCCAGTGTTGTGTAAACTTTTGTTGTAGAACCGTCATAAATGATCTTTCTCTGAATAACTTTCGTCAACTGTTATATGTAATAATGATGGAGATTTTGAATTTTCAAATGTCAGTGACATAGCTATGAGATTCATATAAAAGACGTACTTTTATATGAACCGTTATCAAATATTATGCGGGTTGGCACTTAAGATTTATTATATTCTAAAAGAAAAGGGTTGGGTTTCGGATTTTCATTTTGGATTTCAGTTTAAACATTTCTAGATCTCTGCCTGAAATGGTATTAAATTTGAGTGGTTTTAATATCTGTTGCAATCTCAAATGTTCCCTTCCCCCGAAGCTCAACCCGTTCTTTAGAGCTAAGAATTGGTTCTATAGGATCTATTAGATTAGGTCTATTAGATTATAAAAGGAGGAAGGGTTACATTTGAAAGATAAAATTTCAGTTGTTGTAATATTTGTTCCAATCTCAAATATATTTATTTCCCTTCCTCTGAAGCTCAACCCCTTCCTTGTATAATCTGATACAGCTCAGAATTACAACAAATAAACAGTAATTTAAAAATTGCTTAAAACTATAAAAGAAAGATCACCTCATCAGAGCACCTAATCAAATAATTATCGTCACAAATACTAAATTTTGATAGTTATTTTAAATTCCACGGCAACGTTTGATCAAAATCATTTTTGTTATTGATATAAGTTAATAATAAACATAATATTGATTTATATACATCAACAATGGACCTATTCTTTGGAGGTTAATTAAAAATGTCTTGGAGCTTGTCAACCATTCCCTCTAGCGTCATTCTTAAATTAGGTTAAAAAATCAAAATGCTACAAAAGTAGAAATACTTATGGAATATATATGTAGATAAGTCACACGATGTTTGTTCCACGTTATCAGGAAGTACAAAGTCCCTATATACAAAGTTATTACGTGTCTATGATTATTGAAGAACAATCGCAAGATTAAAAATGAACCATTGCTTATTTATTTATCTCACTTACATCAAATAATATTGAGAGATAACTCCTAGTCTTCCACAATCAAAACTATATTGGAGATCTGATATATAATTTTTCAATGACGTTCAATACCCATAGGCTCCACAGTTGTGATTTCCAAAATTGGACGTGAATATAAGCGTTTGTGTAGCAATTCTGATACCGGTCCTCGACACACTTTTTATAAAATATTAACGTTTTGTCGAAAACTTAAGAAATAAATAATTTCAAAAAACATGGCAAGTACTAATAATATGATACACAATAGTCTAAGAAGGAGCAGAACGACCTGACACCTCTTAAATGCTGGATGAATTAAGTAACATTCTATTTATGTGGGCATGACAAGTTAAAATATTCTACATTATTTTATTATTGAATATTATGGAGCTCCATATGCTGCTCCACGGCCACTACATGGATGGACGATCTATCGTATTCTTGTGTAGAGGTGGCTACGACAATGTCATTCATACTCTGGTCTGGGGTGGCAGACTGGGCTCGCTATTGGAGTGTCATTGTATGCTTGGGTTAGAGTATGAACGGGAGGAATTCGACGCTTCACCCTGAGGATTGGTCTGTTTGTCCTTGTCTCTATGTATAACCCTCCCTTTCACGGCCTAAAAATTTAGGGAAAGGAAGGCGATTTCTGTGTGTCCAAATTTTTTTCATTATTTATGATATTCTAACATTACGACTACTGTTGAATCAAGAAACATTAAAATTGTAGTTGTAAAATGTAATTAAAGAAAACCAAAAGCAACCAAATATTAAATAGATCAAGATAAACACTATGATAATTAATACCCTATTGTTGTAATTCCCAAATGCTTCTTTAATATTTCAGAACCATAAGGAAAACGAGCTTTTCTTTTTACCTAAGCTGTTAACGGACTAATTAAGAAATCATGTTAAAAAAAAAATAGCGCAGGAAATTTCATGTTACATTTCACGACCTAAATTTCTTGGTATCAAAATATAAGTAATTTCGGTCTCCTAGGAACTATGTACCTATGTGGTATAATATCATTCAAATAATTGCAGTGTTATCATTATGCGTAAATTGGTACGAAATAAGATTTCTCAAAAATTTTTTCAGCAATTGTTTACTAATTACAGGATAAATACCACTGATTATCATGATGTAAGAGTGTCATTGTTTCTTTTTTCAATGACATTAGCTAAAGATAGTTACCCTGAAATTAATCCATTACCAGAAACCTTTACTACCTACCTTTATTAGAAACACAGATAGAAACAGAATTTACAACAATTCAAAATATAGCCAAAAACAATGGTGTCCCAACAAAAACTATTACCAAATTAATAAATAAAAAACAAAATCAGTACATATACATTTAAATTAATTTATCCAAATATTAGAGAAAATAAACAAATGCCTTATGCCACCATCACATATTATGATACATTGTCAATAAGAATATCAAATATTCTCAAAAAATATAATATCAAAGTAGCATTGAAACACCAACAAAGGTTATCAAATTTAGTTAATAACGCCAAAGATAAAACTAATAAATATGAAAAATCGGGAGTTTATAGGTTAAATTTCTCGGAGTGCAATAGCACATATATAGGACAATTTAGAACTAGGTATCTTGATCACATAGATCCTTTAGGTTACGGAAAACAAATTCTACTTTTGCTAATCATATCTTAGAAAGTGGACATAATTTCCCAGATATTAATAATATGAAAATCCTACACTATGCCAGCAAAGGTTTAAAACTTAATTGCTTAGAAGCAATAGAAATCTATAAATACAACCATAGTGATAATTTTAGCTTGTTAAATGATCAAGTAGATATACTATATTCTTCTCTTTTTACTGTTGCCCAAATTAATTAACCCCCTGTATAATAGTTCTTAATAATATTCATAGAAATTCCCACAATTTGATGGTCGGGATTGCACCATTTATAAAACACGTTTTCTTGTAGATCTTAATTACCTGTTTATTGTCATAACACTTAGTCTCTGTATTTGGATAGTATATATTATAGAAACATAATTTTTTATTTTATTCTTAGTTGAATCATCGTTTGAAAATGACATAAAAATTGTCGAAACTATAGTCACGTTTCTGTTTAAATATAGTGGCATAAAACTTAGTAGTTGTTTTGCTCATTTCTGTTGTGGATAGTTACCCTGTATTATCCTATATATTAAACTAATATATATTACCCTAACAATATAATGATTTCATTACCTAAAGAAGTATCATGCTAAGAATGCTTGTGGAGTCAATACATTAGTTTATGTTCTTCAAATGTGGCGATTCAGATACAGATAAACATACTTTTGTGCTATATTAATGCAAAAAAAAGAAGGTACATAATATACTACTAACATACTACATTTCTATTTTGGTTTAGTGAGTTTTAAGACGAGTTTTAGTGTACCTTTGTTATGAAAATTTGTCCTTCTAGTATATAGCTAATAATTTAGTATACCCTAGATTAAAAGAAAATAACGCATCACGTATGTGTTCTTTAGTGAACCTTGAAGATTTCAAATGCTTTATGTAGGAATTCTTTAACTGAATTTAATTTAATATAATTAACGAGTGTTACTCAATAGAAATTGTTCAATATTTCTATATTAATTAACTTAAAACTGGCGCTCTGAATGTTAACCTAAAAAGTAAAAAATTATTTGGTTTCTAATCCTAAACAATTATATTTAAAAAAATATTAAGAACACTTTCACTTAAGTAAATTACAACAAATACAATACACGTATAAAAATCAGTCTTCGAAATGAGATTGTTCTTGGAAATGATGCTCGTAGTAGCCCAGGATGCGTTGATTGTCGGGATCGAATGGACTTTTAAGGAACAATGTTGCTGGGTATTTCTTGTTTCTTACTTCGATCTCATAAGTTCCACTCTTTAAAAATTCAGTGTCCACTACTCCACCTCTTGGATGTTCAATATATCTAAAGCAGACAAATTTTAAGTAATATAGAACTAATATAATTAGCCACTACACATGGTGGATGTGACTTACTATCGAATCGGTGTAGATTAAATATACAGGGTCTTTCAATAAGGACGCTTGATTTTCAACGTAAATAAAATAAGTTGTGTATGAGATATCTACTGATTTTTTTTTATTATTTGAAATAATATTTTATGGCATTATGTACGGAATGTAACGTCGTTCAAATGTATGCTGTGGTTTTGCTTAATGGCACGTATTACGGAGGTCCAGTTTTCGATGACTTTGTCGCATAAATCTGGCTGAATTTGCTGAATGGCGTTCGTTACGTTAACCTTGAGGGCATCAATTGTTTGCAGTTTATTCGCATAGACCTGCGATTTAAGATAACCCCAAAGGAAAAAGTCTAAAGGCGTTAAGTCGGACGATCTTGGTCAGTTCACGTCGCCGGTTCGCGAAATAACCATACCCTCACATCGTTCGTGCAGAATGTCCATCGTGGGATGCGTTGTGTAGCACGTAACGCCGTCCTGTTGGAACCACATGTCGTCGATATTCATATCATCCAGGTTAGGCTACAAGAAGTTGATTATCATCGATTTGTAGAGCTTGCCGTTGACGGTTATAGAATGCCAGTCTCGTTTTGGAAGAAATACGGACCGATAATTCAAAAATGGACCTCGTCGCTAAAGTTGATTTTTTGGCGAAATTTGAGTAAACTTCCAACTACTCCAGAGCCCAATCAGCGAACGTACGGCGTTGTTTATGGTCTTTTTTCTTAAGTTCCTGAGTCAGTTGGATTTTATACGGTTGCAGACCCAAGTCCCGACGCAAAATTGGCAGAAAGTTTAAGTCGCAGAAAGGCCAAGTTCTTGTGAACGACGGGAAGTTGACTGCCTCAGGTTTTTCCGTACACTCTCACGCACAGCAACGATGTTTTCAGCAAGCCTTGCGTTTCGGTGACGTACGGGTGTTGACTGACTATTTATCAAACCGGTTGTGGCGAGGATAAAAATCACGTAACGTGTAACGTTTCTCGAACGGAGCACTGATTTTGAAAATAAAATTTGATGACTTGCACACGTTGTTGAACGTTATAACCTTCCACGGTGATTCACCATACATTACTGAATAATTCACAGCAAATTTGACAGATGTTGCTTTAATAACATCGCTGCTATAACCTAACAAGTTCCTAACGTCACTATTGGAAGACCCTGTATCATATAGTTACCCTATCCCGATGCTAGAGTCTAAGCTAAATCCATATTCTCCTCTCCTGAGGTACCCAACTATCGTGTCATCTCTCCATATAGTTTCAAATCCGTACAGAGCCACATTATCATCAAGGGTGAAAAACACCCTTTGTTTCTTTACTCCTTCTTCTTTAGCTCGTTCCACGGATCGTTTCCCTAAATATTGTCCATATTTTCGGCAAAGCTTCGCTAAGCCTGCTTCGACGGGATTATCGTCGATTCTCAAATCGTAATTCATAAGATGGTAACCTAAAAGTTTAAATTTATTATTCTGTAATCAATTTTGATATTGCGATTCAAGTTTTGCTTCCTACTACTATCAATAAATCTCGTTCGATTAATAATCTATTCATTGTGATATTTAGATTTTACTCGGGAGTAGTGCATTTGTCATCTTTATATACTTTCATAATTTGGATGCTCTCGCATCCAAATAAGATGGAGACAGTTTTTTCGCATATTGTCATTTTTTAGATTAAAGGAAATTTTTATTATTGCAAAGATGCACAACAAAAATTAGTTGAAAAAACAATTATAGGAAATTTTTGCTGTGATCTAAATTAATTTAAAGTATAAAGCCATATAGTTAAATAATAATGAAGCTTAACCAAGAAATATAAAAATAGAAAACAAAATAGAATCGTGTGTCCAATCGCAATAGCTAAAGCTTCTGTTGAAGAAGGTTCACAGAAGAATAAATTTCTGTGGTGCAATAACCCTATCTATAAAGATATCTCTAACATAGAGAAAGCACCATCTTACTAGAACTATACAATTAGATATATCAAGTACAAATAATGAATTAATGACATTTATATTATATTTATTAATGCCTCATAAACATAACATTTTTTCATCCTGTACAGCAGAACCTACTGTAAAATCGTAGCCTGTATAGCCTGCTTTAAAATTTTGGTCTAATAATTTTTGGTGGCCTATAGTATACAGCTGTAAAGCGTGTCCCATTGTCCAATTCCTCTGATTCGGTGTTGAGCCATTCCTCTTCGTCATCTCAATCTAAACCTGACCAACAACTTTGCCATGATGACAAAAAATGAGCCATCCATTAAAAAAAAAATACTTAGTGTACTTCTACTGCTTAGATATTTATGGTACTAACACCAATAAATTCAGAAATGGTTCTAGTTTCAGGAGAAAAAAATGCATTTTTTAAATGAAAACGGTCATACCTCCCTTAATTTTCCAGAATTTCCAAAATGTTAAGACAAATGTTGAGATAAGAACCGATATTTATTAATAAAGAAAGAAAATATACCATGACATAGAGTCAAAGCCATTTATGAAGAATAAATATATTTGGCATTATTTTACAGATTCTTGAGAAATGCATTGAACAATTTGATTTTTAATGTAAAATGTGCACCTTTTAAATGAAATTGTAAATATGCAGTGCTTCATATAAATGTAGTATAAGAGATATGCTTATTTTAAACAGTGTTATTTTCATATTATTGAATTCTCGTTGATGAACTGATTTTAATGACCAAGAACACTTGTGTCCTAAATGATTAAATACCTAATTCGTGGCATTAAACTGTGAACTAGGTGAACGACTATTTGAACGGCCTTATTGTTTATTTAAATATTTTAAGTTAAAACTGACATTCAAAATGGTTTTCACCTGTAGCGTGTATTAAAATTTTGCTTAGCTTTCTCCAAACTTGAGATAAAATATACCTTATATCTGTTCTTTTTTTCTTCTATGATATTTTCACAAAATGCACAATATGTTGTTACAATATTTGTACTTAGTGTTGTATTGAATTTAAGCCATAAGTGTTGAAATCAGTTCATCGACCGTTATTCAGCAATGTAAAAATACCTATACTCGTATACGGTGATCAGTTGAGAATAGCACCTCTTGTACTACACTTACATGAATCATACCTACTATATATTTAAAATTCGGTTTAGACAGCGTATGATTTAGATTAAAAATTAACTTGAGCGAATTTCATAAATCTTCAAAATAACGTGTTGAATAAGAATAATTTCATTCCATAAGTAAATTCCATCCTGGACATTTAAAATTACATACATCGTAATATTCGTAAGTGTACCTAATTTTAGTCTACAAATTTGGATTCTTTAACTATTACTCGTCAAATTAATCAACTCACCTTTCTCGCAGCTAAGAGCATCCAGTGCTCTAAACCCAGCGTGTTTCAATTCAAAGCCTCTTGCACCATCAATTAGTCTATTAAAAACTGGTAAGCATGACATCAGAGGAATGTGTAATTCATACCCTAATTCCCCTATGTAGCTGATGCGCAACACCCTGCAGGTGTGTCCGTTTATTTTGATTAGTCTGGACATACCACATGGGATCTCTTCGTCCGTTATGGGGTATTCCGTGATTGATTGAAGTAATTGCTGGCTACAACATATTGTTTTAGTTACCGACTCGGAGGCAACCAGCTGGAGTACCTTTTAGGTCCTTGAATTGAAAGGATACCAATCCTGCTCGTCATTTCTGTGACTAGGGACTTAAAATTCTTCTTGTATAATTGCTTTCTAAAGTGCGCCTTCGTTTGATAACCACTCTTCGCACCGGCTACTATGTAGTAGCCCTTGCCCTGTAATTAATAGTAATCTATATAACTAATGCAAAAAGGAAGTCTTTTTTGCGTGCGACATGAAAATAAATAACTAGTGTAACTACGCCGCCACCAGACCACCCTCGGGTTTGTCCGCGGACATTTGATGCGCATAGTATGCGGTCATTGTTGATCTCAAGAACTCTTGACGCAGGTATAAAACAAGTCTGTACAGGTATGAAACAGGTCTGTAAAAGTCTGAATCAGGTCTTAAACTATAAAACAGGTTTATAGACCTGTTTTAAACCTATACAGACCTGTTTTATACCTGTACAGATCAGTTTTATACCTGCGCCAAGTGTTCTTGAGATCAACAATGACCATATGCAATCTGCATTAAATGTTCGCGGACAAATCCGAGGATGGCCTGGTGGCAGGGTTGTTATATTACTAATAACGTGTAGTGAAAAAAACTTATTTATGATAAAAGAGTGTAAAGTGATTGTATTTTGCATCCAAGAGTGGATGCAAATGGATTTTGTAGATAATAAATAGCATGAAAACAAGCAAACCATGTTGACAATGACGTGATACAATAACACGATCATAGAGAATGTTACATATTAAGTTTGTTGTTTTTCTTAAAAGATAAGGTGATGGGCACAAGTCAAATACAAGGATGGTCTGAAAAGTTTGCGACCTAACAAAGATACAAGACATTTTTTCTTCAAATTTATTTTTACTTTTCTACATATTCTCCTTGTAAGTTTATATACTTTTCCCAGATATACTCCCATCTCCTTAACCCGTCCAAATAGTACTCGGTGCCTTTCTCTGCAAATAATTGTTTACGAAGATAATGGCTTCCTCATTTGACGAAAATCTCTGTCCTCCGAGCGTAACATTTACCTTAGGGAACAAGGAAAGCCGCTTGGGACTAGATCTGGTGAGTAAGGAAGGTGATCAAGCAGTTCAAACCGTAATTCGTGGATTATCGCCATGACTACCGCTAAAGTATGAGACGGCGCATTGCCTTGGTACAACACTTTTTTTCAAATGTGGCTGTTTTTCCGCAATTTCTGCCTTCAGCCTGTCAAGTAATGATACGTGGTACGCTCCTGTAATGGTTTTTCCATTTTGAAGATAATCGATTAAGATAACTCCATGACTATCCCAAAAAAAAAACAGTCGCTATCACTTTCCCAACCGAAAAAATAATTTTTGCTGTTTTTGGAGCCGATGCCCCCTTCGCAGTTCATTCTTTTGACTGTATTTTTATTTCTGGGCCATAATGGTGTATCAAAGTTTCATCTACAGTAATTAATTGGCGCCAGAACTTCACGAATTTATTGCACCTAAACTGCGCCAACAGAGTGTTGGAAATGTTCATTCCAACACGTTTTTGGTCTAACGTGAGCAAACTCGGCACCCAACGCGCGGACAGCTTTCTCATGCCCTAAATATTGATCCAATACGTGACAAACACGTTCTCTGAACATATTCATAGCCTCTGATATCAGTCTTACTTTAATTCAACGGTTGTCTAGCACCATTTGGTGAACTTGAGCGATGTTATAGTCAGTGGTTGCAGTTTTTGGACGTCCCAAACATTTATCGTCTCCCAAGCTGATACGACCACGTTTAAATTCAGCTGCCCAAAATTTCACGGTGGTAAATGATGGTGCAGAGTGCCCGTACACAGCGTCCAACTTCTCTTTGATTTGCGTAGACGTATTATCTTTCAAAAGTAAATGTTTAATGACTCGATACTCCATTTTTTCCAATTTCCCAAAAACACTCACATCGGACTCACTCAAACGATTGCCAAATAACACCTGGGCGTCCAAAATGGCTGAAATTTTGGTGAGTACTTTTCGAAAGACGCGAAAACACATTCCTCAGCTTTTGTTGACAAGTGTTGCCATCTTCATGTTGAGGTCGGAAACTTTTCAGACCACCATCGTAAGTCTAGAATACTAATCAAACAGGAACTACAGATGTTTTTAGAGAGACACCAAATAATATATTTGTTTTGGAGAAGGTAAGTGATATGAGAAACTGAAGAAGTTGGGGAAAAATTCACGTAATAAAATAAAAATCACATAATGCGCGGAACATTTCTCAAGCGGAGCACTGATTTTGAAAATAAAATCTGATGATTATCATACGTTTTTGAACGCTATTACCTTCCACAGTGATTTGCCGTATATTATTGAATAATTTACAATAAATTTTACAGATATTGCTTTAACAAAATGGCCGATATAGCCTAACAAATTTGTATGTACATTTTCCTTACCTTTAGAATTGGTCCTACTAAAGTACCAGCGCCTTCCTGCAATGGTATAACTGTGACGTCTGCTTCTACGCCACCTACAGAATTCAGCGAACAGGTATACACCACGCTGCCAGGTGGTTTGTCCACATTTGCTGTAAACAACCAATTGGCAGCTTCTTCTGCATCTGGTCCAGCTAGATACATTTTAGTATAACAGGATTGATTGAAAAGGGCCACATTGTTTCGGGCAGCCAAAGCCTCTTCCTTGATCTACATATAGAACATAATAAATAAGTGTGGGCTTCATCATTTTTCTTCTTTATAAAATTCGTGATTTTAATAAAATATTCTAACGAAGCAATGTACAAATTTAAAGAGTGATGCGAGAAAAAGGAAGTTAAATCTATTAAAACGTGCCATTTTCTGGAACATTCTCAAAAACTTAAATCCTCTTCACGCTTTTGATGGCCATATTCAAGTTGCGAACAATAATTTCAATAAATGGCACTGAAGATATTTCGAAGTATTTCAGTCCACATGTATTTTAGATGCGGAACACCTATGATTATCAGCCAAAAAAGTTGTGTTCATATGAGACAAGATTAATCACTTTTTAATTAATGTCAAACAGGAAATGTATTTATTAACTAAGGTAAGTTGCCAATTAAAGCCGTTAACTAATGTTTGTGTAATATTGAGGCAGATGCAATACTAGGTATCACAGGGACATGTCAGGCAAATGAATTAGAATTAATTTCTTGAACGAAAAAATAAAAGAGGAACTCAGTTTTGTCTTAATTAATATACGACAAACCAAACAAATTCCTAAATCATTTATAATTGTCAGCAGCACTAAAAATGATGATAACAGATTTTTTTATGAGACATGAAAAAGGAAAATTCCAAAACTAATCAGTAAGCAAGAATACAGTCTGACAAAGGCAAAAATACAGACAAATGGTATAGAATAGCATTTGTCTCACATCTGTAACTTTATTGATAAATATCGAAGTAGATCTCCTCAATTTAAAGTAACATGGGGGCTGAAAGTCGGCAATAATTGAAAGTTAAGTTGGAGTTTCTACTTGTCAAAAGCTCAGTATTGCTATACAAATATTGATCGATGATTTCCGCAGTATGTTATTAATTTCAGCTGATTCTAAGACTTCATTCAGGGAGATCCAAGTAGATACCTATTAGTAAATAGAGATAAATAATGTAGACACGTCTGAAGATATTGCTAATAATAAATTTATATATACATACTAATAGTCGTAAAGATTGTACGTTTACTATTAATGTTTTCCAGTTTTTAATAATATCAATAATCAGTTGCTTCCTTAGAGAAAGAATATTATTTCCCTAATGCTGGAAACACCAGGAACAGTGGAAACACTGGAAACACTTTAAATTTAATCTTCCTTCAAGTATCATATCGTATGTGTTACTTACTTGATAGTAATGAAAATTCTGTTTATGACTACTGCATATGGCTTCAATAATCATAGTAAATGATGTAGCACTTGTTTGCTTTACTGTTTATTATGTAACAACATACAACATGCACCGGCATATTGACTTTGCGAATGACAAAGACGTAAACCTACAGTAGGTAGGGATATTAATATCATATTAATCATATAATTATATCATATTAATCATTAATATCATATTAATATGATATTAATTAATATGATTAATTATCATATTAATTAATATCATATTAATCGTAAGTGTATGCTTTTTACCCCCTAATAAGTGCATATCAACTAAGGACCCTTACTTACAGCAAGTCGTTTACTAACCGGTAGTAGAACTAATGAAAGTTACAATATTTTGGTACAATTTATGTTCTGCTACTAGGACAAATAACGGATGGCAAAATTTATAGCAAAATTTATTTTTATATATTTAAAAAAAATGGAATGCATATCATCTTAGCAAAGTTCATTACTTGATTTTCATCAAGGCACATTCAGATTTCAGATATAACGTGGCTGAAATACAAATGTACCCTGTGCAGAAATAATTGGGTTTTGTGGATTTGTATTTACTTACCAGGTCGTGATGTTTGGTGAAATCAAACGTAAGGTCTCCTTCTAGTTCCTTTTCGTAACGCATATCTTGGTTCTTTACGTGTCCGTAATTACCGTACCAGTCATATCCCCGAACTGGTGCTGTTCGCTCATTTATGAAGTAAGCCGGCCTCTCCCATCCCAAAGCTTCCTCCATTACTGCTCCCTTGGCAACCAAGGACTGAAATATCAAAAAATGCCATTGGAATAAAATCGTTTTTACAATCATGTGTTGACGTTTGGGTTGTTCATCTTACAATTAGAACTAACACAGGACAAGTCTCGTGGATTCTATTCTATTTCGGAATGGAATCAATTGGCGGATAGAAAAGAGGTTCAGTGTGTTTTATTAGTTAGTATACCAGGTACGTAAATATGAAACAGGAATTTGCCCATAGATAGCCTAGCTGCTAATGTAATTACTGTCATATCGCGTCATTGGCGTCCAATTTCTTATTTTGACATCTGATAAAGGTTTTTATCTCACAACAGTACAAGTTTGATACAACAACATCGTTTTTAATAGCGTTGAACATATCGAATTTTGTGCCTGGAAACTACGATTTGTGGACGGCATTGATTTTCTGTTACCATTTGAAGAAAACTGCTGCAGAATCGCATCGAATGCTTGTCAAAGCCTACGGTGAGCATGCTCTTGGTAAATCACAGTGGTTTAAGTGGTTTAAAAAGTTCAAAAGTGGCATGACTGAATGAAAATTGACGTGAGAAATGAAGAACGTGGAAGACCAACGAAAAAGTTTGAAGATAGCGAATTGTAAGCATCATTGGATGAGAATGACGTTCAAGAGCAACAAGAACTCGCGTATCAATTAAATGTGACACGAGAAGCTTATTCATACGTTCAAAAGCCATGGGAAAGATCCTGAAGACGAAAAAATGGGTTCCACGTAAACTGAATGAAAGACAGCAGGAAAATCGAAAAACCATTTACGAAATGCTGCTCGCCAGATACAAAAGGAAGTAATTTCTCTATCGAATTATGACTGGCAATGAAATGTGGATACATTTCGAGAATTCTATTGTCAGAGAGATGGGAAAAATGTATAGCTAGCAACGGCCAATACTTCGAATAAAATATTTAACTAATATTTCATACAATAAATGTGGTTTCATATTTGCATACCTGGTATAATGGTGGAGCAGTTACAACAATCTTGGGTATGAATAATAAGTTTGTTTGTTTATTTATTTATGATTCGTAATGAACGAGGAAGGTATACAGCATGAAATATAAGTAATTGGAAATATTGCCTTATGTAATATTCGATTTTGCTTAACCAAATCACATTAACCAAATGCTTAATTTAAATTTGGACAACATTTTCTGTCGTATATTGCGAAAACAGATTTTGTTAATTATTTTCCAGGGAAATCCTACGTCGAATTGAAAATTGATGCTAGAATTGTCTTGAGGCTACTGCCAAAGTTACTTGCACACAATGGATTACGAAACGTGGGTAAAGTTAAGGATTAGCTAGCGATATATGGACACTAGCGATATTAGTACGATCTCGGTTTAATAAATTCAGAGAAACACCCTGAGGAAATCGCGTACAATTGATGAAATGTTAGAGCTAACTTTCAGTTTGGTGATGGATTCATCCAAAAACCAAAACAAAAAAATATCGAACCAGTCCATGGATACTTCCAGCTTATGATATATGTGTATGTTTATAAATAAGAATTATTATAATTTGATTTAAAAAAATTATATATTAAACAAATTTATACTACAAATTTATATTTTGTATTCTGGTAGCATGTAAATATATACACAACCCTCTAGAATGAGATAAGAGGAAGTACAAACAGGATTTAGATCCTCAACAGATACGCAAAGTGTTGATGCTTATCACTGATGATGATCATTATAGATGAGCTTGAGCTTTATTTAGTTTCTAACATTAGTCTCATTATTCAATTGAAAAAATAAATAAATTACGAGAATGTGGATGTTACGAGAAGACAATTTCTCTGAAAAAGATTAGGGGAAAATTTATGATTGGCAGCAGCAGAACAACGTGTTAATTCCAGAAAAAAATTATGCCAATTTATGGTAGTAATTTTCATCACAAATAATAAATACAGTTGCACACCTCTGTATTTTGGTTGTAGATTACGCAAATGATAACAGACTAGTTAGAGTTCCTCTTTCGTAGTATTTGAATTATTCGGCAAAACTTATTTCATCAAGATCGGTCTCTGTTTCTAAAAAAGTAAGAAAATCTCTGACATTCTTTACTGGGGAGGCTTTCTCATCCCATATTAAATAATTTAATTCTATATGTGGAAAATATAAATTTATCCTAAAGTTTTCTTAAAGAGCATGTAAGTAGGAACAACATGTTTGTTCTTATTTGCATTCCCGTTATTAATAACGAAAATGTATTTTATGTAGTCTACTCCGTCTACTCTATAGTCCCTTTCAATTTAACCCTCGTAGTTATATAATAAACTACGTAATATTTCCCTTTCTCTCATTGTTTTTTTACATTTACTTTTACCTATTTAATAATTCGTTTGGTTCAAGACATATAAACTTGTAATCCTTAAGAACCCATTTACACTCTTACAATTCTTTCTCCATATACGAGGGGGTAACCAAAAGAAACCGAACTGATGCTGTGGTGGGCGGAGTTTTTATAGTACCGTGTTCTGCCGTTAAAAGTAAATAGAGATTCTCGAGTCAATAGGCCATGCGTCGTCGCTAAATAAGGTTTCATTCGACATCTGTGAATTTTTTTATGAGAGTTGTTTTGTGTGCTTGTCGTTTTTTACAGCCCGGTTTACGGAGCGACCGTAAATTTTTTCTTCTTGCTCAGAAAAAGTGGCACAAAAATGTTAAAACTCTTGAAATGTTAGAAGCGGCTTACAATGATGATGCTAGAGGGAAAACTCAAGGGTTTGAGTGGTTTTACCATTTCAAAAGAGGTGAAATGTCAGTTGATGAAAAACCTCGCTCAGGTCGTCCTTCCACGGCTCGAGCCGATGAAAATGTTGAATAAATTCACGAAATTATCCTTAAAGATTGACGACAGACCATTTACGAAGTTATGGAAATTCTTGGTCAAAAATTGGTGAACAAACAGGGCTGTGTGAGCAGGAACGTTATTATGATGGAAAAACAAGTACGCGACTGCCACAAATCAGACCTCATCCGCAGAAAACTGTTGCGCAATATTTTCAAAACATCTAGGTAGAAAGGTTAACTGTTTGACCCCGTGGAACAAACTCTGAATGGACAATTCCTCTCACATCGAAAAAGCAAAAAAACGACGAGCACATCAAACAACTCTCACTAAAAAATTCACACAAGCCGAACGGAACCTCCTTTAGCGACGACGCTTATCTCACTGATTCGGGAATAGTAACACTATACGTTCCTAGGGGCAGAATGCGGTACTACAAATATTCCGCCCACCACAACAACAGTTCGGTTTCTTTTAGGTACTCCCTCGTATACCTACCTCATGGAAGGCATCTATTCTGTGATTTCTTCCTGCCAAAGGTTGATCGCCGGTATAAAGAATACTGTAAGATTTTGCGTAACATTCATGACTTGTTTCTGTGACCCAGGCCCTGTCTTGTCTTTGTACCGGAGTAAATCTTCTGATATCATAGGCGTGCATTGGTAATTCTGGGCGTCCTAATGCTACCCAGCTCGCTAGTTGTTCACCTGCACCTCCGCTGAGTTGTACACCTTGAGAATTGAATCCGCTTCCATGGAATAATCCTAAAAAAATGACATAATTGATTTTGTTTAACCGTACACAAATTTACCTCCTTCTCCTAAAGCCTCAGGCTGAGAAGGGGAAGGTTATATGTAAACAAGAGAACAAACACACCGATGTTCAGGGAGAGGTGCCAAATTCTCGTCATTGTGAATCGAACCCAAGCATACTATAACACCTATAATATTGAGCCCAGTCCCTCATGCCGAATAATAATACAAATAATATTGTTGTAGTCACTTCTATAGGAAAATACGATAGATACACCACCCATTCATGTATTAGCTGTGGAGAAAAGTGCTTCACTTTTATAACTCTGTCGGGCAACTAACTTGAAAACCATTCTCTGAACGCTCATTGTATTCTGGTTTATTAAGTATTATAGGTGATTATAACTATATTTAACATACTTTGGTGGTTCTACTTATATATTGAAACACTTTATTTCATATCAACTTCAATAATATTGTTACAAGAGATTAATTTCATCTTCATTGTTACTGCTAATGCTATCATTATTTCGATATTTTAGCTTCAAAGTATTTTGAAACTAAATTCAAGCAAATGATTGATATATAGAGAATATTGTCTGGCATATAAGTATCATGTCTGGAATTTAATATTTTTTATATAAGTCAAATTGGTCATTCCTTAAAATATGGTAAAAAGAGCATATTCCCCCATTCCCAGTCTTATTTCTAATTGGATAACAAACCGATTCAACACTTTCAGTTCATATTTTAGAAACAAATGACCAAATTCTATAAATAAATAGACTTAATATCTAGATTAAATATTTTTAAAAGCATGTAAAGTTTCTGAAAATTATTTAATAATTTAATTATATCCAATTAGTTCGTACAAAAAAATATGTAAAAATAACTACTCATATTATATAATTCTTTTCGATTCATTTATGTCTTATAGTTATATATTATAGCTCCCATATTTACGAGCAGATTAAAGGCTGCTAATTTCCGGATGTAATTTAACGTTTTATCCATGACGACGAGTAAAACCGGTTAATTAGGAGGTGAAAAATTCAGGTTTTGAAAATCGTCACATTTCACAGATTTATTTTGATCAAGAATATTCTTCAAGAAGATGAAGGAGATCTTTTAAATGTGCTTTATCAAGAAAAATATATATATATATATATATATATATATATATATATATATATATATATATATATATATATATATATATAATATGTCAAAAAATATATTAGAAAATTTCTTTGATAGCAAAATAATGTTCAACAGTTACTTAGATTTCTCGTTCAGTTTCTTAATTCTAAAGTTAAGAAGGATTTTGGTAGCTCTAATGAATCGAATAGAAATATTTGGTATCGATATGGTGGAGCTATACTATATTTTGCAATGGAAGTGAGGCAAATATAGAATAGAAAACCTTTTCAAATAAGGTACAACACACGTCCTCACTCAAATAAGGTACAGCACTCTAAAGGGGTTGAAGCTTAGAGGTTACAGCTTAGGTTAAATTAGATAAAAAATGCACAAAACGTATTACACGTTACATTTGTTATCCCCATTTATATAACACGGTCCATTAACCTCCATCCGATCCGAAGCTATGATCTACATCGAAGAGAAGAGATTCAGTTATTCTAATAAACAATTAACTTATGAACAAGGAAATTGATCCCCAGAAAATTATCTTGGATGATGAAGCTCTCTTCTAGCTTGGAGTTACGTCAGTGGCGGCGCTAGCATTATTTTGTGGTTGGGCGAAAATAGGCAGGATATATCTAGGGTGGGCGAGGGCGTTAAATATATTATTTTATATGCGAATGTGATATAGTGGTGTTATAAGAGGTTGGGCGACTGGTTGGGCGAAAAGGATTTTGCCTGGGCGCTCGTCGACCCGTGCCTATCCCTGTCGCCGCCACCGAGTTCCATTAATCATCAATATCATAGAATATTGGGAAGCGAAACCATCCACGTGATTCTTTTTAAACCCTTATATCGTAAAAACCAGTTACAGCAGTATAATATATTTACTTTTACAGAAGACAACATGAATTATGGAGGATATATCCGTCCTTTGAGCACTACAGTTTCACATAGCTTTTGGAGGAAGAGAGATTTTAAAACACTGTAGTTTATGTACTCATTTTCAGACTATTAGAGGGCGATTTTGGTGACCGCGTAATGAAACTATATTATCGTAAGATTTTAGATTGGCGGCCTTATTCCCTTAGATGTAGGAAAACCTATATTGAGAGAGGAATTTGAAATAGCACTAAGGGGGCTAAAGAATAATAGAGCGCCGGGTGTAGATAAAATACAGGCGGAAATTTTGAAATGTGCGGGACAGAAAGTAGTAAATAGGATGTTTGAACTGGTAAAATACATATACGAAACGGGCGAGATGCCGGAGGATTATAAGAGGAACATTATCGTTACTATACCGAAAAAGAGAGGAGCCGACAAATGCGAGAACTTTAGAACGATTAGCCTAACTTCCCATGCGTCAAAAATCTTAACTAGAATAGTGCAGAAGAGGATGGAAAATAGAGCGGAGGAAATACTAGGAGAAGACCAATTCGGGTTTAGGCGAAATAGGGGAACTCGCGAAGCTATTCTGGCGCTAAGAGTAATGTTAGAGAAAACAATAGAAAAAGGAAAGAACGCTTATATAGGATTTGTAGATTTAGAAAAAGCTTTTGATAACGTAAGATGGGAAAAAATGTTCGAGATACTAAAGAGCGCGGGAATGAAGTATAGAGATAGGAGAGTAGTACACAATCTATACATAGAGCAAACTGCTGTTATAGAAGTAGAAGGGGAAGAAAGGGAAGTAGGTATTAGGAAAGGAGTAAGACAAGGATGTACGCTATCACCACTAATTTTTAATCTGTACATCGAAGAGGCGATTAATGTGGTAAAAGATAGAGTAGATTTCGGGATTAAAGTACAGGGACAGAAACTAAAAATGCTGAGATTCGCGGATGATATAGCAGTATTAGCATCTAGTAAGGAGGAACTAGAATCAGCATTGAACGAAATGGAGGCAGTGTTGACAGAGGAATACGGAATGAGGGTGAATAAAAACAAAACTAAAGTGTTAGTGTGCAGAGGGCGCGAGAGCAGAGCAAAAACGAAAGTACAAATTAATAATGAAAGATTGGAGGAAGTTAAAGACTTCACTTATTTAGGAAGTAAAATAAATTGGGATGGAAGAAGCGATAAAGACATAAAACAAAGAATAGCGCAGGGTCGAGTAGCTTTTAACAAAAAGAAAGCACTTTTATGCTCGGGGGTAATAAACTTAGAAACAAGGAAGAGATTTTTGAAAACATATGTATGGAGCACGGCACTTTACGGCTGCGAAACCTGGACGGTAGGGGAAGCAAGTAGGAAGAAATTAGAAGCTTTTGAGATGTGGTGTTACCGAAGAATGATGAAAATACCATGGACTGATAGGGTTAGAAACGAAGAAGTATTGGAGAAAGTCGGCGAGAAAAGGAGTATGTGGAAAAACTTAAAGAAGAGAAGAGATAGAATGGTAGGCCACTTGCTGAGACATGGGGGAATAGTCCGCGATATTTTGGAGGCAGAAATAGGAGTGAAGAAAGGCAGAGGTAGGCCTAGATTAGACTACTGCTCGCAAATAGTAAGGGATGTAGGTTGTAGCACAATTAGCGAAATGCGTAGGTTAGCACAAGATAGGAGAAACTGGAGGTTAGCGTCCAACCAGTCTTAGGACTGATGACCTAATGATGATGATGGCCTTATTCCCCTGACCTTAACCCGGTCGACTTTTTTCTCTGAGGTCATATGAATGGTAGAATTGATAAAAATTAACTGAACTCCACTGGTATGATATTATAGATAAATTGAAATAAGACACTACAGAAGCATCTATGGACAAATTTGTTCTTCGCATTGCATATATGGTTAACTATCGAGGGTCTATTAAACACATGTACATATGTGTAAATCAAAGTACCAGTTACATTATAGATATATTTTATTTAATATGTCTTTTGAGTAAAATAACCGTGCCTGGTCAACTATACAAAGGAAGGGCTAACTATTTGTGTGAGATGAGGACTAATGAGGTTATTTGCTATATTGTAATTAACATATACTTTTTTGTCAATTTATTTAAAGTTAATTTTTAAAACAATAGCCTTACCTACACATTTGGGATCTTCTCCCATGATAGGTTTATGATCTGGTGTAAATGTTTCTGGACCGGAAACATCTGATTTTATACCGGCTGCCTCGAATGACGGACATAACTCACAAGCACGTTTCCAGTGGACATCAAATATCGATTTATCCAGCTCATATAGAGAAAATTTGAAGTCATCTGGGATCTAAAAATATGAAGGAAAATCTGTTAGTTTCCTCACATTTTAAAACTAATGCAGTTTAATATATGAAACTGATGTTTATATTTTAAAAATATCTGATGAGGAAAGGGAGGCATTTTGTAAAATATCTCCCAAGATGCTATATCTTGGGAGATATAGCATCTTACAATCTCTCTTTTCCAAGATGCTATATCTTGGGAAAACTCTTTATGGTTTTCGATACCCAAAATTTATTTAGAGAATACATCCATATATGTACGTTTTGGCTCTGTAGATATGTTTTTAGAAAATCATGTAAGCATCCGTCATTCAGTATACATCAATAGTCCCCTTGAAAAAGACTATAGAAACACGATGTATGTAAATAATAAATATTTAAATAAATATTATACAGTAAGACGCAAAAGTAGTTATGCTACAATATCGACATTATATTATTCTTTTTTTATATTCCTTCCTAATCGTAGTTATAATAACAGTAAATGATAATGGTATTATATTAGCAATTATCAATAAGATAATCATCAATTAGAGAATAATAATGAAAATAAATTCACTGATAATATGTAAGAATATGTAAAGTCAAATTTGCAATTAAGTATAAAATAATCATATACGGCTAATGACTTTAGACGTATTTAAGTGCTTCCTTTTTATATAAATAAAAGAATAATTTATTTTTAATTTATCTGAACAGTCACATATTGAATAATCATCACATATAGTTAAAAACCTAAAAAATGAAATAGAGTTAGGAAACTGTTTAAGGAATAAAATTGGTTGTTGGCGTTCTTTTTGAGATTTATAAGAAACTTTCGGAGAAGTCGATGTTTAGTCTAAAAGAGCTGCTCTTTAAACGATATTTTAAACATAATCGTTGATTCATGTGTTTCATTTAAAAATTTAAAAATAAGAGATCATCTCTCTTGTACTACACATATATGCCTGGGAAGAAACTGGAGCCTTAGATGCAGCACAAAAACAGGAAAGCAATTTTCCACGAAAACCGAGAGATTATATGTTAGTCGCATCGTGTTTCATCAACCAAGGTGACATCATCAGGAAGTGATTACCTGTTTAAATGATGATTAAAACTATATAATTTTAATCATCTACTGGCTATGCTAATTTCGTTGGCGAAACGCTAGTCGGGAAACATGTAATCCTTCGGTATTCGTGGACAAGTGGTCTCCTGTTTTTATTTCTGCATCGAAAATTTTAGTCTCTTGTAAGTATAATACCAAAAGTATATCTACATATATATATATATATATATATATATATATATATATATATATATATATATAATATAAAAAGTATAAAAAGTCTAAGTATAATACAAAATAGATGTTTCCTTCTCTTTAAATAAAATACCCTATGTATTTTTATATTATCGATTTCTCCTTCTAGATAAATTTTGATCTAACTAACTGATTAGTTAATTATGGGAATTAAACTATAATATAGTTGTAAAACTGTATTCGAACGTTATTATTTATTTAAATGCATTGAATTCAAATAAATATTCAAGATATTCTCTATTGTAGAAATAATATAGTCTGTAGTAGAACTTCTGCAAAAATTGAGGTATAATATGTATTTCCTATCTGCAATCTGTTTGCTATTTTTGAGATAAATGTTATCTGGCTCTGTCGCGTATACTTTATGCTTGAGATAACTCCATGGCAAAACAGAGATCCATTTTATTGAATAGGAAAAGTTTCGTTACGATACCTTCTTTGGGGTGGCGCCATCATGGAGTGTTGCCGTCTCGTTGAAACCAGAATAACTTTTATGAAAGTTTGCCAGAATATGAATAACCTCTCTGATTTAATTTAAATATTTTTTAGCTGTCAAGTTTCTTCCAATAAAATGAGTCAATAGTAAGGTTGCTGATGAAAATTGCGCGTACGTTAATCTTTAAGAATGTTCTGTTCAATGTTTAAAGCGTTCAATGAGGACTCTTCGCTAATCAATACCGATGGTTCTACGGGTTTATTTCCCCGTTCAATGTGAAAGTTGACTCTCCTGAAAAAATAACGGACCAACCTCATTTTATGTCAAGCTTGTTTATGATTTCTTCACAGAAATGAATTCTGCAATCTGGATTATCTTCGTTTAGTCTCAACGAGCAAGTGTCGTATTAAATGGATGAAGTTTTTCTTTACGAAATCATTTCAAAATAGTTGTATAGCTAATGTCATATTCTAAGGTATTTTGCTTCAACTTGATCTTGAATTATCGTGCCCAATTTAATGTCTACTTTTATACCGTCTTCTAAGAAATAAGGTTTCGTTTTTAGCGGTTTAACATATTCAAATTCTCTTAACTATGCATGAATTTTAGACGTGGTTCCTTGTAAGATGTTGGGTAAATCAGGATACTTTCGATTAAAAATGTTATAGCCATATACTCGCTGACTTTCTTTTATTGTCTATAACTGCCTAGGATTTTAGTATAAATCTGCATGATAAATACTTTAGATTCAATTTACTGCTGGTATGTACATAGATAATACAACAACGCTGTAGATAAATCATCTCGGTTTTAAGTATCTTCATTTGAGAATCTTCTACATAAATTTAACTTCTGTTTAACCTTTTAAGGTATAAATATTATAGGTTATTAAAATTAACTATGTTGATTCCTAATACCTTTAGCTATATTAACATTATAGAGAACAACTATATTCCTACATGAAGCTAACTCGCAGAGATTAAAATATTCTTCAAAAATATTTAAGTCACTAAATGGGTAATAAAAAATAGGCGAATAAACAACTACAGATCTTACTTACCTCTTTTATAATCTCTGGATTTTCCTCGTACCCTCCGAAAAGTATTGAATCTCCCTGAGGTCTAAAATACAATCCTCCATCTAGATCTTTGATACATGGCGATCCTTTAGAAGCTGGTACGCTACCAGTAATAACATAAGAGTGTTTAATAGGGGTAATAGGGATATCTAATCCTACCATTTGGGTAAGTTTTCTCGACCATGCGCCACATGTATTTACCATAACGCTCGTCTTTATTGTACCCTGTGATGTTTGAATTCCGATGATTTTCTTCTCGTTGTTCGGGGTAGGATCAGTCAAAATTTTGGTCACTGGTGTATCTTCGAATAACTGTGAATGAACTAGGCGTCATTTAGGACCGTTTACATTATTAACAAGGAGTATAACACATTGTGAACTTTCATCTTAAAGAATTGACAACCAAATCGTAATCAAATCCTTTAAATGATTTTTGCAAAACCAAATTGTATTGCTACTGTTTCTTTAGCTTAAGTATGTTAAGTAACTTAAATTAATATAATATGCAACAGATCACGGACAATTATAATCAAGAAAGGGATTCAACGAATGTTATGTCTTCTTATTTGTCTTCAGTCATTATTCGTTTTTTGTGTTGTGATGTCAAACAAGCTAAAGAAAGATACTATAACACAAGAATATAGAGCAATATATAATCCAATAAATAAATATTGGATATAGAGAAGTATTATTAAGCGAAAAAAATACAAATAATATCTAAAAGTAATAAACGAAATAGTATAAACAAAATAAATGTTAAGAAGAACGTAGCGGATAAGGCTTAACAGTCAACAAGATGGACAATAGTTGTTATTTGCAATTTTATACAAAAATATAACAGAAGTAGCTACTCAGTTTAAACAGTACCTCATTAAGGACTTTCTAGATAGGTACCGTCTATTATACGGTGAATTTAAGGAACATGTACTAATTTTGTACAAACTGCTGGAGGATGGTGGATGTAGGATGTAGGATGTATGAGGATACTGGTACAAATACCACATGTAATGAATGTTGGAATGGTGTCGATGTTACAAATTCTTTGCAATTTAGGATGACAAACCCTAGAACTTTAAATACACTGGCAGTTATCTTAGCATCATTAATAAAAGTGAGTTTGTTATTGAAAAAGGAAAACCCTGAGTGGTTAAAAACATCGAGTCTATATAACGCGATAGCCTCCACCTGATAATAAATATGTACGCTGTAATTTCTGATAAATGATAAAGTAATGCCATTATCTGCGCCAATATGTAGCTTATTGATGACATACCATTGTTAGAATTCATTTAAAATATTTCACAACCTATCATGATAACCGATTATTGTTTAGTTATCAAACATAGATATTACATAAAGGGTGGTCCAACCATAATGCACGATGTTAATTGTGAGTCACACCTTAACGTCAAGTTTTTTGCCCAAGTTAATTTGACATTTCTTTGTTTCAGTGTTTGACAAATTCAACCATGGAGAGGTACACAATTGAGCAGCGCGTTAAGATTGTTGAAGCCTTTTACGAAAATGGGCGTTCAAATCAAAATGCATTTCGTGCACTTCGTGACTTTTTTGGTCAGCATAATCGACCAAATGTGTCCACGATCGGGAGAATTGTGCGCAAATTTCAACAAACCGGGTCTGTAGGAAATGTGAAAACACCTGTGCATGCTCGCCCAGTTCGTTCTGCGGAAAACATTGCTGTTGTTCGCGATAGTGTAGCAGAAGAGCCGTCAACCTCGACTCGTCGTCGTGCCCAACAATTGAACATTTCACGAACATCACTGATGCGAATTTTGAATAAAGATTTGAATTTACACGCTTACAAGGTTCAATTGACTCAAGAGCTGAAGCCTACTGACCATTTCAAGCGTCGTTAATACGCCGAATGGTTGGTTGAACAGACAGAGGTGAATGGTGACTTTACAAGGAAAATCATCTTCAGCGACGAGGCACACTTTCACCTCAGTGGATTCGTTAACAAGCAGAATTGCCGCATTTGGGCAAATGAGAATCCACGAGTGATTGTTAAAAAGCCGATGCATCCACAAAGAGTGACTGTTTGGTGCGGTTTACGGGCTGGCGGCGTCATCGGGCCGTACTATTTCGAAAATGAGGTCGGCCAAGCAGTTACAGTGAATGGTGTTCGCTATCGCGAGATTATAACGGACTTCTTGTGGCCAGAAATTGAGAATATGGACCTGGACGATATGTGGTTCCAACAGGATGGTGCCACTTGCCACACAGCCAACGAAACAATGGCACTTTTGCGCGAGAAATTCAATGGCCATGTTATCTCACGTCGTGGCGATGTTAATTGGCTGCCACGATCATGTGATTTGACACCGTTGGACTTCTTTCTTTGGGGATATTTAAAAGAAAAAGTGTACGTCAATAAGCCAAGAACAATTCAAGAGCTAAAGGATGAGATAATTCGGCACATTAACGACATTGAACCTCAATTATGTCTCAGAGTCATTGAAAATATGGACCATCGGATAGAGGTATGCCACCGAAGCCGTGGCGAGCATTTGACCGATATTTTGTTTCACACATAATTGTCATAGATTCTTGTATCATAATAAAAATATTAAGATAATTCTCTGAAAACTTTTTGTTTTATTTACAATTAACATCGTGCGTTTTGGTTGGACCACCTTTTAGTTAGATATTGATATTATATATATGATCCTCAAATATTAAAAAAAAATTAACTTCTAGGATTTGAATTGGGCGCCATTTGTATTCTGTCAAACAATCAATATTTAACGACGTCATCTACAAACCGTACAACGTTAACATGCTGCAATTAACAATTCAATAACGAATAGTTTGTTGAACTGCTGAACTAGTTGAACGTGAGTGATCCAAATTGATGATTTAGAATTGAACAGCATGTCCTTTCAGCAAGATGTACCTAATCTAATGGATCTTATCTAATGGATAACATTTTGCACTCCGCTGATGAAACCTCCACTCCACCGACTCCTTTTGATATACTTCATCCTAATATGACAATCGTTAAAGTTTGTTAAATTATGTGTTACATTACCAATAACGTTCAAATGTGTTATTCATTCTAGAGGTAAAATAATAATGTTACTGCAGCTACAAGTTTCATGATGAAAATAAAGAACTTATAACAATGACATTTCAAATATTTTGTACTATTCATTTCATCGCTTTTTGCCAAACAAAAAACTCTATTATCTTGTCGATAAATGGAAGAGTTTACCTGAGCCTAGCAATAAAAACAAGCCAAGGTTATGTTTCTAGATTTTCTATTTGGCAAATAGCGATGAAATAAACCATAAACACATTGATGAACGTCTTTAATACATTATTTTGTGCAAACTACCTGTTGATGAATAAAAGTTCGTTAGCATTTCTGTATTAGGCATGTTTAAGAAGTAATCCTTCTTCTAAGATAATTTTGAACTATCTGACAAAGATATATAATTTACAAGAAAGATGGACATTTTTCCTGAGTATGGTTCACCATAAGTGCTCGTACGACCTTTCTTAAATTCAGAAACTCACTGTTTGGCTGTTGAATACGATGGAGAAGAGTCTTTCAGTGTTGAATCCATTTCTTGTCTGATTTGAAGTGGTGTTAAGACTTTCAAATAGGTGTATTTGATGACCGCATGCTTCTCAAATTTTTCCATTTTCAAACCTAAACCTTTTATAAACTATATTTTCGATGCAAGTGGATAAGTCTGTCATTGATAGTCGTGTGAGAAAGGCTGAAAATTGGTACTTACAATTCCCCCGTTCAAGGTGGCTCCCTTAACAAGTGCAGCGCAATACATGGACGGATCCGTGAAACCGTCACCCGGAGACCACAGGGCGGCATGAAATGATTTGGAATTCAATATGGGGCTAATCTTTTGGGCATCTAGAGGGGATACAATCTGACTTTGTATATTGAAGAAATGTCCTAAGGTGTGAATTCGCTTAAATCCTTCCAGACGTTCCTAGGATAAAATAAAATAAAATCAGCTATTTAGTTCAACTGTTTGTTATTCGCTGTTTACATACGGTGCCGCAACATGTATATCTAAATCTATGTACTAATAAATAATTCTGAAAAATTCTGAATTGATTAGGCCCTTACTTGATGAAAATCCATATTTATACAAAATTAAAACCTTTGCTGGTTATGTTTTCACTTTTTATTTGTTAAACATAACAATTGTTTCACCAACACAGTGGCTTCAACAGATGTTGAGTACATAGACTAAATTTTACATTGTGGAACTGTGTTTCTATAACTAGGGTAATTCTAGGTTTATTACTATGGGATTTCCTACTATTAAACTATTGAAGTTAAGTTATAAAATGTCAACCGATGTTACCTGTAAATTTTAAATACGATTTTTGGATAGCATGTAGAACTAAAGTAAATTTAATAACGGGGACGAGTTCGTTTCTATTTGATCATTTAATATAATATCAGATTTATTTGCTGTATTAATTTCTAACGATTCTAATAAATTTAATTTTAAGCTTTTCTTCTCTACATGTACAATTTTAAATTCTTCGTTAAAGGTATGGTCTGCTTAAATTAGTTGAGTTGCATATGTTGAATCTCTTTTATTATTATTAAAACTCCTTTTGTGTTCTCCTATTCGCGTGTTGGAGGTTCTTCCTGTTTGTCCTATATATATACCTTAGAGCAAGTCCTGCAAGTCAACTTACAGACTCCTAAATTATTTTTGGTGTTTGTTTTATCTTTGTCATTTTTCAATAGACAATATCATACTAAACAAGCGTATAATAAAGCTATACAGCAAGTATATCCTAAAATTATAGATGAAAACTGATACACATAATTTCAAAATTATAACACATATAGGGAAACCATATCAAAAAATTGCATCGTTTTTAAAGAAAGGAAGTAACAAAATAGCATACAAAACTAATAATACTCTTGGAAAATACATAAAAAATGCTTAAGATAAAACTAACACCAAAAATAATTCAGGAGTCTATAAGCTAACTTGCGGTACTTGCCCTAAGGTATATATAGGACAAACAGGAAGAAACTTCAACACGCGAATAGAAGAACACAAAAGGAGTTTTAATAATAATAAAAGAGATTCAACATATGCTACACATCTAATTGAAGCAGACCATACCTTTAACGAAGAATTTAAAATTGTACATGTAGAGAAGACAGGCTTAAAATTAAATTTATTAGAATCGTTAGAAATTAATAAAGCAAAGAAATCTGATATCATATTAAATGATTAAATAGAAACAAACTCGTCCCCGTTATTAAATTTATTTTAGTTCTACATACTATCCAAGAATTGTGTTTAAAATTTACAGATAACATCCGTTGAAATTTTATAACTTAATTTCAATAGTTTATTAGTAGGAAATCCCATAGTGATAAACCTAGAATTACCCTAGTTATATAAACGCAGTTCCACAATGTAAAATTTAGTCTATGTACTCAATATCTGAAGAAGCCACTGTGTTGGCGAAACAATTATTATGTTTAACAAATGAAAAGTGAAAATTTAACCAGCAAAGGTTTTAATTTTGTATAATTCTGAAAAACGCGGAATATTCTAAAAACAATTTATCTCGTTATCTTGTTTTTTGTTTTGTTTAACTAATTGTTTAAATATTTGAAAACGTATTAAAATTTATGTTTACTGCCTAGATAGAAAGGGTCTTACGTACACTAAAATAAAATAAAAATTATTTAATACGTAAATAGAAATTCTAAATATACATATAATTTATCATATAGAATAACAGGTAGGTATTAGTACGTATGTATCAATGGAATTCATAACCATGTTCTAATTTGGTTACCAGAATTCAGTAAAAAATAAATAAAGATGCCTACTATAGAATACTGCTTATATTTTCTTGTTTAACAAGTTATTCTTAATATACACTAAATCGCATAGTTTAATTCGGTCATTACATTATGAGTATGTTGATTTAGTAACAGGAAATATGATTCTGTATCAGATCTGACAATATTTGAACATATGTGTGTAATTAAAACCCACTGTCCTTGTACATAGTTACATTATTTATAGTAATTAAAACTAAATGAGCGAATTTTCAGAAAACCAATGATAAAGTTTGGCAATTTAAGATGCCTAATATCTGAAATTTTAGAAAAGGACACAATATCTTTAAGGGTTATAGCATTTTTTAATTCTCAAGGGCTGATTTCATTATGCAATGGAGATCCAAGGAATATAAATATGTACACCCCACGTCCTCGAGCTCTATAACAATTTTTATTGCAGTAAAAGATAGGTAGTTGCGTCATATAGAATTTTTTTAATTAGTCATTCAACTTTGAAATTAGGTTTTGCTTTAAGAAAAATAAAATATGGACTACTCGAAATAAATCACATAATTTTTGCTGTCCATCAAAATTGCCATTTTTCCTAAGAAATCTCGGAAAATAGGCTATTATTTAATCACAACTAATTTTCTAAAGGAATTTAAAACTTGTAACTTGTACTACAACCATGCATCGAATATAACAGAATTTGAAAGTGCTATTTACATTATTTCTTCAAAAACGCATATTTTTATTGATATTTAATAATACAAAATTTTAAATATAATAAAATTGACAAAAGAAAATAATATTTTTTAAAGAATTTTGTTAGAAAGTTCGTAGTTATTAAAAAATAGCAAAAACTAAATGATTTCGTAGAGCCTTCATTTGGTATATGTACGTAAAATTAGAAAAGAAACAACTTTCGTTAGTGAAACTTTCTTAAATTTTAAGAAATAGGCAAAAGAAACGTGATCGATTTCGAGTAGCCCATTTTTTATCTTCCTTAAAGCAAAACCTAAAAAATTGAAGAAAAGTGTATGAAAGCACATTCTCAAGAATATTTTTATTTCGATATTTATATGGTTTGAAATATATTCGCATATATATTTTTAACTAATAGCATAATATATAAATTATGTGCTTACTAACAGGCGTACGTGCAATAAATAATCCTCCATTGTTAATCCATCCTGGATTTATACCCGTTTCGCTTTCTAATCTGGCTAATAACTCCCTGGTCTTTTGTAAAAGTAGAATATCCACGTCATTTGGCATCAAACTCCATACTATTGCGCCGCTGTGCCATGTAGTGCCGCTTGTGACTTTATTCCGTTCTAATAAAACTGCTCTAATGCCTCTTTTACATAAATGGTAGAATGTGCTACATCCGATGACGCCGCCTCCTAAAAAATATTTAACGGTATGTTGTATAAAATGACAAACAGGATTATTATCAGAAAATATAATATTATAATGGGAACATATATTATAAATAAGTGAATATTTCAACAAATTTATGCGTAGCGTAGGTAAATAAAATAACGAATAACAAACGAGTTTGAGCTAGGTATGCTAAGTATATAGAATTAAGCATATCAGGACATCATTAAATAAGTTTACGTCACCTGCGTGCAGGAAAACACTAACTTGAATTTCATGACATACCATTAATAAAAAAAATAAAATCAGAGGTCCAAGAAACGAGCCTTGTAGAACACCTGATGTTGACCTAACATGAATAGATGTAAATCCATCAAAATTCAATATTCTGGTAGAGAGATACGAACAAAAAACGTTCAGAAGTGGATTTGTCATCGTACAGATGCCAGTGTGCAATAGCATCAGAACCCTTTCTGAATGCCATATGTAATCTTATTAAAACTACATCAATTTATATATGATTTCGAAACTTTTATGGATTCACGTTTTATTATAATTCGGAAGACCTGCACTGCTACCCTCGCCAGCGTTGATAATATATAATCTGATGCATACTTAAAAGTTACCTTGATACCATATTTGTAAAATATTATCTTATTATTACTTTTAAGGCATTTTACACAAAAATACGAGAGAAATACCGGTACATAATTAATAGAAGGTATTTTAAAGAAATTAAAGTTAAAAAAGTCGTATTTAACATTTTGAAACTTATGTAAATATGTAAATATAAATAAAATTGTTGAATAACGTTTTCACACATGTGGAAAAGAAAGCTTATGTGATGTGATTAAAAACCATGATCAATTCAACCAAAAACATTATGTAGTGGAACTCAATTTTGAAAATAATCATTGATATATTCTTATTACCGTCCCATCATAACCAACCACTTGTATCTCTTCTAGCGAATCAATTAATTTTCCATTCGTTTTTATTATAATATTGGAAAATATCCTTGCATTACAAGGTCCAAGTCAGGCAAGTATGCCCGACTTAGTTAACGACTCTTTTTTGTTATAGCATATAAAAAGTTCCTTTATGTTATGCAGTCATCAAAACAGTATACACATACAGATCCCACACGTCGACAACACAAAACAATTAACGTTATCTTAGATCTGGTTTTGCGTCATGTGATTCTAGAGATGGACAGTTGGTTTCCCTTTGATCTAGAGATAAAATGCGGGGGTCACATTTAGCACTCACTTACTGCATGTTCATTTTTTTGTTGTTGTTGCTAAAATGGATTTAGCTGCAACGATACGTGAAAATCATCAGTTATCTAAATCGTCAGTCACTTTGTTTAATTAAATATTTTCAGTCAGAAACAGGAAAAACATTGGGAATGTTTGTGTATTTTCGTGATGCCAAATGGCGCCGCAATCTTTTTTTGTTACTTAATGACATTTACCAGATTCATTAAATATTTGTAGATAATTTCAAGAGTTATGTATAATTTAATAATAATTTAACATTGTATAGTCGAATTTATATATTAGTATATTTTGTGATTAATTTTAGTTTAATTAATTGTAAATAAAAATTGCAGCTAAATGATAAACCGAGAAACTGCTGGTGATCGTTGTTATTTAATGATGGATGGTATTTCTTAGAGAACATATACCATTTCATCTACTGATTTACAAAATTATGGCATTCTCCGGAATTGGAAGCCTAGTAGATTAATATTTAATGATACCTTTACTTAAAAAATTGCTTATTTTAAATGCTTCTACTAACTGGAGATATATTTCAAATTGTCAACAAAGCTGGTATGACATAAGATAGGTATGACACTTCTATTTTAGAATTTCACACCAACACTAAAATCTCAACAAGTTTGCTGTATCTTCCTAACGATAAGAAACATAATTATTGGCACTTTATATTAATGATGAATTACCATATAATATTGTTTCCGAAAATATGAAATAAAAAATCACCTTCGTTCGGCGGAATGTTTATGGTACCTTATTTTATTCAACGTTATAATGGCTTAGACGTCAGTTAGCAATAAATACATATCAATATTGTATGAACTTCGATCCCAAGAAAATCGCGATTACTGTTTATTTAAAATATCTTATCATAAAAAATTAATAAATATTGCTTGCTTATTTAAGATATAATTTCGAAAAAATTGTAATATTCATAAAATCTGCAAAGTAAGCAGAATGAGATTATAATATAATCAGTATATTTTTATTCGACTTATCTACTAACTATATATTTCAAATAAGTCGTATTAATCATGATTGTAATAATGATTAAATATACACCCGATAATAAAAAAGAGAAAATACTATAACAAAGTAAGACGAGAAAATACTGTAAAATATAAAAAATATTCAATAAAGTTAAGTGTTCGTTAAACTAAAAGAAATGCTACAGCAGTTCATAGTTACATACAATTTCTAAACATGATCTTAATTAAATTATTATTTTTTTAATGTCTCATATTAACTGAGGAACTTATTAGTACGTATCTTAATCGGCATAATATAAATTAACGTAAAAATTTTAATTTAAAACTTACCCACAACGACTACATCGGCTTGCCTTGGTAAACTGGTTTCCCTGCTAAAACTTCTCTTTGCGTTGACTGAAGTTAGAAGACATTTCGTTTTTCTCCTGATATCACTGGGACTCTTTATTCTTAACATTTTTTCCTAATTGGTATTATACAATGAATTTATTATGTATATATATTGTTTCCTCTTTAGGTTTTAGTTCTAAATTGATGGCTATTAAAGTTGTTATTCCATCAAAACAACTTTGACCCCGCTGTATCTCTCAACTACAAATCGCTGATAAATTGTGGACAGTAGTAAACTGCCCTAAAACAGTTCTGGTCGTAATTTTGTTGTTTGCAAAGGCGAATTGTAAACGATTTAAAATAGTCTTTCTGGATCGTAATTGAATGAAAGTAATTTTAAGGTCGTGGTTATCGGCTTAATTTTTTGTTTTTTAATTGATAACAGATAATTCTGAAGTTACTACTACTCTCATTTTTTGACGTACGAATGCGACCAAATAAATGTTCGGCGTACAAGTTGTATAAAATAATTTCATATATTCATGTAGTGACTTAACTAAAAATTTTAAAAACATGTGGAAATGTTATATATACATAAAAGTACATATGTCGCTATATTTATTATTTTTACTGTAATTCTTGGATATTTAGATTTTGATATAGAGCTATTTTTCATACTTTAACAATGTGTGAAAGACTTTATTATAGGATATAATAAAACTTATATTAAACTCTTAATCTTAATTTTTTTTTTATTAAACTCCTCAATTCGTACATATTGCCAGAGAGAAAAAAAACAGGGGATCAGTTTCTATAAAGCACTGAATACGTCATTGGATGCACATTTCGCCAATCAAGTTGACATCATCAGATAATTAAAAGATGGTCAAATCTATATTTACTAAACGGTTGCTTTCGTGTGTGTGTCACGAAATTTTTAGGTCAATGTACGAAAAGCTTTTCTTTCGAATTTCGACATTCTGACAAAATCAATATAGTAAATCGATCCCTACGAATAACGTGGTAACTTTTGTTTTTTGATCTGAAGCCTCTAGAGGTATGCTCCGGAGGTGCCTTCGAAATGAGCGAGTGGGTGGCGCAATATTATTGCGATTTGCTTACTCGTGAGATTATTAAAAATCAGTATAATTGCTCCGGGCTTTGTGGAAAATTATCTTACTGATTTCTTATTGTTGCACCGAAAGGTCCAATGAGTAGGTTGAAACCAGAAATAATATATTTTATTCCCAGCGGATTCAACTAACGAAATCTTTGTTGCTTATTTTTTTTAATTATTGAATATTTAAAACAATAAAAAGGAAACTGTGAAATAAATAGAAGGGCAAATATATTAAAAACCTTAAATACACAAACCTGGATAATTTGTGAACACACAAAAATTTTAATTCCGAAATGACAAATTGTAGCGGAATTTAAATAGATATAGTTATTTCTATATATTTTTTGGTATCTTTATTAGTTCAGAGGATATTAGCCATAGAATGATAAATAGGTTATATCTATTTAATGCTTCTTATACTAATATATTTCCAAATATATATTTCAAATTATTTTCAAAAATTGCAAATTTAAAAAATTTGTAACGCAAACAAATTTGTATTATGCTTATTTAAACTACTGTCTCAATAGCTTCCTTCTTTTTCTGTTTGTTCAATAATGTTAATATACTTAGTTTAGCATGGAACAAAAACAGACGAGACGAGGAAGGACTGAAAACTTATAAGTCAATAAAGTGGGAAATCATTAGAAAGTGTAGAAAAGCGAAAGAACAATGGATAGAGGATAAATGCAAAGAAGTAGAAGATAGGTTCCAAGTAGGTAAGACCGATGAGGCTTACAAAATAATTAAGAGGAACTTCAGGGATATAGGACCAATAAGTAGAAACGTTAGGAGTCAATCGGGGGACATACTGATCGGAAGAGAGGAAAAAGCGGATAGATGGAAGCAGTACTTAGGAAATTTATACGAGGGTCAGGAATTAGGAGAGATATTAGAGGAAGAATCTAGCATCGATAGGGAAGATGTAGGAAAACCTACATTGAGAGAGGAATTTGAAATAGCACTAAGTAGGTAGTAGCTTATTATTCTTTAGGGGCTAAAGAATAATAAAGCGCCGGGTGTAGATAAAATACAGGCGGAAATTTTGAAATGTGCGGGACAGAAAGTAGTAAATAGGATGTTTGAACTGGTAAAATACATATACGAAACGGACGAGATGCCGGAGGATTATAAGAGGAACATTATCGTTACTATATCGAAAAAGAGAGGAGCCGACAAATGCGAGAACTTTAGAACGATTAGCCTAACTTCCCACGCGTCAAAAATCTTAACCAGAATAGTGCAGAAGAGGATGGAAAATAGAGCGGAGGAAATACTAGGAGAAGACCATTTCGATTTTAGGCGAAACAGGGGAAATCGCGAAGCTATTCTGGCGCTAAGAGTAATGTTAGAGAAAACAATAGAAAAAGGAAAGAACGCTTATATAGGATTTGTAGATTTAGAAAAAGCTTTTGACAATGTAAGATGGGAAAAAATGTTCGAGATACTAAAGAGCGCGGGAATGAAGTATAGAGATAGGAGAGTAGTACACAATCTATACAAAGAGCAAACTGCTGTTATAGAAGTAGAAGGGGAAAGAAGGGAAGTACGTATTAGGAAAGGAGTAAGACAAGGATGTACGCTATCACCACTAATTTTTAATCTGTACATCGAAGAGGCGATTAATGTCATAAAAAATAGAGTAGATTTCGGGATTAAAGTACAGGGACAGAAACTAAAAATGCTGAGATTCGCGGATGATATAGCAGTATTAGCATCTAGTAAAGAGGAATTAGACTCAGCGTTGAATGAAATGGAGGCAGTGTTGACAGAGGAATACGGAATGAGGGTGAATAAAAACAAAGCAATACGGCACAATACGGTTGCGAAACCTGGACGGTAGGGAAAGCAAGTAGAAAGAAATTAGAAGCTTTTGAGATGTGGTGTTACCGAAGAATGATGAAAATACCGTGGACTGATAGGGTTAGAAACGAAGAAGTATTAGAGAAAGTCGGCGAGAAAAGAAATATGTGGAAAAACATAAAAAAGAGAAGAGGTAGAATGGCAGGCCACTTGCTGAGACATGGGGGAATAATCTGCGATATTTTGGAGGCAGAAATAGGAGTGAAGAAAGGCAAAGGTAGGCCTAGATTAGACTACTGCTCGCAAATAGTAAGGGATGTAGGTTGTAGCACAATTAGCGAAATGCGTAGGTTAGCACAAGATAGGAGAAGCTGGAGGTTAGCGCCCAACCAGTCTTAGGACTGATGACCTCATGATGATGATAGCATGGAATCTTTCAGAACAGTTCATTATCTGAAATTGGTAAAACTTCTCCATATAACAGTGAATTTTACACTACAAATACATAGCCATTCCAAGAATATATAGTGTATTTTATATTAAATAGATCATTCTACATTTCTTAATACAATCATCTAGTTTTTATTTTTTAATTGAAGACGGAACATAAAAACTTTGTATTCTACATTATCTTAGTATATCTTTTATTCCAATTATTTTTTACACCAGTCGATACTAATATAGAAATACTCTCAAAGATATGAAATTTCGATGGGTATTTTCCTTCTTTCCAAATATCAGGTATGATGGTATATACCCTACAAGACTTATAATACAAATATTACTTTTTTGTTTATAGCAACATATATAGGGTGTTTTTGTTGAGTGCCCTGTTTCCCCTAAAGCCTCAGATAACTAACCTAAATGAATGCCCACCGTATTCTCTAAATATACATTTTTTCTATACGTTGGTTGATGACACCAGAGAGAAGAGAAAATTGATGATATTGAAAATAATGTATTAGTCAATTTATTAAGAAAATCAACAAGTACTTGGTTTGTTTTAATTAAAATTTTAGATTTATTTTATATACAATATTGTTCTAATTCCTCATGAATTTGGATACATTTTTCTAATTGTTATTGGGTATGATGCTTAATTATAATATGTAATATATATATATATATATATATATATATATATATATATATATATATATATATATATATATATATATATATATATATATATATATATATATATATATATATATTAATTGGCTTGCGAAAAAAATAGTTTTTTAGTTATATTTAATATAAAATAATGATGTAAAAACATAAGAGCCGTTAGTAATAAAGTCTAATAAAATAATCAAATTGGCATGAAAATCTAAAAATATTTTTATCCTTTTAAGGTAGTGTAAATATGATTTTTTGACATGAGTTTTTGGTAATATTTAATCTTTCATAATACCAATGTATATTAATATAATAATGCTACAATTAAAGAATGGAGCTAAAAAATTAAATACGGAATATTCAGTCTTGGATGAGTAGATAGCTAACTAATATTTTTTAACAAAAATTAAATTGGCGTACAAAAATATATTTACTATAAATGGTATAAGCATTTTCGTTAGGGAAAAACTAGGAAATTATCTCGTAATATATAGGGTGTACCATTAAAAAATAATTTGGTACAATATATCGCTTATTCTTATTTTATAAATAATGTTAATATGTATAATAGGGTAATAGGGATGTAGGTTAGGAATACATGAAATATTTGTGTAGTATATGTGAATTATCCTGTGTTTTATTTCGTATTTGTTAATAACTTATTACTATAACATTCTTACTAAGACAATGATTTTAATGAGTCTTAAAAGAGATAAATTTGTTGTTATACTCACATAAAATATTACATCAATTAAACCGTATTTGAAATTTAAAAAAATAGGTCAGAAAAAAATAGGAAAATAACAAGTTCAAACAGTTGATATGCAATTATATTTTTGATTTTAATTGACCTCTTTATTATAAAAAGTATATACATACATAAATAAATCGAATCAAACGACTAAAATAGTAATAGCTTTGATAAGTTCAAAAAATATTTACAATGAATTTTATTTATTGAATGATATTTATCTTATTTAGCATTTCATAATACGAAAACATAATCTATTATATACATCTAATATAGTTTATAACGTGTATACAGTAGATTGCTTCTTTCCGTAGAATTTGAAAAATAAAAGAATTAAATTTCCGATTTTATCCTATTGAGTGTATTTTGATGGCGAATTTGAAGATATATTTTAACTTTTAATAATTAAATTATATCTTACATTATTATTATTATATTATATTATATAGGTTTGGGCCTCATCAGCCACTGATCGCATGGGTAGTCCCTTGGCGATCCCCTCTTATCCGGGTCATTATCCAAAAATGCTATCCCATAAAAGGAGCAATTTAGGCACGTCCCCCGCCTTAAGCCTCGCCTCCTCTAGGATAACAGGGGTCCCTAATATAAAATACCTCTTCTCCTCCAGTGCGGGGCAGGTGTAAAGAAGATGAATTGAGGTTTCCTCGTCTTCTTTACAGTATCTGCAGACCGGGCTATCAGTCAGCCTCAGCTTGTGCTTATATGCAACAGGCTACTATGGTGGCCCGTTAATTTTACATTAAATATTCGTGTTATTTTCTGTAAGATTTCTGATATAAGTTCTTCTTTAGAATTGTTTGAGTTCAGAATCACTGTGACATACTATAATTTGGAAAAAAATATTGATTTCGATACACCCGGTATAATATAATACTGATATATAAGCAACTTTTATTTATTAATTAATAGTTTTATTGTAAAATGTGTATAATTTTTTTCATTAATGGTTAAAAAATGTCTAGAATATATGTAAATCAGTTTGTTTTTAATTTAAGTTATTGGCTATATTTTGAGTGACTTACTGTAACTATTTGGTTCATTAGTCGATTATTAACAATCATTGCAATTTACTAATATTACTTTGCAATATGTTTCCAAACATACTTTTCAGTTATACCTGTTTATATCTTTCTCATTCACAATTTCTTTAGCATATTGTAACCTGGAATAGTATGAATAAAAACGGGTTACAGTATGGTAATATTTTTTTGTAATCATAATATTATAATGTATAATATATAACATAAATTATAACAATATAAAATATTGTCCTTCTTATGACAATGATCAAATAAATCGAGACCTGAAAAACTAGAAGCTATTTGTAATTCAATATTTTATGAATTGATGGTTATGTGACATGGAAAGTTAACCCTCTGTTATTTTGTATAATTTTGAAAATGCAAAAACATGGACACATTTCGTATATAGCAAATTTTAACTGCAAAATATTGCAGTTAAAATTTGCTATATACGAAAGCTATTTTTCTGTCGCCGCTATGAATTATATTATGCCTTAAACAGGTAAGTTGAACATAAACCAGGCTGCTAGAAAAAAGTTGTGATAGATCGACATACCCTTTTTGTTTTAGTTTTTACAACAAAAACGTTTAGAATAAAATATGTGTTCCTACTTATTTTCCTTGTATATTTAAAAATAAGAAATGCTTTGAACTTATCTCAAACGATATATCTACTGATCTACTTTTTTTTTTTAAATTAATAAACACCAATTATATTTTGTATTTGAATTATCATAGTCTTTTCTTAATTGCAACCCGTACTTCTTTTAACGAAAACGAACTGGTTCAAATATTCCAAGAACAACAGTTTCCAAATTAGAGGTTGCCAAATTTATAATTTATAAGATATGTCTGTAACTGATAAGTTGGGAATCGAGAAAGGAACCACCAAACCGCAAAGCGGTTATCAAGTGGTTTCCGAATAGCACGGCTATTACATAGTCGCTGTAGAAAACAACTACTTCTCGGGTTAAAGCCCTGCCAGGCATTGAATTATATCTAACAGCGATCCTCGACCCCTTTCTCGTGTTTCTGCCGACTTATAAGTTACAGACATAGATCTTATAGAGTTAGCTTAAAATCCCACGGATTTGTTTCGATATTTGTCCTGGATCGGTGTACCGTGTACGGCACTGATGAGAATTAATAAGTTCGAAACAGCTGTCTGTCGTTCGGATTCCATCCTGGACGAATGTCGAATCCTACCCGTAACGGGGTCCTTTTCAAGAAGAGTTATAAGATATGTGTTTGAAAAAAATCAAACAGAGCAAATTCGACTATTTTTGGCAACATTTTTAAGATTATTCAAAATGTTCTGCATTAACAAAATGGGATACTGTTGTACTGGGAATACTAAGACATTTTGGTTAAAAACGAGGTAGTTAGTATTTAAAAAAATACTATGCCATAACGAAAAAAAAAAAATTCTGGAAATATATAATATTTATACGCCAATAAATGTCTTTTTAAAAAAAATTTTGACGAATTTCAAAAAATTATTTGTTTAATAATTGTAATATTGGTTAATCCAGTAAAAAATTGTTCATTCCATGATTTTTATACATGAAATTCTATTATTTCTATTAAACTTTCTATATGGACACATTTAGGATTTTCAAAACAATCCGCGATAATGAAAAATCAAGGTCGATAATGGAGGGTCAAGATCAGCACACGTGTAAGTACGCGGATCTTCATATTTACTTCTCCCTTTTCTGTTTTAAAGGTTTAATTAAAATAATACTTCGACCCTAAACAAATATGTACGCAGTCAGATAGAAAACGGAAATAGAAATGAGGTCAATAATTATATAATTAAAGTAATATGATGATGATACAGTCAATGTGTAATTAATTAATACAATAACGACATACGTACATATTATGAACGAAATATAATTACTTTCCCGTACGATAGAGAAAAAATGTAATTACTGATTTTAATTAAAAACGACAATGGTAAGGAGTGAATCAAATTATCGTATTATGTGTTTTTACAAATTTATGAGGTCTATATTTAATTCCCCTGTACATGTCATATGTCAATACAATTATTATGTTATTAATTGAGACAAGTTCGACATGCAATAGAATGTTTTTTATACTTACAGGAGATTTTAACCGAATGATAAATTTGCACATTACCACTCACATCAAGACAGTACTACAATGTGATGTATATTAGAATCATTGATGAACTATTTAATTGGTTACGGTCCTGCCGTTTATACATTATTAATTAATGAGAATAATTTATCAGCTTATACAACAAGACGATCTGTCTTGGGTATTTTATTTATCAGTCTAATGAATTTTACCTTGTACATGATCGGAATAATCGAGATAAACTATTTCGAGTAGTAGTACTAGAAATTTGTATACAATTGAAAAAAAAGTTTTTGTTCGTATTTTACGATTTAAAATGGCCCACTAGCAATATATGGTTTAGTGACATGTTTGTGTCTTTGATATTTATAACAACGAACTACTTTTATAAGAAACACATTGCTTTCACCTACTTCTAACCGGTACACACTGTGGTATAAAAATACTGCCAGTATTGATACTTCGAGCCCTCGCAAATTTCGGCTACACCTAGTGTTGTAAACTTCACAATGAGGACACAGAACTAAACTTTACGACCATGACACATAAACGACTACTGAAATAGTGGCCAACAATCGAGCAAGGAATAATTAATAAAAAAGTAAAACTTGTTTTTGCAAACACATCCTTATAAAACAATTTCGTTTTTGTTTCGTGTTGGGTATAAGAAAATAATTCCTGTATCTAAAGCAGGCCTCCCACGAGTGGTATACTTTGCGTAAAGTTCGGTCACAAGCGTATTTGATAAATAATCGTTAGAGTGGCATAAACTGAATAATTCATAAATATTTCCGAAAATATTTAGGCAATTGTGACCGTCACTAATTTTTGAGTATAGGATTCGACATTTGTCCCGGATCGGAACCGAACGACATACAGCTGTTTCGAACTTATTAGTTCTCATCAGTGTCGTACACGGTACGCCGATTCAGGACAAATACCGAATGAACTTTATGGCGTATACATCTTTATCGATATGATCTCTGTCAGTAACATATAAGTCGGAAATCGAGAAAGGAACCACCAAACCGCCAAGCGGTTATCAAAGTAGTTCCCGAATAGCAAAGCTATTACATAATCGCTCTAGGAAACAACTACTCCTCGGGCTAAAGCTCCGCCAGGCGTTGAATTATACCCAGAAGCGATCCTCGACCCCTTTCTCGTGTTTCTGCACGATCAGATAAGGTTTCAAAAAATAAAACCCGCCCCGGGTAGGATTCGACATTTGTCCCGGATCGGAACCGAACGACATACAGCTGTTTCGAACTTATTAGTTCTCATCAGTGGTACGTGGCGGGTTTTATTTTTTGAAACCTTATCTGATCATGCAGAAACACGAGAAAGGGGTCGAGGATCACTTCTGGGTATAATTCAACGCCTGGCGGGGCTTTAGCCCGAGGAGTAGTTGTTTTCTAGAGCGATTATGTAATATCTTTGCTATTCGGGAACTACTTTGATAACCGCTTGGCGGTTTGGTGGTTCCTTTCTCGATTTCCAACTTATATGTTACTGAATCTTATATATTATCAAACCAAAGCCTTGCCGAGGAACAAACACATTGTTTTTTTATTATACTCTGAAAATATTTAAATAAAACAATCAGACAACAAGTTCGGGTATTTAAAAAGACACAATTTAAACAATACAATGAAATACAATAAAATGCACGCAAAACGATGCACTTCTATCAGTATAGAACTGTACCAAAAACAACAGGAGTACTTCCCGCAATTCATGACCATTTGACCAATAACATTGCAGATTTCAGCGAGTCTTTGGTTATCACTATTCACATGCGCTGAACTTTGGATACGAATATATTTTGATCATAGTAAATGGTTGAGTTAAATTTAATGTAACTGAAAAATGTCTGGTTTAATTTCCAGTATAGTCTGCTGTAGGTGCAGGTGGATGAATAACATAATATGGAGGTCCTCCATTTTTTACTGGAACTTATTGCTGGAAAGACTTGGGTTATTTGTATGGAGGAAAACTAACATGGACAGTATCTTATAAAAACTATAGACGTCCGTAAAATTCTCTGGAGTAACCAGAGAATTTTTACCAGAGAATCAATTCCTGCCCAAATATTTGTCTTTTGTTAATTCTGAGGGTGATATTCCTGCTTTTAATGTGTATTTTCTCTCATTCAGTATCTATCTATTAACGTCATCGTTCAATAAAACTGTAAATATGTTACGATGTTCCTAAATAAAACAAGTCATTATCACTTGACAAAATTCTATCTTTGTATATGGACAGACTTGAGATCATTCCTGCACAAGGCCATTCCTTGATAATTCTGGATAGCTACTGATTGATAAATATTTTACGTAACCGATTCCTCCAATATACTTTTTTCAATCTTGACTATTGTTAATGGGGCAACGAGTTTAAATTCTTAGCATTAAATACATGATCGATTTCTTCCTGTTATCCTATCACCACACTCGATCATCAGAGTTCTAGATATAGATAATTTGTATTTTTTGTTTTAAACATATAATTTTTCCCATAACATTTGTTATCAATATAGAAACTTTTTTTATATTAAGCTATTATTGTTTTTTATGTGATTTTTTTTTGCTACATGATCAATTGTCTCCTGCCATATCCTGACTATTTTTACTATTATAATTTTCATGCCTAATATTTTTATAGACCAGTTCCTTGTTTATAAGCTGCTATGTACATATAAAGAAATTAAAAAAGATTTGGACACACAGAAACCGACCTCGTTCCATTAAAGCCTCAGGCGCGGAGAGGAAGCCTACAAATAGAAATCAGGGCAAATGATTTTTAAGTACGGAAATGTGACAAACTGCTTCCATTGAGACTCAAATCCAAGCATACAATAATATCCTTAATACTGTATCCAGGCCGTTACCTCGGGCCATAGTACCAATGACATTGTTGCAGGCTCCTCTATACGAAAATACAATAGATCACCCATCCATGTTGTAGGCGCGGAGCAAAGCGCTGAAATGTTTGGACAATTAACCTGAATACCCACCGTATTTACTTTCGTAACCAAATGCCAAATAAATGCAATAATAATATTACTAGCTTTCTGACCAACAAAACTCTCACATACAAAATTCACGGTTTGTTTATGTTCTAACTGTTTTTTTATTTTCTATACGGTGGGTTGTTTGTATATAAGACACAAAATGATGCATAAATTATATAATTGCAAGTTTTTAATCTGTTTGGTGATCTAGCCAACAAGATATTCTTAGATCGGAATTAATAAATAACTGTCTTTAAAATGTGTAGACTTTTAAAGTCATCTTCTAACGTAGATCTTTTTAGATTCAGAAAAACTAAATATTTAAGAACATTAAAATAACCTAGTAATTAAGCCTAGTATTCGTTAATCTACATATCTCTGTACTTACCTTTTGTTGTTGAACGCGTATTTCGGTTATGGTTTATAGTACGGAGTTCATGACTGCTCCGCTTTCATACTCGTAAATATACTCATATCTATTACAAATAAAACAGGTGAAGCTTCTACTAGATTGAGAAGAAAGTGATTTTACTCTATACAGGATATCCTCCTCTCATTATTCTCACTTACTGTAAGATTGGTGTTCCAGTAGGTGAGAGTGAGGGTGATTCTACATTGAAACTAATCAAAATATCATTGTGGGTTATGTCCTCTTCCTTCAGAATTTCCATAGTGTTAGCTGTTTTTGATAAAGCAACAGGTGTAGCAAACAGCAGATTGGGCAGTAACGAGAAATCGTCAGTTGCTGAGCACCTGAATCTGATAATCATGGCATTAATTTTGAGGAGATGCTAGTCTAAGTTTATCAGAAGCAATACACAACACATTTTAATACAGTCGATGAGTATATGTTCAGCAATCAGCAATGCTTTGCAAACTGAATGGTACAGATGCTCACAACCAAAAGAACTGGTTAGTCTGAAAGACTAACCAGAGTGTAACAACTAATAAACCGTAACCAAACAAGGGTAAATGTGAGTAGATGTAAATTTAGCAGTACTAAGCATTATTAGTGTCTTTTGAAGCTCTTCTGAAAAGCAAGAGCAGTGCAAAGATGGCAGAATCTAGAAGTTTCTATATCAGTATGTTTGTGCCAGACACTATTTGGGGTAACGCCAATATCTACTGTCTTATTTTCTGGTGAGAACTTTAATTTGAAAACAAATCCTAGAAGTTGAAAGTTGATATATAAACAAGAAGAAGTACGGGTGCAACGAAACTGTTTATTTGTGGATCACCATATATATATATATATATATATATATATATATATATATATATATATATATATATATATATATATATATATATATATATCACTGATCGGTAGCCCTACTTAATATTTAAGAATGTCTCTTTTTTTTTTAGCAAAGTCAAACGAAATGTGACCTAATGTATTCCCAACATGACATTCCTGTATTTCTTAATTCTAACAAAACTAGATGAGTTTACTTGTGTTCTAAAGTTATAAATTGTTTTACCGTTACTTCTTAATAAAGACGTTGATATTATAAATTAAAAAAAATAATAAAATATTTGTGATGGCATATGTTATATTATGTGTAACTTGATATTAACCAAAATAAACATGTTTATTAACTTAGACAAATATTAAATATTTTATCACTCAACTCGGTCACATTCAACAATGAGAAGGGTATTATAAATGCGTGGTTAACATTAAAATAGCTATTAATAATTGCATAATAGTGTAGTAACAACTCTGATTGCCGTCGTTCTATAAACTTCATTATAAATTAACATAATACATTGCGAAAATGTACGCATTAAAATATGATAAAAATACGTTTTAAAAACAATCATGACAAAAACATTTATGTAGACATTTTGACATTTATTATTATTCACTGTACTGTAGGCAACAATATACATATATACAAAGTTATACAAGTTATATAAAGCAACAAATATATTTTAGTTCAAAATATGGACACTATCTATGTAAATTACACATCCAGGTACTCAACATTTTCGTTTAGGAATTGGTAAGAAATTTGAAGATATAAGTAATGTGAACACTAATTATTGATGTGTGAACATTTCCCTTAGAACAATCTAATAGATATTTATAATAAAATTAGACACCCACTATATGCTTAAAGATTTAAAAAAAATAGTGCCTCTAATTACAATATATAGGTATATATATTTGCGAATAAAATATCACCAAATACCTACACGTGTCCTGAACGAATCTAGGTGCAGGTATGGTGGCATATCTTCCAAACATTATGCTCGTGCATTGCGTGAGACCCAAATTTAATGCGCAATGGTCATATAAGTGTAAGAAGTTCGAAGAGTCTAAAAAAATACATTTTATATTTTATTGATACCAAAGAAAAACCAGATATTTGTTGTTAAATGAGTCTTAATTTAGCTGATGTAAAAGAAAACAGTAAAGGTTGGCCAACTCAAACATAGGCAATAAACAAACTTTATTTAATTTGAATTTTCACTATATTTTGTGTATCTCAATCTAGAAATACCATTAAAACGCAGAAAATTACATAGAAGAAATAGTAAATTATTCTATGGTTAATAGTTAATTTGCAACGATAACCATACAGGTTGGAACACCAGAATTTGAAGAAGCAGAAGTAAAAAAGACACTTTCCCAATTATCATCAAACAAAAAATATACGAAAACCGTAAACTAAGAAACCAGTGGCATATTATCAGATCCCCTCTCGATAAGTCTTAACTCAACAAAACAGTAAGATAATTAAAGGGTTTACTGATTTAATACGTAAAAAAGATGCCTCAATACAGACATACTTGGAAAATCTAGCAGTAGCAGCCCCTACCTACTATTCATTGTACAAAACAATGAGAAAACTAAAATAACCAAAAATAAAGCATCACCACCACTAAGACGAATAAACAGAACATGAGAAAAAAGTAACAAACAAAAAGTTAAGTTGTTCATGACACACTTAATTAAAGTATTCCAAACTTACGAATTTGAAATCTTGGGCACATGAAAAAGCTGAGATACAGGAACTCCTAGACGCTCCAGGACAATTACAACTCCCAACCAAACCCTACACAGGTACTGATGTAAATCTAATAGTAAACAAGAGGCTAGATCCAAAAAGACATCAGGCTATGACTTGAAAACGGGAAGTATTCTGAAAGAATTACTTGAAATTGGTATAAAGTTCATTACTCAAATTTTTAATGCTATTAATAGAACTAGACACTTTCCATACCAGTGGAAGGTAGTGCAAATAATAATTATCCCAAAACTAGAAAAACGTGTAGAAGGGGGGCAACGTCATAGAGGCCTATTACTCCTATTAGTCTATTTCCAATATTGTCAAAACTGTATGAAAAGTTATTCATAGAGAAACTGAAAGCTTCTCTTAAACGTCTCATACCAGATTATCAGTTCGGATTCAAGCAGGGACACTCAACCATAGAGCAAGCGCACAGAACCACATCTAAAATGAGACAAGCACCTGAAGACAAAAGCTACTGTACAGTAGCATTTCTTGATATCGGGTAAGCTTTCGACAAAGTTTGGCATGTAAGATTAATGTATAAGCAAGATTAATGTATCAGAAAAGTATTCCCTGATAATCTATATATTCAAATAATTCTTGGAGAAGAGGTATTTCTTAGTAAAAAATCAAGAAGAGCAAACCACGCTCTTACTAATAAAATCTGGTGTTCCACAAGGTAGTGTACTGCGACCTGTGCTGTACTTTACTTATACAGTTGACCTTCCCACTAATACTAATATTACTACAACCACATTCGCGCACGATATTGTAATACTAGCGACACTTAAAATGCAATAAATAGCCGTAAGTACGTTATAAAACTATCTAAATAAAATCTAAACGTGAAAAAAGGGGCGAATAAAAGCTAATGAGAGCAAATCAATACATGTGACTTTCATCCTTAATAGAGGCTCTCCCTTCATGCTGAACAATTACCACTAATACAAAAAGAAAAAGCCAAAATTTAAGAGTACATCTAGATCGCAGATTCAAATGGCCGAAAGTAAATATTCATGAATAGAAAGTACCTGGGACTAAAACTTAGCAAACATTATTGGCTCATTGAAAGAAAATTACAAATTACGCTCAGCAATAAACTCCTAATTCACAAAAGTATTCTAAAACATATGTAGACATATGAAATTCAACTATGAGGCTCAGCCTCCAATTCCAATAACGAAATAATTTGAAGTATTTCAGTCTAGAGTTCTGCGAATAATCATAGATTCCCCATGCTGCTTTCCAAATGAATGCATCAGCCACGACCTAAGTGTTAAGGTAAAACTATTAACCATAAATGCAAAACTTTTTGCCTGCATAGTTTGAATGGTTTGAAGTGTTCTATTGTCATTTTGACTTCTTTTATAATAGTTACAATCCTCTTTCAGACGATTAACTACCACAAAAATCACATTTCATTAAAGATTTAGAAATAAAGAATCATAATGAGCAATACTACCAAGATTAAGTTAGTGTCTATCCAAACATTTTTGTGGCATAATTTCGTAGAAGACTTATTGGTAGCCGTAGACATAAAAGTTATGATCCGAAAAACTTACCAACTAGATTTTAAATTAGTTTATAAGTAAAAACACAGTAGTTAAATATTAATCATGTTATCAAATCCAGAGGAAAGCCAATGAGCCCCCTCCTGCATGTCAACTAATACAACTAAAGTACGCTAGAGAGCTAATTTTAATACTATCAAGATAATAGAGCCGAAAATCTTTAGTAAGGAAGATTAGCAAGGAAGAAAGTTTATTGTAAAGTTCAGCATAATTTTATCTCTTATATATCTGTTAAAAATTGCAAAAAGTCATCCCCATTCAATAGAACAAAAGTGGTTTAGATTTTGATCTTTTTTAAAAGCCTTCTTACCTTTGAATTTGAATTAATTTCAGTTTTATAATCTTTCCCAAAGCCACAAGTTTCACCAGTACAATGAGTCCAATAAGATACAAGTGTATCAAAAATAGAGCGAGTGATGACCACGTTCGCAGGAAACGGTTTCTTTTTGAAATTACATCCTAATGAACGGCAATAACCAAACAGGCAAAAACTCGTTTCGAAATATTAACGTAACGTACAGTTTTCTGAACCAATACAGAAATCGAAGCCCTTTCGGAATGAAACGGTCGGTCCATTCTAATTTTGACAATACCTTTCTGTGATATCCTGTATAACGATCATCGAAATATGAAACTACAAACAGATCACAGCCCCTTGTAGTCCCAATTGTCAGTATTTCCACAAAAAAAAAGAAAGATCATTGAGGTCAGTCTACATTTTTAACAGCTATGGCATTTTAAATTAAAGTTAAGTTTGTGGTTGAACTACTTTAATCTTCCAGAAGCTTATCTCTATGATGGTAGCATGAAATTGACTCGATATAATTTTATTTGTCGCTCACTAGATGGCAGCACTGCTCTACCAGCAATTTGTAATTACAAGGGTGAATCAAATATAAACGAGACTTTTTTTAATGTTCTTTATTTGAACTTGAAAGAAAAAGAATAACAACTCATTTTTTTACATAATCTCCTGATCTGGAAACACATTTTCCCCAGCGTGTAGGTAATATTGTAATGCCCTGCTCGTAGAAAGTTGGTTGTGTCTCCAGCCAATTGCGCACGGAGGCCTCAACCTCCCATCGTTGCTGAATCTTTGTCCTCCCATGGCTTCCTTGAGAGGACCAAAGAGGTTAAACTCGTAGGGCGATAGGTCGGGGCTATAGGGAGGGTGTTCAAGTCTCCCAGCCCAATCCCTCCAATTTTATTTTTCTCTGGTCGGGACTGCTGTGGGGACAAGCATTATCATGGAGAAGTTTCACTTCTCTCATCGGTAGGTCACGTCGTTTGCAGTGATATGCAAGTCTAAGTCTTAATGGTCCTGCGATCTTGCAAAAATTCGAGGTGTAACAAGCCACGCTAGTCAAAAAAAAAACTGTAGCCAAAACCTTGCCTGCTGACCGTCTTGACTTGGCTTTCACTGGCCCAGTCCCCTTTGACGTCTCCACTCCTTGCTCGCCTGTTTCGACTCGGGGGTATAGTGGTGCACCCACGTTTCATCGCAGGTGATAACGTGAGTGAGAAGCGAGTCTCCCTCTTCCCGAAATTACGCTAAGAGACACTCACATACCTGAAAATGATGCAATTTCTGCTTAGTTGTCAGAAGGTGAGGGACCCACCTTGCGCACATCTTATGAAACCCTAGCTCCTCTGGGATGATCGAAAAAGTGCTTCCATAACTTATTATAACCTTAGATGCAATCTCATTGGTGATCAGACGCCTGTCACCCTCAAGCAGTTGTTGAACGCGGACGATGTTGTCGCTGGTGATGCTGGTGCGAGGTCGGCGGTCATGACTCTCATTTTCAACTTTCTCACGACCCCCCACAAACTGTTTATGCCAACACTCTAGCTCGGAACAGTGTCTCTTCCTCGAACTGCGCAGTCAATCTCGTCAGGATTTCAGCTGGTTTTACACCTTCCGTGGCGAAAGACTTGATGATAACACGCTGCGCAATTGACGAAGGCACCTCCTGCTCACACATCATCACGATGGGTACTGAAAGGAACGAGCGAAGTCGCCTACCTGCTCCCTCGCATCCTGACATCCCTACCCAACACCCCACAAAGCGGAAACCCTCACGAGTTACTATTGCATGCCCAGGACCAAAAGTCTCATTTATATTTGATTCACCCTCGTATATCGAGCTGTATAACTATCATATATATTTTTTGAACAATGATAAAGCAAAACAGAACACCGTAACGCGTTACGAATATACACAATTGGCTTTAATAACTATATTATAAAAAATAATAAAACAAACAGAATCATCAATAATTATAAGATTCAATCAATTCAATAAGATTCAATATATATATATATATATATATATATATATATATATATATATATATATATATATATATATGTAATAATATATTAAGTATATTAAAACCAAAAACATGTTAACAAACATTAAGCTAATGAGTAAGTAATTTAAGGCTGTTAAAATACATAATAATCATAAGATAATTAAGTCTCCTGTTATTCAAACGATAATAGGCGACTAATTATAGAAAAGGCATATTTATTAGGGATGCAATATACACTCAGTTAAATTTACTTGGGCTAATTTGCGTAGAGAAAGCAATATCCGAAAAGGGTGAAAATTAATATTTAGGATAATTCTCTTATTTCAGCAATTACTCATTTCTAAATTATATGGATAATTCAAGATTCTGTTTATTTCTCTGAAATGAATGTGGTATGTTAAAGTAATTATTACTTATGTTAAAGCCAGACAAGCATATATTAGTAACAGGTCGTGGCCACTGCGATTGCCAATTACTCACCCTTAGGAAGAACTCGTGCGAGAAGGAATATAATATTGCAGTTGGAATACATAGTGAATGCTGCATTTTCATCATCATTAACTGAATAAACGGCTTAAAACTAACATCCATGTCGTACCAGTTCAAAAAGTACGTGTCATCAGAAAGAGACAAACTCTAAAACATACCGTCAAATCTTGGTCAAAGGTGGAAAACGTCCACCTTAGCTTATATCTGTGGCTTGGTGGTAGATGGGCCAATGTTATTTTTTACATTTCTGGGTTCTATGTTGGAATTAGTAGGAAAAAAAAGTTTATATATATACAAAAGGTGGTCCAACCAAAACGCACGATGTTAATTGTAAATAAAACAAAAAGTTTTCAGAAAATTATCTTAATATTTTTTATTATGATACAAGGATTTATGACAATTATGTGTGAAACAAAATATCGGCCATATGCTCGCCACGGCTTCGGTGGCATACCTCTATCCGATGGTCCATATTTTCAATGACTCTGAGACATAATTGAGGTTCAATGTCGTTAATGTGCCGAATTATCTCATCCTCTAGCTCTTGAATTTTTCTTGGCTTATTGACGTACACTTTTTCTTTTAAATATCCCCAAAGAAAGAAGTCCAACGGTGTCAAATCACATGATCGTGGGGGCCAATTAACATCGCCACGACGTGAGATAACACGGCCATTGAATTTCTCGCCCAAAAGTGCCATTGTTTCGTTGGCTGTGTGGCAAGTGGCACCATCCTATTGGAACCACATATCGTCCAGATCCATATCCTCAATTTCTGGCCACAAGAAGTCCGTTATCATCTCGCGATAGTAAACACCATTCACGATAACTGCTTGGCCGACCTCATTTTCGAAGAAGTACGGTCCGATGACGCCACCAGCCCATAAACCGCACCAAACAGTCACTCTTTGTGGATGCATTGGCTTTTCAACAATCACTCGTGGATTCTCATTTGCCCAAATGCGGCAATTCTGCTTGTTAACGAATCCACTGAGGTGAAAGTGTGCCTCGTCGCTGAAGATGATTTTCTTTGTAAAGTCACCATTCACTTCTGTCTGTTCAACCAACCATTTGGCGTATTGACGACGCTTGAAATGGTCAGTAGGCTTCAGCTCTTGAGTCAATTGAACCTTGTAAGCGTGTAAATTCAAATCTTTATTCAAGATTCGCATCAGTGATGTTCGTGAGATGTTCAATTGTTGGGCACGACGACGAGTCGAGGTTGACTGCTCTTCTGCTACATTATCGCGAACAACAGCAATGTTTTCCGCAGAACGACGTGTTTTCACATTTCCTACAGACCCGGTTTGCTGAAATTTGCGCACAATTCTCCCGATTGTGGACACATTTGGTCGATTATGCTGACCAAAAAAGTCACGAAGTGCACGAAGTGTATTTTGATTTGAACGCCCATTTTCGTAAAAGGCTTCAACAATCTTAGCGCGCTGCTCAATTGTGTACCTCTCCATGGTTGAATTTGTCAAAAACTCAAACAAAGAAATGTCAAATTAAGTTGGACAAAAAACTTGACGTTAAGGTGTGACTCACAATTAACATCGTGCATTATGGTTGGACCACCCTTTATATATATATATATATATATATATATATATATATATATATATATATATATATATATATATATATATATATATATATATATATATATATATATATATATATTCGTAAAAATCGCCGATTTATTGCTTAGAGTTAAAACATAATTTAAAGAAAGTCAGAGACGGTAGTGGTTTTTATGGTAAGCAATTTAAAGTCTCCGAATTTACCAAAGAAAGTTAGAAGTAACATTAATATGTTCCCAACATACGAGGACCACTATTTTCGAAACCACACTAATAAATATTTATGTCCGAATCTTAGTATTTCTCTAATGTACTTGCTGAGTTATACAAGGTGTCTTGAAACGTTTTCCTCATTTTTTTGTTGAAGATGAGGAACATGAGTTTATTGAATATGAGGTTTAATGGACACATGGTTTCAGCAAGATGCAGCTATAGTCCATCTTACAAATTTGTCAATGGAAGCCGTTCCAGAGCGATGTCCCTGGAAAAGTGATCTCTAAGCGAGGAGACATTAATTGGCCGCTTAGTTATCCCCATTTAACGCCCATGGATTTCTTCTTACGGGGTGATTTTAAATCTAAGGTTGCTGACATGAATCCCCTAGGCATAACTTTGCTTCAGTTAAAAGTCAAAATACGCGAGGAAATTTAGAAACTTGTACCAACATTGCGTCGGCGAGTTAACGCAAATTTTAGGTCGCGCCTGGAGAACGTACAGCAGCGCGAAGGAGTGTACATTGACGATGTTATTTTACATACATAATTTTCCTTACATTGTAAATTTAAATAAAATAGTGAATGTAAATATATTTTTGATAACCGAGTCTTTTCGTCTAAAATGAAGAAAACATTCCAGGATACCTATTACTATAATATTATGTCGATATAAGTCATAATTTAATTAAAATCTACTCAGTTATTACATACAGTGTTAATTAGATAGAGATACATACCTCATTTTTTAGCTCTTGGCTCGTATAACATAATAATATTACAGAAAAGAGGCAACCACTTAAATGTAAAATATCTTTAAAGGGTAAAGTCTGAAAACAAAATTAACCTTATTTCATTAAATATTACAGGCGAGAAAAATCATGTATGTTAAACAGACGTTGTAACTTGTCTACATACTACATATGAATTTCTGATTAGGCCTCACTTAAAGAATAATATTCCTATTAGTATTGACAAAAAATAGTGCACGGCACTGAAGAGTCGACAGCATTTAAATAATTTTCTTGTTAAGCTAGAACAGTAAAAAATTACACGTAATATTGTTAAAGTACTACTTCATATTCATACAGTTTTTAATATTATATAAATAATTTGGGTTGTATTTTCTTATTGTAATTTGAGTATTTTCAGAGTTCTCCAAGTGCTACGTCTAGTATTTGTTTTTTATTTTTCATCTATATTTATTTTCGATACACAAAACAATCCTGATTTTTTGAATAGATATTGGGATTCAATTTAACGTTTCCAAAAAAAGATTTTCTGAATTCACTAATGTGGTATATGCAATTTTTAATTAAAATTGCAACAAAAATAAAGTGTTTGCACTCTTCTTAATTAACACCGCATCCAAATCTTCACCTTTATCCACATCCAATGTCCTATCTCTTTGAAAAATTGGTTTCTATATATTTCAGTTTCACAATAGAGCATAGCTTAAGTTGTTAATAACGTTTTTACTGCATAAGTTGCAAGTATTATTATGCAACAATAAATAATTACCGACACTATTAATTCAATTCCCAGATTTGTCTGTTTAATTTATAATTGCTTTAGAAAATATTACTCTGTGGTGAAAATATACACTTTGAAATTCTTGTAGTGAGTTAATCTTGTTATTCGGATAACGGATAATATTTTTATTTCAGTATTTTTTAGTAACGATCTAAAACTAACTGTAGTATAGAGTTATTTTGGATTGTCTGTTGAAGATTTTGTATTACATAGAAGCATAATATTAACTATTACCACTTCCTCTTAGTTGGTTATTACAATATTTGTAAAATTTTAAACTAAATCTTAGACTGACGTATAGGATATATCAGTAATATCATTTCAAAATATAAGTTTATAATCGTTAGTTATAATTAAACTAACTTTGTCTACGTCTACGAAAGTTATTATTACATTTATGTACAACTGTATTAATATGTGATGAATTCCATACTAATCCTTTTATTTTTAACAATTTGAAATCAGTAAGCCTAACAATGAATATTATATAATTATTCATGCAAAATTAATGAGTTTTTCGATCTTATGTCACATAAGTCTTTTTGTTAGCTAAATATAATATAAAAGAACTTATGTGACATAACGTCGAAAGATCGAAACACTCATTAATTCTGCATAAATAATTATCTATGCATTTTTTGATGTTTTTTTCAAGATACCATTTTTCCCGTTTGTCGAGGACAATTTAATATTTATGCAGGATAACGCTCCGTTCCAGGTTTCTAGGAAGATACCGTGGACTCACTGCCTTCGATTTGTGAATATTCCAACTATGAACTAGCCACCAAGAAGCCCAGATGTTCAGCCCAGAATATAAAGTTTTTAATTAACAACGTTTTGATTGCATTTAATATTATTGCCCCTTTCTGTTAGTTGTTCACGTTTTTTTCTCGATAATATTCTAATTAATAAACATTAGTTAAAATCATTTAATTTAAATATTCGTATGATTTAAATATTCGAAAAATAATAGTAATAATGTGAAGTTTCACTGATGCGTTAATTTGGTCCAGTTTACTATAACCTTCAGTACATAACGTTTTAATATCACGTATCAGCTTTCACATACCTTAAAATATATATGTGGTATTTAATACAACGAATCATATGTTCCTTTTTTTCTTCTTCTGTGGGTATTATAGATATTTCTTTCAGTATCATTCTCAAATCTTTAACGCGAATTGTAACCAATTCTATGATAGAAGCCATTAAGTAGGCACCTATGACAAAAGGTAATAATATAGCCCATGCTGCAATGCCTTCAATAAAAATAAAAAATAATTTAACCGAAAATATTTCAATGATATTGTATGGCAACCATAAAGGTACTATTAATCCGCAAAATACACTATTTTTCATGTTTTCACATTCATTCATCTCAAGGAGAGTAACTGCCGTATAAACTACTATTCCAGAGAATGTGTAGGCATAGAAAAATTTCATGTATTTATTCTGTTTATTTATGAGGTTATCTAAATTTTCGGGTTTTCCAAAGTTTTCGAAACATTTTATTTCCTCTATCAAATGTACCAAATCGTTGACTTTCATTAGGAATATCACGAACATGTAACATATAGACGATGTTTCTGCCAACGCCATCAAGTCAACTATTAAGTCGTTTACAGATGATTCACCTAAAACAAATAAATTTAATTACGACTAATAACACAGGTCTGCAAAAAAAACTTTTTTAAAAATTGTTTTGATTTAGTTAACTGATCTTTATGTAGTTTTTTGCGCTGATTGATCAAAAATGACATTGGTTTTTTTCTATCACGTAAGGCTTGATTACAAAATAAAGTTGAAGTTTTTGGAAAAAGTACAAAAAACGGAAAATTTTGGATTTGTTTTTAATATTTTAACATGAAATAAAAGCAAAAAAAAAACAACGATACCTAGCTAAAATGAGCATAATAGTGATGATGTGTTGCAAAGTTATTATAAGTCTTTGTAAAAACGTTTTCTTTTTCCATCAAAGCTTCCTTTGGTACTTTTTCGGCTGTGTTCTTGTGAATTTTCCCTTTCTAACATCCAACAGTAGTCTGCCATCATGTTGACATTCCATCGACCTTGGTATCTGCGCTCCATTTCCTTTATATCTTGATGGAAACGTTCTCCTTGTTCCTCACTTACAGCCCCAAGATTTTCTGGAAAGTAGTCCAGATGTGAGTGAAGGAAATGGACTTTGACACTCATGTTGCAGCCCAACATTTTGTAGTTTTGCAACAATTCAGTAACCAAAGTTTTGTAGTTTGGGTCTTTTTTGTTTCCTGTTACAACAAATTTAAATGAATTCTAGACATTTTTTTCCATTTCCATTTTAGTGACAAAAGCTTTCATCTTTTAAAAGTTTTATAATGTCAGGCCCAACAAAGACTCCCTCTTTCAGCTTAGCATCGAATAGACCAGGAAACTGTTCACAAAGATACTTGAAACACTCTCCTTCTTTGGATAATGCTTTCACAAACTGTTTCATTAGCCCCAATTTGATATGAAGTGGTGGAAGTAAGATGTTTTTAGGATCCACTAAACTTTGTCTTTCAACATTTTTAACTCCAGGAATAAGAGCATTTCTGATTGGCCACATCTGTTTGACGTAGTGTTGTTTCCTGTAATGGCTATCCCATTCACAGAGGAAACATGGAAACTTTGTGTAACCACTTTGTTGATCTACTAACATGGAAATAATTTTTAAATCCCCACAAATGGCCCATTTATGGTCAAAGTAGCCGAGCTTATTAAGAACAAACTCAAGATTTTCGTAGAATTCTTTCAAATAGACTGAGTGTCCAACCGCACAGAAGCATATCGGTTATCATTGTGAAGAAGTACAGCTTTCAAACTCCTTTTTGATGAATCGATGAAAAGTCTCCATTCCTTTGGTTCATACGTGATTTTGAACATTTCCAGGTACATTGTTGCAGAAAACTAGGTCACCCTCTTGTGTAAAAAAGGGACAAATTGCTTTTCTCTAAATCGGTACCATGAAAATGAAACACCGGAGGCTAAAATATGTCTCTCTTTAAGTCTAAATCCTAAAACTTCCGCTGAATCCTTTGGGAGGCCCATATTTTGTACTAAGTCGTTGAAGTTTGATTGAGAGAAAAGTTTAGGGTCATTGGTACCTGGATCGTAGCTGTCCTCACCATCGCTGCTACTATGTGACATTTGGTCTAAATCGTCTAAAATATTGTCCAGGGTATCCGAAGGTGAAGGAATAGGCAAGTCAGGTCAGGTAAATTAATTTTAGTCAGTTTTACCATTAATTAATTATAATTAATGGTAAAAATTTCTGTAAATCTTATAAAAACTATTTCATGACAGTATTTAGTTTTAGCCAAGACTTAATGGCATTAAAAGTGGAATATGCTGAAGCCAGGTCCATAGAACATAGTAAAATAGTAATATAGGGTGTCTCAATTGGAAATAAAGGAAACATTGATGCCCTATCTTTGATAGAACACAAATGTTCCATCAAAGATGGGGCGTCAATGCTTAACAACTGTCATCTGCAAACCATACGACATGAACATGCTGCGATAAACAATTCAACAATGAATAGTTTGTGTACAACTGTTTTGTGAAAGTAGGCGATCATTTACAGTTGCATTAAAAAATTCACACCAAATTAGGGCAAAATTACACTTCTACAGAGTTAACAGTTCGTAGCTTAATCAAGAAATTTTGAAGAGCCAGGTTCTGTTATTAATGAAGCAACACCAATACGTCTTCGTCGTGGTCGCTAAGATGAAAATATTGCTGCAGTAAAAGAAAATGTACGGAATTATCCAAATACATCAATTAGATGTCGCGTACAACAATTGAATCTGTCAAGAGCCACTACGCATCGAAGATCTGCATAAAAATATAAAAGCATAAAAACGAAAATTAAAAGTTACAGATCATTTACAATGCCGTAAATTTGTTAATTGGGTCTTGTAAAAGAAAGACGAAGATGCTAATTTTTGCAACAAAATTTTGTTCAACGATGAAGCACATTTTCCACTTGATGGATATGTCCATCATATATATGTAGCAAACAAATTGTCAAATTTGGGATGCTGAAAATCTACATACTGTTCACGAAAAAGAAATGCATCAACAGAGATGCACGGTTTGGTACGCATTTTGGAGTCGTGGAGTAATTGGACTAAGCTTCTTTGGAAATGAAGCTGATAATGCTATCATAGTAAATGGGGAACGCTGTCGTGACATGTTAAACAATTTCTTTTTCCTACAAATTGATGATTTGGATTTGAACAATATATGGTTCCAGAAAAACGGTTCAACGTGTCATACAGCACATGCAAACATAACTCTGATGGATACCAAATTTCCCGATCATCTTATCTTGCGGAATGTCGATATCAATTGGCCTGCAAGATCATGTGATTTAACATCACTGGATTTTTATTTGGGGTTATGTCAAAGGAAAAATGTACGCTACCCAGCCAGCAACAATCAATGACGTTAAAGTAGACATTCAACTTATTATTGAGGAAGTAGAGTCAGTTTTAGTTCCCGTGTTATGAACAATTTTGCTAAATGAATTACATCATACCAGATGAGTCGAGACGGCAATATGAACGATATTATTTTCCATTTGTAGCCACATCGTCTCCATTTCATGTTGAAGAATAAAAAACCGCAGTTTGTCAAATATTATTAGTTTTATTTACAAATCACTTGATCCCTATATCACATCATATAGTTCCAAATAAAACACCCTATACAAGTATAGATTTAGATGGAGTACATATTAAGCAGAATGCATGTCGTCATCAATCAAGTATGAAAATTAGAATATTTGAGAATTCAACTACAAACTAAAGCATCATCGACTGTCCGCAATATTTCAGAAATAACATTATTATGTCACGGTACTCCTAATCCGCTGTCCATCATCGACGTTTGTGATACCAGGAGAGGTTCTAAAGTGCTAGTCCAAGAATCTAGACCACAAGAAGAGGCTCTACCACAACCAGACCCAATAATACCTTTTTATCTAAATCAGTTTATACTGAACTGCAAGAAAAATTAAAACTGAAAGCTTAAAATAGTCCTTTGGCAATATGACGTCGAATGAAAGAGTTGATTAATAAACTAACAATACGACTATGTAGCTAGGAATGGCTAATGTATGAAGTAGCGTACAAAAGTTGGTATATCTTTATAGTCTCAATTAAACTAAAGACTCTACTAAACTAGACTAAACTAGACTCGGAATTATCTGTTAGGATATACGGAATGCAAAATTAATGAAAATCAATCGATATTATTGGGGGCACCTTATTTAAAATACTTGTACAACTCAAATCGTAATCAAACCAAGCAGCTTAATAAAGCATATTTTGCTTTACTTCAAATAAAAAGCTATTTAGATGAAGCTATTGAATATGTATTATGATTTTGCTTATTCACACATCATCACCTGGGGTGCGTCAGCAAATAAAGATAGTGTATTTATTTTCCATATTAGACTCATTTCTCAACAAAGATTTAACTAAGACTATAGGACCAAGAATAGAATGTAGAACAGACCTAAAATGTAAAAATAAGAATCATTTAGTTACGCCCTGGAGATCTACTTAGCATACAAGGAACTACAACTCATCAATAATAGGAACAAGCCTCAAAACTGCGATATCGAACTGCCCACAAGGTTCGCAGTAAATAGCCTGGTCTTTACTCAGCCGAATTGAGACCTTTGTGTGAATATCGATGCAGACCGGTTTCGACCTTTCTATTTTGGGTCTCATTAGTGCAGTGTAAATGAGTATACCTTCCACAGATAAAGCTCATATCTAGTAGACCTTGCTACGTTCCACCGCAGTAGAAGTCTGTAGTTAACGAAATCCTGAGATAGGTGACACTTTGTGTCTTTCTTGGTGGTTTAGAACAATCACTGTATTTTTAGTGCTAACTCTGTTAGACAAAAATACGACAAATTTTGTCATGTAATTCAGTGCTCGGCGTTTGGTATATAGCCAGGAGAATAGCTGTTTTGACCTAATTTGTTTAGTCTTTATTATATAAGGCATTTGCAGATGGGTTGAAGTTTAAACTCCGTATTTCTGTAGTTTGGTCAATAAATTTTATTATTAGATATTATTATTTATAATCAATGGTTACTATATTTATTTTACATATATCTACAGTAAAGTTACTCTTCTATAATAGAAATATCAAGTAAGATTAATAGGTTTTCTGATTTGATATCGTATATTCAATAGATGTAACGTGTTTAGACTGTTCTCTTCTACTATAGTCCTTAGACTTTTTGGACAAGAATACTCAAAAGCTAGTAACGACATTAGGGAGCTCCTACTTATCATGGTTAATTTAGAAAGCTGAAGTAGTTTATATGAATGTGAATTCCAGATGATAAGCAACACACACTAGTGAAGACAAATCGCCATCACTAGTGAGAAAATCTAATTTTAGCAAAACTTCTAATTTAATCCTTTACCACATATCTGGAAGGAATCATCCTTTTATGTTATACCACATTTGGTATAAGTACTATTAAACGTAAATCATCATCATCATTAGGTCATCAGTCCTAAGACTGGTTGGACGCTAACCTCCAGTTTCTCCTATCTTGTGCTAACCTACGCATTTCGCTAATTGTGCTACAACCTACATCCCTTACTATTTGCGAGCAGTAGTCTAATCTAGGCCTACCTCTGCCTTTCTTCACTCCTATTTCTGCCTCCAAAATATCGCGGACTATTCCCCCATGTCTCAGCAAGTGGCCTACCATTCTATCTCTTCTCTTCTTTAAGTTTTTCCACATACTCCTTTTCTCGCCGACTTTCTCCAATACTTCTTCGTTTCTAACCCTATCAGTCCATGGTATTTTCATCATTCTTCGGTAACACCACATCTCAAAAGCTTCTAATTTCTTCCTACTTGCTTCCCCTACCGTCCAGGTTTCGCAGCCGTAAAGTGCCGTGCTCCATACATATGTTTTCAAAAATCTCTTCCTTGTTTCTAAGTTTATTACCCCCGAGCATAAAAGTGCTTTCTTTTTGTTAAAAGCTACTCGACCCTGCGCTATTCTTTGTTTTATGTCTTTATCGCTTCTTCCATCCCAATTTAAACGTAAATACCTTAAATTATTTTGTGATATATTGATATGGTGGACGATTATTTTACTTACCTGTCAGAGAAAAATAAAGTTGTATGTAATACGAAAAATGTAATAGAAATATTCCCGAATATAGGAAGACGATTTGGATACGGTCTCGGAAGGTTACATGACTTGAGAAATTTTTAGGCCACAATGAGTGAAATTTTAGTAAACGCAGGGGAGTTTGCAAACAAGTTTTGTTTATGTCAAACATGCCTTCTAATTACAACGTAGATGCTACTAGGTGTTTCTATAAGCTTTTGATGAACTATTTTTCATTCGCTGTTTTAACTCAGTAAATATTTAGACTTTATTCATTATAAATGACCAAAATACATGACAATAGATAATTTAAAAATCCCCAGGAAACGCTAATAATATAACATCAAAGGCATACTTTTCTTTTAAGTTTAGTCGAATGACAAGTCAAACTCAATTAGATAAATACTGGACTACAAAATACTTTATTTAATGGTGATCCATTAGACGTAATGGCTCTTTACATCTCTGTAAAGTTGCTTAGTTGCTTTAATTATGAAATGAAAATTTGATAATCATCAAGGTTTCTGCTATTATTTATCACTAAGCAAACTGCATTAATAATTTTTTTGCACGATCGTTTTTTTTTTTTCATTTACAATATATGTTACCAAGATGGTAGGTTATGTTTATAGCTATTATAAAAATAATAGTACTACTTTATTATCATAGTCATGAATGTTAAATCAATTTTCGTTAACTTTTTAAAAAGCAAATTAATTTTTAACCGAACAAGAATTTTATTAATGTGAGTATAATACTACTACTGTACTGCCATGCTAAGCGAAAGAGTCGTAACTCGTAACTCATAATTATTTGAATAAAAAAATAATTTCTCCTAACCCCATACAGATTCCTAACTCCATACAGATAGTCGTGAAAATTTGTGTTTGTGAATTTTTGATAGCTATGAAAATACTTATAAGATTTAAAATGAAGAACGTGGGGCACATGCAATAGATAATTGATAATAATTTACTGAATAATTTACCTAAGTCACTAACAATTTTATACACTGCAAGCGATATAAACTGTTGTGTGAGGTTTCTTAAGGACAGCTACTCTCTACACTCCTTACTATTATCTATTGCATGAGCCCCACGTTTTTCATTTTAAGTCTTACAAGTATTTTCATATTTATTAAAAATTCACAGTCACAAATTATCAGGACTATCCGTATGGGGTGAGGAATCTGCATGGGGCTAGGAGAGATTGTTTTATACTTTTTAATCCATCTTAAAAAAAGTGGTATATTAAAAAAATATATATTCAAATAATGATTTTATACCTTTTAGTCCATTTTAGAAGCGTGGTACATATATTAATTTTCTTTTATTCAAATAATTATTTTTTGCTTTTTAGTCTTGTGTCTCCTCTTATAAGAGGAACATTATCGTTACTATACCGAAAAAGATAGGAGCCGACAAATGCGAGAACTTTAGAACGATTAGCCTAACTTCCCACGCGTCAAAAATCTTAACCAGAATAGTGCAGAAGAGGATGGAAAATAGAGCGGAGGAAATACTAGGAGAAGACCAATTCGGGTTTAGGCGAAATAGGGGAACTCGCGAAGCTATTCTGGCGCTAAGAGTTATGTTAGAGAAAACAATAGAAAAAGGAAAGAACGCTTATATAGGATTTGTAGATTTAGAAAAAGCTTTTGACAATGTAAGATGTGAAAAAATGTTCGAGATACTAAAGAGCGCGGGAATGAAGCATAGAGATAGGAGAGTAGTACACAATCTATACAAAGAGCAAACTGCTGTTATAGAAGTAGAAGGGGAAAGAAGGGAAGTACGTATTAGGCAAGGAGTAAGACAAGGATGTACGCTATCACCACTAATTTTTAATCTGTACATCGAAGAGGCGATTAATATCGTAAAACATAGAGTAGATTTCGGGATTAAAGTACAGGGACAGAAACTAAAAATGCTGAGATTCGCGGATGATATAGCAGTATTTAGCATCTAGTAAAGAGGAATTAGATTCAGCGTTGAATGAAATGGAGGCAGTGTTGACAGAGGAATACGGAATGAGGATGAATAAAAACAAAACAATACGGCACAATACGGTTGCGAAACCTGGACGGTATGGAAAGCAAGTAGAAAGAAATTAGAAGCTTTTGAGATGTGGTGTTACCGAAGAATGATGAAAATACCGTGAACTGATAGGGTTAGAAACGAAGAAGTATTAGAGACAGTCGGCGAGAAAAGAAGTATGTGGAAAAACATAAAGAAGAGAAGAGATAGAATAGTAGGCCACTTTCTGAGACATGGGGGAATAGTCCGCGATATTTTGGAGGCAGAAATAGGATGAAGAAAGGCAGAGGTAGGCCTAGACTAGACTACTGCTCGCAAATAGTAAGGGATGTAGGTTGTAGCACAATTAGCGAAATCCGTAGGTTAGCACAAGATAGGAGAAGCTGGAGGTTAGCGTCCAACCAGTCTTAGGACTGATGACCTCATGATGATGATGAGTCTTGTGTGTGTAAAATTTTTCTATCAGTTTAAACATTTTGATGAGATTCCTAATCCAGATTACTAATCCTGATTATTAACCCAGATTCCTAACCCAGATTTCTAACATTTCATTAGCCAAAATTCTCGGAATCACTTCGCAGAAATTGTTCTCATTTCTAAATTTTTGGTCAATATCTTTCTTACTGTTTCCCTGTCTAAATTTAACTTTTCTGCAATAATCCGTATACTTAGCCATCTATCACTAATTGTCGTACCTCTTCTACACTTTCACACGTTTGATGAGTTCTCGGAGTCCCAGATTTTTCATTATCTTTACGTTTTCCTGTTTTTCTTTGGACCTCTTATACGATTCAAACACTGCAAATAGTGCAAACTTTTTCATACCAATATCACCATATGTTAGCATTTCCACAGTAAAGTAACAAACAAAGTTATAAAGAAGTTTCATTTAACTTAATAATTTAAGTTTTTTAATCAAAAACTAATGTGTAAAAAGTAGCGTCAGTAGTAAGCCTCCCTTGTATCGAAATTAATAAGAGAAGAAAATATTTAAGCTAGTATATAGAAGTAATATAATCCACGTAATTTAATACTATGAAAAGTAAATAAATTTAGCAAACTCGTTTGGAATTTTAAGAGGTGTTTTATTTCAAGTTTCGAAGAAGCCACTTTACTTGATAAGAAAATTCTATTACATTAAGCCGTATAATAGGAGAACCCCGAAAGTTTGTTGTGAAAAGTACGTAAACAACATCGCCTTCAACATATCACTGAATTGAGATACACAGGGTTTATTGTCTTAAGCATTTGAGGATGCGAACCATTGTATTTTTTGCTTTAAGTTCATTCAAACTCAACTTATTTCCAATCAAATAATTCTTTTATCTTAAATTAATTCAAAATTGTATTCATACATTGAATAATTAAGTTAATTAAAGTTAAATAATCTGGAAAAATATTTACAACGACTTAAAATTTCAAATGACATGAAATAAGAAAAAAATCAAACAAAAATTAAATAAATCAAACAACACGAAATAAAACAAGAATATTTTATATCTTATTTCTAATTTATAAATTTCGAAAATATTGGAATTGCTTTTTCGTCGCAGTTGCATGAATTTTCTACTGGAAATGAGTATTCGCTTTGGTATTCCCTATACTACTTGTGGTAATAATTATTTTTTATAACCATTCAATGGGTTAGCTATATTGAACATTTATGTTCGTCCTGTTCCTTGTAATATAATTGCATAAGCAATTGTCCTTGAGTAAACCTAATCTAAAACATATAATACCATCAATAAACAATGTAACGAACACTTTTGATACGTTTCTTACGAATATTTGGAGTCAATTACATTTTGGCCCCAAAATAGTCATGGCTTCTATTGAAAAACAACAGATTAAATTGGAAATTATGTCAGTATAACCTAAATTTCAGGAAAATATTTAAAAAGTGTCTTATTATATTCTTTCTTGAGAGTACATCTACACTGGCAGAAATAGAAATCCCAACACCAAGAAGAGGTATGCTAGATCAGGTGTCGTGAAAGAGCCGCGTGGAGGGAAGAATGGCGCTCTGTGATATTCACAGATGAGAGTCGTTTTTGTCTGGGTGCTAGTGATGGACGTGCACGGGTTAGAAGGAAGTCTGCTAAACGCCTCTTAGAAAGCTGTCTTCGTCGCCGCCATACCGGACCAATATGGGACCACTGTGGGAAGGAATTTCCTATGACACCAGGACCTTCTTGGTGGTAATCCAGAATAACATGACAGCGAATGTTTACGTCAGAGTCATTGAGCCTGTCATTTGCCGTTTATGAACAATATGGAGGGGGGGATATTTCAGCAAGATAACGCTTGCCCCTATATCGCTGCTATGACCAGGAACGTTTTCCGTAATATTAATGTTTTACCCTAGCCTGCAAAATCTCCCGATCTTTCTTTAATAGAACACGTGTGGGACATACTTGAACATAGGCTTCAAACACATCCTCAACCAGCTATAACAATAGTCGATCTGACAGCACACGTCCGTCAAGAGTGGGAGGGTATACCTCAGAATGAGATTCGTCACTTTTATGACCGGATTCATCTACATGTGGAGACCTGCATTGCACGAAATGGTGGTTAGACTGGGTACTGAGGAAAATACCGTTATACCCATACATTTTAAGTTATGCTATTGTAAATAGTAGATATCAGTGTAATATACCACCTAGACAAATATTTTGTGTGCGTTTCATTGATCCAGCATACATCCTTCTTGGTGTTGGGATTTCCATTTCCGCCAATGTATATAACAAATAGAGTTAAAACTAGTTCTGATACCTAAATAATAATTCATCCATTCATAACAATTTTATTGTGACCAGTTTATGAGATTTATTTTATCCAAACGGGGACAAAGCTGGACCATTGTTATGCCATATTTTCTACGTCTATACGTGATGCTGATAAATATACAAATATCTATATAAATATTTGAGATTCTAAACACATTTATCTAATTTAAGATCGGCATTATTCATGCGAATATTTTCGCAAATATTCTTCGCAAGTAAACACGTAATCAATTTAGTACACGGTAGGGTAGTAGTAGATACATAGGGTCTTTCAATAAGGACGCTCGATTTTTAAACGTAAATAGAACAAATTGTATGTAATTGTATACCTATCTATCGTTTTTTTTTTTAAGAATATTTTGTCATTAAGTATGGAATACAACATCGTGCAAATGTCCGCCGCGGCTTGTAACTTGTAGGTTTGCTTGGTAGTACGTATTCGGGAAGTCCAATTTTCGATGACTTTGTCGCATAAATCTGGCTGAATTTGCTGGATAGCGTTCGTTATGTTGACTCTAAGAGCATCAATTATTTGCGGTTTATTCGCATAGATCCGCGATTTAAGATAGCCCCAAAGGAAGAAGGCGTTAAATCGCAGAAATATCGGTGGCCAGTTCACGTCGCTGCTGCGCGAGATTACCATGCCCTCAAATTGCTCGTGCAAAATGTCCATCATGGAATGCGCTGTCCTGTTGGACATGTCGTCGATATCATTTCATATCCATATCATTCAGTTTAGGCCACAACAAGTTGTTTATCATCGATCTGTAGCGCTCGCTGTTGACGGTTATGGCAATGCCAGTTTCGTTTTGGAAGAAGAATGGATCAATGATGTCGCCAGATCAAAATCCGCACCAAACAGTGACTTTCTCGGAATGCATTTGATGCTGGTGTATCCCGTGTGGATTCGTATCATCTCAAATCCGACAATTTAGCTTGTTCACATATCCATTCCTCCAAAAATGGGCCTCGTTGTTAAAGATGATTGTTTTGGCGAAATTTGGGTCAACTTCCAATTGCTCTAGACTGGCGTTGCCAATCAGCTAACACACATCGTTGTCCATGGTCGTTTACCTTAAGTTCTTGGGTCAGTTGGATTTTATACGATTGCAGACGTAAGTCCCGACGCAAAATTCATCAAGTTGAAGTCACAAAAAGGCCAAGTTCTTGTAAACGACGAGAAATTGACTACCTCGGATTCTCCCGTACATTCTCACGAACAGCAGCGATGTTGTCAGAAGACCTTGCGTTTCGATGACGTACGGGTATTTTCTGATTATTTATCAAACCAATTGACTTGAATTTGGCCACCAAACGTCGAATAGTCGATTCGGTGGGACGGTTGTGGCGAGGATACAAATTGCGTAATGCGCGGAGCGTCTCTCGAACAGATTTTGAAAATAAAGTTCAAAAGTAAAATGATGATTTGCACATGTTGTTGAATACTATAACCTTTCATCGTAATTTGGCATACACTGATGAACAATTCACAATAAATTTGAGAGATGTCACGGCCGCTATAACCTAATAAATTTTGAGCGTCCCTATTGAAAGACCCTATACATATAGAAATGGACACCATAAACGTAGTTAAATCTAAATCTACGTCTAACACTAACGTACATTTTAACAAATGTCCCAGATTCCTGAATATTTATACTACTTAAATACTTGAACGTACAATTTATGACTTAAATAAATTCTTATTGCAAATTTTCATAAAAAATATAAACTCAAATCATCAAAACCGTAGATAAAACCATTGCATAATATTTTTTTAAGTAGATTTAATCAAGAGGACGTAGTTAAATGTAAGGCTTCTAATACAAAAGTATTATATAAACTTATCATACTTTATGGTACTTTTACAATTTATATTTTTACAACGAAAAAATAAAGTTAAAAGCAGAACACACTTAAAAAGGAGAACTAAGTTTTCTTTAAAAGAATGTTATATGTAGCTCAAACCTATACACAGTAATAAGATGGTAATTGTGCATTTTTCTTATTGTTAAAACACCCTCTATAATGTCCCTTTAGGCAGTTCCACAGATATGTGGACATATGGTTGCCATTAAGCTTTCTATTCTAAATAACCTTTTTTCAATATTATAATAGCAAAGTTGTGTTTATCAAAATTTTTTAGAAGACTGGCGACGATATTCTGCTGTAAGAGTGCCCTAACACTTGCCTGAATGTGGGTGGTTGCAGTCAAGTGGTTGGGCCGATTGCATTAGATATTAGCGACACAGTTAATAATCTATATTTTGTGTTATCAGTGCATCTATAATAATTGTCATTAGTTTATATCATATTTTGTTGGAACAATAAAGAAGAATGTCTATATTCGACATCTGTATAAACGGTAAACCGAAAATCAATATTATTGGTGGAAGTACAGAGGCTTCAAAATCTCAACTAATCCCGGTATGGTTGACTAAACCACCTTCATGGGATATTGAGCCCTTGAAGAATATTACAATTTTTGTCAGATCTGTTGTTTCGTCTTTTTTGAGTAAATATTTTAAACTATGTAAATGTAAAAACTACTGAAATAAAGAGATTATTATCCCTCCACCCCATCTGCAAATGCCTTATATAATAAGGACTAAACAAAATAGGTCAAAACAGCTATTCTCCTGGCTATATGCCAACGAGAGCATTGAATTAAATGAAGAAATTTGCCGTATTTTGTCTAACAGAGTTAGCACTAAAATGCAGTGATTCAGATTGTTCGAAAACCACGAAGAAGATGCAAAGTGTCACCTATCTCAGGATATCGCTAACTGCAGACCGATTTCGACCTTATCTTGGGTCTCGTCAGTGCAGTGTAAGCGAGTATACCTTTGAGAGATGAGGCTCTCATCTAGTAGACGTTGCTACGATCCACCGCAGTAGACTTGTAGGAAGATGCAAAGTGACACTTTGTATCTTCCTTGTGGTTTTGGAACAATCTGAATCGCTGTACTTTAGTGCTAATTCTGTTAGACAAAATACGGCAAATTTCGTCATTTAATTCAGCGCTCTGCGTTGGCATCTAGCCAGGAGAATAACTATTTTGACCTAATTTGTTTAGTCCTTATTATATAAGGCATTTGCAGATAGGGTGGAGTATAATAATCTCCTTATTTCAATATTTTGAAAATTACCCTCTGCGAAGTAAAACTTTGCATTATATCCTCATTAACCTTATTTATATTTCTCTTTATATGTTTGTTAACATTATTTATTATTAAATTAAACGTTTTTCATTGCCTAGGTATTAAATTAGTGTTTTCTTCTTAGTGTTGACTAGTGTTAATTTTAATATAAGCATTTCTGAGAAGACTCGAACAAAAAGACTAATTACGATAAGGTAAACCCAGTCAATATTTGTTCTGATATGGAGCCAGAACAATCACCACAGGTGATGAGGGGCATGTGTAGGGTAAGAAACAATTTCCTGTCTTAGTTTCCAGTAAGACCATTTCACGATAGAACCCACGTATTAATGTATAACATAGATTTGTATAAGATTCTCTTTCCTATAATTTTGTTCAAGACTCTCTTTGATAAACGGTTACCTTTTTGGTAATGTTAATAAGATCAGAGGTCAATCCACAAATAACTTCGGTACACAGTGGTTCACAATTTGAAAGAGTACGTAATCGAAAACATTTTAATTACACGTTTTAAATATTTGCGCTTTAAGGTTTAAGAATATATTTGTAGAATAAAAATTAAAATTTGATCCTGAAAAAAGATGGTTGCTGAAATATAGATTTATAAAAAAAATTATATATAACAATAAAGTCAATACAAAATATATTAAAAGAAGATATTATTGGGGTAAATAACAGTACTGTAAACATTCATATTTACAAATGTATAAAAAATACTCGTTTTTCATGTAAATAAAGAAACCTAATCTTGTTACTATTATCACAAGACAATAATTAAGACACGAATATCAAATTATTTTTGTCAACATTTGGGCTACAATTAATCCAATTGAATCTAATTTTGGGGCGGGGCAGTGGTCGGGAGATATTTATATTGTACTCTTCTTTACATCGTTGATAATGAAACTAGACTTTATCGATCTGTTCTAAATTAAGCTAGAAACTCCGTTAAACTATAAGTATCTATACATTTTCTCGAATTATAGAATTCAAATATACCCACCTAAATGAAATTTCGAGAACATTTTTTTGGATGTAGTACCAAGTGTTTTAAAGTACCAAGCATAAAAAATAGAGTAAACAAACTGGACAGGTTTTCAACGCTGATATTTCCTTTGCATAATCGAATAATTACTTGCGTCAATTCATTTTCATTAAAGTTTGTTAAATTAGTATTTCGATTTTTCTCCTCCTATATGCGGCGCGCATATGACATTCACCCACTGAGGAATTTATTGGCACGTCTCTGATGCGGCCCTCTTCGGCTAGTATTGAAATGAACATCGATTATCTTAGACTTGGTTTTTATTTTGAATGAATACACCGACAGAATTTTGAATAAGTCACCTATCGGCTTTTATTTGCTATTTTCTTTTCTTTCGACGTTTTACTTCTCTAAGGATTTTAGCAGGAACCTTACTTACAAGTATAAGTACTTACACTAAGTACGTACAATTACAAGTAATTTGCACTTCATTTTTTTTTTTAGTAGGGACATAGCTTAGGGCGCTTGCGCTAACCGGACAAGAGGCCTTCCAGAAACAGCTTTCCACCTACCTCAGCACCGCGCTCGCATCTCCTCAAGGTAGAGGTCAATCTTCTGTATGATATTTTGAGTGTCCTTTCTTTGCCCTACGTCCGCCCTCCGTTTTCACGATCTTTCCGCTTCATAATTCTGACGAGCATACTCTCCCCACGCGATCATACATTCGCACTCTCAACCATACCACTCACCAATTCCCTCATATTTTCGGGCGAACCCGTCCCCCTTACACTCTTACCTCACATCCGATCACCTCGGGCACCTGAGCAACGTGTGCTCGGGGTAGTCCTTTTCGCCATAGTACACACATTCATCCCCATCCGCCTTCTCTATCCCACGCAGATACTGTCCCAAGCATCAATGCCCCGACAGTCCCTGCGTAAGATACAATGCTACTTCCCCATGAGCTCTCTCCACCCACTTTCTCACATCCGGAATCACGCTATGGGTCCATATTCCTTTGGGAGAACCATCCCACTGAACCTGCCACGCAGAAAACAGTCGTGTTCTGGCCTCCCGCCTACTTACACCCACCCGTAGTCCATTCTTTCCCTGGATAGAAGCGTCAGGGGAGGGATCCTAATTACTAAGAGGGATCGTAATTACTAGCGCCGTCTCTCTCGACATCGTCCTGGACGCACTCGCGACCCTCAGTGCCATGCGCCTCTGCATCTTGTATACTAGGGCCCTGGCACACTTCCTAGTCAGCGCCTTCGCCCACACCGGCATTGCGTTCATGACCACCGAATGAACAACGGGCGCGAGGGTCCTTCTCTTTGATGCGCGCAGGTCACGCGTATTCACTATGACACGCGCCAAAGCACCAGCCGTCCCCTCTGCCTTCGCCGCCGTCCTGCGCAGATATTCCTGGAACGTTAGATTTTCGTCCAGCCAGATTCCCAGGTATTTTATTTCCTTCGAGGGTCTGACGCACGTCCCCCCCCTCAACTCTAAGGGGGGGTTCCTCCTTCTGGTCACCACCACCGCCTCCGTCTTCTCCTTCGCCAGCTGAAGGTCCCTCACTTCCAGCCACTCCCAGGCGACCTGGATCGTGGCGATTGTGATGTTCTGTAGGTCAGCCACCGAAACAGCCGACACCACAAGTGCCAGGTCGTCAGCGTAAGCGACAATTCTTACTCCATTCAGTGTCGGTATTCTAAGGACCCCATCGAACATGACGTTGCACAGGGTAGGACCCAACACGGATCCCTGTGGCACGCCAGACGTCACCCTCCTTTTTCAGAGACGTCCCTCCGTCTCCCATATAATCTCCCTATCTGCGAAATAATTGGAGAGGGCCCTCAGCAGCCACCGGGCGGTTCCGATGTTTGTGGCTGCCTCCATTATGTGCCCCCACCCCGATGTGTAAAAGCATTCCTTACATCAAGGGTGACTGCTTATATCTAAACTGGTAGAACTTCTCTTTCTTAAAGTGACTTTCGCATCTGTAAACTCCTTACAGCCCTGTTCTGGAGTGCTACAGTACCTGCCAATTTCATTGAAACGTTTAACTGTTTGACTAATTGTTGATTGTCTAACTTCTAATTGTTGTTGTTAACAAGCGATTACATAATGTTACTTTATGTTTGTCAAATAATTGTAGTTGTTCATCACTATAGACAGAAGATATTCTGGGCTATTTACATAAAATATTTAAGGATTTAAGTTTGCTGTTACGTTAATTTTGTCCTGGAGTTTATTTTCCTGGCTATAATGAAATATTGATGGAGCTACCCTCAATGGGATAATCATAAAAAGTTTTTAATTGTTTGTTTATAATTATTAAACACAAAATAAAACCATTTCAAACTTCATTTTATTAGCGAAGTAAGTATGCACTAATGACATTATATATTTCTGGAAAATATTACTTTACTAATAAGCAACAATTAATTTGGTGCGTGGAAAGGAATGACCCATTTCGCTATTAAGGATGTATATAGATGTAGAACATTATAGGTATGTAGAACATTACATCATTGATTTCTTTAAAACTGGTATCTGTTCCATTGAGCCCCAAAGAATATGGATACGATAGTCGGAATAGCTCTCTATGACTAAAAACGAATGCAATGTGACTTCCGTTTCTTTTTTTTTTTTTTTTCAGCAAATACACGAGGACAAGTCATTCCAATTATCAAGGAATAATCATATTATCCAATTTAATCAGTGGTATTTAATAATTCTTTAAAGGTGTGCCATTAAATTGAATTACAACGATTAAATACGTAGTAGCAATGCTGATTATTCCCAATATCGAACTTCTTTCGACAACGAAAAAATTTGCAGCTATGAACTTGGGGCAATAGCTCTTGGAAAAGTCTGCTAAATTTAACAGCTCCTGTTTGCAGGAAGGGAAATCTTCAAAGCTTTCTTCGTATTTGTAACACATGCGGATTAATTTTTTTCCCTCTGCTGAGGCGCAATCGCAACATAAAATGATGTAGATGGCTCCTCCCTGAAACATAATACGTTCTAAAATTTAATCTGCGCAAAACAAGTGAACTATAATGTATATGCCATAATGATTTTTAAGATAATATTATAAAAGTATAAATTCTATAAAAAAAAAATATGTAAAATACTGACTGCCTACGAGATACATTCTTGTGGACAACATGGATACCAAATGACAACCAAATTTAAATAATTAATTTGTTTATCTATCTATTTAAGTCTAATTCCATCAAAATAGTTATTTTAGCATTTTGAAGTGAAACACTAGGTTGGTTGGGGGATAAGTAATTTCGGTTTTTTTCATGTTTTTCAAAGGGAATTTATTATTATAAATTTCTCACACCAATCACTGATATATGTGCCGTTTTGATCGATAACCTATTGCCACTTTTCTGATAAAACCATAATTCCGTCACTTTAGGACTTCTGAGATTTCTGGGCGAAGAACTGAACCAAGTGATTTTCATAAGCCTCTTTTGAAGCCAGCTTGACACCATTAAAACAGTTCTGCAGAGCCCGAAACAAATGGTAATCGGACGGGGTAAGGTCCGGGCTATACGATGGATGCATCAAAACTTCCCAGCCAAGGTCACTTAATTTTTGCCAAGTCAATAAAAATATGTGTGGTCTAGCGTTGTCGTGATGGAAGATAACGCCTTTCCTATTGATAAATTCTGGCCGTTTTTTTAATTGTCTGCTTCTAATGCTTTTAATCGCATTAATTGTTGAGAGTAGAGAGTCGAATTAATAGTTTGGTCAGGTTCGAGCAGCTCATGATGAACAATCCTTTTCCAATCCCACCAAACAGTCAGCATCATCTTCCTTGGCGTCAATACGGGTTTTGCAACCGTTTGTGAAGCTTGTCCGGGCTTCGACCACGATCTTTTTTGCACATTATTGTCGTACGTGATCCACTTTTCATCGCCCGTAATCATTCATTTAGTGAATGGCTCGATTTCGTTTCGTTTTAGCAGCGATTCACAAATGGAAACTCGGTCCATTCCTCTTTCAAAATCCAGCCTTATGTAAATGGTTCAAAATTGTTTTATGATCGATGCTTAGGTCCGCAGCGATGTCGTGAGATGAAATAAGTCAGTCTACCTCGATTTTTTCCAAAATTTCATCGACTGTTTCAACGATTGGCCGGCCAGGGCGAGGTTCATCTTTAACATCGATATTTCCGGAACGAAAACGAGCAAACCAATTCTGACACTGGCGTTCACTTAAACACTCATCACCATAAACATCACACAATTTTCGATGAGCCTGCGCTGCACTTTTCCCTTTTCGGAAGTAAAAATCAAAATATGCCGAAAAAAGACCTTCTGGAATCTCCATTTCCAACGCGCAATAACTTTTGACTGCATAGACAAATTACGCTACCCTTATATCTAGACTATTATGTGGACTTTTACCTTTCATATGCGCTATAGTATGGCTGCATTCAATAAGTCTTCCTAGAGATATGCGACTTTAAAGTCATCTATTGGGAAAAACGGAAATTACTTTTTCTCCAACCTGTTATATTGGCAGATTTAGAATTCTCAAGTAATTCAGTTTCCCATTGATCTTTTTCTATTATTCTTGTTTCCCATATCGCTCTTGTTTATCGTTCATCTTCCATTTTTATAAGATGTCTAAATCATCTCAATTGTTGTTGTTCTATACTTTTTTTTTATGTTGATTCAACGTGTTCTCTTACTAAATATTTAATTTCTCGCCCAGTCTTTCTACTTTGCGCATACCATTAGATCAGCGAAGGCTCATTCAGTTAAATATAATGATTCCAGGTTGTTATAGCCCATTAACAGTTTCCTAGTATTTATTTTAACTTCTTTCATCGCATCGTCTAGTATTATATTGAAAATGGCAGTACCCGCTTTCAATGTTCCTTAGTATTATTAATATTCCTTAATATTCCCAAACCACTTTTAATCACAAATACTTTGGATTTTAAGTTTTTGATATACTTCTGGTATGTTTGTATATACGAGTACTAGCAGTATTCTTTCTTAATTTGTTGTTAACTCCCTTTTTTACTTAGACTACTCCATATTGTTTTCCTTTATATACTATTGAACGCATTTTCTGAGTCAATGAATGCTATGTATATATTGTTATTGCCGTTTTTCTCTATCATTTGATTGATGGTGAATATGATCTTGTACTCCTCTTCCTTTTCTAAAGCCGCTTTGTGATTCTTGTAGCTGCCTATCCATTATAGTTTTCAACCTATTGTCTAATAATCTTTCATATACTTTAGAAAAAATACTCGGTTAGGTTATGCCTTTATAATTCTTGCAATCTCGATTATTGCTTTTTTATGAATTGATATAATTATTCCTGGTTCCGAAGCTCTAGGTAAATAAACTTATAGGTTTTGTTGAATAATGTTGTTAGTAGTTGTTATTTCATCATAACCTGCTGCTTATTTTTAGTAATTTTACTCCTTCTACCTCTTCGTCTATGTTAATTTATGTTAATGTGTTTGTTTAACACTATCTGGTTTTTATGTTATTTAACATGTTCTCAAAATATTGTTTCCATTACCACTGTATATATTTCTTCCTCTTCCGTCCATATTCCGCCGCCTTCGGATAATAGATATATGCTTTTCTGTTGATTTTCTTTCCTATATGTTTGTTTTCCTAAATATTTTGAGTTTCTGGTTATCTTGGCTATCTTTTTACATTTTTCCTCAGAATTCTTCCCAAGATTTTAGTTTTGTGTTATCTGTGTTTTATAAATAATCATTATAATTTTCGTTGGTTGTATTGTTTAAGTATTTTTACCATTTATTCTCCTTTACTTTTATTTCTATTTTTATTTCCTTCACCAGTTTTTTTCTTTTTCTTTTTGTCAATTATTTAATTTTTAATTATTCTCATTTCCTGGTGTATCAGTATTGTATTTTTTCTCTTAATTATCAGTATATTATTATCTTTCTTATCTTATTTCATTTTGATTTAATTCCGACTTTAGATATCTGTAAATAATTATTTGTATGCAATTCTGCTACTCTCTTGCTACCTCTTTTTACTCTCGTATCTATAATCATCTTTCTATTATTTCTAAGTTTCATTGATTATAATATAATCAATAATAAATACATCTCTCTAGTATATCTGTGTATGTCATGTGTGAATGTGTTTGTTACAATGAAATTATTAATTAGACACAAATCAATCAATCTCTTTCCATTGTAGTTTTATACATCCACTCCATAATTTTCAAGCGTATTATCTTCTGTTTCTTCATATTTCTTTTCAACCCGACCATTTATATTATGGTTATTTTACCTATTGTCTTTTATTACTTCTAAAAGTTACCCCCAGTACAGCCCATTCCCTTGTATGCTCTCATCTTCTTCTGGTCCGTATACTACTTCCTTATAATATTATTTTATTTAGTTCGTCTAGCTCTAGTTTTATTTTTAGAATCCTTTCTGTGACACCTGTCCAAGTTCTTATATATTCCTGATTCTGCCTTATCAGCATCCTACTCCTCCTGCTCTTTGTTTTTTATCTACCTTACTATATTTTAACATATTTCCTCTGCTAAGTGTTTTCTTTGCTTGCCCTTTTATTTTAGTTTCTGTTATTACCAGTATGTATCTGCCTTATTAAACTCTTTCCCTGTAATGATTCCAATGTTTCATGTTCTAATTTTTCAGATTTTTCATTTTGAATTAATTTTTTCGTTTTTTATTTTAAAATTATATCCATAGTCGTTGCGGCGATCGTCGTAATTATACTGAGTCTTATATGTAATCACTGATTTTCGGTTATTCAATTAATTCATATTTATATTGAATAGTAATATCTTGAGCACCATTGCTTAGCTTAGAGCACGAGATTTTGCTTAGTGATATTTTTCCTAACCCCCAAATTTACACCAACACACACAGATACACCCACCCGACTTATGTGGTAATCGAACCCACGCTCGGATTACTCTGGAGCTGACAATCTAGGCAAGACCTTCTGTAAGGTAATTACGGGATACTTTACCTTCAGAAGAGATGGCCACCCCTATAAGCATCCATATCAATTTGGATTCGAGTAGTCATCTGAGAAAAACCCTGACCAATTCTTGCCACCATCCGGGATATTAGCGAGAAAGGCCAGAGCGTCGTCTATTAGACTTGATCGACCACTGTATACAACGATCGACTTCACTCGCACTGCATATAATATTATTAGTGTCGATTTTACTAGATTATACGATTTTGTATACGATTTTATTATATTAAGATTGTCATTAGATATCTTAATATAATGTTTATTGTAAGTTAAATATACCAAAACTAAAAAGGTTTCATATTCTGTTACTTTTTATTCATTTAATCATTGATATTATCTCACATGGAAATAATGTAATTGCATATTCTATTTGATCAAAGAAGCTTATTTACATTTTACTTATATGCTGCTGCTATTGGGATAGCTTTACACTCTTATAATATGTTTTATTTTACATATTTTTCTGTTCTACATATCAAAATATATATTTGTGTAGGAGGTATGACGTTATCTATATATTTATAAATGTGAAAGAGCACATTTTTGTTCATATGCTACGGTAATAATTAGATTAATGTGGGTTACGTTAGATAGCAGCCTTATGTATTAATTGTCTTTTAAAGTGTGCAATTAAAAATAAAATTTGACGAGTCCAAGAGTTATTTCCACAAATTATTTCTTGAATTTTTAACGTACATTAAACCCTGTATATTGTTGTCCACGGGTTAAATTTAAAGTGAATGTTCTGCACTACGTTTACTGAAACTAAAACCATCACAACATGCACAAAAAAATTAAAGGTAAGCTTACCATGCTTAGAGAACAGACCCACAAACAGGATATAAATACACCCCAAGAGAACATAGGATCTACGAAACTCTTGAGTATCAGGTTAACGCAATTTAATAATTCGATTATGGCGTGCAAGACCGTTAGAACTAATATCCATCCAAAAATATCATTAAAGACTTCTACTGCATCTCCTAAATACCGATAGTATTTCCTGATAATGTTAACATCTCTGAAGAAAATTTTCGCATTACTTTTACCGTTTTCTACTTTCTTGCTGAGCATCAAATTAAGATCTCTATATCGACACCGGAAAGCCAGGGCTAAGTTGCTCAACAGCATCGTTGAAAAGAAACAGTAATACATGGGTATTACCATGGTGCCAAAACTGAAGAAATATTGCATTCCTAAAATGTAGGACCAAATGTAAGCCTTATACGAGTAGCATCCAATGAAATAAACATGACCTAAGAGTAATTGGAGGTAAAAATTGCTGAATATTTTATACTGTTCTCTGTAGTTATTCTCCAATTTTGCGTCAATGTTCGTGAATAGTTCCAAGAGTATTTTCCATTGTTCTTTTTTGAAAGTCGTCGCTCTAATTATAGAAACCTTTGTTAAAACGATGGATATAACATCACTGAATGTTGCCAGGAATTTATGCACCATCTGTTCGTCCATAATATCTCTGGATTTGATAGTAGTGAAGAAAACATATGACAAAACTGTGACTAAAAGCAATGCATACACCACGTTTATAACAGGTGATATGAAGGTATGGTTCTCAAAGTCATACCAAGGCGTGATACAGACGAAATTTCCCATGTTGTATGCCAATTTTATAAATTGTATATTCTTCCTAGTTAATTTATAACTTCTTAACACACTGTGGTTAGTATTTGGGAGATTTGAAGCTAGTTTCCTTAAAATTGATTTCTCTAATACTAGATTCATTTTTTTAATTTTAATTCAACACTTCTACATTTAAGATCCCGAGAATATCATTCACAATATAGCCGACACGAACAACGTAATGCAATTCTTACACCTGTTCACTCTCGTGGAACTGGCGCGCCGTGTGACGACGACTCGAGGATGAAAATGATCGCAAGGGGATGCGTGTATGCTAATTACGTTTAAAACTTCCTCAACTGGAAGTTGAGCAGACTGTATGATGTGTTACTTTAATAAACATTCAGCCATTGATTATTTTAATGGACTCATAATTATGTGTGTCGGTTCCATACTTTTACAAGTCATGTATTTAATATAGCATACGAGGGGGTACCCAAAAAAACGAGAATTATTTTCTGTAGACAAGTGGGCAACACCTGGCCAGTTGGCCAGCCTTGTATTGTTCATGTGAAGCTATCGCAACTGACAGGGTGATTTTTTTCTTAAGCCTACCCCAACGCTTCCGGCGATTTTGCGATGACAAACTTTAAGAAGTAATGAGTCAACATCAAATTTTGTTTCCTGTTAAAGAAAACAGAGGCAGATATAGTTTCAAGACTTCGGGAAATTTATGGGAAAAATCTCTACGCGAGGTAAGAATTTACGAGTGATTTTTAATAGTTCATAAGTAGTCAAATGTCACTTGAAGTGAAGTGAACCCCGTTCGGGTCGCCCCTCAACATGGAGAACAGATGAAAATGTTTTAAAAAGAGCGCGATGCCATCATGTTTTATCGTCGCAAAACAATCGATGAATTGGAGAAAATAACTGGAATTTCCTGGAGTTTATGCCAAAGAATCCTAACTGAAAATTTACGAGATGCGTCGCGGCAAAGTTTGTTCCACGGCTGCTTTCCGATGACCAGAGAGAGAACCCTCTGAGAGTGTGTCAGGAATTGAAAGAACATGCACAGACTAACCCTGATTTGTTATCAAAAGTCATTAGACGAGATGAATCTTGGTATTACGGCTATGGCCCCGAAACTAAACGGCAATCCAGCCAGTGGAAGGCACCTTCATCGCTGAGACCAAAAAAGAGCATGGCAAGAGAAAATTCCATGATGGTTTGTTTTTTCAACATCAAAGGAATTGTTTACATTTAATTTGATTCTTAGGGCACCTCAGTGAACCTAGAATACTATCTGGAAGTGCTAAAACGATTGCGTGAGGCAGTAGGGAAAAATGACCTCAACTGCAGAGATCGGGGGACTGGTTTCTTCATGTCATGTTTTCATCATGACAACATGTCTGCCCAGACAGTGTTGAAAATCAACTAGTTCTTGACATAAGACAGCATGACACCGGTTTCGCATCCTCCTTACTCGCTCGACATAGCGCCTCGCATTGTTTTCTTATTCCCAAGAAAACCTAAAAGGAAATTATTTTCAGGATATAGAAGAGGTTAAGGAAAAATCGCTGGAGGCACTTAGTTCAGAAGAATATAAAAAATGTTTCTAACAGTAAAAAAGTCACTAGGACAAGTGCATATCATCTAATGGATAGTATTTTGAGAAGATTGATGTCTTTAATATGTTATTTTAAGTTGAAAAAATGTAAATAAATAATTCTGGTGGTTTTTGTTTTGGTATCCTTTGCATCAAATATCATCTCATTACGTACGGAGTGATGTGATAACCGTGTTGTCTGATGGATGGTCATTTCATAAGCTGAAAAGTTATACAATTTACTTAAACTTATTTTTTACTTAAATACTTTTTTTTTATTTACGCCGTATTGTGCATGAAAACGATAGAGCTAGTATCACAATCATAATTATAGGAATCTTAAGTAAAAATTCAATAATTTTTCATATGCTGTTTATCAAGAACGAAATTTGTGAAATGGTTTATTCCTTTTTTAAATACACGTAACAATGATGTAATGTTCGTTTTCGAAATATGAGCCCTTTAGTTTATCTGTGGAACATACAAAGGACAGATTTAGATACGGAAGAGGAGCTAGCCTAAACAGAAACCGAGGCTCGTCTGCCCCTCCAGCGCAAACTTTCAATTCCTAGTGCCAAGGATGAGTCGGTAGATGAGGAAAAGGTTTTAGATTAAGATAATGGTGGTATCGTACGAATTGTACTCGTACAATAGCTGATGCATAATAGTACTGTTATGAATACTGTTGCTTTATAAAAATATAAACAAAATGAAAAACAGTTCCTTCGTTTACGTTAGTTTGTTAGTACGTAGTTACATAATGTTTTTATTACAATATAACAGTTCTTTCGCCAACACAATAGCTTTATCCATTGACGAATGATGGTATAGATTACAATAGAAATAGAAAAAAATTATTCAGGGAATTAAAACTACATATTAAGAGAAATTAAAGTAACATAATAATCTTATCTCAAACTATTTTAAAATAGACAACTATGAATGGTGCCAATGCAAAAAAAAAATAAGAAAATGATAAGATCACCCCATATAGCACCAGAACATTCTGTGAAACTAAAACATTCTAAGTACCTCCAACTGATCACGATCGCGTAATTCTACGTGTACAAATTATATGTGATTGGTAACTTGGTTTGTAAAATAGAAATTTCCAGGTGACATGTCTCCATCAACTTGTTTAAAAAACAAGGATAATAATATATAAATCATGTCACACGACCAATATCGTTTGTGCTGTTATCTTGATCATTAACAATATGCTTCTTATTATACAAGGTGGGGCAGAGCAACCTGATTATTTGAATTTGGCGCCCTGAAGCGATGGTTGCTCCTATAAGGGTCGGGTTAGGCACATTCAAGAGGGCGGGGCGTAAAGTTGTAGCTCCGCTTGGATTAGTTAGCATTATGGAGTGGACGAAGGTGAAGCGCGTGTATGATATCGAGGTATACTTTTCTAACGGTTGCTCAATCATCGCCACGCAACGTGCATTTCGTAACCATTTCAATATTGCACCACGTGGTCGTGTTCCTGGCCAATTGTTTCATGCGTAAAAAATTTCAGAGAAACTGATGATCTGAAGAAAACAAACCTGGGCTTCCACGAACAGCAAGGTCAAGGCTTTCTGTTTTGCGATTCCCTCAGCGCTCTGTCCGCAAACATGCAGGTGCTGTTGACTTGTCTGCTCATTCTGTCAGGCGATGCCTTCAGGAAGAACTAGAATTATTTTAAATTATTGACTATTATTTATGGGGCTATCTAGAATCACTTCTTTACAACGATCGTCCTAGGACCCTGGCTCACCTGAAAAACAACATTCGTCAAGCTGTCGCCAACATACCCGTCGATATGCTGAAAAGAGTTGAACGAAACTTCCGAGTTTGATTGCAAAAATTGAAACGCAGTGTATTGAGAATAATGGACGCCACCTGCCTGATATCATCTTTAAAACTGTGTATATAAAATTACACACAAAAAGCTCCGGGTTTCTCCACCTTTCTTTGGCTTTTTTGTTGTGGTTTAGGCAAGTAATGCTACTGTAGTCCTGGAAAGTTTAAGCCGCCTAAATCTGCCTACTTACCTGGTCACAGCACCGTTTTCTTAAAATAGTTACAGCTGTTATTGGCCTACCATATATGGGTAAATAGCGATTTCTCTTCAAACATGATCATTGTTTATTACAACATGCAGTGCCTTGCTAATTATAACTTTTTTTTTCAAAAATCCAGCTGACAGCAGAGGAAACCAAGATCGATGAGAACTTGATTCACCGACTAGCAATAATTCTCGAGGTAATTAACTGCGGTTTTCATATTGACCCAGTGAAGTTTGGATTATATACTCAGGAAACCTCAAAATTAACTATTGCACTTTACCCATGGTTTATATACCATCAACACCGCACACAATGTTGAGCTAAAGACAAAATACCTCCCACTGAGTGCAGACGTATTGCAATTACTCGTATTAAAATATGGTAGATTTTTTTTAAGCAAAGTAGATGTCTATGTTGTTTTTAGAGGTAGAAATATTTTTAACTACTGAAATAATACATAATGTGAGTCTTATCTGTCAAAGGTATACTCGCTTACACTACACTGACGAGACTCAAGATAAGGTCGAAACTGGTCTGCAGTTAGTGGTATCCCGAGATAGGTGACACTTTGCATCTTCCTTGTGATTTTGGAACAATCTGAATCACTGTATTTTAGTGCTAACTCTGTTAGACAAAATACGGCAAATTGTGTTTAATTCAGCGCTCGGCGTTTGGCATATAACCAGGAGAATAGCTGTTTTGACCTAATTTGTTTAGTCCTTATTATATAGGGCATTTGCAGATGGGTAGAGTATAATAATCTCCTTATTTCAGTAATTGGAAAATTACCCTCTGCAAAGTAAAACTTTGCATTGCACAAATATTTTTATTTTTTCAATAATCCTTGAAAATAATATTATCAATACTTTTAAAATAATAAATCTTATTTAACAGTGAATCTTATTTACTTGTGTTTATTTATTATTTTATTTTCGTTGTATTTGTGAAATTACATAACATTCACGTTTCATTTAATATATTGCTTACATTGTTCCATAAACAATAGCGAATTTATGAAGAATTTATTTTTCAAAATTGTTTTTATTAGTAGATAATATATAGGAATGCAATGTTAATCAAACTACGAAAGACATCTCTCTTGAAAAACATAACACTTAGAACAGCCGGTTATTACATTAAAGGTTCAGTCATGCAAAATAGCAGTGATGGCGAATTCCGACATGACCAATGGTCGTATTCCAATCAACTTGATAGTTATCTCATTCGATTCCTCTTTAAAAATTACATAAGAAGCGCCTCTAACAATAACCTTCGGTTAACAATTCGTTCTTAAACAGATTGTTTTCCAGAAATGCAGCATTTGGCCCCCCCTGTGCGTCACGAATACTCCCACCAGTAGATCGCCAGCCCATCCCTAAGCTAGGGACCCGCGACAAACGAGACAGCTCTAAGGGTTGACAGCTGGCGAAAAAGAAACTTAGAAGACAAGAAGATCGCCTGAAGAAGCCCCAGCCAGCAGGGTCCAACGAGCTAGAACTAAGAGAGGTCAGTCTGGACGCTGTTTGCCTCGCTCTCGCGGTGCGAGGGGCATATTTCGTGTACATATCTTTTATGGCTCTTCTACACGTTGGCCAACATGCTAGCAAAGAAATTAGAATATCTATCCACACGTTGGAAGGGCGTTCAGTTTGTTTCGACGCAGGCCGATATGAACAACATGGACGTTATGAGAGTAGCAGCTGCTGCAGTTTATTTATTAAATACTACCTTTATTTTTAATATTTAATAGTATTAGTAGTAATTAAATAATATTTTATTTATTAAATAATTAAAATATCTACCGACTATCCCTGCGGCAGCTGTTCACATACAAGGTCAGTGCAGCCAACGTGTGAACGTGACTACCAACGTCCGCCAGCGCCAAAACCCTTGGATATGTCTTGAAAAACCGACACCACGAATCGATCGCCAACGGTTGGACCAGTTCTGCCAATGCCGCCAATACGACCAATAGTTCCCTCTACACAACAGATTGACCAACGTGTAAAGGAGCCTTTACGTATAGTCTCTTGAGGAGACTAAAAAGGGGAAAAGAATAGAACTACCCTGTACGAGGTGGTCAAGGTCTACAGCGATGAGTCGGGTTCGTACCGTTCGGCTAAAACCCAGTCATGTCAGGTCATCATCGAGCGCCAGGAAGGGATGCGCACTTGTCTAATATCAATATTGGTTCTGCGTTATGCAGCATATAGGCCTCTGACCACTACACCGTACCATACTAGGACTGTAACCGTATCGATACATGCAAATATAATTTGCATCAGACACCGTCCACTAGACCGTTCCATCACAAGCCAACACCGTAGTGTGCCGTGACCGGACCACTGATGAAAATTATATTTGTTTGCATGTGTCGATACGGTTACGGTCCTAGTACGGTACGGTGCAGTGGGCAGAGACCTTAACTATTAAACTTCCTTATCAGAAATTCCTAGAAATATTTTTTTCAGTCATTGAAATGATTGTAACAGCACAGCAAACAGTTGCATTTGATGCAGCCATATATAGTATATAATAGTAGTTACAGTAATTTGCTAACTGAAAGACTCCCCTATCTGCAAAGAAAGCATGAAGGCTAGAATGAAAAAGTTAACTGCTGACTGTAATAAACTCTTCCTTTAAAACCACTTACTGACTACTGTTAAGAACATCTTGTGGAAATAAATATTGGCTTAACGGTTAGACACGGGAAAAAAACGGGATTTTTAATGTAATGGTAACATCTTTCTTTAGTAGATATCTTAGCAAAATAATGTTTGCTTGGAGTTTATTTAATGCAGATATTTTTTTTTGAAGTTGAATTTTTGTTCATGGTTAATAGTAATTTCTCTCAGTGTAGGTGTATGTCGCTTTAATATATCAACATCTATATTTTTCTAATCATTTTGTTAGGTACCTACAGCTATTTGGTTATAAGTAAACATTAATAACTATTTATTTTTGTTTTTGCTGCACAAGTATATAAAACAATGTTATACTGACAATTCACCTTTTACCAAATTTATATATATATATTTTGTTTATATTAGGGTATATTTCCAGATAAATAACGACAATTTATGTCTGTGTATTTGAATAAATATAAAACAATTCTTCTATACTTACCGTAATATTTCATCTGTAGTTAATTTTCTTACGTTAATTTTCATCTATGTAACAACTATTAAAACTCTATTTAACTAAGTTCAATTATATTAATTTATACTGCAAAAACACTTTGTTCATTTAAATAAAACTGATGACTCAGTGGTAACTATCACATGATTAAAATCATTTACACAAGCAAGACATAGTCTACAATTTGATACTTAAATTCAAAAATAAATATACATAAAAATCATTCCATATTAAATGGATAATCTGTGTTGGTTTCTACCGTTGTTTGAGCAGGCGGCACAAAATTCCTTTTCCTCCGCTTGCTCACAATATTAGCAAAATTTATGGAAGAGTTAGAATATTCAAATAGGCGATTGTAGTTTTTATTCAGCTTTTGTATGAAGTCTTCTTTTAGTACCTGAAGACACCTAAAAAAAATCAAGTTATACCAGTTATATTACAATATTGTTTATTTGATATGGCATCATAATTCATTAACAACAATTATTTGCAATTCAATTGCTATTGACGACTAATTGTTTATGCAAATTAGAATTTGGACACCATAGAATATTTACAAAATATTTTTTTCATAATCGGACGATACAAAACCATTCTTATAATTTAATTAGGTGTATAAATGTACCTATTTTAACAATGATCGAAGGTTCTCATAAATTTCATGATGACTGATATCTTGATAATGGCGGCACAACCCCATGTTTTGGGGATTAACAATTAGGTTAAGAGGCATGAGAAAAAGAAAAAATTCTTAAATCTTGCAACCCTGACAAAATGATAATTTTCTATATAATAAAAAAATAATTATTGTATGTAAACTTTTGGTAATAAAAAAACAAACATTTTACACAAGGTGTTGGAGATCACCTGGTCAGAAACCTTTTCCCAATCTTTTTTGTTTGCAAGCTTTATTTTAATTTTACTACAACAGTTATATGGTATAATAAAAATGTTCCTTTATATAAATCCATCTTTTAGAGTAAATTTCATTAAAGGCATTGAATCTGTGTTTAGGTGACATTTTATACTTGGCAGCAAGATAACTTACCTTGATAAAAAAATACAGGATTAAAAAATATAGAATCCTACATTTACTTCTTTTTACTTAAGGCTGAATAGAAATGTTAATTTGAATACCGGTATCTTATACTTTGTCTATAAACATCATTGCCTTAATTTTTATTATCCACAAATTCTTCAAAAATTTACTTAGGTTTAAATTAGGTTTATCTGTTGCTCTTGTTATATTTAATTGTGATTTCCTATTACTCCTATATAGTACTGTACCAAAATAATTAAGTGATTCTATTTTCAAAATTGGTAGGTTTTACAATTATAATACTATATGTGGTAAATAATGTTCTTTTAAGCACCTTGCACCGAATGACACTAATTATGTAGCCTAATATAGCGCGCATATTATAGTCCAGTGAGGACGGTAAACATTATTGACTAAATTGTCACACGATTTATACACCTTTGTCCTCATTAATGGAAGACAGGAATATATGGAGATTTCTATTTTTTTTTTATTATAGTCAAAAAAGTCTATACAGTCTATAAAATGTCACAAAATTTGTTCACAGAGAACTATGTGATCAATGAGAGATATTTAAAATGCTGAATAGTTCTGGTGGTCTGATATTATGTATGAATCACATCAAATTATTTTGGCCCCAAACTATACAATACTATCTGTGTATAATTATTACTTACAGTCTGTAGGTCGGAGATGACCTATATCTACCAATGTCATAACTAGGAGCATGTGGCTTATGAACAATGAACACATCAGGTAAGACTATGAATTCGTAATTTTGGGCTTCCAGCTCCATTATATAAGAGACCTTGTTCCACCCAAACCCTACGAATCTCTCGTCGAACTCCACCACGTCACTTCGAACTACCACATATGGCTCATAATCTGGTTGCCACTTTACCTGTTAAACATTTTTTTTTACACATTTACATTACATTATATAGTCCCTTCAAATTAGGAAAATTGAGGGAAATTTTTCCTACAGCTGAGCGACCTATACAGAAAGTTGTGTTGTGTGTTGCACTTTTTGTAAAAAAAAGTAAAGGGTGGTCCAACCATAATGCACGATGTTAATTGTGAGTCACACCTTAATGTCAAGTTTTTTGCCCAACTTAATTTGACATTTCTTTGTTTCAGTGTTTGACAAATTCAACCATGGAGAGGTACACAATTGAGCAGCGCGTTAAGATTGTTGAAGCCTTTTACGAAAATGGGCGTTCAAATCAAAATGCATTTCGTGCACTTCGTGACTTTTTTGGTCAGCATAATCGACCAAATGTGTCCACAATCGGGAGAATTGTGCGCAAATTTCTGCAAACCGGGTCTGTAGGAAATGTGAGAACACCTGTGAATGCTCGCCCAGTTCGTTCTGCGGAAAACATTGCTGTTGTTCGCGATAGTGTAGCAGAAGAGCCGTCAACCTCGACTCGTCGTCGTGCCCAACAATTGAACATCTCACGAACATCACTGATGCGAATTTTGAATAAAGATTAAGAGGTTCCTACAGGATGGTGCCACTTGCCACACAGCCAACGATACAATGGCACCAAAATGTGTTGTAAATTTTTATATCTACAACTTTGATCTCTTGATACTTTTCTCTACAATGCAGTTTTGGCTTAAAATCGAAAAACAGCTCAAAAATACTTCAGCGCGCTCTAGCGGCGCAACTAAGCAGAATTTCGAAAAAGTGAAAAGAATAAAAATGTAGAGAATCGTAAAATCTACATCAAATCAGGTCATGTTTTCCCAAAAATGCAGTTTTTCAGAAAAATGCAAAAAACCGAAAAAACGGCCAAAAGCGCATATATATATATATATATATATATATATATATATATATATATATATATATATATATATATATATATATATATGTCTATATCTAAAAAACAACCCTTTTTTACCATGCGTTAGGTGAAAAATATGTTGACACAACCCCAACACAATTTTCTGTATAGGTAGCTTAGCTGTAGGAAAAATTTCCCAAAATCAGTGATTTTTTGTCTAATTTGAAGGGGCTAATACTCTAACATATATATTAAATGTAATTTATCTGTTGTAACAAACAAATTATGGGACTTGTGTGTACCTTGTACGGTTTTTCTGCAGTCTTCCATTTCTCATAGTCTGTTGGAGCGTGTCCAGGTAACCAAATATTAGAGAGGAATGGAATGACAGATTTATTTTGAAAACCTCTCAATAGCTGCTTTTTATTTCTTGGAATGAGACCGCTATATCTTTGAACTTCAAAAGCCGGAACTATTAATGCCTATAATTGTCGACAATAGAATACTGGAACTTATTGACTGTTCTATTACCTTCTTTTTTAAAGACCCCATGGATTCAATATAACTTCTTAACATTTCATACAAGTTTTTGCTTGGCAGAAAGTCTATGTCTGCCAAGAAGACGTATGGAGTTTGAACGTTACGCAAGCCCACATTTCTCAGAGCATTTATTGGATAATAATCCTAAAAATTTTTAGTTATTTCAAAAAGTGATAGGCATATGTAATAAATAGGCAATTTGCATGAAACTTCTATATGCCTGAAAATATATTTTTTCTGCCATATAATAAGTACTTAAGAAGAATATTATAGTCATTTCTCATGAAAATCTGCAGTTTTTGCATAATTAATAGAATTAATTCACTCATTTATATAAACAAAGTCACTTGTTCGAAAACGCTGGTCTGATTGGTCCACATCACTGTACGGGGAAGTATCCCAATCGTCACTATTTTGATTTGGTTTAGTGCTAACAGTTTGTAAAATCTGTAATAAGTGCATTTTATAAAGTGACTAATGGTATGGAGTCAATAAAACACAAGTTTTATACGTATTGCATCGTGCCAATGTGTACAAATACTACGGTATCAACGCTCGAAAAATTGTTCTTCTCGGTTCCCAAAGAGGAAAGAATGCAGAAGAAATGGTGCGTAGCAATGAAAATGGACGAAAAGAAAAATATAAAGCAATCAAGTTCGACGCCGCTATATTGTTGCGAGGATCATTTTATTGTGAGTACCTAATAACATTTATTTGTTTTAGATGTATTTGTACATAACCCCATTTTCACGTTGTATGCTTTTTTCATATTGCCGCATGGAATATTTAGAAAATGTTTGTTTTGGAGGTCATTAGATATAGATACTTAAATAAGATTTACATTTGAATCTTTTTTACAGTTGGAGGAAGACATGGAAAATTACTGGCAATACAGACTGGCTGGAAATGTACAGAGGTTAAGTTTGAAAAAGGGCATTCTACCTCATATTTTCAGCTGCCAGAGAGAATCAGTACCTGAGCGACAAACTGGTGGCCATAGTCTACACACAATTGTTCAATATTAATAATAATAAATAGATTCGCACACCGAAAAAGGAATATTTAACTAAATTACACTAAACGCCCATCTCTCTCAACAAAATAATATACAGTGACGTCACGCGACAGCCATTTGTATTTTTTGTGTTTACGCGCGCCGATAATAATTTCAAATTTCATTTATTTATTTTATGTCTATTATTGCACAAAAAGTGGTAAATTTAACGCTGTATGGATTTAATGACCTATAGAATGTTTTGACAACATAATTAAAAATCATGCAAATTGCCTCTTATGCAGGAACAAGTGAAAAAGAAATAAAAAATTACAAATATATCTATACTATACCCCTTCTTTAAAAACAGCATGATATGCAACATTTTGCCTTTCTTGTAGCACTTCTGAGTCCGTTATATACGATATACTTTTAGTCAATTCTGGGTCTGACACATATAGCGTTAAACTCATCGGTCCTAAAAAATGACGCATAAAAAAATGTATAAAATGTTCTTCCGGGATATACCGGGCCAAAATTTCACAAGTTCCTCAATAGTTTGCAACCTGTCGTATGACAGTTGAGCAACAAAAGTGACATCATTTTCAAGAACACTGTATCTGTATTCTCTAAAGTATAAGAGCGTCCTCCATTTGTTGGTCAATAGTTTATGAAATTCTGAACAGAATTCCTCCGTCGTATTCTAAAAAGTAAAATATGTTTTACTACTTACTCATCATACTATTACCAGGGAATTAAACCTACAAGTAGGTTGGAAGCGGTACATTTATTAAATGCGCAAATTAGGACCAGCAACAAATTTTAATGTAAATCAAATAACATCAATATTCAGAAGAGTTCATTATGATTCTATAAAAATATATATGCATATGACAATGGTAGCGTGGGATTACACTATATACAGGGTTTCAGGATGGTTTCTGGCCTAACTTTCAGGGGTAGCAACTCCACTACCAGGTACCAAAAAATTAAATTGTAAGGAAATCTAATAAAAATATAAAAAACCTCATGTCCCCTATGACAGAACACCACTATGCCGGATTAATAAATTGTTAGGTCAAGAAATTGTTGTTAGGATGACCACGGCTAGTGAAGTTGTCATTGCTATTATTGCTTTACACTAATGTCTCTCTTCCACTAATCGCAAGTTTTCTTAGTATATGGAAACTGAAATTTTAAGCTAGTGTCTTATTCTGATAACACTTACCCAGTAATTGGAATGATTACAAACACATTAAAACAAAATATACACTAGAACTATTAGAACTAAATATACAAGTTATTTTCACATTTTCTTTTTTTTTGGGGGGGGGAGGGGGGGGGGGAAGAGGAAACCACTTCCTTTTGCATTCTAAAACACAGACTTGAGACTGTCAGCTTCAAAACGTTTAAGATCACGTTACTAGTCTGATGAATAAAATCTAATCAAGGTTAAAACTAGCCCTGGAAATTTTATTGCATCCCCGTTGTGCAGATACACAATATTCATTATATAACCTGTAAACTAAGAGCATATCTGCATATCCCTGGTGAGTAATCTACCATTTCTAATATTGCTAAATTTGAGTCGTTATAATATGTGTAAGTCCTGAATGTCGTAACTATTCTGAAACTGTATAAAAAGTCGGAAAAAATATTGTATTTTGATAGATTGTATTTAGAATAAATTGACTTAACATAGTATTTAAATAAATTAAATACATTTTTATTTATATTATCAGTAATACTTTACATTCCAAATAATATCGTATATAATTGTCAGATCTAGATTTTATTTAAAATACTATTGAATGTTTCCCTTTGAGTATTATCAGAATATTTTAAATTACATTGAAATGATTCATTGTTGTTTAAACTTGTCAATAACTGGAGGGAGGGAGGGAGGGAGGGAGGGAGGGAGGGAGGGAGGGAGAGAGAGAGAGAGAGAGAGAGAGAGAGATACTGTCGAGCCAGAGAATGCCTCGACGGTACTTATTTTTTTAGAATTGAAAGAACCTTTTGTACTTATGAACCCAAATATTGCTGTTTATATTTTTTATATATGACAATATATTACAATTTTGTTTAACCATTTTATGAAATAGCATCAGTAGAACAAATGGAGTGCAATATTTAATAGTTATTTCCCAATACATTCAAATACGTCCTAATATATAACAGATTTATAAAAAGTATACTTACAGTCACAACATTTTGAGCAGTATCACAAAGTTGTAACTGCTTTCGGAATAAATTACCATTATATTCCATATACCCAGTCGCTAAACTCCTGAAGTAATCTCCATCTTTATTCTGCACATTATATTTTTTAGGTGAATTCCAGTGAACTATCTACAAATACATTTAAGTGCGTTTTTTGTAGTAGTATAGTACATTAAAAAAAATGTATACCAGAATAACTGTACATTAATATATTATATAATTCAAATGAGGGTAATTATGGACAATGAAGCAACAAATAGTAAAATCCAATAAGATACACATAAATAAAAAACATACAAGCATTGCGGTTTCATTTTATTCAATAAAAGAAAATACATATATTATTTAGAAGCTGTGTTGCAAATATACTCAATAAAATATAATATAGATAGCATAAAGATCATAATGAATCATTTATTATTAACAAGGTATTTGATATGAACTGATAAGACCACCTTATTGCGAATATTTGACATAATTATGATGAAAAGGTTTAAAACTAAGGCATAAATAATAAGATAACAAATGAGGACTCCAGAATTACGAGATTATTTTTTAATAATATTTGGAGAAACAGACAAAAGTTAGACGTTATTTTATGTAAATAATAATTTTTCTTACCTTAACTCTATATTCTGTGTAGCAGCTCTCACTTAAAGCTCTGTCGCTTAATTGCGTATTCCAATAACAAGGCACTTCGTAAAGTAATTCGGGGTTCTCCTTAAGTACCGCGTTTATAATGTCCTGATCTGCTAGCCGGGTGACCCCGTATATAAGGGCTGTTCTCTTTGTTAAGCTAGACCACAACTTAGGCCAATTTGCTCTATTCAGTACTTGTAGGTTGTACAAAAGGACACCTGAATTAAAACTGACACACCAAGGTACAGAAGAGTGATAGAAATCACAATATCAATCAGGAAAAAAATTAACTTACCCTCTTCCAATAGCAGGCCACGGACTGTAGTTGGTATGTTTGCCTAGATAATAATCACTTTGATTTTCAACAATGCCTATAGCCTGAAATATTTTCACTTTTACTATTTTATACGAAAGTATTTTATATGTAGAAAGTTTTAAACAAAATAAATTACTCTATTAAAAAAATATATGTACAGTACACAAAAAGTTTATCATAAATTCTTGAAATTCATTTTAAGATCTGCCTTTCTTGTTTTAGCTACTTTCATTTAAGTAATCAAATATCGTGAAAACAAAATATCTTTTCAATATACTTGCAATCATTCTTTGAATTTACTTTATAAATGTAATAAATAACATAGTAAACATTCAGTTTATCTATATTAAACAAACAAAAAATAAATTGTTAAGGTGATTGCAATACTTTATTATATACAATGTTTGCCTTTTATGTAATCCAATAAATTTAGATTTATATGCAAAAATAAAATATTCCAAGCAATGTGTTGGTTAATATTTAAATAAGTATTTAGGAAATAAATAAGGACTGTTAACATTAATAACAGTAATAATTTATGTTTTATTACCTTAACTATTCCCTTATATAAGCACCGAGCAATTAAAATATCTTATACAGAGAATGGACTCAAAATTATATAAAAAAAGAGAAAATAATAAATAACATTAACTATAAACTATTTATTATGTAAAAACTATAAAATATGTCTACACAACAGTATTAAAAAATTGAAAATATCATACGTAATAAATTCACTCACCTGATTCTTATTGAAGTTTTCAAACAATTTCCATAACTCATAAATATCGCTAACTACTGTAAGATCAGTATCAAGTACCAACAATTTGCTTGTTACATTAAGGGGAACGATTCTGGGGAAAGATAATTTCATCAACCCATGCATCCCTGAATAATGTGTGTTCGGAACCCATCGGACCTCACTTACAAGTTCATTTAAATTATAAAATGTTATATTCACTAAAAAATTTCCGTCGATAAGTAGACAATAATTATTTTTTTCATACTATTAAGTATCATATAAATATAGTGAAATACAATCTTCATTTTATTATTAAATGCTATGAAACCTGAAAATAGATGTAACAATGTAAAACAAATGTATTTTCAGGAATACTAAGACATTTCACAATATTTTTATGAATGAAATAATGAATGAATAACTAAAAATATACAATTTACATATATCGTACATTTCATGTATTTTAATCAAATTATTCTATGCTAAAATACTAAATTTAGGCTGTTACAGTTTACATCCAATAAATTATAATTTTAAAGATATATAATGAGCTATAGTGACGCATTAGAACCCCTCTAAAGAGCCCCACAGAGGCTCACTACTTGACCCTTAAATATCATCATTAAAAATGTGTGAAAATCAATGACTGCAACAATAATAAGTAAACACCTTGAAAATACCAAATTAATGTTAATTAAATGTTAATTTCATTGTTACCTTGAGGTATATTCCAAGTATCAAACAGTGTTTTCAAAATCTTTTCAGAAATTTTATTGGCAATAACATGAAAGTGAATGGGATTCACTCTGTAAAAGTATATGGACTTCAAGAGCGTATGAAAATATAAATTGGCGCTATATCCCGAACAAACTATACCGATATGGATAGTTTCACATCTATCGATTTTAGGAGGGTCACTCGTTTGATAATTTTTAAAAAAATCTTTGGAAATTGCATGATTTGGCTGTTGTAATATTCCTTTGGATTTTATAGAAACATATGGATTCTTCTTTGCTGAAAAAAATTGCCAATATATAAATTGCGCAAACTGTTTATAGGTAGTTACAGATATATTCTCATAAAATTTAAAATGAAATACTTACGTGTATAATACCGGGGAAAGGTATTTAAAAATAATAGTATTATTACAGTCACGATAAATGAAATAACTATCCATTGTCTAGAAAATTTACACAAGCACGCATTTTGTCTTTTTAAACGAATTTTTACAACTTCATATACATTTAATCAGGAGCACCTCGTCTGTTACAGTGTCCAAACACAACTTTAAAAATAAGCAGATTAATAAATAGAAAAGAGCTTGCACCAAATTTAATTCTATTGTTCGTTTATTGTCAACGTAATATTATTATTATTCTATTAACACATAATTTAGCTATTCTTGTATTGTTAAAGTATTCAATGAACAATATTCATCACTTAAATCAAAATATCAGACCACCGGCTTAAATGTCACAATACAACTCATCATTTGGAAAGTGTCTCAGCTGATCTTGAGTGTTTTCTGTTTCACTTCACAGTCACACCATGGAATACAAGAGGTCTACGGACTGTCACTCACTGAGCGAATACCTAAACAGATTGTTGTTATACGACAATTCCGTTCTCGATTCACAAAACACGTAACAAGATTAGCCTCACCCAGCTATGAATTAAAATATCTATAAAGATAGATATCGAGATTACTGACATTCCAATAACTACTAGTTATATACCTATCTGCTGATATACGTATATCTTCAAAATTATTATTGGGTGGAGTTGAAAAATATTAATTATCCTTTATTATCCTCGTGAATATCATCAACTTAAAAGTATAGCCTTACAGCGCCACCTAATTGAAACAAATTAAAACATGTATGATACCCACCTTACATGATCAAATAATCAAATAACGTATACGCATTAGGATTCCCCGGTACGCACATCGACTATGATAATAGGGCGAATTACAAATTTGCCTAATTTTATTATAGATATAGATAATGGGTTTCGGTGTAGACTCGTATGGAGTAATGATTTTCAGATAAATAGCAGCGACGGTACCATCACTTTTGTCCGGTTAACAGAGGTGTCCTCATAATAGAAACAGTAACATTTTCTGGTTTAATTTATTCGTATAACAGTAAACAATCAAATTTGTTATTCAAGAACAAACTAAATTTTAAAACACGTGTTAATAACTAAGTACCTACATACTTATATCAAAAGTGAGTGTATAAGTAAGCTGTATATTTGTAATACATATACGTATTTGTGTATTTAATTTTTGGGGAAAAATTCTTTTTTAATTTTTGGGGAACAACGTCGTCTGTGTTTTATGCTTATCTTCAGATATTGAATTAGCATAATGAATGTCCCGATTCCTTGCAAATTCATAAGCCTTCAAGTCGCCTTGATGCTTTGCTAACTTTCAAATTTTTCACTCTCGTCATGGTATCTGTCTGATTCTTTATTGGACAATCCATCAAAATAACATTCTCTGTTTCGTCTTCGACCTCCTCAGATTGTGAAGACTGCGATGTCGATTTTTGTTGTTGTAGAATTGATGTCAACATCTTTAATGAAATGGTGATCGTCCGAATTAATAAAATCGTCTGGATCAACGTTTTTGTTGCCCGTTACGATAAATGCTCTCTGCATTTGTTCATAGACAACCAATGCCTTTAAAATTTCTGATAATGCCTTGGTCCAAAGATTAGCAAATTGCTGTTGTGTTAGATGGAGGAAACAATGTTGCTCAGCTCTAGATGTTTGGGATATGAAGAATCTTTACTCATAAAAAGTAGAATTTCTCTTTTCTGGAATCTCATTTTTTTATTGAGCTGGACCATTCCTGCATAATTTCACAAGTCATCCAGGCCTTTTTATTTCCTCCAGGATTTCTAATCGACAGGTAATGAATGGACTACCGAATTTCTCAAATGCTCTGGGCCTAGCTGACTGTATTATAACCAGTAGCGCTTCTCCATCTCCAACCACATCGACATAGTGGAAGATTGTCATTCGGTATTTGCTCGTTTTTCCATATATTTTTCTGCATATTTTTTCTCGTTTCAAGGCGAGGGTTTTATTGGACAATGCGCGAAAAAACATTTCAGTCTCATGGGTGTTGTACATATTTTCTGGGTCATAACCTTGAATTGGGGATGGTAATTCTTCGGCGAAATTGCCAGCATCTTCTCCACTAGCACTGGCAGATTCTCCAGAAATGCATTTAAAAGTGATGTCATGACGAATTCGAATATTTTCGGGCTATCCTTCAGACGCTTTGAAATTTTCACTGCCCAAAATGTCCGCAACCTCTTTGGCTTTGCTTCTTATGATTGGTTTAGATACATGGATATTTTTGTTCCGCGATTTTACAAACCAGTCATAAGTAAGTTAGTCGATTTTCAGTCCTCCAGGTTTCAGAAAGCTTTGCTTTTCACTTCATTTTCTTCATTAATTCGTTTTTATTTTTAACAATATTTACAGCTTGGGTTTTTCTACTTCAAATATCTTGGTATCCATGGTAATGCTACATGAGAAAGTCAATTAAATTTAAAATATATGCTGTACATTCTGTATTCAACTGATGAATTTAACGGAAATTAGATAATCTACTTATAATCGTTGATGGTCCAGGCGTATTAAAGAAATCAGTGAAGAATGCAGCACGCACTCGGTTATGTGATTCCCTGACCTTCCTAAGTAATCATACAGTCGTAGATATCGCATGTGCGAGCATTTTACTACCCTCTTAAGGGAGAGATTGTTTTCAAATTTGCCGAAACGTGCTGTCCGCTTCCGTTTAACGACGAGTCCACTTAATAAAGGTGACATACCATTTGAAATACATTAGTTTGAAACGGTGCCAAGAAATTCATCCGTTTAAGAGAGGGGTCTGCTTATTAGAGACGTCCGTTAAGGGAGATTTCACTGTATACATATATTTTTTATATTATCGATTAGGTCCTGCGAATCTTTCTAGTGACCTTCTAGTGTTCTCTTGATAAACCTTAACTGAAATAACTCTTGAGTATCCTTAACTGAAACTTCATTTCTCTTCATCCTTGTCAGGAAAACAAATGCCGTTTATTATGGTTTCTTATTTTCCCTCTCCTTCATAGAGATTATTATATTATTTAGTGAGCGGCGATCTATGCGCTACCTACTTGTGTATTTTATTCCATTTTCGTTGCTCGATATTATTTCCAATAATATGTCACTAGTTGCCTAATAGTTACTCTTAACAAAAGTACTGTATTTTCGACGATCTTTTTTAATGTTGAACAAATGGAATACTTATTAAGTACACGTATTCCTATCACTGATCGTTATTTATATGTAATACAATTATTGATTCAATTGCAGATTCTATAAGGATTCTTTTTTACATTCCAAACTTAGTATTTAGCAGCTTTCGAATCTAAAGTACTTCCAGGATCGTATGAACATTTTTTTGGGCAACCATTCCATATGGTATCATCCTCTCTGTACCCTCCCTACTATTTCACCTCGTCAGTCCCTCCCCGAATCATCACTAATAGGTACCTCATTATGTACTCTCTGTAATGTGTAGGATCTCTACTGTATGTTCTTTCTATTCTTCCACAGAGTGGACTATACTTATGAGCAATAATGTACTCTCGAGAATAAGACACTTTTGATAAGTTCTCCTGAGATATAAGCAACAATGAATTAATTTAGACTTGATGCTATTATGGTCAACTGAAAGCGCGACTATTTTGACTATAAAAGTATAGTTAACTCCAAACTAATTTACTATTGTCTGCATTACAGGGTGATGTATCGAAAGAGTTTCGTTATATTATTTCTCCTCGAAATTCCTATTTCCAATACGTACCACAATGCCTTATATCCTGAAATCCCTTCGATATGTTCCTCCAATATATAAGACATTACCAATAGCGTAATTAACATTAAAATTAATTTACTATTGCCTATATTTCAGGGGAACGTACTGAAAGTGCCTCATTACATTGTTTCTTGATGGTACATATGACACGACATTTCAGAAAGGACATAAGTTCGATTAAGCACAGGCAACCAGTATAAAGACGTTTAATAGATATTTTAATAAATTGAAAATTTACTAAAATAACTAATTAATTATCGATAAAATGTATTGATTCAATAAAGAGACCAATCTTTAAGCTAAATTACTTATTTTCGAGTGAATTCTCTAAACATAATTTTGCTTGTTTGTATGTTTGACAAATGATATATTTTTAAGGGTCATTAAATTAGGACTATTTGTTTTGCCCAATCATTCTGTCTCCTATTGATATTGAACTAGTTGTTTGATGGTCACCTTTTTCAAAATTGATTACTGGTCCTGATTGTTCATAATTAATTTCGTATATTTCTGTTTTTTTGTATTATTTTTGAAAGGAAAATAAGTTTAATGGCTTTGCATTATTAATGGCAAAGAATGGCTTTCACAGCGTAGTTGCTGTGGAAACATTTTATTTGATTATTGTTGCCTATTTACTCCACAATAATGTGAAGTCCTTATTAATTTCATCTGAAAATTGTTGTCAATTATCTGCGAATTTGCAAATAAACGAAATACGACTATAATGATTTATTCGTAGAAAAGCTCTTTCTGAAAGGAAAGATTCTGTAAGTCACTTTATTTATGATTAATTTGATTTTTCTATAAATAATATCCTATGTATATTTTCTATATTTTTCCTATTTATTCCTATTTTAAATATATTTTCAATCTTATTAGGATGAGTTCATGTACTATATAACCTAATTACCTGGATATAATATCTTACCATCGCTATCTAATTAAATGATTGTTATAAATTTTCCATTATTTCAGGTTGTACTCCATGAATTTCGATACTCCATGAAAAGTTCACACTTGAACTAAATATGTAAAAAATATGCACTAAAACTAGTCAATTAAAATCGCTTTCATTTGTTCTTTTTTCTTCAATATAATAACCTTTGGCATGCATATTATTTGTTTTATAACTGCTTTTAAAATAGTTTATGTAATATATTTATACGAGAGTAAATGGTTCGTAACTTCCAAAGCAAATGACTGTCATTAAACCTTATGTAAAAAATCAAGGCTTTTGTAAATTATCAAAAAGTTTTCACATCCGCTTTTAATAGTGAGGATCTACTGTTAATTAGTGTTCGCATATATAAACTAATGGAATAATAAAAGTTCACATATAGTGTTTCAAAATGACAATCAAAGTATGTTTATTGTTATCAGCTTTGTTCATCGCCATTCGTCCTCTTAGAGCTTGCGTAAGTAGACACTCATTAAGTATACTTAGCAATGCTTTTGTTTCAAATAGCTGTTACTATTTCTTTTCAATATTCTAACTTAAAAAAATTAAAATCAAGTCACCATTGGTGGGTGATTTGATTAATTAATGTTAATCAAATTGTTAGTTACTGATTAGCCAATGTTAATGTGTTAATCAACCATCATTGTTTCATTTTATTCATTAGTTTTTTTAAATCTTTTTCGTTTAGAGAATGAAAACAACATATTTTTGGGATTCCCAAAACTTAAAGTTTAATAAAGTGAATATATTATTAATTATATTTTTAATTTTTCCAATATTTTATTAATCCTTTATTACATGTGTATGATTAATAATAAACTGGGTGAGTAATTATATTCGCAACATTCAAACTAAGTAAAAAATGTGTGTTACGTACAGCTCACCAAGAATAGGAATAAGTCTCTAAACTGCGATATTGGACTGCCCACGAGGTGCGCAGTAAATAGCCTTATTCAGCTAAATTGAGACCTTTGCAGAGTGAATATTGATGAATATACAGGATTTCTCACGGTAGCCGTTCGTTAGAAGTTTTCGTGGTTAGAAAAAACTTCTAGAATTCTGAATATCTGAAATACAGGGTTATTCAAGATTCGCTTTCATTTTGAAATATTTTCAAAGTCGTACCACTTCCGGTTATCCCGGAAGTCGCCAGTAACCTCCTTATTTTAAATAGAACACTAGGTATATTATTTCATTTTTGGATTCCTGAGAAAATTTCATGAGCTTCGTCGGGTTCCTCTGTACCTATTTTCAACTGTTTCTTAGATATCTTGATTATTTTGAAAATATTGAAAGATGTAGCCTTATTTTCAACACTGTGCCTTTTACCCATTTTAGACTGGTGCTAAGCACTTCTGGGGTATACGGAAGCATAAGAATGGTACATTCGAAATCCACATTGACAATTAATTTATCGCAAACAGGGTGTCCACAATTTTATCACCAGTTACATCATTTTCAAAGTTGAAAAATTTCGTTATTTCAAATGTGACACCCTGTATATTATTGCATGATCGGATACAGAATTTTATTCTGCATCGATTCGCTATAACTTTCCCTATATCTATTATTATTATTATATTATTAGTTATTATTATTAGTTAATCCATTATTTTTTATACTCCTGATGAAACCTGATGAAACTCATGAAATTTTCTCAGAAATTCAAAAATGAAATAAAATACCGGGTGTTCTATTTAAGATAAGGAAGTTACTGGTGACTTCCGGGATAACCGGAAGTGGTATGACCTTGAAAATATTTCAAGATGAAAGAGAATCTTGAATAACCCTGGAGTCTAGAAATTGAGAATTCTAAGTTTTTTCTAACTACGAAAACTTCTAACGAACGGCTATCGTGAGAAACCCTGTATATTGAATGTGAACGTACAGAGTTCTATCTGGCCGCGCGTAAAGTGTAACCCTTTCCCTTCGAATGCTGCCTCACTCTTTCTTCTACGCATACCTAAAGAATCTCACACATTTCCCTATCCTTGATGAGCAGTAGTATGAAAAATATTATATTATATAATTCCAGACAAAAACCTATCTTTATAAGATATTTCATAAAACGTTTGTCAATGTGTCAATTAACTCAATTAAAAATTGATTGTCAACAATTGATGCATATGTAGGTATTTAAGAATAATTACAAACTCGTAATTAAAGGAGTAGAGATAGAATAGTTTAGATAGACACCATTATTATGACTTAAAATGTAAACGTAATTTGGTTGTAATCTATGGATTTGTGAAAATTTTCTGAATAATCTATGTGTATTTCAACGGGTCTTGATTGATATCTAGAGTTAGATTTATATATAATGATAACCAACAGCTATTTGAATGGCATTTTATTCATGAAAGCGACTTAAACATATAAGTTCATAGATTTATTAAACCGAATAAGGCAAATTCCGATTCATCAATACGTCCAATACAATCTGATCTTCACTTATTATCTATCATGTAATGAGACATTCATATTAATGAATGTCTTTATTTCATTCTTCTATTCATTCAATTACTTTCATCATAATCTTTTCATGGCGCCTGAAAGAAAATTACAAGTTGTTTCTTCAGCTTTGCATTGACTGTTTTCCTTTTATTCCGTTTTCTTCTTTCAATAACATTTAATGTCTTGCTATTTTCGAAAAATTAATATAGTGTTTTTTTCTTTAGAACGGATACACTCTCAAATTAAATAGTGTTAAAAGTTGTGTTGATAACAGCGTCATACGTGTCAATCCAGATTTCGACGTCATTATGGATAATGATTGCAACATAAAGATAGTGGGATGTGTGAATATCACAAAGCCAATCAAAACCGCAAAGGTAAGTTATATCTAGCATCAAAATGCTTTTAAATGTGGTAGTAAACTTATATGTATACTGTTTACTAATACATGTAATATTTTACTTGAGTTTATTCTTTAAAAGGTCTCAAAAATATGTGTATCCAATTGTAGATGTAAAACGTTTTTACCAAGCCATATTTAGTAAAATATATTAGAAATCCTTCTACAACTTTATACTCGTAAATATATTTATAAACATGAAATATTTGTTTTTTATTTTTAATTATTTAACAACCTAAAGTAAAATCTATATTATCGTATTCTTATTATTCTAAAATATATAATATAAATTCAATTCTAATGTAAAGAATCTCCCGAAATTAGTTAATTAGTGTCATTTTAAACAATAGTTAAACAAGAGAAAATAAAAAAGTTTTTGTTCAAACTTCACATATAGCAACTTTGCATAAATAAAAACCAGCTTTCTTTATATCTTCTCTTATTTGAAAATTATAAAATAACACATTGGATCAATATGGCATGACCAGACGAATTATTGACTGTTTTATTTTGTCTATAAAGAGAAGAAATAAAAAATCCCCATGTGGCATCTCGAGTTAAATAAACTATAGTCTATTTGTAATGTAGGACTTGATACGGATGTTTGTCCTCTTAAAAACGACCAGTGACTATTATGGCGTTAATTCATCCTTAATTGTATTTAACTTCCAAGTTGAGTTTACACATTTTTAATTTAAACTAAACTACCTAAATGTGTCCTTATATAATATTATTTCCTTACAAATCTGAATATTATCTGGCTACTCTTAGGATAATTCTATATTATATATTCTTATTTTACATAAAAAATAATTATTTGTCGTAATGTAATATAAATTATATATAAACAGAGGCCATTATTAAATGATTGTGAGTAGAATTAAATAATTTTGATATTTTTGTAGGGTACTTACCGCATTAAGAAGGCGCCTCTTCCACCATTGGAAGGGGAAATTGATTTCTGTGAATCCCTTACGGATTTTGACATTCCTGCTATTCGTGAAACAATTAGTAGCTTCGGATTGCCGCCTAAATGTCCATATCAAGCTGTAAGTATTACTTTTTTCACTTTTAATTAAAGATGAAAACCTGTATGTAAATTATGTGCCAGAATATATAATTATTCCTCCATGCAAAGCGTAACCAGTAATGTTTTAACATTGTAGAATGATTTTATATGTTTTGGGGATGAGTGATAAAAATTAATTAATCACAGAGGATGGGACTATCTAAAAATAATCTACCGAATGCTCGCAATAATTTTAGAATATTTGAAAAACAAATACTGTTGAGGTAGAAGACAAAATAATTTTTTTTCACTCATTGCTCTATCACTGTTCACTTACTGTTCATGTCAGTGTGTCATGTCATTCATGCGCCCTATAAAGATTTCCAAACTTATAGCTCCTTCGTTAACTCATAGTTTAAAACGTTTTATGAAATTTAGAGCTAAGCCATTTAAGAGCTAAGGCATTTGCAAAACATAAAAATACTAAAAACATAACTGATTGGGAATATTACAAAGGTTTACGAAATCATGTTAATGCAGCAGTAAAGGCAGAAAAAAGCAATCTTACAGTATCAAATTGAATACGGGTAACTATCAATTGCTACGGAAGGACTTATACTAAGGAAGCTCAGATTTAAGTATATACATAAAAATACACAAAGAAGAGTACAAAAAATGTATCGGATCCTAATAAAATTAATTAGTTTGTTACGTCTAATATTATAAGTGACCCTGACCTAGACTTAATTAAAAGTGATTTTAATAATTTAAAAGAATATGTAACTACTTTTGACCTCTATTTAACTGCTAGAACAAAGGTGAGCTATTTTCATGTCGATAATGACTAATGATATAGAATGAGATGGCTAAATTACTTTCATACTATTGCCTATTAATACCATACATATGTATGTATATTAAGAAATATTTTTGTTTACCAGAAGAAAGCATTGTGTCGTATAATCGTATATATACCTAAAGAGCTAGAGTAGGTAAAGGATTTTAGGCCAATGATAAATGTCCTACAATTTTGTTTTTAAAAAGTTCTCTGTGTGTTATGTTACTCAGTCAGTTATGTTACTATTTAGATTCTTTTTAAGTACTTCCTCATAGACAAAAATACAGATATGCAACCGCGTTACTTAGAGTAACGGATGACATATCGAGCTCTATGGATAGTGGAAATTTAACTAGTTTGGTACTTTTAGGCTATACAAAGGTATTTTGTTAGCAAGTCAAAGGTACATTGTACTAGAACCAAATGCTTTGAGATTTGAGACTATTTCAAGTTTACCTTTATGGTCTCCAGAAAAGAGTCAAACTTAACAATACACTGTCTGTGTTTATTGTACACAGCATTGTATTGTATTGAAACTGTGTAAATTCACTGTCATTTGTGGTAGATTACAAATATCAATATTAGGTCCATTGTTCTGTTTTCTGTGCACTGTTTTCTGTGTATACCTCTTTCCTCAAAAATACTAAATAGTATGGTATTGCTTTCGTTGGGATCAAGCCTAAAGATAACATGTTTTAGTTTCTCATAATGCTTAATAATACGGAGATGAATATTGATCTGTACCCTTTAGAAATGAATAGGTATATTACAGACGGCTGGCTATCCAGAATTTTCTATAAACATACCTTGTATTTTTTTATGATAGTGCTGATTTCACACGCGTGCTGTGGCTGTTTACTTTTTATTTAATTGCATCGAATACAATACACTATTTTTGTAATAGTAGGGCATATATCTCCAGTTTCTTTATAACAGTAATTAAGATCAGTTACTATAAATGTAACGAATATCACTTTTCATGTTTTATAGTTGCAGTGTAAGTAAGCTTTGCGCTGTATATATGACATTGTTTTTATCGGGAACAAACCTAAAGAAAACACATTTTAGTTCCTCAAAACCTTATCATAATAAGGTATAGCGCTTAACCAAGTACCTCATCTTGTGATAACTGATTTAGGAGGTGTCTAAACGTGTCTCTCCATGTAGGTGCTTTTACAATTTCTTTCACGTTCACTATTATTTCGTTTACTAAAGGGAAACTGTTTCCTATTGTTGCTGCTATCAGGTTAAGTAGATGAGCCTCACAAGTAAAGTGTATCATATTTGGAAGAATTTAAGTTAACAGAGCTACCTCCATTAGAATTACTAATACTTTCTGAGAATTGTCTTGATCTGTCCATACACAGTGAAAGCACTCAATCACAATATTTACAATTGTTTTGTGGCGGGTTCACATATTTGTTTCTCAGTATAGTTGGATTAGGGAGTGTTGTGTCCAAATATTTTTCCAGAAATTGGCGTAGTTTGGGGTTCTACAGTTTATATAACGGAATATCACTTACCCAAATATAAGGTCATAGAACAATACAGCACCATCATTATTGTGATCGCTAAACGAAGCATAACTTTTCATATATCTTGTTCTATACATTACATTTTTCAGACGAATTAATAATTCGTTCACACTAGTCTTTAAACAATTTCGAGTCACTATTAATATAGGTTTACATTAATTCTGGTCTGTTTTTCTTGTTTCGTGGCATGTATATTTTTACGTTCCCGCACAAATAAAAACAAAATTTCAAACTGTTTCTAAATTTATCCGCAAAGCGACGTAAACAGTGAAAACAGCGATGAGAAAACACACCCATAATAGGTCTCTGTGTAATATGTGGTAGCGACGTCGTTCCTACAGAAATAAACTTTGATAGCATATCGATTGTTAATCTCAAAATATGTGTTGCCTTAGAAAAATTATAGATGACGTCATAACATCAAAAGCGAAAACGTCAAAAAAATACACGTATACCAAAAAATGCTTATCTACAAAATAAAAACTTTACTTGAGCATTTTTTTATAGTTTCCCGGTAATGATTTGATCGATTTTGTTCCAACGTTTACCTGTTCCCTATATAAATCAATCCCGTACATTAACTTTCCGTCGGACGCAGTCTAAATCTAAACATATTCGGGCATAATGCATCTGAAAGATCCCATATCAAATCTTACACAATTTAGATTTCAATGAGACTTATTTTAATTAATACAGCGCGATAATAAATATTTCACAATAGTTTTTAATCGCAATAATTAAATTTACATAAAGGAACTCATTTCATGTTGTAAACTAATAAATTCGGAATATTTTTATGGGAGAACCAGCTATTGACAGGTTTTTTCTGTTTTAAGGACAAAACACAAAAACACAAAAACATCAATTAGTATCGAACCATATTTTGAACACAAAAAACATACCACCTATTTTTTCATGTAAAAGTCATAAAGTTATATATAAAAGAATATTGGATGTGAATTACAAAGAAAAGTTATACGTAACTGCCTATATTAAGCGTAAAGAATTATAAATTCTCTTCATAATTTTAGCATATTCCAAACAAAAATAAACGTTACATTGTTCGTAATGATATTTAGTAAAAACCACTAATTTAACACCCAAATCTGTTAATTTTGAATAATAATACCATAAAAAGCCAAAATAAGTAAGTGTGGATCCCAAAAGATATTATTAGTTTAGATAATAAAAGAAATCTAACAAAATAAGAAAGTGAAAATAATGACGTAATCAGGCGCAATGCACCTGACAGATCGGGGCGAGCCATACAAGGCCAGGAAATACACTAAAAAAATCGACACCATATCGAGAAGACTGGTTTGGAGCTAGGAAACAATGAAGAGTTCGAGTTAATATTCGTAATACACACAAAAATGCATAAGGCATAAAAAGAGCATTAAAAGGGCATTCAATATCATTCTATGAGCATGAATTACATGGGTATACAATGGAAGTTTATGAGATGACTATTTTTATTACATATTTGACGTCTGATAGTTTAATGTTTATTTAACATTAACATTCTGAGTAGCTGCCTATATTGTAGTACTGGCGCATTCGCCATAATTGTAATTGTATTCTATATTATTTGCAGAAAAGAGCATGTGCGAAACCGAATAACAAAATCAACATTTCGGCTTTCAAGAATCAGCTAGCTCTAGCATCAGGAACTACAGAGATTAGATTCGAGGCCCAACATGATACTGGAAAAAGCTGTGCCGAATCCAAGGTTACTTTCAGCAAGGCAAGGAAAGGATAATGATAAAAAGAAAACATCTCAATCTGTATAAAATTAATGTAATAAATAAGAAACATAGAATGTTTTTATTTTTATTTCATGATAATATGGAGTAAATGAATTTAAGTAATATTTTTATATGTATAATATATTTATGAGATGTATCTATGGTCCACTTTGTAATAAGATGGTAATTGTTCAGTCTTCATATTGTTGAAACTCCCTCTATAGTGTCCCCTTAGGCAGATCCACAGATTTGTGAACACATGGTTGTCATTAAGTTGTCTTTTCTAAATAACCTTTTTTCAATAGTAATATAGCAAAGTTGTGTTCATTCAATACATCAAAATTCATTGAAGAGCTGGCAATGATATCCTGTTGTAAAGTTGCCTTAACATTTACCTGAATGCGGGTGGTTGCAATCAAGTGGTTGGGCCGATGCATTCCTTCAACAAGTGTATAGTTTATTTCATCACTATTTGCCAAATAAAAAATCCGAGACGGCTCTTATCTCATACCGTGGCTTGTTTTTATGGCTAGGCTCAGGTAGACTATTCCGTTTTTCAGCAAGATAAGGGAGTTTATTATTTGGCAAATAGAGATGAAATGAATAGTACATAAAGGTATATTGACGTACATTTTCCCAAATTCCAATAACAAGGGTCAGTTAGATAAAGAGTGTATATTTTAAGGATTCAATTAGGTAACATAAAGGATGTCTAAAGAGACACACATTCGTTAAATTAAATTATATTGGATAGGAAGTTAATTGAAATAGAGGAAAGACTAAGTTAAAATAATAAATACTGTAGTATTTAAGTAGATACCCGCCAACAGATCCATGGAGAGCCTTTGGCGCATTTCTCTCTCCGTGTAATGACAGGCATGGACTAAACTGATAGGAGTCATATAAACATCACGATACGTGACGGAAAGACGAGAGAAGATATTAGTGATACAGTTAATAATCTATATTTTATTTTATCGTTGCATCTATAACTGTCATTAGTTTATATCATATTTTGTTCGCACAATAAGGGGGCATACCCATATTCGATATCTGTGTAGACGGTAAGTCGAAAATCAATATTTCACAATCTCAATAAATCCCGGTCAAGTTCAACTAAACCATCCCTATGAGATGTTGAGCCCATGAAGAAAGTTACAATTTTTGTCAGTTCTGTTTCGATCTCCTTTCAGTGAAACTTTTAATCATTGTAATTGCTTTCTTAAATGTTGTTGCTAGTTTCAAGTTATCTCTGTAGATCAGTATAAAACTTTACCATATTTTATTGTATCAGTTCTCAAATATTTATCACAACCTTAACCAATTTTCATTTTCATCAGTTCCATTTCTTTGTATATTTTTGTTAACTTTATTTGTTATTAAGTTAAATGTCTTCCCCTTGTTTATTAAATCAGCATTTCCTCTCATTGACTAGTCTCAATTTCAATATGGACATTTCTGAAGTGACTCAAACACAAAGTAATTACAGTAAGGTGAACCCAAGTGAGTATTTGTTCTGATATAGAGGTAGAACAATCACCATAGGTGACGAGAGGTAGATGTAGAGTAAGAAACAATGTTCTTTTCTTAGTTTTAAGTAAGGGTACAGATACGCACACATATGTATAAGATAAATTCATATAAGACTCCCTTTCATATAAATTTATGCAAGATTATTTTTGATAAACGTTTACTTTTTCGGTAGTTAATAAGATCAGAAATCAAACTGCAACCAACCTTGGTACAACTTCTTTATACACAAAATAGCTTGCCAAATTAATTAGCACCCGCAACAGTTAATTAAGGAGCACTACATTTAACTAAATTTAAGATTCGGTATCGACCTATTTAAAGAGCCTACCCAGAAAGCACATTTACAGATTCTAATCCAGTCATTCGTTTTCTGAGCTGCTCTCAGTGCCTGATAATACTTGTAACAAATATTTTTATTCTCTCAGAGGGACATATTCTTGAAAAGATCGAGAACGGCATGTTCTCGATCTTTTCGATTTAGACAACTCATTAACCACGTAATGCTAACTACGAAAATGCTCACATTATGAAGCTTCTATAGCAACAGATAGTAAGTAGGTAATCACTTTTACATTTATGCATTCACTGATGAATAAATTATGAATAAATAAATAAAATCACTAAAATTAGTATGATGGATTGAAATTAAAGCGTCGAATAACTGAGAATTACATTTTACGTTGTTATTTATTTCTCAATTACAACCTATATAGTGTGGGTTTAAAATCTCTTCCCCGTTCCAAAAAATTGGCATGCACTCATTAAAGTTTATAAATATTATTCAGGTAAATTAATAGTGATAATCAATAAATATGGCGTTGCGTCATTTTGAAAATTTACTTCCAATAGCAGCAGTGGGCGAGTAACTTTTGATTAATTTGACATTTGAATTTTGAAAATATGGATTCAATCGAAATTGAAATTTAATACTGACATACCATACATTTTTAGGCAATGTCTCCCTGTAAAATTTAAGTGCAGGTTTTTTTCTAGCAGAAATTACGTAAATAATCACTTATATTTTTACATATTCGAATTTGGTTTTGTATTTATATTAAAAATAAATTCTATATTGTTGGAAAACAATAAATTTAATACAAAATTATCAATATGATAAGAAAAAAGTAGTACTAGATGTTTTTAATGTATGTTCTAAAGGTGCACCTTCCTTTTACTGACAGTACAATATACTGTTATAAAACTCTTATCTTATCCATTCAATTGTTTCTGCGGAAATTAACCTATATTCTTCAGTATTTCTCTGCCTCAAGGCTTCGAAGTAAGCGGATTCCGTAGCGTATACCTTAGATTCCAAGCGGCCCCATAAAAATAAATCTAAAAGCAATAGATCTGAAGATCGAGTAGGTCACTCTATTATACCCCAGAATCAAACTGTCTATTGGTATACTATTTATTGATATAAACGCTTACTACGCTATAGTGGTGTGGAAAAACACCAAACTGTTGAAAATAATTTCCAAATCTCGAAATTCCTTAGGAATTTCCTCTAGAATTTTCAAAATAACGGCATATTAATAGCATTCTGTAACATATCCTAATACATCCCTTTCAGTTAATTTATATTTATACATAAATCCAACTATTTGATTACCCAAGACCTCTGTCTATAGGTACATTGACTTTTTCTTGAAATTGTGTAAGGTGTATCGGGTGACACCAGTACCGTACATTCTTAGTATTCACATTACCATTTAAGAAAAACGTGGATTCATCGGTAAAGCAAATTGTTTTTGAATATGCAGGTTTCCGGGATATTTTTCCGATATAATTTCACAAAACTGAAGTTTGTGATCGGAATTATTTTCTGTAAGCTGATGAATCATTTGTGATATACAGTGCCACAAAAAGTATTTGTACAGCGTTAACTATATTCTTTAAGGGGATATTAGCACATCATTATTAAATGAATTAATGTAATATTCCTATGGTTGAATATACCAATATTGCCTTTTTAAATGGCATAGCTGCTATTTAAAAGAAAGCAAACAGTAAAAGTATAATCATCTTAATAATAAATAAACTGTAGATTCAGCAACAAAAAAGTATTTGTACACCGCGCAATTCCAATGTATGTACAACATGACACAATATTGCGTGAATGATTTACCCTACCTAACCCGTAAGGGGTTGTTTGATGGCGGCACTGAATGATTCAGAAGTAGTTTAGAGTCGATGTAGGTAGAATGGCACCAAAAAAGTACCAAAATTCAACCCCAAACATTGAATTTTGACTCGTCTGACCATATAATGTCGTTTCAAAATTCTGGGAGCTGGTTAATGTCCTGTTTTGCAAACTCCAACCGTTTTCTTCTATTTGTTTCAGAGAGCAGTGTTCTTTTCTAGCTATTCGCGCATAGTATTTATGTTTTCGTAGGCGCACTTTAATGGTTTCAGAATGTACTTCAACCCCTCTTCTTTCTGTTAGTAATGATGCTTTTTAGGAACAGTAATAAAAGGATTTTTCTTGACTTCTCGTAGTATAATTCTTTTGTTCCTGTCAGTAAGCTTAGGCACCCGGCCGGAACGACTCGAATTTACTATACTATGGGTGGTTCTATATTTTCTAACAATGTATCCCACAGTTGTGTGTGGTATTTCAAATATTTGACTAATTTTTCTATAGGAATATCCCTTTAAAATCCCATAAAAGGAGCAATTTAGAGACATCCCCCGCCTTAAACCTCCCCTCCTCTAGGATAACAAGGGCCCCTAATATAAGGTACCTCTTCTCCTCCAGTGCGGGGCAGGTGTAAAGAAGATGAATCGAGGTTTCCTCAACTTCTTTACAGTATCTGCAGGCCGGCCTATCAGTCAGCCTCAGCTTGTGTTTATATGCATTCAGGCTACTATGTTGGTCCGTTATGATTCCCACCAGGGTTCTGGCTTGTGCCTGTTCAATTTAATGAATTCTTGGGTTCATACCTCAATCTCTGAGTATTCGACGAAGAGTTTGGTTATTCGACAACCTGTTACTCCTCTCCATCTTTTAGTGTGCTGGTCTCTTGTCCAGCTATTTATGTGGTTATCTGTTATCTGATCAGATTCCGACTTATTCCCACTGCAGGTTCTGGTCCATAGAGGCTTTCCCTGGTCCCTAGTCTGGCAAGGTCATCTACAATTAGATTTCCTTTAATGCCATTATGCCCAGGTATCCATAAGAGTTCCACCGGTCCCTTTCCTGCCAAGTGATTCAATGCTTCATAGCAATTATTAGCTTCGACTTTGTCGTTGCTGAATTAAGGGCTGCCAACGCCGCCCTGCTATCTGATCAGATACATACCTTCTCCTGGGTCCAATTTTGATTGGCGCCCAGAACACCGTATGTAATTGCAACTAGCTCAGCCTGGAGTGCGGTAGTATATTTGCCCAGGGGGAAGGTTTTACCTATCCCATCACGTCGCCTATACACCCCCGCACCTGCTCTGTTCCCACTCTTAGCTCCATCCGTGTACCAGATGTCTCCATAGAGCGATAATCCAGCTCGACCCTCCATCCAGTTAGTCTTACTGGTAAAGGTGATTTTATACTTCTTGTCAAACAGGAAATGGACACCCGTACTGTCAGAGGGCATCCATAGGAGTCCCACCCCAGCTAGCTCTCTTGAGAGTCTATTGAGGTCCCTTACCTTCCTATTCATGTTTTCCACCCTGTACATTGCCTTTACGGCTTCCATTTTCAGGGTGACATCAAGAGGTGGTTTCCCTGGCAGTATCCCCATCACTTCGATCGGTGTTGATCTTAGCGCTCAGGTTATACTTCTTAGAATCAATCCTTTTAGCTTGTTAAGTCGGTTGGCTTCCGACTTTAAACAGGCTCTCTCCCACCAGATCAGTGCTGCATACGTCAGTCTGGGTCTGAGAATTGCCTCATACATCCATTTCATGGTCTCCTGTTTCAACCGTTATTACCAATGGCCCCAGCTATTACCAATGGTCCTTGTCAGTTACCAAAGTGAAACTCGGCATTGGTAAATTCGCGCTTTTTTGGTGCCATTCTACCTGCATCGAGTCTAAACCACTTCTGAACCTTTCAGTGCCACTGCCAAACAACCCCTTACGTGTTAGGTAGGGTAAATAATCCGCGCAATATTGTGTCATGTTGTACATATATTGGAATTGTGCGGTGTACATATACTTTTTTGTTGCTGAATATACAACTTATTTATTACTAAGATGATTATACTTTTACTGTTTGCTTTCTTTTAAATAACAGATATGCATGCCATTTGAAAAGGCAATATTAGTATATTCAGTCACAGAAATATTATATTTATTAATTTAATAATGATGTGATAATCATCTTAAAGAATATAGTCAATGCTGTACAAGTACTTTTTTGTAACAATGTATATAATAAACATACATTGTATAGTTTGGATCAATATATATGCTTATAAAAAATGATTGTGAATGGACATTTTTACATTTTTTCTATTCTGTTATTTTTTTTTCGCCTTTGTTCTTACAATAGCGTAGTTTATCTTAGAGCTACTCTTCTACATAACTTCCAGACAATCATATGGACACTTACAGACACACTCAGTGGACTTATATGCCAATCGAACCTACCTCCGGATTACTCCGAGCCGGCAATCTAGACCCAGCTCCAAGCGATTAGTATATAATTCGATATTAGAGCAATGTTTGACATGAATGTTTGATATAATTCGTACAAAATAAATTTAATAACATTTAATTTGGCTACGGACCATTACAGAGCTCAAAATGTGCATGGGCTTTTATTTGATGGCAACACAAAGTTCATTCCTTCACATCACATCATTTTCTCAACCTCATTCTTTATGTATATTTTTAACAAGTTACATTAATAACATATTACTATGCTAAAAATATATTTTGTACCTTTCTATATTAAAATTTTACATATTACACAACAAACTTTAGACAATGTATTTCAATATATACAGAATTGTTAATAATTACACCTAAAAATAAAATGTAATATTCAAATAAAATTGTAGATATCTACACAATCTCGTGTTGTATAAGTCAGTGTAACGTAGTTTGTGTCTTGTCTATTTAAAATCAGAATACCACATAGTGGTTAGTTAAAATTCAATCTACAAGCAAATACGCTTTGCAGTACATTTCACTCCATTTAATATACATACTTTAATATACTTTAAAGTCGACCAAATAAGTTAAAATATTCGACCAAAACAAATGGCAAACATTAAAATGGTCTAATGCATTAAAATAATTTAATTTGTAATTAGTACAACCATTTCTTATCGACAAAACATCAGTAAGAAATAGTAAAAGGTAACTTGTGGTGGTATCATTTCCTAATATACCTATGCAACGGTTTGCTTGTACACAAACATCACAGTAGAAGTATCGTTTAAACTATTTTCTTGAACCTATCTTAACACAGCCAGATATGGGAGCAAATTATTATAGCTGCATTATTTCTTATCTACATCAAGACTGCCATCAACCTCCACGTCATTTACAACGGCTATGTCATTTAATGATTTATTAATTTCATTTTTAATTGTTGTTGTATCGTCGTGTTTGGCGCAATTTGAACTGCAATGTGCACTACCACAACTTGTTACTGGGGTCAAAGATAGTTCATTGTCTAATATTTTCACGGATTTCAATTCGGGAACCTCATCTTCAACCATTAGTTCCTTTGAGGAAGTTTTGAACAAGCTTTTCGTCTAGAAAAAAGAGGAATAATAATTAAGCATAAAAACAATGGGAAACAACATTTCACATTTACATACAAATTAACTTTTGAAGTAGATTTTAGAAACATATAAGAAGGAATTGCTAAGTAATCCATTTAACCAGTAAAAATAAATTAATTCTCATTCTCCATAATTAAACACAAATGATATTTGTGAATCAGTAACGTTCTAATGGAAATTATTGGCTGGATAGTCTTTTTTTAAAGGCGTGATATCACTTTTAAATATAATATAATAAAGGTTTGATAAAATAAAGAGAGTAATAAGCCACGTAGCAGACTATTAAACCAAGAAAAACTTAATAGTGTCATATCTAATAGATTATCTGTTAAAGATTAAGAATGTCAACGGTGTATTTTCTTAATAGTTGTACTAAGCTGGGATTCTTAAACCGTAATATCCATATTATTAATTAATAGCCATACTCGTATTAATAGTATTAAACAGTGCTATTACAACATACTGTGTGTCTCTCTTTGTTGAAGGATCTTAACGTTCTTCACCCTTCTTCCTCTAAGAGGCAAACATCGTAGTTAGCCATATTTACGTGTAAAATATTGAGGTAAACAATTTACTAAGGTAGGTCGATGGAGTACTTGATTAACTGAGATGTTAGTATTAAGTTCATCACCATTTCAGAGTGTTCATTTTAAGGAGAGAAACACATAGGGCAACATACTAAATGTTCTTAGAAGTTTTCTGAAAAAGTACAACTTTGAAAGAATACAAAAGGTTGCTAAATTGAACTCATTGTCAATGTTATAAATTTATGGACCAAGACCTTTACGGATAAGATTAGAGCAAAAACGTTACAGTAAGCGTGTTACTATAAAATATGGACAAGTTAAAATGTGTTTGTAGCTATGCTTTAGTCATGTATCGTTTTTTTTTTTTTTGCTAGATAGATCACTTAAAAATACATTCTTGTAGTAATTATAAATTGATTTGCATCTAAATTAATAATTTCATACATACGAAGATTCTCTGATGTGAAATAAAAATGTATATATGATATCAAAAACTATCTTGGCTAAAATTGGTCGTGATACCACGCATTTATGTGGATCACTTTTTATATCAAAATTCAAAACCACTTCCGGTGATGTTTTCTTGCTCAGCGTTTATGTTTGGACGATTTTCTAGAGCACTTCCTAGGCTTAGTACATAGCAGTTATTTGACAAAACTGCCACATAAAAGATGTTGGTTCTTGTAAAATAAGTTACTCAGAATGTTCATCAACGTATGGAACAAAAGGTTAAAAAGCCTTTGAAATATACGTTACAAGAACTTTCGAACAATATAAGATGATCCTTTTGCCGACAGGCCAAGTCAGTCAGACATTTTGCGTAATAACCTTCTTCGGAGCATTTTATTATTTAAGCGTGATTTGTGTTATTTACAGTAATTTGAAAATTGTATCTCAGCGAAAAAATGGAATTAACTCATGAAAATTTTATTATTACGTATTAGTTGCATATATGAAATATTGCAAGATCATTTAGCTGTAAAAAAAGGTTTGTTCTCATTGAATCCCACATGATTTGAAAAAATCTTAAAAAGATGTTCATGTCGATTGGTGCAAACAAATACTCAGTAAATACAATTGCGGCGATTTAAAAGACATATATTCAAAATACATTGTAACAGACTAATCATGGATCAATGCGTATGAGCCGAAAAGTAAACAGCAGTCGATTATATGGGTGTTTCAAGATGAACCAAATCCAAGAAAAGTTGTTCGCGCTCGAAGCAATTCGAAACAAATGGTCGCTTGTTTTTTTCGGAAAAACTGATCATGTGGCAACGGTGCCTTTAGAGGAACGTAAATCGGTCAATACTGAATGGTATATAACCATCTATTTGCCGGAAGTCTTTGGTGAAATAAGGAAAGCAAACAAGAGGCGTCGGATCATCTTTCATCATGATAATGCGAGTTCTCACACATCTCGTCTAACCGAATGTTTGAACACTCAAAAAATTGAATTAATGGATCATCCGCCGTACAGTCCCCATTTGGCACCCAATGACTTCTTTTTGTTCCCGAACGTCAAAATAAATTACGTGGACAACGATTTTCGTTGGCAGAAGAAGCCGTTGATGCATTCAAAAACAATGTTTTGGAGATATCTCAAGCGGATTGGAAAAATGCTTTGACAAATGGTTTGAACGCATGCAAAAATGATCATGAAGGAGAATATTTTGAAAAACGATATAGTAATTTTCAATGACAAAGTAATGTTTTTTGTTATTAGGCTCAAGAAATAAATAGTGTCAATACAAATACCTACAGATCCCTTGTAGCTAATTTACAAGAACTAGAACCAAAAATTAATGAAGAATGTGCAATCATGGTGCTAGAAGTACTGTAAAATACTTTTTATGACATAAGGAGATGCATAAACTTGTATACTGAACAAATAGGGGGCATTTTTAACAACTAATTTAATTTTTTTTATTTATTAATAAAAATGTTCATTCATTTGATCATTTTTCACTTTAATTTCCAAATTTGTAGATTAATTGTAAGAATTGTAGATCTCTTGGAGTAATAACACATATGCACGTTCTTGATTATGACAAAATAATATAAACTAAAATAAATGTTTTTCATTTCATAGCACCTTCGACCCAGATAATTTTTGGGATCTAGATACTACTAAATAAAAGAAGAAAAAATGGTATTGCGTTAAACAAAACACCAAATTTAGACATTCCATTGAAAAAGTTAAGCGTTCTGATACTCTATGAAAAATTTAAATAAACTTAAACCCTCAACTGAATAAATTTACCTTTTTCTGTATACTCTCCTTTTACTTCATTTTTTATTTTACATACAGAAAAAATATGAAATAAATAATCTTTGACATTTTCTCTTTAATATTCTACTAATTATAAATTAACCTACCTCGTAATTGGGACAACAATGACTCTGTTTGCATCCTTCTCCCTGGCAGGCCATCAAACAATTCGGAGCAAACTTTTTCGAATTGAAACACTCTATGGTCTCATCTTTGGCGAAAAATTCAGGTTGTATCGTCACTTGAGTAATACCATTCTCAATAAAGAATTCTTTTACTTCCTCAATAATTTTATTATACACCTACAAAATACTATGGATATTAATGTTATATACAGAGGTAATGTAGCATAATGAATTTTATTTTGAAATAAAGTGGAACACCAGAATAAATATATTCAGAATGATTAGAGAGTACGAGAAGTTCTTCTATTTCTTTTCGTCTCGTTTTTTCTGGTCGGTCTTAAAAGGCACTCGTCTGATATAAAATCACTGGTTGTCCAAAATGTAAATGTATGGAAAATATGGTAAAACTATTTATACATGACTGAAATATAATAAATGACGCCAAGATATGAATGTAATAGCCTGGGTCTTGCTAATTAATATAAAATATTATGTGTTTTTTCTACTTCAACGACCTGAGAACAAAAAATGAAAACAGCCAAATTCTTTGAAAAAATATAATTTCTCTTTCTATCCTAAATCTTTTATAATACTTTCTACGATATTTTTCCCTTTAATATATGTATGTTTATAACAGTGATATAGTTTATATTAGAATACTGTTTTTCATATATAGGTATGGTGTTTTCTTAAATTTTGAACTTTAACAATACATGCGGATGTATATTGGTTTTCAAGTAGATGTTTACTGGAGTTGACTGGTTTTCAAGTAGATGTTTACTTGAAAACCACTATACACAGTTTACTATACACTCTGGTGTGAGTAGTAGTGTTGCCAAAAATAGTTACTGATAATAACACAGGCCAAAAAAGATTTTGTAAATGTACATTGTACAATAATTTGTAGATTTTAAAACTTGTGGGTAGTGTGGGAGATATACCGAAGCAGAGTTAGCCGGTGGGAATAATTCGGTTTTATACTATTCGGGTATTTACATTGTCGCTGTAGTACGTTTTTAATGTATGTACGTTTACTCGTGACATCGCGTTGTGTGCTTTTATTTTGTTTTAAAAAATGCCTAAAAGTTGTATAAATACACCCAATATATATGTATTGTTATAAACTTAACACCTGATTCAAGAAACAGGTATTTATGAAAATTTGGCTGATCCGCAAAAAATTCTTTTGCCGCTACTTCATATTAAATTAGGATTAATGAACAATATGTAAAAGCTATAGATGAAAATGGAAATTGTTTTACATACTTATGTGGCAAATTTCCAGCTCCTTCTGAAGCAAAATTAAAGGAAGGCATTTTCGTAGGACCACAAATAAGAAAATTAATGCAGGACCAACAGTCTGAAGAAACAGTGACAGAGATTGATAAAGAATCTTGGATATGATTTAAAAATGTAACAGAAATTTTTTTAGGAAATTATAAACATCCACAGTATGAGAAAATTGTCAACAAAATGCTGGATAAGTTTAAGCAACTTGGTTGTGATATGAGGATAAAAATTCATTTGATGTATGCTCATCTGGACTACTTTAAATCTTGATGTTGTTAGTGAGGAACAAGATGAAACGTTCAATTGAGGAGGCACCAGGGTGGATGGGATATGGCGATGATAACATATTACTGCTGGATGCTGAAAAGAGAACATCCAACGATTGGTTATACAAGAAAAATTACAAAACGAAGTTCTTTTGCTTTTTACTATGTTTTTTAATGTTCATTAAATATAATGTTTATTAAAATGTAATTTTTCCTTTAGTTTTCAATTTGTTCTGATTATTTAGTTGATCAAAAACCTTACGTGAGAGGCAAAAACGGAAGGTACATATGAAAACAGCGTAAGCAACTCACTTATAATCATTTACCAAACACAAATCAACTTTCAAAGTGTTGAAATTTGTAAGACTGTGTAATCAATGCACACCAAATTATGTAACATTTTGGTGATATTTATAAAGAATCAGCAACTATAACCTTAAGAACAGTGCAGGATCGAGGGAAAAAAATTCGTGGGGGCAAGACAACCTGTCGTGAAGGTTGTCGATGTTTCAATATCGACTTCGAGATGTTTTGGGCCCAACTTAATCTAGTGATCGGATACTCAATCGCAATAGATTTTGATAGCGTTGTATATTTACTAACTGACATGATGTAGGATTACAGAATACAGAAACATATTAGGGCAGCCAGATCCCATGAGGCCCGCATGAAGCATTGTGTCGGAGTTACTGCTACAGAACCATATTTTAATTTAGAAACAATCCCATTATTATCTAGATATTACTTTTCCCCCTCGACCTATAGCTGTTTCCACGTTTTAAATTGGACATTAGGGAGCAGTTGTTTCCCCGACCTGGCTACGTTTCTCGGCCATATCACAGTTTTTACTTTATCCTAGTTTTAAATATACTTGAAACCTTATATCAAGTTTGACATTTTTATATCAAAAATACCACGCTTTTGATATAAAAGTGTGCCATCTATGAACATACCTTTAAAAGAATAATTTTAAGACAATATATATATATATATATATATATATATATATATATATATATATATATATATATATATATATATATATAGCTAATATCAATCAACTGTAATAAAAAATATAAATAATATATACAATACTTTTGTAGTTCGTCAAATTGAACACATTTTATATGCCGCGTCGGTTAATATTTGTCTACTTTGCGACATATTCCGAAATAAATTATATATAAAAATATACTCGTACTTACTAGACCCATTATTTTATCGTTGTTTGAAATTTTTGCAAAATATTTCACGCTAGTGAAAACAACTGTTAATTTAAACATAAACCAAAAGTTTTAGGATACGTTATTCGTGCATTATATAGTAAATATTTTTGTTATAATATTGTTTATTCTCCAGTGCATAGATAGAGCTTCCGAACATAACCACTATACCATTTATAAGCACGTAAACCTACTATGCATTTGAACTACTAGGTGTTTCATCCAGATATTTTTTAGCTTTTTTATTTGCAAAAATAATAAGTTCAAATTAGAGAATCATGAATATAAAATCAGCAAAGGGTGCAAGTGTTATTAATATAAAAACATTTAACTATTTTAAGTTGATACGTTACCTTTGGACTTTGGAAGATTATGTGGACAGTAGAGATAACTTTTGGTGTTGTGAACTGCCATACGTGCAAATCGTGGACATTAACGATGTCAGGAAATTGGCGGACCAATTCAGCTCTCAATGAGTCAATATTTATTGTATCTGGTATTGTCTGGAGTAAAATCAGGCAGCTTTCTTTCACTAGAAAATATACATTATCATATTTAACTAGTTAGTAATAAGTAACCATTATTGGCTACCTTAGGTATTGTATACAAATAAATATACAATTTTAATACACACAATACGACATCCTTAACACGTTGGACATGGGTATAGAGTAACAAAAATTCCATTAGAGGCTGTTTTTTATTTATTATCAAATGTAGGGCTAAAAATTTTAAAAGCTGTCTGGGATACAAAATGTACATTATTTGGTTGCAGTTACTGCACTATTTTTATGCATTTATTATTATTTTCTTGTTGTCGGGTTATTACCTAGAGAGCATAACCCCAACTGCAGCTACAAACTACTCGCTTTGGAAATTCACTAGGAATATGAAAAAAATGTATACAACCAGATCTACCGATAAAAAAAGAAATTGTACATGGATAAGAAACTACTACGAAAAAGCGCAAACATTCGTTGAACACTTTGGAAAAGTCGATAAACCATTTCCAAACACAACCTCAACAGAAGAAAACGATATACCGGAATACCTAAATGCACCCATATCAGTTAGATTGTTCTTTTAGAAAAATCACGATCCAGGAAGTCAAAAATACTATCATAAAATAAATCAATGCAAGAAGAGCGCCCGGATTCGATGTAACTACAGACAGAATTCTCCAAGAACTACCAGAAAAACTCTTGAAACTTATCACATATATCTTCAATACAATCATTCGGATCCATCATTTTCCTAGTCAATAGAAAGTAGCACAATCATGATTTTTAAACCTGGCAAAGAAACCACAAGAGGTCACTTCATATGGGCGAATAAGTGTTCGTCCGGCATTTTCAAATTTATTTCAAAAGATCTATCTGAAAAGATTAAATCCCATACCTGCCAAATTGAACATCATCCAACATCATTAGTTTGGATTTAGGAACAAGCACAGCACCATTGAACAGGTCGATAGAATTATCAATATAATAAACAATGGCATTGAAAAGAAAAGGTATTGTTCTGCTGTTTTCTTGGATGTTAGACAGGCATTTGATAAAGTCTGGCATGAAGGACTATGCTATAAAATAAAGAAATATCTCCCATATCAATACTTTCTAATACTGAGATCTTGTCTTAGTAATAGGCATTTTTAGATTAAATAAGGCTCTACTATTCATTTCATCGCTATTTTCCAAATAAAAAACTCTTATCTTGCCATAAAAACAAGCCACGGTGTGAGATAAGAGCCGTTTGAAATTTTTTATTTGGCAAATAGCGATGAAATAAACTATATATATATATATATATATATATATATATATATATATATATATATATATATATATATATATATATATATATATATATATCAGTCTACATCCTAGTCTATCTTATGTACCCCAAAAAAGTATGCTAGGACCAAGACTTTATTTAATCTACATGGCTGATCTACCTATATCTAGATTAACGACAGTCACTACATTTGCAGATGCCACCGTAATATTGGCCTCCCATACAAATTCCATTCGAGCATCCAAGAACCTTCAACTTAACTTGAACAAAATACAAGCATGACTAAAAAAATGGCGAATTAATAATGTCAACAAATAATCTCCACATATCACCTTCACATTGAACAGATTAACTTGCTCATTTGTAGAGTTGACTGGACAACAACTTACTCAAACAAATAACGTCAAGTACCTTGGTATGGATCTTGGCAGGACAGGAGGCTAATAAACACATCATTACTAAAATAGCTCAACTTGGTCTTAGCTCAGGCAAACATATTGGCTTCTCGGCAGGATATCTTAACTTTGAAAAACAAATAACTATTGTACAAGGTTATACTCAAGTCGATTTGGAGACATGGCATCCAACTCTTGGGTACAACTGTTAGATTCAACATAGAAATATTACAACATTTCCAAAATAAAGTGCTACATATAATAGCAGACGCACCGCACTATGTTCCAAACTTTGTAATAACACGTGATCTCCCTGTGTCCTCGATCGAAGATGTTATCAAAACATGCAGCGCGAAATATAGTCCATACTTGTGAATCATTCCAACATACTCGCTAATAAGCTTCTAGTCAATGTAATTGAAGTACGCAGGCTAAAAGATTTATACCTGGAAACTTCATTAGAAGAGAAGATTGGATTAATGTTAGGTATCTTATAAATATAACATGTATAAACTTGTACATAACCTCATGTTAGACGGTTAGTTAGTTATGATTAACTAGCTTAAGAATAGATATTGTATACTGGTATAATACTCTTCCTGTCGGTCATTTCTTTTGTCAGAAAAGTCGCCTGCTGTCCCCCTGGGACATATTGCTGTATTCATGGAGTTAAGATAAAAAAAAATTGAGACTCTTACTCGCCATCCTTAAATGGAAATTGGTGCAAAAAGATGATAAGTCATTTATATAATGCCACACCTACCAAGTATCTTCTTGTCAGGTTATCTCATTTGATATTTTAATAATGTATCAAAATTAAAAAGTTAATCGTAAATGAATGACTGAGATTTTATACGAAAAATCATTACATACATATCATGCTTCTCTATAACCCATCATTTTCAGGAAGTAGAATAAATAGAATAATATCTGGGGTATATTATACATATAACTCAGTATTTCTACTAAACCATTACAAGAAAAATGAGTTCTTGATTGTAATTTATTCGTTATACAACGTCTATGTATGCCTTATTAAAGCATGATTAAATATATATTGTAACTAAAGTATTCGTTCATGTGTTTACAACCAACTAGCAAAACTTGTTCACATACAATTTGTATAATGGATCTTTGCGCATGTATCAATTTAGTGACGACACACGGATCACATGCTACACCAATCGCAATATGTTACTAATATTACCAGCACGTATGTCTAGCGACATATATTTCAATCAACTACGTACGGCATAGACAGTTAATAATTTGCCGAACAAAATGCAATTATGAAGTCACGTCTTAGCTTTATTATTAATTTGATTCATTAAAATTTGATTTCTGTAAAATTTATTTCATTTTGGTTTCATTTATCTTGATTTTTGTTGAATTTATTTCATTTATTTTGGTGGAAATATCACTTCCATTGAATGTTTTTGTGGATAACCTTTTCATTACTCTGTCATAGGTTGACGAATTTATGTTGTACTAACTGTTGCCCTAAAATGCGTTTTCGGCACGACACTGTTCAAAAATGTCAGTTGATTGGTTCATACGATTGTTACCTGTGACGCACACGCAAAGAATAATTATACAAACTATAATTGGTTTAACTATTGCCATCCATTAATTTAGATTTAGAGTAAAGGATCCACGTTTATTATTGAATATGCAACTTGAGCCACGGTTTGATCAGTCTCGCTTTCATGAGATAAGTGGCCAGTGAGACATTAAGTTAATTCCACGCCATGCTCAACGCATTAAGAATACAATATGTTAATATATCATATACTTACTGTAAGGGTAACTCAATATCATTATGATGGTAACTGAAATCAGTGACATTATGGGGTCTATGTATTTGGCAATATCCTTGTCCGTAAAGAAAATTATTAGGGCACATATTATTACCATAATACAACCTGAAAAGGAGAATAATTGTTTAGATATAAAAATATGCAAATAAATTAAACATTATCATTACGCATTTTAATAATTATATTATGATATTCGATTTAGTAATGGTAATATTGTCGTGTAGTAATTATTATGGTTATTATTATTGTTTTCTTATCCGATTAAAATTAACCAAACTATTTAGCAGCATATTCCCTATAAAATAATAGTCGAAAATATTCAGTACCAAATTAAATAAGCCATAGGAATTAAATTAATAAATAAATTCTACATTGTTTCTAAATTAATTTTATTAATTTTTAATATTTCGTATAGCATAAAGTTATCATTTAATACATGTAAAGGATGTCAAGTTTCGTATTTCAATTATAGTTCATAACCGCGTTCGAAATAAACTCTGTTTAATTCAACCTGTAAGGAAAATGCTGAATAAATAATTAGGAATAATGTAAATACCGCGAAATTATTAATAAAGGGATCAATCCATCTGAAGCGACACCGACGATCTCTCCCTCGTCATGGCTTACTGGTAAGAACTATTTTATGTCATTTACAATTAATTATTATTTATTTACCATTTCTGTCTGTCGTATATTGGATACCTATTTGTCATGCCACGTGTGTGTTAATAAATGTTTTCATTATTTACTTTGAATAATCATTTTCCTTGTACTTCGCTACGAAAAACCTCTCCAGGCCAAGCACCCCCTTAACGGCGCCGTGGTCGTGACAATATTACAGAATGGGAAGGAAATTGTACGAAAATGTTAGTATTAACTTTTTAATCAATATTTTAGGGTGAAAATTTATCTTGCACTAAAATTTCACATGCTCAATAGTAAAAATAATTACTTAAAAATATATTTTCACTTTAATGCACCTTAATATTTTTAATGTGTAATCCTTTATTTTTTAGATGGTGTTTAGTTTGTGATAAATAATATATTTCAGAAGGATTATTATTAAATTAACAGTGGGTAGAATAAGTATAGTTAGAATAGATCCTCCATAGATAACAAATAAATTCATATTCTACATAATCGTAAGTAAACTATTTCTAAGTAAAATTCTGAAACGCGTCAATTTTTTATTTTTAAATGACATTATTTAAGCACTTTTTTCCTCTCAACCCCATTGAAATGACAATTACCCTTTGCGCGTCTATACTTCTGACATTTTCAATTAGGCTGACGATGGGTATATATTCGTATGAAAGAGGTTTAATCAAGACACTGACTTAGTTTTATTAAAACTGATGATTCAGTTTAATCACCTCCAGATAATGCCACCTTTGTTGACGAAACGCGCGTCGAGTGTAGTGTATAGTGCTTTGTGGAAAACTAAGTCAGTGTTATCTGCGCACCAAAGATCCCAACCTGGTCCGGTATATAGAGGTTTAATCGTTTATTCGACAATATAACGTTAATCTCTCACTTATTTGTAAAGAATAAAACACTTCAATATTGAGAATATAATCGGCATTCAAGTCAATTGTTCGACGCAGAGTTATAAATGTGCAGCACACTGCAGCATGGCCATTACATGGCATTCTCCTATAGAAATGTCTGAAATAATATCATTCCTGTTATGGTTCGGGGTGGCGTACTGGGCGAAGCAGTGGGTGTTGTCATTGTATGGTTGGATTAGAATTCCAATGGAGGATATTTGGCCCCACTCCCTGAGCATGGGTTTGTCCTCATCTCTACGTGTAACTTTCCCTAACCCTTGGCGTGAGGTTTTAGGGCAAGGGGGCTAACTTCTCTGTATGCACAATATTGCCAAATTTTATTGTAAATATTTTTCTTAATGAAACGGTTTTAATCGTTTCGAAGATAATTGTATTGAGTTTGTATTGTATTGTCTTTTTATATATAAAGGGTGGTCCAAGCATAATGCACGATGTTAATTGTGAGTCACACCTTAACGTCAAGTTTTTTGCCCAACTTAATTTGACATTTCTTTGTTTCAGTGTTTGACAAATTCAACCATGGAGAGGTACACAATTGAACAGCGCGTTAAGATTGTTGAAGTCTTTTACGAAAATGGGCGTTCAAATCAAAATGCATTTCGTGCACTTCGTGACTTTTTTGGTCAGCATAATCGACCAAATGTGTCCACAATCGGGAGAATTGTGCGCAAATTTCAGCAAATCTGGTCTGTAGGAAATGTGAAAACACCTGTGCATGCTCGCCCAGTTCGTTCTGCGGCGTCATCGGGCCGTACTTCTTCGAAAATGAGGTCGGCCAAGCAGTTACCGTGAATGGTGTTCGCTATCGCGAGATGATAACGGACTTCTTGTGGCCAGAAATTGAGGATATGGACCTGGACGATATGTGGTTCCAACAGGATGGTGCCACTTGCCACACAGCCAACGAAGCAATGGCACTTTTGCGCGAGAAATTCAATGGCCGTGTTATCTCACGTCGTGACGATGTTAATTGGCCGCCACGATCATGTGATTTGACACCGTTGGACTTCTTTCTTTGGGGATATTTAAAAGAAAAAGTGTACGTCAATATGCCAAGAACAATTCAAGAGCTAAAGGATGAGATAATTCGGCACATTAACGACATTGAACCTCAATTATGTCTCAGAGTCATTGAAAATATGGATCATCGGATAGAGGTATGCCACCGAAGCCGTGGCGAGCATTTGGCCCATATTTTGTTTCACACATAATTGTCATAGATCCTTCTATCATAATAAAAAATATTAAGATAATTCTCTGAAAACTTTTTGTATTATTTACAATTAACATAGTGCGTTTTGGTTGGACCACCTTCTACAATAAATTCTTATAGTGCACTTATATGATTCGTCCTGTATACATATTGCCGTATATACAATATGATTTATACAATTATAGTGCAAAATCAATGTTTACTTTTTAATGGAAAGAAAGTGTTTTATTATAATTTAACGTATTACGAAGTATTCAAGATCATATCAAACATGAAATCAAATTCTCGCTATAGCTAATCAAGAATAGGAATAAGTCTCAAAACTGCGATATCGGACCGGTCACGAGATGCGCAGTAAATAGCCTGGTCTTTACTCAGTAGAATTGAGACCTTTGCAGAGTAAAAATCGATGTAAATTTATTGAATGTAAATGTTCGATGTGGCCGAGCGTAAAGTGCGTCCTTTTCCCTTCGCATACTGCCTTGCTCTTTCTTCTATGCATACCTAGAGAATCTCACACTTTTTCCTTTTCTTGATGAGCAGTACATTGCGCTAGAACATAACGTCAATAAATTATTTTCTGCGTAGGAGCTAATAGAATAAATTCATTTTTGCAAAGAAATAAATAATAAGTTGCACAAAAATAACGTGGATAGCTTTTGATTTTATTCTTTCTTTAGGGGAATAGACTTTATATTGAATGGAAAATAGACAAAGGTATTGATCAGCATATAATCTTCATTGGATGCATGACATACATATTCAACACCATCAAAAGTTAATATTTTGACATGTATCGTTGAGAACGATGTTGAGAGTGGAAAAATAATAGAGCTGATGAGCTATTCAATTGCCACCTAAATCCCCAGACTTTAGATCGTTGGGTATTTCTGTGAGGTTATCTCAATAATAACGTATATACAACTAAGTCACATAACACTGAAGATATTAAATAAAGCATACAATTGAAAATAGGTGTATTTTACGGCAGACCTTAAACTGTTATAAGTTAGAAAGGAGTTTTATTACAGACTTTTTTATTGCCAATAATTCAGTAAAGACTATTTTAACAGTATAATACCTGTCAAAAACTAATCAACTAATTAAATCACAAATATTATAGGTAGTTGAAATCGTACCATCAGGAAAAAGTCAGTAATATAAAAATATATAGTGTTCCATTAAAAATATCTCACTTGTACTATAGTTACATGAGCCACCCTTTATGTTACGACGTCTTCTCGATAAAAAATCGACTTGTCCTAGGGTTTTCCCATAAATCTGTAGAATAACGCCAAAAATGTATATTCTATAAATAGTTTCCACCCTATAGGTATATTTAACTGAAAGGATATTGAGGAGTGACGAAGAAAACAGCTGAATTCAATAAAAACTAGTACAGCAGAAAAACTAACATATATTTCCATATTACTTCCATATAAAATTATAAGGATTGAGTAACATATGCTTTTAGAAAGTAGTTTATGTAAACATGTACTGGTTTTGTTATTAGACTTTATTATTAGGACCACTTTATTAATTGAGCTATTAATTCAAACTTCCAAGGAGCAATAAACTTTCAGTAATTAAGTAGAATTTATTCAAATGAAAATAGAAAATTGTATTCCTTAAATACGTAAAATTTTGCAACAGGCTGCAAACTGGACTGGACTAAGAGATTGTCCAATTTATGTAACATATGTTAATGTTGGACTAAAAGTGGATGAAAATTTGATAATTTTCATTCCCACTCCCAATGATATTGGGAGTCATTTAATTGAAGTCATTGAAATTTACAAAATATTTCATGATTTCGTAACGCATATATATAATATCAGCTACCTATTAATTAACCTATTCGATCATTTTAAACCATCAGAAGCATATTATGAAAAATGAATAGTATTGATCCTAGAAAACACCATAAAACTGAAGAAACCCGATCAAAAAACTGTGTATATTTGCGCTAATGGGCAGTCTGACATAGTTAGTAATGATATCGTAAAATCAAACATCTAATACTACACAGGATATTGAAATAGAATATCTTGCTTGTCTAGATTTAATCACTTACAAGAGAAGACATTAATGAAAAATGGGCAGATCAATGCCTGGAAGTGCTAGATAGAATATTCTCTATATTGTCAAATTTATAATGTACTACAAAATAATATGTTTTTTGGAATTTTCTGATAATTGACGACCGTATCGATGTCGATTTGTAGACAACATTCGTACGTTGTATATTTAATCGCAGAGTAAAGTAAGATAATTAGTTTTAAAAATTGAGTTGGTCAACAAACTTTTATACAATTTTGATAGGAATATCGATTACATGAACCAATGAATTTTTCAGTGTCGTCACAACTTCACTGAAACTAAGTGTTTTTTATTTTGTAAAATGAGTTATGAGAATAGAGAGATTTATTATTATTATTATTTTTAGTTTTTGCATGTTTGGCGCTGTACTAGTCATATGAAGGTTCTGTACAAATTCGGATAATATTTGATTGTTGTAGGAATTATTATTATATTATTATATTATCGACTTAGAAAATATTTTTTCAACAAAATTGCTGGAACACATTACCCACTCCTGCGATTATCCCAGGAGTTAAGGGCGAACGATTCAGGAGAGAACTTACTCTATCCCATCTTATTTCGTTTACTAGTACTCGTTCATGTACATGCTTGTCCTGTGAGAGGTCTGCAATATGACATTCTTCTGCATTGAGTTAAAGATGTAGTTTGGAAGTCCTATTTTGTTGGTGGTAACTCTTAAGTTCCTTGTCATTACGAGTATTTCCGAGGCAATTTTAACTCTGTTCGGGCTCTAGATGTGATTAATTTCTATCGCAAGGTTTTCATATTTTCCAATCTTCTCGGCTTTCATTTTTCTTGTCTTGAATCAATATGAAACTATGTCTACTCTATTATTATTATTTCATGGATTGCAATTTTAAGATTTATTTAAATGGTAACGTTCATGTTTAGACGAACAGACATATTAGCTATATCTGTTCGTATACATATATACATACATAACATATTTGTGGCTGAATGGGATTTTCAAAACAAAAGAAAAAGAATATTATCCTATAATACATAGAGTATTATGACGAATACCAATATCAACCATAATTATTATATTAAACGGGAAAGTGTTATGTATGTAGACATTTTATTAGCAGAATTAGAATCGACTAACATTGGCGCATTCGCCAGATTTTAAACTCAATTTGCTTATTTCGATGTTTATTTTTTAAATTTTTACGTAAATAGATAAAGGTTAAACAATTACATTGTTTATTTCCTGACATAGTTAGGAAGGCTCACTCGATTGATTTACATAATTTTTTGTTTATGTATTCAACTTAATAATGGCTTGCTGGAACAAATTTAAAAAACGATGGTTTATTTTGTAAGTTATTTATTTCCCAATGGTGTCTATAAGATATAGACAAATATATATAAGATATAGTCCAAATATAGATGAGAAAAATTCCTATTGATATATATGGCCCACAATAGTTTGATTGAATTATAATGGATCTATAACTTGAAAAGAATACATTAGAAAATCCATTCCGGGGATTTTAGAATTTAATTTTTCTCTATATCGTGACCCATCAAAACATTTTGGCGTAGTCAAGACCATACAGGGTGTAAGAAGTATAACTACCATTACTTTAACAGTTGATAGTTTGGACCTAAATAAATACATATATGAAAAAAATGTATATCACGTAATTATAGGTATAATAAATACATTATAAAACACAAATAAAAGTAAGGTCAGCAAACTTTGTAAAATTACTTAAATAATAAAGCAATATATCTTCTAAAACAATTAAATTTGTATAAAATATTTTTTACAAATATTCTACTGTACGCATTCGCCAAATCTCAAAGGGTAATTATAATTATTTTCTATAAATTAAATTATTATAGACATGAAATATTGCTCTGTTATTTAAGAAAGTCAACAAATCCTGCAGTTATTACTTTCATTTTTATGCTCTTATTATATCCACAATTAGGGGATTTACACATTTTTTAAGCCCAAACTATCAACTAATAAAATAATGGTAGTTATACTTCTTATACCCTGTCTAGCTGTTGAACTAAACTGCCATAAATAATTTTCTTAATAAAAAGTAATAAATTAATGAGGGTAATAAAAAATTTACCCTCAAAATGATACCATCCCATGTAGAATGACTTCAAATATACAAAAATATACGGGATTTTAAATTTTAGAAACATAATTATGCCATTTTTGTAATACTTATTGACTGACATTGACTTATTTCTCGAATTTACAAAATTTGGAAGTTATACTTTAAAGAATAGCAAAGTTATGAAGTCGTCCTAATATTACTTACATCCGACACATTCATAACAAAAACTGATCAAGAATACTCTGACTAAAAACTTATATCTTAACAAACATATTAAACACATATTTGCGGCTATTAAACTTAACTTAAACATATACATAACTGGCGATTTGGTCTACAATGAGTAAATAGAGATGGAATTTTACATACCATTTATGTCTCTAGCCATTTCCCAAAGTCCTTGTCTTTGTCTTGGGGGCACAACTGTGGAGTGAATGTTTTTAGTTCGAGACAGTCTTCTTTCACCTCGTCGTAGAGATTCATTTACAACTACTTTATTTAAAACAACGTCACCGCTCTCAGTCACATATAAAAAGCTTCCTTGGTGGAAAGTGTATCCACCAATTAATAAATAACACACGCCGTTGAGCAACAAGCCAGTGGCACCTAGAAAATTATATGGATTTGAAATGTATTTGTACTAGAAAATATATTTCAAAAAATAAAACCCGCCACAGGTAGGATTCGACATCTGTACCGGATCGGAACCGAACGACCCGAACTTATTAGTTCTCATCAGTGCCGTACACGGTACGCCGAGGACAAATGCCGAATGAACTCTATGGGGTATACATCTTTATCGATACGATCTGTCAGTAACATATAAGTCCGAAATCGAGAAAGGAACCACCAAACCGCCAAGCGGTTATCAAAGTAGTTCCCGAATAGCAAAGCTATTACATAATCGCTCTAGGAAACAACTACTCCTCGGGCTAAGGCCCCGCCAGGCATTGAATTATACCCAGAAGCGATCCTCGACCCCTTTCACGTGTTTCTGCACGATCAGATAAGGTTTCAAAAAATAAAACCCGCCACAGGTAGGATTCGACATCTGTCCCGGATCGTAACCGAACGATGTCGTTCGGTTCCGATCGGTTCGGTTCCTTTAGCCCGAGGAGTACTTGTTTCCTAGAGCGATTATGTAATAGCTTTGCTATTCGGGAACTACTTTGATAACCGCTTGGCGATTTGGTGGTTCCTTTCTCGATTTCCGACTTATATTACCGGTTAGAAAATATACTTATACGATTTAATAAATATATGTTTACCTATACATAAGACGGATATGGGATGATGCATTTCATCATGATGATCAATGTGGATTAACGTCTGCAATGCTTCTACAAATATAGAAAAACAGAGAGACGCTAAGAACACACAGCATATCAGCATAACTATTACGTCTATTCTGGCCCATCCGAACGTGTTTTTAAGTTTCTTCTCTTTAGTGTTCTGCGATGGTGACTTTTTCGTGTTTTTCTTATCGTGGCAGGGAGTATTGGAGAGTTCCTCGCCTATGCTGCTGGCGAGGCTGGGGGCCTTCTTCAAATCGCTGTCTTCACTAGGTGAGATCTCACCATTCTGAAAGAAGAAACTGTGTATTACAAAGAACTACATTTATAGCACGTTTGCCATAGTATCGATCATTTTAAAGATTATATAAATATTAGGCTATTAACCGCATTCTTTATTTTATTTCTAGAACAATTCAATTATTTATTCATTCAGTAGGTCATTTCTGGAAAAAAATGCCTTTATTTTAGTGTGAATTGAATATTACTTTTGGAGAGTAGGTGTTACTTTCAATGTCAATGAAAATATGTCTATATTTATATATGTGTTTCGTTAAAACTGTCATATATAGTGTCGCTCTTAAAAAATTCTTGTGGTTTTAGTTTTTTTGAAACTCAGAAATTTTTAGTGTCAAATCAATATATTTTATCCATATCAACAATATTTGCAACCCTGTACTAGTTTCCATTATACTAAGGACGGATTGCAACTTCCTTATTTTAAATGAAAAGATGTACAATATTTTTAAATCATTTTTTAGTTCTTCACATTAGTTTTAAACAGCTCAAATTATCAACGTATATAGATTTCCCTATATCTAAAATTAACTATTAAAGATCGAGATAACTCGGTTAATTTTTTATATAAAGAGATCTAATAGAGATTGTCTACAATTAATGCGTAAATTAAAGAATTATATAAGAAAATTATCTTTTTATTTTATATAACAGTTTGTTGTAAGTCTTAACAATTTTATTCTGGTATAAACGGAAGTAATACAGGGATATTAGAAGATAACTAATATTTTAGACTGATAGACCGCCTTGAATTAACCCTAACCTCAAATTTAAGACTTTTAGTCAAGCTGAAATTACAAAAATCTATAATGAACGGGTTGTTTCAATAATCCTGTAAATAATATTATTATCTTTACTTATTCTTTGATGCACCCTATATAATTTAAATTTATCTAATGCTTATTGCCTTTCTACAGAAACATATCCTTGTATCTTACCTTGTCAACGAAATAGTGTATCGAACTCCTCCATTTAAAAAATTAAAACGGAATAAATTTTCAAAGTGTAACTCATGTATGGAAAATAAATAGTCTTATTTTGACATACATGTATAACGAATTCTACTTTCCGTTTCATCGGAAGTGCCATCGTTAATGTTAGAGACATGTTAGTATTTTTCAGGGAAAAACATGTTATAACCATGTTTTCTAATGCGGAAATTGCTTTAAGAATTGTTGTTACTCTACCAATAACAAATGCGTCACGATAAATATAATTTTCTACTTTAAACAGAACAAAAACTTATTTAGGAAATGCTATTAGTCAAGAAGGACTCAATAATTTATCTGTACTATCAATAAATCACGACTTAACTAGTGCGCTTGATTTTACTGATATTATAAATAGTTTCGCCAGTAAGAAATTCAGAAAACGTATATAATAGTTATTTATGATTACAAATGTTAAAAATCATGATTTATTTGCAACATATTTGTTTTTATTGTTTTGTTTGTGGGATTGCTCTTATACCTACTTGTTTAACTTTTTCTATTTAATGTTTTTTTCGTTTGTTTGTGCTGAGTAGATATTGTTTTTTATATGATATTATTTTATATTATAAATAAAAACTTTAATAGCATTGTAAAAGTTTTGTAGTGGGGGGGGCGCTATAATATAGTTGCCTATGGGCAAAAAAATCATAGTCCGGCTCTGTCTACACGACTGAGTAAGTGGATAACCAACACGGAACACATTTATCCAATTCTTGTAGCCTCTGGGTTACATTGAGAATATTTTGAACCAGTGGATTAAAGTTAAACCTATTTTTCATGGTTTGCATAGCGTTTAGGGAATCTGAACATATCAAAATTGATGTATTATAGACATTTTCAGCAAAGTTCGGTGCCCTCTATATCGGATAGATTTCTGCAGTGAACATATTTGCCCAGTTGTGTAGGTTTCATGTTTGTATTTCATTTAGACTTATGAATACACTAGCTACTGCTTGTTCAGTTTTTGACTCATTAGCAACAATAATTACAAAGTTGGGATTCTGATCTACAATTTTATGGAGTCTTGAGCAATATAAAAATAGGTTTGGATGAGGCTTTCTAAGATCGGTGTTATAGTTGTATTTTAATTTTCATAATAATAACAGAATAATAGTATTTACTCCACACATTTAAAAATAAATTTCGTAATGTGAATCGACAAAAAAAAAAGAGGAAAAACCAGGAGAAAATTTATTAAATTATTGAATTAATATATCATCTAAATATTTCCATAATGTAGGGATTTTATATGAGATATAACTCAATATTTATATAATGTATTATAACACGTATATATAGCACACAAATTTCTTTCGCCTAAATCCCACATTTAATTCCACAGAGAACATCACATTTCTACATAATTTCCTAAAAATTTATCACGACTAATCAATTCATTTTACTATAGGCTCAATTTCATAGTTAATCACGTGTAAAACGTTATTATTTAAAGAGTAATCAACCAAGACATTTGACCTGGACAATCAGAGCGTTCTAATGCAAATTATATCGTGCGCCCATGTAACAATTAATCATAAAAACGCAGATATTATTGAGTATTTTCTGAGAAAGAATTATGTACAGGGTGTTTTAGGCTAAGTTGAAATACTTGTGATAATAGTTTATAAAAGATATATGGATTTTAAAGAAGTGCGAACGTACTTGAATACTAGTTTACCTCACAACTCAAAGGCACAAATAATTATGAAAAATAAGTTGTAGAGTCACACAAGTACGAAACTATGCATCTTAGGTTACGGCCGCTTCCATAACATGATCCTACAGTTACTATATGTATCCCCTCCCCTCTATTGTTCAAAAATTGTCTCCGCGATAGCATTTAGGCGAAACGCAGAGAAAAATTGTTTCTTTCTAGAGCACGATTTTTTCCATTTCTCTTTTTTTTACCACACATAAGTAGTCTATTCAATATTTGGAGTTACCAGCTCTGTATATATGTTCCGTGTATATGTTAGATGAAAGGAAAATTAATGCAACGAAACTGTATCTCCAGCTGCTAACTGATGTGGTGCAGTATTTCAGAACAAAGAATAACAGAAAAGGCCCCATAAACTCCGTATTGTTTGCGAGTTTTTCTGCAGGACTTGATTATGACTTGGAAGAAATCTAAGAATTCTTAGATTATCCTCTAGGCCTTTAAATGTTTGTGAATATATGTGTATATACCGTACTTAAATAGTTTGCAATAAAGTTAATATTAAATAAAAATTAAAATATTTCATATAGTATTGAAATAAACTTAGTGGTATTCTTGGAAAATCTTAAAATAAATTAAAATGTAAAATAGACACCTAAGCAGTATGTAGTTTTGGTCTCGTAGCTAATTTTAAGTAATAAAATTAATATGCAAATAAGAATCATTGATGAAAACATTTCCAAATTGCCAACTGCCCACTAACCTTCCTTATCGCTCAACAACAGAATCTAACAGGTGTTAAGATCAAGGCTACATAAAATTAGGAATGCGAATAAATGTGTCATTCATTAATTTATGTTATTAAAAGAAACGGAAACTTCTCAATATATACAGCGGCACAAAACATCTGTTCGTCCGATTTAAACCTTAACAAAACATAATTTGCGGTTGATTCACCGTAATATGAATAAGACAGTGAATTTTAGAAATTAGAGTGACATTATGCAAATATATTAAGGCGTTTAATAATACAAAAATGAGATTGTACGAGATTTATAGGCCGTGAAATAAGGAAAAAATCATTATTAAAGAAATAAAGTAAGACATCTGAGCATAGCGGCAATCGGTGAACGTAAAAAACATAAAGGGTGGTCCAACCATAATGCACGATGTTAATTGTGAGTCACACTTTAACGTCAAGTTTTTTGCCCAACTTAATTTGACATTCCTTTGTTTCAGTGTTTGACAAATTCAACCATGGAGAGGTGCACAATTGAGCAGCGCGTTAAGATTGTTGAAGCCTTTTACGAAAATGGGCATTCAAATCAAAATGCATTTCGTGCACTTCGTGACATTTTTGGTCAGCATAATCGACCAAATGTGTCCACAATCGGGAGAATTGTGCGCAAATTTCAGCAAACCGGGTCTGTAGGAAATATGAAAACACCTATGCATGCTCGCCCAGTTCGTTCTGCGGAAAACATTGCTGTTGTTCGCGATAGTGTAGCAGAAGAGCCGTCAACCTCGACTCGTCGTCGTGCCCAACAATTGAACATCTCACGAACATCACTGATGCGAATTTTGAATAAAGATTTGAATTTACACGCTTACAAGGTTCAATTGACTCAAGAGCTGAAGCCTACTCACCATTTCAAGCGTCGTCAATACGCCGAATGGTTGGTTGAACATACAGAAGTGAATGGTGACTTTACAAAGAAAATCATCTTCAGCGACGAGGCACACTTTCACCTGAGTGGATTCGTTAACAAGCAGAATTGCCGCATTTGGGCAAATGAGAATCCATGAGTGATTGTTGAAAAGCATGCATCCACAAAGAGTGACTGTTTGGTGCGGTATATGGGCTGGCGACGTCATCGGGCCGTACATCTTCGAAAATGAGGTTGGCCAAGCAGTTACCATGAATGGTGTTCGCTATCGCGAGATGATAACCTACTTCTTGTGGCTAGAAATTGAGGATATGGACCTGGACGATATGTGGTTCCAATAGGATGGTGCTACTTGCCACACAGCCAACGAAACAATGGCACCTTTGCGCGAGAAATTCAATGGCCGTGTTATCTCACGTCGTGGCGATGTTAATTGGCCGCCACGATCATGTGATTTGACACCGTTGGACTTCTTTATTTGGGGATATTTAAAAGAGAAAGTGTACGTCAATAAGCCAAGAACAATTCAAGAGCTAAAGGATGAGATAATTCGGCACATTAACGACATTGAACCTCAATTATGTCTCAGAGTCACTGAAAATATGGACCATCGGATAGAGGTATGCCACCGAAGCCGTGGCGAGCATTTGGCCGATATTTTGTTTCACACATAATTGTCATAGATCCTTCTATCATAATAAAAAACATTAAGATAATTCTCTGAAAATTTTTTGTTTTATTTACAATTAACATCGTGCGTTTTGGTTGGACCACCTTTTAGTTATGGTGTGAAATTAATATGAAGCTTTAACAATTAACGGGACTACTATCAATACTATCAATTTCATTATGCTTGGAAGTAAAGTAGAATAAGGAACACTTTAAAGAGTCACTTAAAGAAATATTGTTGTAGCTGCAGATTTGGAAGGGATTTCACTTATGTATCTTTCACAAAATAGACTTCAGCTTAAGATTATAAATAAGGTGTTTTCGTTAAGAAATTAATAAATTCGTTAAAAACTCCAAGGATAACTTTTGAGAAAAACTCTCGAACCCGTCAAATTTTATTTTTAGTTGCGCATTTTTTCAAATACAATTAATACATCCAGGGTAATTAGTGTAAGAAGTAAGTTTCTGTTAAAGAAATGACGCCATAATTTCTTTAATAGAAACCCTCTTTTTTATTACAAAATGTGAGAAAGATAACATTCTTTTACATACGCTACGGTAATAATTACAATAGCGTGAGTATAGTTTAGATAACTGAAGGGAATTTATTTTCCGCAATTTCAAAATACAAAATTTAATGGGAATTATTATATAAAAAAATCAACTCAGTGAAATTTTCAAAAAATAAAATCCGCCACGGATAGGATTCGACATCTGTCCCGGATGGGAACTGAACAACAGACAGCTGTTTTGAACTTATTAGTTCTCATCAGTGTCGTACACGGTACGCCGATCCAGGACAAATACCGAATGAAATCCGTGAGACATACATCTACATCGATACGATCTATGTCAGTAACATATAATAAGTTAAATGTTCAAATTATGCACTGTTGGCTACGTGACAGTAGTCTTACCGACTGATAATGTTTTTTATTGCTGTCAGATAAAAACTTGAAATTGTACAAATGGATGATAGAGTATCCCACTCAGAATCCCTAAAAAGTGAATTTGTGGTACGATATAGTCGACCGAAAAACTCTGTGTTCCTATTTCTTTGATGTGAACCTAACTGGTAGAAAATATTTGGAATTTATTCAAGACCAATCTTCTTTAGAACTTTGTTTCTGTATTAATAACTTTATACCAAATGTAGAGAAACCTATTCTTCCGAGAAATTCCTTTTTGTTTCAACAAGATGGTGCACCTCACCATTATGCAGCACCTGTCCGTGCTTGTTTAGATGAGACGTTCCCGAATCGTTCGATAAGGAGAAAGAGGTCGATTAAATCCGAGTCAGCTAGATCGCCAGATTTCAAGCCAATCGAATAAACATTGTTCGAGATATCGGTTCGGCCGACTTGAAATTTGTTGTTTCGAGAAAAATGCGTTTAAAGCTTTAAGTACTGAAAAAATAAGAACAAATTCAATGTACCTTTAACCTGCAATGCGCACATAGAGCAGCGAAAGGGGCCGCGCTGCATTTAAAATTCGAACCCTTGTAGATTTCTTCCGTGCATGAAGCTTTTCCACATGATTTTTACGACACTAAGGTACATTTTAAGCGAACAAAAATTTTCGATTTTTTAGAAGTGGTTTGCCCCCTTAAATAAGGACATAATTTTTATTCCAATATTATATTCCAATAATGATAAAGACGGAAATTAAAAAGTAATTAAGAAAACAAGGATAACCTACATGTATAAATCAAACTGTCTACTATGATGCTCAATACATAGCTGACATCATTTTGTTACAGCTAGGATTGAATCCCGTAGCATTGTTGACAATTATTTCCCTTTGAATATAAATATTATCTAGGCGTGTTAAGTAAACTGTGCCTTGAATATAGCCCCATAGAAAATAATTTAAGGGCTTTGTCTCAGAGTATCAATTCCAAGCCAATATTCTGCAAATTACTCATTTAAAAATTAACAATAACACGACACTTGTTGGTAGGAGCCCCATATTATTCAAAATAGATCAACAAGTGGTAAATCATCTAACAAGTGGCGGAGGTGATTCATTAATATTTCTCTTTAGAATTTTGTCAATGAACAATGGACTTGTGTCAAGTGTGTCACCCAATACTTTGCTCTATATGTTTAAACTAACTGTTTTTTGAACACTATTTTAACTATGGTTTGTGGGTTCTCTTCACTCCAATGGCGGTGTTAATCTATTGAAAATTTCACTGTTGGTAGTAAAAGTAAAAATTTGTACATGCTTACAATGTATTTAAACAATAATGACAGAAGTACAATCTTCGTGCATAATCGTTATCTGCTAAAGCGAGTACTTTTTGAGGTATGTAAGGTTTAAGTTCATGTTTTCTTGAAATACCGTGTACCCCTTTTTAAAATGATCCAATATTTTATCCAATTTTGCCAGATTTGGAGTGTTCTTCAACAAACAGCAGGACATTTAGAACTAAACTTTCACCCAGAAATCTCCACTCCAACTTTTTCGGTTTCTTAAATGATCCGAAGGTTCTAAATGCGAAAATATGACCTTGCGATATATCTTTAGATACAAAAAAAAAATTCAACAAATCAATTAACATAGCAGTAATTAACTGTCGATCAGTTAAAGCACAAGTCTTATACGTTATTGAAATCCGCAGAATTCAACAATATAAAAATATAGAATGCTCCATTTAACAAAAATAATCTCTTATGGCATTTATATTAATCACCCGATTATTTAAAAGTTGGAAGGCGTTCCTTTTATATTCAAAACCGACCTATTCTAGCGTTTATCATAAATAACTCTAAACATAATTGTATTCGGTAACTACTTTCCACTCTGTATATTGCTGGATGTATGCAACCAAACTCATTGCGTAAAATATTTAGAGATACATCAACGTTAGATGACCTGATACTTTAATGTTATCTATTTAGACTTTCGCTTGTCATTTGTTATGTCATGAGTTCAGATCCCACATTTCCATGACACTTTCGACTGTGTAAGTAGATAATTAGGTCAAGTTAGGTACAAGACGATATTGTCTATGCATCTTGTGAAATGACGGTCAAGACGGTTCAGATGTGAAGATATTATAGATACGTATGTAGGCACAGACGGTAATAGAAAGATGGCAGATGAGCCATTACGAATATAATGAGACAATTTCGATACGTTCTCATAAAATATAGACAATGCTTAATTAATTTTAGAGTTACTTATGTGCATAGTCTTTAAATAATCGCGCACTAAATTGATCAAGAGAATAATCAAGAACTATAATTAGAATGATTAATAGTTATTAATTGTATAAGGGAATTAACAAGCTATTAATTCACAATAAAAAAACGCCCATCTTTTTGAGCGGATTAAAGGCTGTTAATTTCCGAATGTAATTCAACGTTTTATCCACGACCACGGGCAAAACCGGTCAATTAGGAAGTGAAAAATTCTGGTTTTGAAAAACATCAGATTTAACAGATTTATTTTGATCAAGAATATTGATTTTGAGCTGAAAACTAAAAAGTCTTGGAGTCATTTCTAGGACATGCGTTTATTTATTTATCAACAAGATCGACATTATTTGCAAAATCGACACAAAATATAAGTGATAATGCTGAGAATTTCTTCATTGCGACTGAAATTATTTGCAAAATCGACACGAAAAATGAGCGACAATGTTGATAATTTCTTCATTCCGACTGAAATTTAGTAAGAAGCTCAAGAGGCAATATTACGTCTGTTACCAGCGAAAATTAAAAGTGTATATGAGAAAGAATTGGTGGAATTCGACAACTGGCGAAAAAAAGGGGCATAGGAGAAGGAGCAATTACAGAAGAGATACTACTATCCTACTTTTTCAAAATGACAAGATCGTTCTTGAGATAAATGTTAATATCAATATTATTAATAACCCTAAATAAAATGCTATAAAGTCTAAGCGTGATATTATGAATTTTAATCCACTAGTGTATTAGAAGGCCTCTAATCCAAGGAAGACAGACGTATTAAACCTTCCTAATATAGTGGTCGTGTATAAAAGAAATAAATTCATTATTGCATGTATTTTAGAGGAACGTCGAAAGTGTCTCATTGTAATGTTTTGCAATTCGTACATCATCTGATGTGTTAATATTATTAATATTTGGGCATACCAAGTTATTGTCATTATGTATTGTCATTGTCATAAATAGTATGGTATGATGTATGAACATACATTATGATGTATGTCTGCACGATGGAGGCAGAGTTTTTCAAATATGTCATTTCAAATATGTTTCACGGATATACAGTGCGCTTCTAAGGTCCCTTCCTTCCCCCTTTAAATTCGAAGCTAAGAGACTTAAAAGAACGAAAATTAGCATACTTACATTATGTTTACAAGTGCAAACATTATCATGTAGAAGCTACTTCAAATATGTATTCAAAATTTATTTTTATTTTGACATATGTCTATTGATTTCTGAATAAATCGATTAAATCTAATATTAGCATACCACCGGCATTGATTCTAATAGCATAGCATGTAGTTCAGATGGAAGTTCACGCGCTTCTAATTATTGTCGATACTGGAAGAAATCTATATGCAACTCAAATAATCTTCAATGAAAGATATCCTGATCGCCCTGTCTCCAGACACTGTAGAAGTTAAAGACAATAGGTATTAGCGTAGGAAAAAGGAGCTGGACACCACGACATTGCACAATACCAACAAATAAATGTTGTTGCAAATAGTCGTGAATCCCATACCATCTATATCTTAAACTGCAAATGTTTGTGGATCATCTATAAAAGCTGTGTAAAATATTTACAAAAACATTTCAGCCCTACAGATTACAAATGGTTTAAGAACTCATAGAAGATCATTCCGATTGCAGATCTCAATTTTATGAACTGATTGAAAAAATAGCCCACAAACCTGAAAATATGCAAAAACAACTGGTTTTACCGATTAATCCATATTGTTTCTAAATGGTTATGCAGATGAATATGCAGAATATAAAGAAAGACCAATAATCAAACCACTTAAGAGCCATACACAATTTCCAGAAAAAGTCAACGTTTGGGCAAGGATCTTAGGTAATCATAGTTGGACTTGTGCTTTTAACTCGGAAAGGTGTATTATTGAGCCACTAATTTTGGCAATTCTACAGAAAATCCTGATGTATTTCAAGATCTATAAATAAATTTTCAACAGAATGGTGCTCTTCCATACTATTACGGCGAAGTAAGAGTTTATCTCAATGAATAGTATTCTGATAGGTTAATTGGACGCCGGGGCCTGTGTGGCCTGCTCGGTCTCCGTACATAACGCCTTTAGATTTATTCTTATGGCACTACTTAAAATCTAAGATATACGCTGTGCACGTGTCTACCATAGAGGTTTTGAAGTAGAGAATTACTTTACTTTACATTAAAGAATGTACATTAATTTCAGCAGAAATACTTGAATGGATGAAAAGAAAGTTTTGTAATAGGACGTTCTACTGTCAGCAAGAAGGAGGCATATATTTTGAACATTTTTGAAGATTTTTAAATTAATTTAAAGATATCTGGTACCTACTACTTTTTGTTTTTTCAAAATGGTGTTACAATGCCATAATTTATGATTATATCAATATTTATTAACTAAAATTGTTTTACGCTCTAATGTACATATACTAATTTTTGTTCTTTTAGATCTGACTCCTCAAGTTGAAGAGGAGAAAGACACTTTAGACGCGCACTATGTAATATATTCTTTAGTTTATTTTCACTTAGAAGTGTGCGTTATTTTCAAATTTGTTTCATTTGTGAATATCTTACATGGCACTTTATTCAGCTACTTACTTGGAGAGGTTTAATATATTTTTATTTCATTAATATGTAAAAAGTAAAGGGGGAGGGTTAAAATCTTCGATGTAGTAATAAATATAAAAAGTTTTAAAACCTTAAAACGGACTTTCCTCACATAGAACATATCTATCTTGAAATTGCGTGGCCGAGAAAAAATAAACCAACACATAAATACACAATATGTGTTTTATGCGACAGTTTTACTTTTTTCAAATAATGCAACATCGTGCTTTCTCATGATCCATGGACAGGGTGGGGTGTGTCCTACCCACCTCAAAATCAATAGATATCGTCTGGTAGACGCCCCTAATTAGAATCATTAGAAACCCGATCGATCCGACATGATTTAATTGAGTGATCATGCTAAGAAGAAATAATTCTCAAATAGTCCACGATTCTCATGACCCATTAACATGGTAGAGTGTGTTATTTCCGCCTTAAAATCAATAGGTGTTATCTGGGAGACGTTCCAGATCAGAATCAGTTAAAACGCGATAGATCCGACATGATTTAGTTGAGTTATCGTGCTAACAAGAAATGTTATTAATATCGACGACAACAACGACACACACACACACACACACACACACACACACACACACACACACACACACACACACACACACACACACACACACACACACACACACACACACACACACACACACACACACACACACACACACACACACACACACACACACACACACACACACACACACACACACACACACACACACACACAAATGGTTTAAAATTTTTTTTTTGTTTTTATGCCGAAAAACGAAAAGTAAATGCTAGAAAAAATTATTGTTACACGATTACATTACTTTTCCAAGTATAGTTGAGTGCGGAAAAGTAAAAATAGGAGACACGTTTTTGAAAACGTATTTTTCATGAAATTGAACTAACTTCTAAACTACCTCTAACCCCAATTTGTACTCAAGCTTTGTTCAGGTCTAGTAAACCACTACGTACATTATTTTCAGTTTTATGCACTAATAACCTCACTCCCTGTAACTATTATTCTTAATGGTCAGTGAACAGTGAAGAGATACTATGATTCGGTTTACTACATCACTGCTTCTAATATCTAATCTCTTATAACTATTATATTTCATGGTTAAGAAACCGCAAATAAGTAAGCTTTTAGCTTACTGATCAATTAATGTTGTCATTCGCCATATCAACCAAAACAACCGACTGGTAGGTGTAGAGTCTTCGTTCATACTATTATCACATTTACCTATATCGATAGTTACAAATGCATCTAATAGTATGTTGATCATAGTTCTAACTAACTCTAAGTTACCAAAGTCTGTTCTAGTAGTCTAGGCGACGGATGATGTTAAATTAATCATTTTGACTGAAAGTTAAATCATTTTTCACTAAAATTAATTCTGTAAAAATGTAATGTGCACGTACTTAAAAGAAATAAGTTTGCATTTGCTAATAAATATCAGCAATTGTGTCACAGCAACGACATCTAACGACATTTTTCCAAATGATCTATGGATCATTTAGAAAATTCTAGATATTATTTATTTTCACTGAGTAACTCAACTATAGATTCTCAACGTTATTTGTATAAAGTGGACATATGTATGTATGTTATGACACAAATTTCTTACGAATCACATTCAAGGGATGCCACTACAAGATTAATTTAACAGAAATTTGTTCTTTGTGCAACACTTTCCAACTATAAAGTTTACTTTATTTATTTTTTGACTGTTCTTTGCTATCTGTCATAAGACTACAAGCACCTCTTCTGGTTTTCCATCACTGATCGATACTTATACTATAAGAAATATATTTTGAAAAGGGACTCCGCCACGGGTAGGATTCGACATTTGCCTCGGATGGAATCCGAACGACAGACAGCTATTTCGAAATTATTAGTTCTCATCAGTGCCGTACACGGTACGCTGATCCAGGACAAATGCCGAAACAAATTCGTGGGATTTTCATCTAAATCGATAAGATCTGTGTCTGTAATTTACAAGTCGGGAATCGAGAAAGGAACCACCAAACCGCAAAGCGGTTATCAAGTGGTTTTCGAACAGCAAGGCTATTACATAATCGCTGTAGGAAACAACTACTCCTCGGGCTAAAGCTCCGCCAGGCACTTAATTATACCTAACAGCGATCCTCGACTCCTTTCGGCATTTGTCCTAGGACTAAAGCCCTTTCGGGACTTTACTAGATTAACATCAATGTACCTATTAGAAAACAGAAGGAGACCCCTGTGAAGTGAGGTTGAACTCAGCATGGACCTTGATAGGCGATATCCTTCTTAAAGTCCTCAGGTTTACTATTATAAATCTGCTCAAACTGGGGTTTTGGCTAATAGCCTTGGCTGCCGATGTCCAAATACGAAAAACAACAACGATAATGCCACTATTATATGTATAAGAAATGCATTGGTTTGGAATTGTTTATATGTATGAAAGATTATACTACAATTATTAGATTTGGACAGAATAATTTGATATTTCGATATCTCATTTAAATTATTTCAAATTTAAACTATTTCATTAAGAGTGCAACGTTCTAAAATATGATGATGTAGGTATGATAAAAAAAAGTAGTTATAATTTATCTTAGAACTTTCACACCACAACAGTTCATGCAAATGACTACAATTAACATATTATGATAATAATTTTGCATAACTGGTGGGGCATTATGTAATTATTGCAGCTGGTTAGGCATTTTTTTATGTATAATATCAAATTAAGATTTATAGATACACCACATAATGTTTACAGATTTGGATGATCGTTCCGAATTTTACCTATGGATTATTTTATTTTAACCTGAATTTCAGCATTAGTAGAAATTTACGAATGTTACATAATGACATAGCTTACTGTCATTTAGTAGTTTCTAGTTTATTAGCGAAATATGTTTTATCCACTTTATATAATAAAATGATTTTATCTAACAGAATGATTCTACATAATGAATTTATGCATTCAGCATTATTAATGGTATTGATTGTAAATGATTTCTAAATGTTCATTAACTATAGTTGCGATGATTAAGAGAAAATACAAATAAGGAAGTTGTAACTGAATTAATACTTGAGAAAATAATAAAATTACATCTGATATATGTGACTAATTAAATAACTATTATAGATACACTATACACATAAAGGTTGGAACGAATTAAATAATATCATTATCGAGCAAGTAAGAAAAAAATGCGTGGACAGGTCAATTTCTTTGGTATACGTATATTTTTAACGACATCAGACATCACTATCGGAGTTTTGATATTATCGATAGATTTTTTTAATGACAAGTAGCTTATCGGATTATGCTAAACAAGAGATCATTGTTTTTATATATGATGTGGATACAAATTTCATGGTAGGTCATATGACAATTATTTGGAAAAATAAAACATATTTTGCAAATTAATTAGAACAATGTTATGAAAAATGATAACTAATGCAAATGAAACCATTAAATTGAAGGTAATACTAACACAGTTTTCCAAGAAACACTAAAACACTATACACTACACTCGACACGCGTTTTGCTACAAAGTTGGCGTCATCTGGTGGTGACTTAATGAAACTAATCTTACAATGTATCCTATTTACATATATCTAAATTATTGTTGCGGCTCATTGAGCTCCGACCGCCATGGTTGCAACCTAGTGAGAAACGAGGAACTAACCAATAAAACGGGCTATGTGGAAGAGGCCCTCTGTTACTATTCATACTATTTTTACACTTTTCAATTTCTAAACTTTCAGATGCATCTATCTGTCTAGTATTTGTTACATTCCTAATTAATTTTAAGTTGCTAATATCATTTATCTTATGGTTGTTTTCGAAGGCATGTTGGACAACACTGGACTAATCTGTTCTACCATACTTGAGATGCGCCATGTGCTCTTTGAACCTGGTTTGAATAGATCGTCTGATCTGTCCAACATACCCTTGATTACAGTCGTTACAGCTGATTTCGTAAATCCCCGATCTGTCGTTTGTGTTCATTTTGTCTTATGGATTGCCCAAAAAGTTGTTTTAATTTATTTTTTGATGAATAAACTACCGTCATCCCTATGTCTTTAAAATTCTTACTAATACTACGGGTGAATCGAGGATCGAGGATCGTAAGGAATAGATACACATTTTTCTGGATGTTCTCTTTCAGTTTGAAAAGTTGAGGAATTTTGAACTGTTTCTGTAAATTTACGTTTCCTAATAATTTTTTCAGATATACCAACAGAAGAATATTTTTTACACCCAGCTATACTCTTGATTAGCGCTTTTTCTTTTTCAAACCTATGTTTATTGAAAGGAAAGCGCAGTAAGCGATGAACTAGAAAATTGAGGCTCGCCATTTTTACTCGAATCAAATAAAGGCCAACTTTGTTGGCGAAACGCGCGTCGAGTGTAGTTATAGTGTTTTAGTGTTTTGTGGAAAACTCAGTTAGTGTTATCTTCACACCAAAGGTTCCTACCAACTCCAGTATAAATTAAATGTTCAAATCGTCTGCTATTCACCTCTTAGTAATGTGCAAGATGAAGCTAAACTTCATATAAAACGTTATTGAGCGTCTTAGTGTTATTTTGATTGTTTTCCATTAACCTAGAATTTATTTTTATGTAAGCACAAAATAAAGTTTTAATATATGGAATGAAACACATTTAAGTGATTTTATTCGAGACTTCTGACAGAATTAGGTCCTTTCTTCCAGAAAAAACCTGACAAATGTTAGAGGAAGGCACTAGGTACTTAAAAAGTTTAATGGTATGCCAATATTTCGAAAGCCTTTGACAAAGTGAATCATATTATATTAATTAAAAATTAGAATATGAATTCAGTAGAAATCGTATTTATCCGGATACATTATTTGACTTTAAATAATGTATCTGGATAATTTGGATTTGGATTTAAATTTCATATAATGGCTTTAAATCTTCTTATTGTCCTCTGGAGTATCTCTAGGTTCAAATTTAGGACCATTATTCTTTATCTTATATATTAACGATTTGTCTCCAATACTTATGTCATATCATCTTTTTTTGCCATCGGCAAAAATAATTTTGAGTCAGAAAAAGAAAATAATTTTAAGTAATCGACTATAAATTATTTTTAAATATAACCTCTTTTGATGATCGACTGAGGTCATCGACTTTGTTATGTCATGGTGTTCAGAGAATAAACTATCAATAAACATAGATAAATATAAAATTTGCTCCTATATCTTAAATAAACAGCAACTAATATTTGGCGATTCTCTTGGTGGTACAGTTTTAATACAATGTAGAAATATTAACCAAGGATCTTTGTATGTACTTTGATGATAAACTATCGTTCTCTGGGCATATCAATCATATGGCTCTTAATGTACATAAAACTATTGGTTTAGTAATTAGAAACACATCATTTACTAACACTGCCAACTTAAAAACTATATTATGCGTTAATTCGTTCAAAATTAAAATATTGTAGCCTTATTTGTAATATACATTTAAAGCAGCTTTCAAATAACGTCTTGCTCGTATATTGTTGTTATTTAGAACAATTTTCGAAATAGCGCCATAGCGCCATCTTTGATAATCATATCCCTATTTATTAACTAAAACATTATTTTTGTACTTTAATGTATATAAGCCCATCTTCGTTCTTTTAGGTCTCTTAATTTTAAGCAAACGGGAAGGCACTTTAGATGCGCTCGGTATACAAGATGGCATCATTGCAAGACAAAGTAGAACAGTGGATATCAGAAAATAACAAAATATTGATTAGGAACATCAAAAATTCAGTATAACAGCATTCAGTAAACATCGTAAATCAAATGAAAAATAAAAGTCCTTTATTATTGCCACGTCTTAATTTTATAGATACATGTAAGAATCTGTTAAAAAATAAAGCAAGTTATTTATAACTCATTTCTCGTACCGTTTATTCATATTTGGGTCAAGAACAAGATAATATATTGTTTATGTTACATTTTTATCAATCATTAATTAGTTTGTCGTTCCCAGTATTAATCAAATTTTAGTTTTTTTTTCTTGTTGATGACTTAAAGATGTTTTGACATTTTAAATGGATTATAATTATTATCTTAATCGTATTTTTTACGTTTGACTTGTACTTAAACGGAACAGTTAAACTATAGTAGTTACATTTAACAGTGATTTATGAGTTATAGGATACCGAAAATGGAATATCTGCATTCGCATGGTAAAAACTACGATACCTAATAGTATACGAGTATATCTGGTAGATTTGTAAAAGCATACAGTTCAATTTTGCGATTTATTTATATACTTTTTAGTTGATGGCAAATATTATTTTCAACCCTATACCTAAAAACGCAAAACAAATAATCTGACTTTTGTAATTCTCACCTAACAACATTTGTCACGTGTTCATCACTAAAGATTGTGTGGCTAAATATACACAGTTAACCCCAATATTTATATAATCGGGTTCAAATGTGACATATACAATGAACTTTACATTAAGTGAACTTCAAGCAAATTGGTTGTTTTAGATAAAAGAAACATTAGCTTAGAGACAAGCTCGCCGTAATATTGTGTTCTTACATTATGAGAGCATCGCATAATTGGAAACATTTTGAAAGCTTGTGTCCAATCGTCGTATAGTTGCTAGTTAATACGCAAGTCACAACTACATTATACGTGAAATAGCTAATAAAATTCGAATTTGGAAGCAACTTCGGTAGTGTTTCCACTCGTTCAAAATTCAGCGAAACGGAAATGTATATCTGTAACTTATTTAAAAAAATAATGTTCATGACATGTATGTTTGGCGATAGCAAGGATAAAAGTGCATTTTGCCTCGACCGGGAATCGAACCCGGCTCTCCCAATTTCCGATTAGTTGCTCTGACCGCTGAGCTATCTAGGCACACTCATTATCCCCGCTAATGCGCCAGTTTAATGCGTCACTATAGTACTCCCTCCCTAGAGACATGGTTTGTCTCGATACAATTTAACGGAATCTGACCGCGTTCGCCATTCTTACGAACCGTTGTTCGGTAACCCCCGGGACTATAGGGCGATGGATAGGACGGGAATCGAATCCGCGAATTCGAGATGTAAGGGAGGTTGCATATACTGGAATGAATCACATCACGTCGGGGTCACCACTTTGGCGATGGCAAGGATAAAAGTGCATTTTGCCTCGACCGGGAATCGAACCCGGCTCTCCCAATTTCCGGTTGAGTGCTCTGACCGCTGAGCTATTGAGGCACACTCATTATCCTTGCTAATGCGCCAGTTTAATGTGTCACTACAGTACTCCCTCCCTAGAGACATGGTTTGTCTCGATACAATTTAACGGAATGTGACCGCGTTCGTCATTCTTACGAACCGTTGTTCGGTAACCCCCGGGACTATAGGGCGATGGATAGGACGGGAATCGAATCCGCGAATTTGAGATGTAAGGGAGTTTGCATATACTGGAGCGAATCACATCACGTCGGGGTCACCACTTTGGCGATAGCAAGGATAAAAGTGCATTATGCCTCGACCGGGAATCGAACCCGGCTCTTCCAATTTCCGGTTAGTTGCTCTGACCGCTGAGCTATCGAGGCACACTCATTATCCCCGCTAATGCGCCAGTTTAATGCGTCACTACATATGTATTTACAAATTTAATTTTTTGCGGATTATAAACATTTCTAAAATATCTTTTTTATAATGAACGTATCTGGTTAACAATTTGTAAAACGTAAATATTATCTTATCAATTGTGTTTATTTTTTAATAGGTATATATTTAGACATTCAGTTGGTGAATCAACCCCTCAGTAGTCTAATTGATGTCACAATTACGGTTTGAAGCAACTTTAGTACGCTAACGGTATGTAGCAACTTTACAACGTTGTCACGCGTTAAAAACTAAGCAAAATGTAAATTATCTTATTGGCTGTGTTTACTTTTTGGTATGTAAATATTTAGATATTCAGTGAGCTTGTGCCGTAGATTTACATGTTAAAATAAGTCACTGAAAGTTATTCTTATTCGATGGTACTACAGCGGTCAACTAATTTAAACTACTTTTCAGGATAGAAAATAAACAGGAAATTATTTATTATTTTCCACTGACTGGTATCTTAATCTGACATGGAGATGCTCCAAAGAGGCATTTAGTGTGACTAAGTTGAAATCATAACTCTAAATCTAATAATCATTATATTCTTTCTGGGATCATTGGTAGCAAAATATAATCTAGTAAACGATGTTTAAGATGACCGGACCTTATGTTCTACCATACTTTTTTTTTATTATAAACTTATTCAAAGTCTTTGGTTTAAAGGAAATGTATAAGATATAATACAATATACATACATATTCCGGTATAGAGCCTATATGTGTATGCACTTAATTATTTTTATAAATATGAGGACAGTTTTAAGGAATTATCATTCACTAATTTACAATAAGGCATGCAGGAAGTAAAATCTTTCGTGAATTTGTCAACCGACTCATTACTATAAACATAGTTCGATATAATTGATTTTTTCATCTTCTAGATTTTCTATGTTGAATTAAAATTTGAAAGGCGACTTAAGAAATCATACATTATCAATTATTACATAATATACCATACGTATTTTAGAATTATTTGTGACAAAGAGGTCATCTTCAAATTTCATTATTATTTTTTGGGAGTCTCCATGCAAGTTTATAGAAGAAAAAATTTCCCTGGTTTTCTAGTGTTAAATTGCCTACACAGAAATAGAAAAGTTTTTGGTTTTTCGTGAAAGTCCTAAAGAATACCTCGCTGCGGAGAACAACGATTCGTCTGTTCATTGTATGTGTTTAAACCAATTACGATTTTCATTTAATATTCACAAAGGCTGTGAAAATAAGTCATAGAAGCTTTGTTTTATAATCAGTCTAATAGTAGTAAAGACGAGACAATAAAAACATTGTAATACATTACGTAAAGTTATATTTAAAATTATATATAATATGAGTTTTTAAGTAAAGCTACTTTCAAAATAAAGCAAAATATTAAGTTCTTTATCGTTTGCTCTAGTGCTACATTGTTTTGTATTCCCAGTTTCTCTCACATGGCAAGTATTCAAAAATGTGTTTACATTGGGAGACAGAAAATTTGTATATAATAGTGTACCGTAAGTTTATAAAATAAGAAGTACACAATAACATAACGAAAAACGATAGTGTCGTGAATATGTGTGGAGTTTAAATAAACCTTATCCCACCCTCACTCACGGCTTATATATTACCTAATCCCTATTTAATTAAACTTCACGTCATGTAGATCTATTCTACTCACCAGTTTGTACATTTGTCCCTTGACATAACTATAAAACAAGTCTAGTGGTGTTAAATCATATGATTTTGCAGGTCAATTGATGCCAGAATTCCACGAGACAATATGATCAGGAAATTTCGTTTACAACAGAGTTACAATTTAGTGGAAAAATAAATTGTTTAACAGAGGAAGGATAGCGTTTCCCATTTACTGTGATAGCACTACAAGCTTTCAAAAAAGTATGGTCCAATTACTCCACTACTCCAAAATGCGCACTAAACCATGAATCTCTGTAAATGCATTTCTTTTTCGTAAACAGCATGTGGATTTTCAGCACCCCAAATTCGACAATTTTGTTTGCTAACGTTTTCGTCAAGATGAAAATGAGCTTCATCGCTAAACAAAATTTTATTGTAAAAATCAGTAACACCTTTCTTTCTTTTCTAACACCCAATTAACAACTGTACGACGTTGTAAATGGTCTGTAACTTTTAACTGTTATGTTAACTGAATTTTATATGCCGACATGTGCAGATCATTCTTTAAAATTCGATTCGTGGTGGCTCCAGATAGATTTAATTGTTATGCATGACGTGAAATTGATGTGTTTGGATACTCCCGTATATGTTCTCTCACTGTACCAATATCTTCATCTGACTGACCACGACGAGAACATATTGGTGCTATCTTATAAATAGCAGAACCAATCTTTTAACATTTCTTGTTAAGTTATGAACTGTTAACTCTCTAGGTGCTTAATTTTGTCCTAATTTTGTGCGAATTTTTGTAATGCAACTGTAAATGATTGCTCACTTTCATAGAACAGTTATATACAAACTATTCGTTGTTGAACTGTTAATCGCAGCATGTTGATGTCGTAAGGTTCGTAGATGACAGTCGTTAAATATTGACGCCCTATCTTACTATAACACAAATGGTGTCCAACTGAAGTCCTATACTTCCAACTGACACACTCTATAGTTGAAATTAGGGACAGAAACATATAAATGGATTTTAAAAATATATGTTCTATTAAAAAAAAATTACCTTGATTTTTGTATCATGTGATCTATGCATGCTATTGTTTTTTATTAATTATAGTTTCAAATAAATATAGATCTAAGTATACAATTTTCATATTGCACTTTTTTATAACTTGGAAAATAAAGGGAAGGTCAAAATATAATGAATAACGTTCTACGAGGAGAAGCGCGCAAGGATCAACCCCCTTAGTTTTTAGTTATTTTTAATATTTTTGAAAATTTTAACATACTATCCTCCGTAATTTCTTCTAAATCTTTAATTTTTCTATGAGAGAATAGTATTGATATATTTATACAAGGTAGACATTGAACACTGGATACTGTATTTGTACATAATTTGAAAAAGAATATCAATTTCCCCCCAAATATATAATTAAAATAATATTTATATTGAAATTAAACTGAAAATGAACGGGGAACGGGAGCCGAATAGGATGGACTTTTACGCGCCCTACCCTGCACAAGAAGTTAAAAAAATATTCCAGAGTGCCTGGAAATAATAGAAAAATGTTGGATTCAAAAATCATTAATATAAAAGGAGAAATTATTTCACTATTTTCAGTTCGAAAATACATTTTATAAACAAAAAGAGGAATTAGCTATTCGTTCCCCATTGAGTCTCTTTACGGCAGAATTATTCATGGAATAAATTGGGGAGTCTATTTTTTGAATCATCTCTTTCACAAAATATATTCTTCTGGTAAGTAAAGTCTATCCGCATATGTGTGAGATATTTCCTGATAAAATTTGCTAAAGCTGCTAATTTTTTTGTGATTTTCTCTTTAATATGCAATAAATTTTCTGCAAGGAAAAATCTCATACATAATATCAAAAGATAACCTGCAAATTGCCTTGAGACCTAACCAAAAAATATCAAATATTTTTCATAATTCAATGCAAAAAAACTGAGAAAAACAAAAAATCTGGAGTTTATAAGCTTTCGTGTGAGGAATGTAAAAGCTGTTATATCGGCCAAACGAGAACAGCATTTAATACCAGATACAAGGAACACAAAAAATCGTTCGAAATCAAAAAAGTAATTCAGATTTTATAAATATTTGTTTAGAAACCAACCATAATTTTTCTCAACAGACAAATTAAAAGTTATTCATTATTCAACAGAATCTAAAAAACTATAACTATAGAAAATATAATAGGATCGATTGAAATATACACACATTCGAAACACTCACACATAGTCCTTCTTAATGACTAGGTAAATATAGGGAATTCCACCTTATTTTCAACTTTTATTTAAATATTATGGACATTTACCTACTAATGTAAGGGAAAAATATTCCAGCTTTAATTTGTACATCCTCTGTGCTTGAAAATGTAGTCTAGTAACTACGAAACTGTAGTTGCAAAGAATAAATTAAGTGATACCTTTATAATAAAATAATTCCAATGCTCGTTATTTAAAAAAATATTAATTTTCATTAGAGTATATTTTGTCGTTAGAAAACTATTACTTCTTGTTTTCTCGGATCAATTTCGCTTATGTAAAATTCGACTCACAATTGCATATAATTAACAATTTGTACCGGGAATTGTATCACAGAATTCTTTTACGGGCATTCACACTAGGCTTAGATCTAGACTTTTGACCCGCCGTCCGGGTACAAAGTGATATCTGAAAGAAAATTTAATCAATTATAAACGAACAATTCTTCTGAGAAATTGCGATTGTTTACAATGCGCAAATAGAAGTGAACAATGTGTTAAGTGAAGCATTTCAAAGAGATTACACCAATATACATTTTTAACATAATTTGACATATATTTTCGATGAGTTGAGAGTTTTATAAGATTCGTATTTCTCTTTATAAAATTGATATATTGAATGCACGAAAAAAATCATCAAAATGAAATTGTCAGTTTTTCATCACCTCCTTCAAACTACTAGACTTTTGAGAATTCACCAATTTACCTTTTATATGTGGTGGAAAATATATAAATAAACCTCTAACGTCCACTCCGTGCTTGCTTCTTTTCCTGTTTAAAAGACAAAACACCCGTCGGAATCCTTTTCGTATGTTAAAAGAGCTACACATCTTCCGTTTATCTGTGGGGTTATCTGTCGTAAGTAACTGTGAAAATCTGTATATTTATTTGAACTGAAACTGTGTAGACTACGTTCAATTTTTGCTTCAGTTCCGTCCGATTTTTCTTCAGTTCTCTTCTCACTTTCAACAGGTTTCGTTAAAGAAGCTTTAAAAATAAATAAAGTTCAATGGGTGACAGAAAAAGAAGAGCCACAGTTTGCTGTATAATTCCATCTGTGTTGCTAGAAGGAGAAGGAGAAAACGTACAAAGTACAAGATTGTACAAAGTAGTACAAAAAGGTTGTAGTACAAAGATTGGTATAAATGCCAAGAGCCCATGTGTTTTTGAAACTGTAGTCATCGTGTACATAAACAAGGAATCAATTGAACAAACTGTACGATAAACTGCACAGATTATCGTTGCAAAAAAGGATTCAAATGTACAGATTGTTCTTCTGCGCAATTGTCGGTCTAAACTGTGCAGTTTAGACTGGCACATACAGGATAAAACACAGTTTATTGCTCAGACATAACGTTACACCTTATAAACTGTGCAGATAAACGGAAGGTGTGGAGCCCCCTTTATATTAAATTTAGGACAATTGGAAATATTATTTGTCAAATTAAATGTTAGTTAGTGGACACTAACTTTCATAAATATTTGACAATAAAATGGAAACGCAACAAGAATATGATTAATAAGAAAGGGTCTATATCTTTAAACCCTGTAGGCGTGAAGAAAATAGTATCGATTGTTATAAATAAATCCAAATAAAAAAAAGTATAGTTTAGATTCTTCAAATTTTAAAACAAACTAGACAGAATGCTCTAAAAACCCGAAATCAATCATTATCTAATTTACCGCCTCTACTAAATAAAATATTACATTCTTGACTTAGAACCAACCCCCTTATTCTGCAGATATTACCCCATCGGACTGTGACTCTATACTGTGTTTCTATATTTGCATACTATTTATGTCTATAAAAAGGCAATCAGTTATCTGTAAGTTCCTTTAGTGTTGCACGATTGAACGTCTTGTTTTGTATGAACTTTTCGATGAGATGGTCTATTACTTAAAGCTTAAAGAATAAAGTGAACATGTAATGGTTGGAATAAATTCGATGAAATCGTTACCAGGCAAATGGGAAAAAAATGCTTTCGATAGTTTGATTTTGCTTTTTAGATGTGTAGTATTTGGTATATCTATATTCCTTCAACGTCATCTCTATTGGAGTTTTGACAAATTGCAGAAACAACGTTTCGAGAAATTGTTTCGAATCGAGAAATGATTTTGTTATTATTTTTACATTACTTGAATTCTACTGAAATACCTGAAATAGAATAAGTGGCACTCATGCAAAGTGCACTTACTTCATGTGCTTCAGGAAAATGGTTTGGGCAGCAAAATATAATTTTCTGAGTTAATGATGTAACGATATAACAATGATCCTCAATTTCCAGAGAAAGTTAACGTGTGGGCAAGAATTGGTGGCACGATACTGTATCAACATTTATTGTTGATAGTGCATTAATTACTGAAATGTATTTTTAGTCACTACACCAGCATATAGTTATTTTACTTATAGCACTGCTCCCCAAACCCAGAGCAGTCAATACAGTGCCAATATAATGACGGTCCACCACATTATTTACGATTATATCAATACCATTTTTATAAATAAGCTGATAGGTAGAAGAAGAAATATTACTGGCCAGCTAGATCTCCAGATCTGACCGCTCTGATGCGATTATTTTTTATCGGATTACCATAAATGCAAGGTATATCTTAACAAGCTAAATATTATTGAGGCATTAAATAAGTTCGAGAAAACAGAATCCGGAACAAAATAAGACTACCTAATTAACGCTGAAACACTAAAGAACATAAATTTTTTCGACTTGCATAATGTCAAAAAGTGAATGGCAGATAAACTGAATACTTAATTTAATAGTTTTTGTTGGTATTAGTGATTATATTTCATAACATGGCTCTGATTAAATTGCTAAAATATATTTTCTTCCGCACAACAATTGTTATATCACTTGATATAAAATTTGATCCACATCATGCTCAAGAAATATCCTAATAAACGGTGTCATCACGTCATCAGATAAAGGTGTTGATATTAAAAAATTGTCGATATCTCCATCAGTAGTAACGTTGAAAAAATATAAGCATGCCAAAACATGCGCATCTAAAATGCAGAAAAGACTTGTCTTACATTTTGTTCTTATTTATCGTAAATCGTAACGATTTTATCGAGTCTATTCCAACTTTTATGTTGATACTGAACTTTTTATCTAAAATAGAAAGAAACGATGACGCTACATGTTTCAAAGCAGTTCATAAAACATATGCAATGGTAGTAATCGTATTAAAAAATATATGGTAATGTAGGTAATTTAATTAAATTCCAATTAACATAACATGGGACACTATCGATACATTTACAGGAACCACTTCGTCACTCAAAATAAACAATGGTTCATTTAACTGTTCTAAAAAATATAAATTATTACAAAACTATGATACGTATTTTTACGGCTGTAGTAAAATTCGAATATGTTAATTGAAACCTGCTATTACTACATAAATATTAAATTTATTTAGTAAACCATTTTTTATTTTTAATTTACACTACACATTGTACAGTGCTAGGTCCTTCTATTGCCAACACTCAAAACCCTTCTATATACTTAAATTATACTTAAAATTAGTTTTGATTGTCAAATAATTTACATTTACTTTTAAAATAAAATTATTGAAATTATTATTTCAAGGTAAAACAACACTACCGATTTCATATTATTTGCACGAAGGAATAAAAAATTGCTAACCTATCAACACTAATTTATATCCTAACATTAAGTTGTTTTAATTGGATTTGATATTTTCATGGATTAAATTGATTAATTAAACCAGTGGATTAACCACCGCTTATTGTCATAAATAACATAGAACATAGAAGATTCCAACCAAGTGGATTAGGTTATATATTACAAAAGTTGGACATATGTATGGCAATACCTAACTTCGGACTAAAATAAATGTACTTTGGATTAGTAGATAACTTTAGCAATCGTTTTTGAATATTTATTAATTGATTTATAAGAAAAAAAGTCAAATAGAGGTGTTGAACGGCCACTATGGTCACCGGATTTGAATCCTTTAGGCTATATTCTTTGGAGTTGATTAAAATATAAAAACGTAAAACTATACGTTCATCAAAGTTTATCCTTAATAAATAAAATATTAAATTATACAGTGATCTCGTTTGAAATTTCAGTTATTTAAAAATAAAATAAATTAATAGAATATTCTAAGGACTACGTTATAAGTTCAAAGAAAGAGGCACCGCTTTTGTGGAAATGTTGCCACAGACTCAACACCGATAAGTTCTATGCTTCTTTTAATTGTTTTAGACGCATCACATTCATTTTGCTATTATTTATTGTTTTATTTTTGCTTCTATTACGAGAACGGGTAAACCGATTTCAGCTTTATAAGTGGAATAGGATCATAATTTTTAGGACCTTTAAAAGGATGCATTGCAGGATAGGGGGTATTTAAGTTTTTTATTTAAGAAACATAAACTGCAACGCATACTTGTTATACTTCCCCCTCGATATCCAAATTTACGTGTTTTCAGTGGTCATGTTTCTTATTAAAAGAAATATTGGAGGTAGGATAGTTTTGAAATGAAAGCACTGAATAAATATGTTATCATTGATTGGATTTGATGGTAAATCCAATTACCAACTAGTTTCAATAAGAGGAAAACTTATTTATCGTTAATGAGTTACGTTTATTACAAATCAACTCGGTATCATTGGATTGGTATTAGACATCACAAAATTGTAATAACATACAGGGCGCCTCATTTAAAATTTTGAAGTTGATGTCACGTGACCGGAAATGTTCAGGTGAAATAAAGTCCTTTTATGCCAAAAATGGGCAACGCTTTCGACTGTTTAACATCGCCAACTTTCAAAATTATTGTTCAAATAGGTTTCGAGATATCGACTGGTCAAAGCTTCGTGGGCCACCCGGTATTTCTGACTGAGTTTACGACAATTTTATGATAAAATTCATTACATGAGCCGTAATATATTCAATATAATGATACTTTGAATATATTAAGGGTCAAGTATGTTTCCTTATCAGAAATGGACTGTTCTCTCCGTATGGGACTACCAACGAATGAGGTGTATCCATATTATCATCGCACCCTGTATATTAGATACTCGATCACTTAAACCATGAACATACAATAAATGAAATTTTCTGCGTCGCCACGAGGTATGCCATTGTATTTGTCAGATATGGATTACACCTACACCTTGAAATTTCCTAACATTGACAATAAATATGATGACAACCACCTTGCAGAGGAACTTCAAGACCGAACGCAGTACTCAATGGTTTTAAGAATTAATTCGTGTACATGCTGTAGTATACGTTACCTTGAGTGTGATAATGCATCCAGCCAATGCCATAATATTGCACAGCATGTGGTAAGAGTCCATTAATAGTGTCAAAGCATGAGTGAGGTGACTGACAATCAGTTCTGTTATGAAGAAAGCCGTCGTCAGCACTAGTATTATGTACAGCTGGATGGGCTGCATTTTGCGAAACCAATCTTTCATTGCCATCTTGCCGGCTGGGTCTTCTTATCTGCAACAATGAAATACATAATGTACATAGAGAATTTTTAATTATCCAGTGAGCAAGACCTCCGTGTTGTAATGATTATACCAAATAGAAAATGCTACGTTAAAAGTATCACGAATTATAGAGATTTTTGTTCTGGTTTCGTTCTGAAGAATTCTATGGTAGCTGACATCTTTAATGTCTACATAGAATTCAAAAATGGATATCAAACAAAAGATCTACATCTGAAGGACAATAATATTTGGTAAGACTAATAATAATAATAATTGTATTGCACAAAAACTTTGTGATTGATTGATTTATTGCAAAAATATTAGCTTACAATTTAAATAAAATAATAATAATAATAACATAAATAACAAGAATAATTTATGAGATTATAATTATTATAATTTATAAATAAATTGAATATACAGATAATATAATATGCACAGAGTGTCTCAGTTCGAACTATAGGATTTTAATTGCTCACCGTTTGTGTTCTGTCAAAGATAGGGTGTCAATATTTAACGACTGTCATCTATCAACCATGCGATGTCAGCATGCCGCGATTAACAGTTCCACAACGAATAGTTTGTGTACACCTGTTTTATGAAAATGAGCAATCATTTACAGTTATATTAAGAAAAATTCGCACAAAATTAGGACAAAGTGAAGCACCTACAGAGTCTCCAGTTGGTAACTTAATAAAAAAATTTGATGGTACGGGTTCTGTAATTGACAAAACTGTAATATGATACGTCCTCGCCGTGGTTGGTGAGATAAAAATATTGCTACAGTGAAAGAAACTACGGGAGAATCCAAACATATCAATCCAAAGTCGTGCACAACAATTGAATCTGTCAAGAGCCACCACACATTTGAAAATCGCAATCTGTCAGCATACAAAATTTAGCTGATACAACTTTTTGTTACGGTTTGGTGCACATTTTAGAGTAGTGGAGTAACTGAACCATACTTCTTTGAAAATGGAGCCAAAAATGAAATTCCAAATGAGATATCCAGGCGTAGATGACAGTCTTTAAATATTGACGCCCCATTTTTGACAGAACACAAATGACGCGCAATTCAAATCATATAGTTCCAAAAGAGACACACTATATAATAACGTTATAGAACACTAAGAGCATTTACCTTAACTACTACATACTTAAATAATGTACTGTATATATAATCTCTATATTATAAGTCAAAAAAAAAATTAAGTTATTCATTTAATATAAATGTACGAAGTTTTAAATATTTCACAACCATGTGGCTATCGCTTTATTTGTCTGCATAGCATATAGGACAATCAAAGAATAAATGACAAAGAGTTTCCTGTACATTAGTGTTGTAGGCTGTACAAATTTCAGAAGGCTTTATTTTATAAAAAGTGTGAATATTGATTGAAATTTATTTTATAATAATTCATCAATGTTCATAATTGGGCGATAGTACAGGTTACCTATTTATATTTAAGTAGGGTTGGAGAGATTTATCTATAGTAAAAGGGGCATAATACACCAGAAATGGACTTTTCCTGAATAACTTGTATCACATTACATTGGTTTAACTTATCATAGAACTTGGATAATAATAATTATTTATTCTGTTTTAGCGTATTGTATGATATATTTTCCCATATGGCAACTGCATCAATAAATACAAATTGTTGTTTAACTAGGATAGCCCAATTATACCTTTGATCACAATTTTTAAGAGAAATTTGCCTTTTAAAATAAATGTACGGGTATCTTCTCTCTCGCATATATAACATCTTTAGAAGTCGGTGATATATGACTTTAAAAATACTGTAAAATATTTTAACTCTACCAATTTCTAGTCTTACTATATATTCAGCAGTAGTTTTAGGCACAGAGCACTCGCTTTAAAAATATAATTGAATCTTTTCAATTAAGTTCATATAACTTAAACCCCACACAGAAATGAAACTCATGATTGTACTAATGGCCAAGGACTTAAATAGTTTTATACTGGGTTGTCATGTGTCAAATATTTAGTAAGACTATTATACAAGAAAAACGTATTTTTGTTTTTTTATGAGATTCTATATTTTTTTAGATGCGATTATAGAAGAATTAACGTGGTATCTACGTAACGACAAAAATTAGTCCTAAAACTATTCGACGTATATTTTAAAATTGAATTGAACAACATACATACATGCGATTTTCCAATTAAATATTTTTCGTCTTTCGGAGCCTTGAACTCGCACATCACTGCTAAAATATTGCCGTCGGAGTTCAACAATAGGTAGTTTACTGGCAATTATATAATAAATGCAATCCAATTGTTAAATTTCCTGTTTAACCATTTTCTCTCCTGTTACAGGGCCGTCTGGTAAGTACGTTGAAGGTTTAACAAGGAGAGGAAAATAAAAATGGCAGCAAAATCAAACCATGACATGTCGGACATCATGAGCCTAATTAATTTCAAAAATTAATTCGATATTGTCTTGTTTCAGTAGAATGTATCATGTATCATGTTTCATTACATTAATTTTTGGATTCATGGTCGATAAATTTGTAGTTTTAGGTTCCCGATTGCTGTAAATGATACGAAAAAGGAGACCAATTCATAGGTAAAAATCTGCTATAATCTGTAATTAAATTATAACTGCTTTGTACCTATGAAACATATATTATTTTCTTTTAATTGTTTAAACAATCAAAATATTAACATATCCATTGAAATGGTTCGTACGCCATAGTGGGTGATAACTATTAGGTCCATGTTACCCTCTACATGAGCCTAAGAATTAATAGTAGCAAGAAAAACTGAAAATTAAATTTTCAAGAAAAGTTCCTTATATACGTTGCCTCCAAAACCATTTGTAATACATTCATAAACAATTTTTTTCATAATTAAAAATAAATAATATCCTTACTTCGTAATTTTTATTTTTTAAAAATTATATATATAATTTCAAAATTTAATAAATACAAAATATATGTCAAATATATTAAGATATTAAATAAATTCCAGTCTTTGCATTAACCCTTAGACTATGCAAAAATATTTAATAAATATTTACAAACCAGTTTCGGAAATCTGGAAATAAGAGGCAAATTGAAAAATGTTTAGGCTCAAAAAAAGTACTAAATAAGGAGTTACCATTAAACCATGCCTAATAATATTGTATTATTAATAATAGGCATGCGTATACAAACTAATATACTATTCATTTCATCGCTATTTGCTAAATAAAAAACTCTCTTATCTTGACGATAAATGGAACAGTCTACGTGAGCCTAGCCATAAAAGCAAGCTACGGTATGTTTTGAGATTTTTTATTTAGCAAGTAGCGATGAAATAAACTATATACTGTTCCATTTAGTCCTGGATGATATCTTTATTCTCCGGCTCTGAACTCTTTCGATTTATTTTCTTGGAAAATAAATCGATTGTTATAGAAATTTGAAATAATTAATCGTTTCACTATATAAGCATTATTTAGTGCACCGTTGCATATTGCATTGTTGCATATTACACGTGCTAGTAATTTTCATTTTGACGTACATTTAAATAAATCGATGAAAAAATAGGGAGCAATATTTGAAATCAATTATTGGGATGATGTCTTAGGGGTTTAACCAAAAATGAGGTTCGAAGACGTTCTGATTTTATATTGCGCTTTTATCTCTTTAAGTGACGAATATATTACGTGTAAGCAACTACTGAGACACACTATATATGTATATAAACATGAAAAATCATAAATCACACCATATCAATTAGACGATAATAAACTCAAAGTTGTCTGACCAGGGAATACACATTAATAGACGCGGACAACATCCATTCTTATGGGCATTGCCAGTGTCGGCGCTTGGATTTCAATCAAGATCATAATAGTCGCTGGATATTCGAATTTGCCACATAACGCATTCTGACTAACTAAGCTAGCATGATCGCTTCAATTGAGCTATTATATTATGTTATCAATTTGATTAGTAAAGTGAACCATTCGTTATGCCACAATAAACTGCAAAATATACATATAAATAAATATCAACCTTCCATCGGGCGCGTGTATGAATCCAAACACATTCAGGCGCAATGCATTTGAGAGATTCCATAATCAATCTTACACAATTTAGATTTTATTAAGCTGGAGACTTCATTAAACGCTTATATTACAATACAATACAATAATAAATATTTCACACTAGTTTTTGATCGCAATATTTAAATTTACATAAAGGAACTTATTTCATGTTGTAAACCGATTTTGGAATATTTTTACAGGACAACCAGCTATTTACCAGTTTTTTCTGTTTTAAGGACAAAACACAAACATAAATTAGTATTGAACAATATTTTGAATACAAAAAACAAACCACCTATTTTTTATGTAAAAGTCATAAACTTATATATAAAAGAATATTGGACGTGAATTACAAAGAAAAATTATAAGTAACTGCCTCTATTAACTGTAGAGAATTATAAATCCTCTTCATCATTTTAGCATGTTCCAAACAAAAATAAACGTCACATTGTTGGTAACGATATTTAGTATAAACCAATAATTTAACACCTAAATGTGTTAATTTTGAATAATAATGCCATAAAAAGCCAAAATAAGTACGTGTAGAAATCCCAAAAATATTATTAATTTAAATAATAAAAACAAACTAACAAAATGTAAAAGTGAAAATAATAACGTGATCAGGCGCAATTCATTTGACAGATCCGGGCGGCCTATACAAGGCCAAGGAATGCACTAATAAAATCGACACCATATTGAGAAGAGTGGTTTGGAGCTATCCCTATATTTTAGGGGAAGAGGACGCCTAAAAAGTGCAATATTCGAGGAGAGAGGGCACAGATGATTCTGTTGTCGTAAGACACAGACAACATTTGTGGCCGGGGCAATAATGAGTATTAACACAAACATGTTCAGATACTTATCATGTATTATCTAGTCATGAATAAATAAAGAGATTTTAAAGTAAAGTAAGGTTTGGAGCTAGGAAGCTATGAGGGAGTTAGAGTTAATATTAGTATACATACGAAAGGGCAAAGAAAAAAGTGACGGATCTCACAGATCGGCTGCACCCGACGGAGGGTTAAAATTTCATTAGTTTTCAAGTGATATCACGTGACCACTGTACAATAATGATAATTATTTATACTAGGAGTGTTAGTTTTAGCTTATTTTTAAGGTTAGGAATGAATAACCTATCGATCATACCAATAACCATACCAATAATATTAATCTATCGAAATAAAGGGAAAATGTTAAAAAAAAACAACCTTTTTTTTATGAAATTTTGCATATTACAATACTCTCCATAAGTTTACAATGGCCAGATTGAACAAGAAATCTTTTTGTGAAGTTCTTTTTACCATAAACTATTACGTTAAACCAATAATCCACAAACAAACTAATACGGAATACTATACGGACCCAGCATAGATAAATATATAATTCTCTGCGATTTAGAAACGGAAACGGTTATATTTTGAACTAGACAATTATATGGTACTTCTAGGTAATATATACCTAGCTATTTGTATTTAAGGATTTTAAATATTTAATTTTATTTCTCACCATTAAAAGTGGTGGCTGGATAGAAAATTTCCATTTAATTATTGTACGTGGAGTCAAAACAATACAGTTTAAATTATTTATCAACACTACATTCGAATAAGAAATCTCTTATGGAACTGCTTAGTAGATGAAGATATAAATAAAAAAAAAATTCTTTGGGGTGGAGCAAACGATATTGTTCTCCCACAAAGCTTGTTAACCTTGTTTTCTGGTTGTAGGTCCTTCCTTAACGCCCGTGACACATTTTTTTAAACTGGCACGGCATAGACGATTTTCGTATTTCATTTATTTTTAAATAGTTTTGTAGGTATCGTAATATGGAACGCGTTTATAAATACTGAGGTCAGTGCGCCGATTTGATCAACAGAAACATCATAGAATCATTCCCATTTTTTGACTGTGCGCCAGATACACAGAATATGTGGTGGGAGTATGTGTAAGTAATAAGAGTAGAGAAATAGTTCGTATTTTGAAATTTAATTGCAGAATTTAATCCCGCAATTCAGCTTTAATTCCGCATAGGTAGTGATCGTAGAACAAAAGAATAAATAGGAATCTTAGGATTTAAATTGTTCTTTCCAGAATGATAAAGAGGGGATGAAATATTTGTCCTAATCTCAGAAAGATAGAAAAAATCGTCTTAATTTTGACCAAAAAAGCATACAGTATATAATATACAATCTGTATGGTTTACGGAAAATATCTCGTAATATTTTAAAATATATTCTGGAAACCTGGTGACATCACCACGATTTCTGTTTTTACTATATTCTGTTATTTAATCATATTTAAGCAGACATTAAATTTCTAATAATCATGACATTTAACTTAATTTTCGAGATGAACAGTTTTAAAGTTTTCAAAATGTAATAACTATCTGCTTCAGATGACTGAAAACGTAACGTATTTTGGCTATATTTGATGCATTGTCTAAGTATCCACATAGATCTGCATGTTGATAGATGCATCATGTTGATAAACGCAACATATTTAGTGTATTATCTAGATAGCCATCGTATATTTATAGTTCAGTATTGAGTTATTTGACAATATCGGTCAGTAATTGCAGAAGATTTGGTACGTCGTTTGATGTACAGGAAAATTTGTAAAGGGATATGGCATAAAATTATGATATTACTCAAAGTTTGACAGCAAAATACATGAGATAATAGCATTCCTCTAAAGTTTAACTAACTCAGGAATTAAATGAAGATTATATCGTAAAATATACCGTAAAATCGCTATAATAAGAATTCACTAAAAATGTATATCCAAAAAATATAATGAAACCAAATATTTCCTAAATGTTAAATGTTAAAACTTCAATGACATATTTAAAAAAAATCAATCTATAAACTAAAATAAAACGTTATGCACTTGTTATAACACTTATAACTGATTTGGATAAATTGCTATGCGAGAAACTCCGTTTATTCAATGCCTTCACACCTTTCAAAGTATCCATGTAACTTTTAACTGTTCTATGCAGATTCAATATTCTTTCCTGTGCCGATAAAACCATACTCTTAATGAAATATTCGTACGAAGTAAGAAGAGGCAAATCTGAAATCATTTATGTACCTAAACTTATTAGAATTTGTTATTTTTAGTTTCCATTTAAGGGGCACTTGGCACAAAACTTTTTAGAACACACATGTATATTACTACAATGTATAAAATTGTATTAGAAAAGTTAAAAATATATGGCCATGTCTTGCCAATTTTCAACAAAAATGTATCTTCCTACAGTTAGTCTGCCAACTATTGGCAACACGTTTAAACTTCCGGAAAAGACTGAAAATAATTATTATTTTTATATATTTCATAGTGTTTGTTATATATACAATAATATAGTATATCCTATGATGTCACCATTATGTTACTCTCTAGATCCTCTAGATTTATTTATACAAATTCATAGTTCTGTTGAAAACGAACTCAATAAGTTTGAAAATAATACGACAACTGAAGGAAGAATTTGACAGTCTGATTATTTTTAATTGCTATTTGATATTGGTTGGTACAAGGTGTTTTCAGTAACAGCTAGCTAGAATAAGAATACAAATAAGGAGAGAGAAAATAATAAATTATTAGTTTTCCTCACTCCACTATAAGCGGAATAGTAATGTAATCGTGTAAAGAAAAAGTGAAAAAACTAAATTTTGTTTGGGTTTATTTTTCGTTTTTCGGCTTAAAAACAAAAAAAAATGGTTTTAAAAATATTTTGCTGTGTGTGTGTCGTCGTTGTCGTCGGCATGTTCTTGTTAGCATGATAACTCAACTAAATCGTGTCGGATCGATCGGGTTTTGATTGATTCTGGTAGGGGACGTCTCCCAGACGACACCTATTGATTTTGAGGTGGATAGCATACACCACCCCCTTGGGTCTATTTGAGAATTTTTTTTGTTAGCACGATAACTCAACTAAATCGTGTTGGATCGATCGGGTTTTGACTAATTCTGATCGGGGATGTCTCCCAGACGACACCTATTGATATTGAGATGGATAGGACACACCCCGCCCTGTCCATGGGTCATGAGAAAGCACGAAGGTAGACTATTTGAGAAATTTTTGTTGCTAACACGATAACTCAATAAAGTCGTGTCAGATCGATCGGGTCTTGACTGATTCGGATCGGGGACGTCTGCCAGGCGACACCTATTGATTTTGAGGTGAATAGAACACACTCTACCATGTTCATGGGTCATGAAAAAGCACAATGGTGGACTATTTGAGAAATTTGTTTGTTAGCACGATCATTCAATTAAATCGTATCGAATCGATCGGGTTTCGACTGATTCTGATTAGGGATGTCTACCAGACGACATCTATTGATTTTGAGGTGGGTAGGATACACCCCACCCTATTCATGGGTCATGAGAAAGCACGAGGGTGAACTATTTGAAAAAAGTAAAACTGTCGCGTAAAACACATATTTTGCATTTATGTGTTGGTTTACTTTTTCTCGGCCACTCAATTTCGAGATAGAGATGTTCTACGTGCGGAAAAGTCCGTTTTAAGGTTTTAAAACTGGTTATTATTGGTGGGTTTATTGTTGTCTTGTTATTTACTTATAATCCTAATTCTACTATCCACAATTGCCATTCACTAATTAAAGTACGAGAACAACGATATTTGTAACATCTTGTGGCGGTTTCGCATTTGCCTCAAAGGCACGATATTTTAAATTGCTTGCGCTGTTACTTTGCGTAATGGACAGTTTATTGCATGATCTTGAAGGGCACGTATTTCGTGCCTGTGATTGCTAAAATTTCATTGTTAAATGTATATCTATTTACGTTACATTTTAAACTATGAAGTTAATAGTTGTGATAAAGTAAAAGTCTTCTCGGATATTCTAGGCCTTAATGCAAGTAAATCTTTAATAATCAATGATTCTGGAACCAGTGTAAATTGTAGCTTTCGGGTCAGCGTGTAAATATATGAAATGTTTGGGGAGTGCACAGTAAAATATATTATTTTATTGTTAGTGTCATTCTCAGACAAACATATTTTGTCGAAATTGGGATACAGTTAACAACTGATCATGAACAAAAGAAGAATATCTTAAATGCTAAAGTTATGTTTCGATTACTTGTCAATTACATGTTCTAAGAAAAGATAATGTTGAAAATTGTATAGATTTAAGTTATAAAATGGATTAAAATTATTCCCTGAAGATTTCACATAAAGAAATATTTTGTTAAGTAGATGACGAAGTCCCTTCTCAATACACTTCACCAAAATTTTTAATCACGAGCCATTTGTTCAATTCTACACCATTCAGTGGTGGCGCTAGCATTATTTTGCGGTTGGGCGAAAATAGGCAGGAAATATCTAGGGTGGGCGAGGGGCGACGGCATTAAATATGTATATTATTTTATGTACGAATGTGATATAGTGGTGTTATAAGAGGTTGGGCGTTGTTATAAGAGAGATATGAAAATGCAGTTATTCGGATTTAGTCAATAGTTTCAAATGATAAATATATTTTAATAGTCATCTGATGTTGTGAAATCTATAATACTTCATCTCAGCTATTGTATTTTCAACTAACGAAAATAAAATTAAAGCAAAACAATATTGCAGATTTCATAATAATTTTTAAAATGTACATGACCATTATAATCACCATTAATATTGACTGTGACCTGTGACTAACTTAATGATCAAATTCTTTCAAACACATTTTAATTAATATCAGATTTGAACTTTTCGCTTTTGCCTTGAATATTTTGTTGTAAATTGTATGAATGTGGGGTCATTCCACATTCCACATAGAAGGTTGTTATAGGAAGTCAAAGATAGAAACATCACTATTTGACTAGAATTATATATTATTTTCATATATGTAGTAGATAATATCATGTATTAGTAAAATTATTGATTAGGAAAATTAATTGCTAGAGGGCGAATAGAAAATAAAATCTGCAATGTAAATATCTCCTACCTAAATAAAAATACTTGAAATTTTTAATATACAATACATTCCAGAACATGCCGCTGACATTATAGACCTCTTAAATATAGTGTAAATCGTGAAGAACACTGCAGAAATGCGCATATTTTTTATAAATCAATTACTCCACTTTGGCCTACTCTTCGTGAAAATCCAATAAGATACGTATGTAATTTATTAATACCTTTTTATTTATAAGTATACATTTTATATATCTATACGTGTAGAATATTATCTTCAATATATATATATATATATATATATATATATATATATATATATAAAATATACCGGTCAATTATATCAGGAAAGTTATATAAAGAAAAAATAATATAAAATTTCGTATTGTATGAGTTTAAGTATTTGTTTATATTTTGCATCAAGATGTTTATATTTTTTCATATTTTCAGTAAATACTGTTACAAAATGAATTTTATTTCCTCTTCAATGTCATGTTGGAGTAATATAGCTTTTATTAATATAAAAAGTTAAAATAAGTTTTATTTTTTTGGTAAATTATCATAATCAAGATGTATATGTTTTGTTCTTTAATAACAATTTTACAATATTATCACAATCGGACTCTTTTTTATTACCATGTAGTGAAGATCCTACCGTAGTCTCAAACAATCTCCAAATATACATAAACCTTGTCGAGGTTTGGTTGAAGAAATGGAAGATTAAAATGAATGAAACTAAACCAACACATAACATTCACTCTCCGTAATCAAATCAAACTGATACAGCCCAAAACGAAGTCGTTAAATTACTAGAATTGCACCTGGACTCAAAACTCAATTGAAAACAACACATAAAGAAGGAAACAAATAGATATAACAACAAAAGAATTAAACTGGTTTATAGGTCGAAAATATCCATTACCAATAGCGAACAAATTGTTAATCTACAGAGCAGTAATCAAGCCAATCTGGACATACGGAATCGAAGTCTGGAGTGGTTCGAGCAAATAAAACACGATAATTCAACTTCAACTAAATTCAACTAATTCAAGTAATTCAACTGACCCAATTTAAAACCCTTAGAATAATCGCAAACACCATGGTATGCATCTATCACACCCTTCATACAGATCTCAAAATCCCCTACGTAAACATGTCCTAAAGATCACAACAAACTTGAAAGCGATCCTAATCTAGAACTTCCGCAACTGCTATAACTCATGAATACTAGAAGATTGAGAAGATATTAGCACCTCGATCTACAAAACTGAGGTGACGTCGCTGAATGTCTACTTTGGCATGATATTTAATAGTACATTAAACTAATTATGTTTACAGCTTGTCAAGAATAGGAACAAGTCTTAAAACTGCGATGTCGGATCTCCCACGAGGTGCGCAGTAAATAGCCTGATCTTTACTCAGTCGTACTGAGACCTTTGCAGAGTGAATATCAAGTATGTATGAATGTACACAGAGTATCTCACACTTTTTCCTGTTCTTGACGAGCAGTAAGTTATCTGTAAATTTTTTACTGTTGCGCGGTTGTGTTTTGTATGGATTTCTCGATGATAAAAATAACTATTAATTTAAGTTTTTCAAACATTTTTGTGATCACGAAACAAATCCCAATTTGTTACACATAGAGTGAACATGTCAAGGTTGGAATAAATTCGATAAAATCATTACCAGGCAAATAGGAAAAAAAAATGCTTCGATAGTTTGACTTTGCTTTTTAAATATATAGTATTTGGTATATCTATGTTCATTCAACGTCATCTCTATTGGAGCTTTAATATGTGCTCTATAATCCGAATGCTGCCTCGCTCTTTCCTCTACGCATTCCTAGAGAATCTCATACTTTTTCCTATTCTTGACAAGCTGTACAAGACAGCACATTAACTCAGATTTGTATATTTTCTGATTACTAATAAATACCGATGAAAAAGAAAATCCCTAACTATAAAAAATGTGTTTTATGTATGAATGTTTACTTAACTTTCCCTTACATATAAAGTCATAAATAATACACAATAATAGTATTCTTATATGAGATTAACCCGTACTATACGTATTGTTAGTTATTAGTTACAATAATTATACACGGCGTTATGATAATGTTTCGCACAATATTCATAAGTTTATTATTAAATAATGTCTTTTAAACACTGAAACATTTATTTTTCAGAAAGCATATTTTCAAGAAGGCATTGATTGTCGTATAAATTTAAATTTTTCCAAATTTCTTGACCTTGTCTTTCTTTCAGAAAAATAAAGTCGTTAAAGTTTTCCATATATGACTGTATATCAATTTTATGTCAACCTTTTGTACATATGTTACGTAATTTTTAATGCAAATTTAGCATAATTTACATTTTTTTAGATAATTTTACATATACTTATTTGTGGATATTTATAGATTAGATATCTATAATACATTAATTTAATTAGATAAAAATGCACTCTTAATATTTTATTGTTCTTCTTTCACATATCGTTATATAGATGTTAAAGCTATCGTAACATCTATATAACGATATAAAATGGGTAATGCTGATTCAACCACAATATTAAGAATACAGATCTTTATCGATAATTTCAAACTACCATTAAATAAAATTCAAGGGCTATTTCCTGACATAAAACAGAAATTATTCCTCTTGAAGAGATTTAAGTTCCGAAGTAATATTAAGAAACAATAATAGAGTTAATGATGCGTTTGAAAACGCAGTTAAGTGACCTAGATTATAACAAAAAGTTTGTTATTTACTACTCAGTAGGTAAAACATTGCGTGATACCATAATTGCAGTAGCATATGGAAAAAGTAGTATTTAAAGAAATTATGCTGAAATTATAGTGAATTACCTAAAATTGGCTTACAATTAGTGAAAGCTTTTAGGAGAAAATTGTGTATTGTTCGAAAAGTGAAAATGGAAAAGTATTTTAAAAACTGAAACTGTTTTCAGTTTTTAAAATACATAATGCTATTTTAAAATATACAATGTAATTCCTAACCGTCAGTAGATTTTCTCATAAAGTTAAGATTAAAGAAGATAAATCGAAACAATTATGACAATTATAATATTATCATAAATCACATGCAATATCAATCTGACTTAAATATTTGTAATACTAAACACAATAAAATTACTTTAGTTATTATTTAAAATTACGTGAAAATAGAGATTATTATGTAATATTGCTATATACATATATTGTTGTCACTACTCACTTGTAATATGTAAATATTACATACTAAACACAACTATCAGTTATGTTATATTATAATAAATATTATGGTAATTCATGCGAGTAGAATAATTAAAAATATCCAGAAGATAAAAAATTGCCCCCTTATTACCCAAGTGACATTATATGCTCGGCAACTTTAAAGAAAAAGTAAACCGTGGTAGAACTTAAGAAAATAATAAAAAATAATAACCCATTTCTTAAAAAAAGAACAATATAGATTGTAAAAATACAATACAAATTTAGAATAGTGACCCATGGTATTATTTTTAGTCTGTTGATTACACCACTAGGATATTTTATGTTCAAATTTTAGACGCCGCTGCTTTTAATTGCATTAATCTTCTCTTTTATTCAAATGTTTTGTAGTATATCAAAAAAGTGTATAACTTAAAAAAGATACATACTTTTATGTACATTTATAGCGGAGTTAAGTGTAAAAGAAGTGCCACCGAATATTATAGCCGTAACTGATGAAGCCTCTAACAGGTCTCTGAATTATACAAGAAATAAAATTAAACCAATTAAGTATCGCAGTTTATTTTACTTTTCCACACTCCACTATAGGCAGAAAAGTAATGTAATCGTGTAAAGAAAAATGTGAAAAAACCAAATTATTTTTGGGTTCATTTTTCGTTTTTCGGCCTAAAAACCAAACAAAAATGGTTTTTAATTTTTTTTGCTGTGAGTGTGTCGTTGTTGTCGTCGGGATTTATTCTTGTTAGCACGATAACTCAACTAAATCGTGTCAGATCGATCGGGTTTTGACTGATTCTGATCGGGGACGTCTCCCAGATGACACCTATTGATTTTGAGGTGGATAGGACACACCCCACCCTGTCCATTGGTCATGAGAAAGCACGACGGTGGACTATTTGAAAAATTTTTGTTGTTAACACGATAACTCAACTAAGTCATGTCGGATCGATCGGGTTTTGACTAATTCAGATCGGGGACGTCTCCCAGATGACACCTACTGATTTTGAGGTGGATAGAACACACTCTACCATGTTCATGGGTCATGATGCTTTCTCATGACCCATGAACATGGTGCACTATTTGAGAAATTTGTTTGTTAGCACGATCACTCAATTAAATCGTGTCAGATCGATGGGTTTCGACTAATTCTGATTAGGGACGTCTACCAGACGACAACTATTGATTTTGAGGTGGATAGGACACACCCCACCCTGTTCATGGGTTATGAGAAAGCACTAGGGTGAACTATTTAAAAAAAAAAACTGTCGCATAAAACACATATTCTGCATTTATGTGTTGGTTTATTTTTTCTCGGCCACTCAATTTCGAGATAGCGATGTTCTACGTGCGGAAAAGTCTGTTTTAAGGTTTTAAAACTGTTTACCTTAAATACATTTTTATGGAAAATTTCTAGAAAGTTTCTAAAACTTATTTGATAAATTGTTACTATCTATTACTATAATTTCATCAAATTTAATATTTTGATGAATTACTGACAAATCAGAGAAGAAATATGTCATTCCATTCTCCAAAAAGTATCAAGTCTGATGATCATGTCATTGAACTTCATTTTTAAATATCCATTGTAAAGTGGAAAGTATATTCAATTTATTTAATGAGGAGAGTAGACAGAGTCCATATGCACTCAGTCCATCATATCAGGCCCTTTATGTTGCCCTTGTATCTCCATCAAAGTTACCAATTTGTCACCCAACACCAACCTCATCCTTTTAGCTATTTCACTCCATGAATCTTTGAAAAAAGACATTCGGTATTAATCGACGTTTCCAGCTAATAGTTTCCCAATATAACCCTTCGCTTTGTTGAGAGTATGGAACAGCTCTTTAAGATAAGTTCCCCAGTCTCGTCCTTCAGACTATCGTCCTATAAAGTTAGGAATAACAGTACATCCCATAACATGGAGATGCTTGTTTGACCTGCAATTCCCCGTCAACAATCATATTAGGATTTGTAGATTTATTCGATACAGATTCAAGCTGATTACTGCAAGGCGTAGTTAATAGTTTTTTTAAATTTTCTACAACTGTTAGTTTTTATCTACCTACCTTTGAGGTGCTTCAGGGTATATTAGAAGGTAGGGTATATTACTGGACCGTACGTCTTCGTCTACTGGTAGATCGTTCTCACCCACAGTTATCCCACAAACATGGAACCATGAAGTTGTACTTGAAATTTTAAGGATATGGGTATTGATTTCTAGTGTTGATTGGATGTTATGGATCTGTAATGGTCTGGTCTGTACCATATAAAGTTATAATTATCGATGGTCATGATTTACCGACGTTTGTAATACAGATATTTTGTGTTAATATTTGCTAGCAACGATCCTCGTTACATACTAATTCTGTCCTCTCTATAAGAATAATGGGAAATGCTTCCATTACTAACTCTCGTGTCTACCTGGTTAAAAACGAGCAAGGGAATTTTTCTATTGCTGTATTTTATTTGTAATGATCAAATTATCATACATTTTATATTCTGTTTTCACATTTAAGTTAATTAACTCATTATTCTTCAGCTATTTTTAGGGTAATTGCTTCACGAGTCTCATAACCTCATGTACATAGTTTGGTTCTAATGCGCCCTCATAGAATGACAATAATTTCTACTTATCTACCTTATCTGCCTGTAAAATACCTTCCGACTTATTTCTTCCTCCTCCTCGTTATTTCATTACATTTTAAACTTAATAGATTTTCTTTATAATAATACTGATTCTTATCAGCAGTTTTGTTGTCCTTGATATATTGAGCGACCGATTATAATTTAAAATCATCGTTTGAAGAACAGACAATGCAGCATTTTGAATTTTGGTTGTTTAAATAAAACCTCGCCTTGTAAGACAAATGAGTCTTAACAGTGAATTAAATTATTATATTTGTTTCACATATTTTCATTTAATTTCAAGTACATACTTTCTACACAAATTAACATGTACTACACAAACATCAAACTAGTCAATTAATTTGTATTTCACACGAAATACTGTTTTCCTTAAATGTAAGAGTGAAAAACACTTTTCATTAAGACCATTGATAGAAGTCCTTTATCATCTACTACGTCTAAGCAACTTTATGTATATATCTTCGTGATATTTAAATTTAAATAATTTTGAGGTCACATATAAATTTCGTGTTGGCCCAGTTATTTGGTGTTAAGCAAAGAAATTTGTTTGTTAGATCATTTTTACGATTGTAGAACTGATTTAATATTTTAGAGAAGATATGCAATTTTCAAAATAAGTACTACTATTCCAGGATTCACATATGAATATACATTAAAGTCATTGTCTCATCAAATATGTATTGCATATTTCATTAAACAGTAATAGATTCCCACAGATAGAAATGTAACGTGAAATTATAATTTATATTCAGTGGGTAGATATACACGTAATAGTCATACATTATTTAGGTATGACCAACATAAGTTCAAAGCAGTACGTTAACCAAATAAAAGAACAGACAGATTTAGTTATAGAGTAAATTGCTTTATTCAAACTTTAATAGGGTTTAATTCAAATTACTACATGTACGCGTATGATAAATAAGGATACTAAAGTCATTGTTACGGAGTTTAATTTCTTTAATATGTATTTTACAGTGGCGGCCGGTCAGGGGTGGCAGGGTGGGCAGTGCCCACCCAGCTGTTTCCCAGAAGAAGAGGAACACACAGTTCCAAAGGTCGTTATTTATCGTTTATAGAAGTTAGTGAAGATATAATTATGTAATATGTAATTAATTAAATACACTATATATTACATAACAACAATAATACAATGAAAAGTTCTGATTATATATACTCGTACTAATACTAACAGCGCAACCGTGGTGGAAAATTGCAGTGCAAGTAAGTGCAGCAATTCACTCTTCTAACCGTGGAATAATTACCGTGGTTGCCTAGCGTGGTGGGTCCGCGCCGGGTGGGCAGCCACGTCTTTTGCCTTCCTGGCTTTGTAAGTACGTACATACGAGACAGCGCCAGCGCAAGCGCCTCGCACAAATAAATAATTATATTTATTGCTTTAATAAATAAATACAAGTAAATAAGTATCTACCAAGATTACTTTTAAAATTAATATTGATATTATTGACATAGGTATACTTTCAACATCCCTTAAAAGTTTAAATTATGTCACAATAATATAGAAAGATGGGAATCTGGAATATAAAATTGAATAAACAGTAAACACATGAATAGAATTAATTAATCAATAGAATTACGAATGATTTGAAGACATAAAAACAAAATTATACACGTGTAAACTACATGAAACTATTTGAATCACAGACACACCTTACTCGAGTCTCGAGTAAGCTGTGACACGGGTGGGCTAGACCACCCTGCTGAAGAAGACTTGGGCATAGCGGGGAATGAATAAAGAATCTCCGATCTCCGTATTTCCGAGTTCAGTTTTCAGAGACATTGTAGAACGTTGTATCTCAGCGAGGTCTGTACTCTGTAGGTTAGGATTTTCAAAATTTTAACGGTTCTTTAACAATAATTACAATAAATTAGTGCGGCGCGGCTGTGGAAGTCGGTACTTTACATTTGCGTTTGTTTAGTATTGTATTTATTTAGTATTTATACCATGGCGAACGTAAGAGAATTTCTCTATAACAGTATTTGTTATATTATTAAGTAAAATTATTTTGGTTATTATTGTATTAGAAAATGTGTAAATGTAAAAATTGTGTAGCATTCATAAGAGTCTGTACTAGTTTTATGCAATTTTAGTGCTATGCATTTTTAACTAGAAAGCTTAAAGAATTTTAAATCTTAACATATACTTGTACAGTAACTAACATTGAGTGATGAGTCAAAGGTTTTTTTACTATATTTTACTTCATTATTTTGCACTGTACAACCTACTAATAGTTAGTTGTTGCCCACCCATGACAAATCACCACGAGCCGCCACTGGTATTTTATGAAGCAGTTAGGGCGACAGCGAAATTCTACAATTATAAATATTGTATGTAAATCGTATAAATATCGTAATATTTATCGTATGTATATATTTTATATAACTTTGTTCCTCACAACATTATTACTTTACTGAATTCGTTATAGGTATCCTATTTTTTAATAATTTGTTTTTATTTAAACTTAACGAAAGTAATAAATAAATCCAGTAATTTAACAAAAAAGTTACTGAACGAAGTACACTCCAAACGAAAACCATTAAAAATGTTACTGCCTCCGTCAAATAAATGAGTGTAAATTATTTTTGAAAAAGGAGAAACTTTTAAAAAGGTTAATTAATTTTCCGAAATAAAAGTATTTCTAAATAAAGGTATTCTTAATATCTCAAACAAATCAGTGTATTTATCAATTATACAAACTTTATGAAAGTGTAATCAGTTTTAAAGAATTTAAACGATTCACAGTGTTTTCATTTCAAAACTACTTACCATTATTTCTTTTCGAGAAGGCTAATGATCTCTAGGCAGGAAACACGTAAATTTAGATACCGAAGGATAAGTTTAAATCCAGAGACCTTTATTTAAAAATTTTGAATGGCACCCACTGTCTTGTAATACATCCTTTTAAAGGTCTTAAGAATTCTGATTCAATTCCGTTTACAAAACTGAAATCGGTAGATTCATTTTTGTAATAAATAATAAGCAAATAATAATAAATAATAAGCAAAAACAAAATAATATAAGTAACTCAAAATAAATTAATGGAATATGCTAAAGAATATAGTATGACTGCAGTAAAAGAAAAATCGCTGCCGCAGACTCAACACCAATAAGTTTTATGTTTATTTTAATTTTTTTTTAGACATATAACTTTCCTTTTGTCGATATTCAAAGTGAAAGAAGAGAGTGTTTATTTAAATTCGTTTATATTTCAGCACACAGTTTCTTTCTGGTTTCAGCTAGAATTAAATTTCGAAAATATTTAAATAAAGTATTAATGCTTTTAAACTGTCAAGTGGTGTCAGTTGCATTGGCAGTGATAGAATTCATAGTCGTGAATGCTTTTCAAGAAATAATTGACATTATTGTTATTTATGGTGTTAAAAGATTTTAATGAAAGGTATCGTGCTAAAATATGTGCTTGATGTCATTCAATAATTTCAAGAGGCTGGGTCTGTGTACAACAAAGTAAATAAGCAGTCGAGAATTTTTCCTGATGCTGCACAGATTGCGATTTTAGACCATTTCGCAATGGATTCTACTACCTCAATTTCAAAAGGCGCTAAGTTAATAAATATGTCAGTCGGTTCCATACACAAAAATTTTAAAATAAACAAGATATTTCCTTAGAAAATTAGCATCCTTCTGCAACTCGGCGAAGATGACTATGATTCAATTCTGTGAAATGTTGACTTGAAATATTCAAAATTATCTGTATTTGATAAAGAATATTTGTTTCAGTGATGAACCAACATTCTTTCTAACTGGCTTTGTAAATAACTGCAGACATTGAGACAATGAAAACACACATGTATTTAGAGAGGCTCATACTCACTTTACTCAAAAGATCAACGTCTGAGCTGGAATTCTGGGAATTCAAATAATAGGACCTATTTTCATTGAGAATTTAACTGGTGAATTGTGCTTATAAATTTATTGGAAAGTAAAATCGACCATCAATGACACGATGGAGAGTGCTATCTAATTTTTTTAAGTTACGGGGGTAAACGATTGAAACATGGACTCCAACGAACACTGGCTTTAAACTCCTCCTTTGGTATCTAAATTTACGTTTGCTTTGCCTAGAGGGCAATTTTCTTGCTAAAAGTAATAAAGGGGTATATGGTTTTCGAATGAAAGTACAGACAGTATAATAGATAATAATATATAATAAGCTTATTATCGGAGGAACGGAAAAAATAAGGATTTTGGCCTATTTTGGTCATAATCAAGGGAATGTTTATTTTCGGGTCATCTTTCCTAGTTTAAAAATAGAACCATGAAATTTAGCCATAAAATTTCTATGAAATGTAGGTTATGTACTGCATGTGTTAAAAATAATTTATTTTTATAAAACGCCTTATAAAACCAAGAACAACAAATTAAGAAGAAACGGTTAAAATAAATTAATTAGACCATAATATACTAATTTATACTACAAAATTAAGAAATATTCCTGCTGATCAAAACTGGAACGAATTTAGTAAAATTTTTATTCAAAAACAAATTTCATGCATTTTCTTCCACACATTGTAAAAATTATATCCACTAGTGAATGTTTATATAGACATGTACGTATAATATTTTCATTTATATAATCATTCCTGCGAAATGCAATGAAAATTTAGGAAAATACGCTCACAAGGATTTTGGTTTTTGTAAATGTTTTTAGTTGTCATGGAAACATTATTTCTATTACATATCATCAACAATCCTCAGTATTTTCATCAAAGAATGAAAAATATTTTTTATGTGCACGAATGGAAGTATACAAATTTATCATCTAGCAATTTGTATTATGACCTATACCATTCTATTTTGGTCGAGGTTATTGTGCTTTTGATGTTATATCCTACACCGACAGTTACTTAGATACAATTTTTTTTCATATACTATACTTATAAAAGTCTTCCATAACCTTATTAACAATTTGTCTAGTTAAGACGAAATGTCCAAGTATTATATCTATCCGTATAGCCTAATTAACTTTGTTTGTAAGTCATGATATGTATTACACTGATATGCATTACTGATCTTAAAATATTATTGAAAAAAAACACCCATCCAAGAAGTTATGTTTAAAGTAATTTAAACAAACACACTTACTTACTCCTTGCTGCCACCCCAGATATAAACATGCACCGTACAACAACACTGGCGTCTATCTGATTAACTAGCCTCCCTCCATGCACAAGAATCTGAAGAACAATCATGTCACAGTGTTTTTGTGTACATTAAATTTGCCAGATCAGGTACACCTTACCTTACAACTACAAATATTTCTGATAAAAAGTGAAAAAGATTTTTTTTCGGTAATCTTTTTCTTTCCACTTGCGGTTTTAAAATTTCGCATTACTGTGTCAAGGACAGATTTCTCTCTCTAGTCAATGTTACAATCAGTCGAAGATAATCGTTTTGTAGTTCATTTGATATTCGAGGATGTGTAAATGAATTTCTTATCAGATTACGCGCTTAACTGAAATTTGACATATCTCTATGACAATATAAATTGCGTTTATTACATAGATGATCGAAGTGGTGCACAAACATGTAAGTCCAGATTAATTTCCAATTCTATTGCTTTATTTTTATACTTTTACTTGAATTTTCAATATATTGTTGATTTTGATCTACACTTCATAGAGGATTTACATACACATATTTTTTTATTAAATTTGTCGATTAGGTACCCTATTGGCGTTAATCAGAAGAAACCGTGATAAAAAGGGGCGAAGTTCTATATAATATTGTAGATTTAATAATCTGTGAATGAAACATTAGCATTACAATATGTTACAACTTACTATGCAATAACTAATCGTAGTACACCAATCAAAATTTTGTTAAATGATTGTTTCTGCAGAAACACAATTTTTCCATACATATTTCTTTACTTGTCTAACCTTTTTTATATTAACATTCCGTCGCGCGTCGGGCGCTGTATAAAGCCAATCGGGCGCAATGGATCTGAGAGATCCCATAATCAAGTCTTACACAATTTACATTTTAATGAGGTGCAGACTTAATTAAACGTTTATGCAATACAATAATAAATGTTTCACACTGGCTTTTAATCGCAATAACTAAATTTACATAAAGAAACTCATTTAATGTGAAACAATACATTTGGAAGACTTTTATAGGGGAACCAGCTATTGACAAGTTTTTTTTCTGTTTTAAGGACAAAACCCAAACATAAATTAGTATTAAACAATATTTTGAATACAGAAAAAAAACACTTTAATCACTTTTATATTTCTTCTCTAATCTCTAAATTCTGACTAAAAAAGTCATTAAAGTTATATATAAAAAATATTGGAAGTAAATTACAAAGAAAAATTATTAGAAAAATTAACTGCCTATTCTAACTGTAAAGAATTATAAATCCCCTTCATCATTTTAGCATGTTCCAAACAAAAATAAAGGTCACATTGTTGGTAACGATATTTAATATAAACCAATAATTTAACACGCAAATATTTTAATTTTGAATAATAATAGATACCATGAAAAGCCAGAATAAATAAGTGTAGAGATCCCAAAAATTATTATCAATTTAAATTATAAAAGAAATCTAATAAAATGTAAAAGTTAAAATAATGACGTATATGTGGAATGTTTCCTAAGTATGTGCAGAAAATCCATGACCGATTATATCACCATAATTAATGTAATTTAATTATACAAACATCCTACGGTCGTCGTTTTCGAGTTGCAGGCTATCCAAAATTTAAGAAGAAATCAATTCAATTTCTTTCTTTTTTTAATTATAAAACCTTTTAAGATTTTTTAACAAATTTAGTATATTGTTTTAATATGTTCATAGGTATAAGATAAAAAAATCAACATTCGTTGATAATTATTACTAATCATCATAAGCGAACGTCCCTTCTTTAACTTATATAATACTATATATACTATAGTGGTTTAGCTAATTTGTGGTTCAAAGGTTTATTTACTGTCGGTGTAAATTAAAATTACTTGTTCATCATCATGAGGTCATCAGTCCTAAGACTGGTTGGACGCTAACCTCCAGTTTCTCCTATCTTGTGCTAACCTATGCATTTCGCTAATTGTGCTACAACCTAGATCCCTTACTATTTGCGAGCAGTAGTCTAATCTAGGCCTACCTCTGCCTTTCTTCACTCCTATTTCTGCCTCCAAAATATCGCGGACTATTCCCCCATGTCTCAGCAAGTGGCCTACCATTCTATCTCTTCTCTTCTTTATATTTTTCCACATACTTCTTTTCTCACCGACTTTCTCTAATACTTCTTCGTTTCCAACCCTATCAGTCCACGGTATTTTCATCATTCTTCGGTCTCAAAAGCTTCTAATTTCTTTCTACTTTCTTCCCCTACCGTCCAGGTTTCGCAACCGTATAGTGCCGTGCTCCATACATATGTTTTCAAAAATCTCTTTCTTGTTTCTAAGTTTATTACCCCCGAGCATAAAAGTGTTTTCTTTTTGTTAAAAGCTACTCGACCCTGCGCTATTCTTTGTTTTATGTCTTTATCGCTTCTTCCATCCCAATTTATTTTACTTCCTAAATAAGTGAAATCTTTAACTTCCTCCGATCTTTCATTATTAATTTGTATTTTCGTTTTTGCTCTGATCTCGTGCCCTCTACACACTAACACTTTAGTTTTGTTTTTATTCACCCTCATTCCGTATTCCTCTGTCAACACTGCCTCCATTTCGTTCAATGCTGATTCTAATTCCTCCTTACTAGATGCTAATACTGCTATATCATCCGCGAATCTCAGCATTTTTAGTTTCTGTCCCTGTACTTTAATCCCGAAATCCACTCTATCTTTTACCACATTAATCGCCTCTTCGATGTACAGATTAAAAATTAGTGGTGATAGCGTACATCCTTGACTTACTCCTTTCCTAATACCTACTTCCCTTTTTTCCCCTTCTACTTCTATAACAGCAGTTTGCTCTTTGTATAGATTGTGTACTACTCTCCTATCTCTATACTTCATTCCCGCGCTCTTTAGTATCTCGAACAGTTTTCCCATCTTACGTTATCAAAAGCTTTTTCTAAATCTACAAATCCTATATAAGCGTTCTTTCCTTTTTCTATTGGTTTCTCTAACATTACTCCTAGCGCCAGAATAGCTTCTCGAGTTCCCCTATTTCGCCTAAACCCGAATTGGTCTTCCCTAGTATTTCTTCCGCTCCATTTTCCATCCTCTTCTGCACTATTCTGGTTAAGATTTTTGACGCATGGGAAGTTGGGCTAATCGTTCTAAAGTTCTCGCATTTGTCGGCTCCTCTCTTTTTCGGTATAGTAACGATAATGTTCCTCTTATAATCCTCCGGCATCTCGCCCGTTTCGTATATGTATTTTACCAGTTCAAACATCCTATTTACTACTTTCTGTCCCGCACATTTCAAAATTTCCGCCTGTATTTTATCTACACCCGGTGCTCTATTGTTCTTTAGCCCCTTAGTGCTATTTCAAATTCCTGTCTCAATATAGGTTTTCCTACATCTTCCCTATCGATGCTAGATTCTTCCTCTGATATCTCTCCTAATTCCTGACCCGCGTATAAATTTCCTAAGTACTGCTTCCATCTATCCGCTTTCTCCTCTCTTCCGATCAGTATGTCCCCCGATTGACTCCTAACGTTTTTACTTATTGTTCCTATATCCCTGAAGTTCCTCTTAATTATTTTGTAAGCCTCATCGGTCTTACCTACTTGCAGCTTATCTTCTACTTCTTTACATTTATCCTCTATCCATTGTTCTTTCGCTTTTCTACATTTTCTAATGATTTCCCACTTTATTGACTTTTAAGTTTTCAGTCCTTCCTCTTCTCGTCTGTTTTTGTAGTCTCGTCTCTTTTGTATTAAGTTTAAGATTTCGTCCGTTATCCAGGGCTTCCTAGCTTCCCTTTTATCGTGTTCTAAAACATCCGTAGCCGCGGAATCTAGACTATTCTTGATACCCTCCCACTCAGTTTCTGCGTTCTTTATTTCGTCATTACTCGCTTTATTTATTAATTGATCTGTTTTCTCCTGGAACTTGTCGTTCATATTCTGATCACTCAATATGTCTACATTTATACGTTTCATATCCTTCCGAGTTTTCAGATTTTTGAACTTTAATCTAGCTTTCATGACTACCAAGTTGTGGTCGCTGTCTACATCTGCTTCTGGATACTACTTGTTACAATTTAAAAGATTTATTGTATTGTTTTTTATACGATTCCTGAATTATAAGATCATATTCTCGTGGTGAGGTATATATAAATAATTAATAACATCGACGTATATTATAAAGGTCTCTATACCGCTTATAATACCGTATAATAAAGCAGGCCGTACGCCTCTGCCCAGAGATTCCGTATATTTATGGATCATAAATTTTTGTCAACTTTCTTCTAAAAATGCTTCAATTTCTGTTTTATCCAAATATTAAATGTATTAATCAAATGTAGATCTCTTATTATATACCAATAATCTATAGGAAGGTTCTAATAAAACGTCTTGATATAAGGAAGCCTGAAGATAATACTTTAATTACTCGTAAATGAGTCTGAAGTAAATAAATAATTCTGCCAATATTGATTTTATTAAGTATTTAAAAGTTATTTTGGATAAAGCCTTGATCTCAAATATGGTCGCTTTGAGTTAACATAGAATCATGTAGTAATTTTCCATAAGTCGTTTAAAAATAGTCTGTCTCAATCAATTTATTTAATATTATATTAAAAATAGTATGTAATAGTTTATTTCCTATTCCTATTCTATTTAAAATGTAATAGAGATACACATTTCCTGCCGAAATAAATAGATCAAGCTTTTCATACCTTGAATCATCTTTCTTAATCCTATGATATATAAATGTTTTTATTTTCTATATAAATCCTTATATACTTTCAGAAATGGGGCTGAGATACTAATTAACGTCAATGAACTGCGGAACTGATAATACATGACTGACCGGGTTATTCAACCCAGTACAGACATGAGAATTTCGAATTGCAATCACTCGTCTAAGGGTGGACAATGCTCCAATACTGGAAAATAATGCTCGACGTAGTAAAAAATGTATAGATTGTAATCCATTCAACCAAGGAATCCAGACAATCAGTAATTTTTGGGATACACAGGCACGTATACATGTTCAATTGCAAATCAATACAAATAATCAATATATTTTAAAATAGTATGAAATATCGATAATTATTGTCGCTATATAATATATATTTATTTCTAAGTGAGTAATCCCAATAATATTCCTGGCACTATCAAATGATGACTATTGCCATACATTGTTGATAATTTCGAAATAGTTTCACTATGTTTATATATAATATTCAGAGTATGGCGGAAAATTTTAAGAAGAAGTAAAACTATCAATGTGTTATATATACATTATCAAAATTAAAAGAAGCTATTCTTATTTCTCACACCAGGAGACGACACCAAGAGACTGATTTCCCTCAACCTGGAGATGTTGCTCACTCTTTTAGTGGGACAAAAATCTCTCCTTTGTTTCACATATCCTAGACAAGGAACCTGCGGTTTTACATCCTATCCGAAGATGAGTGTCTTATAGATAAACCTCGCCTAACCGCGCCGGTCGTTGCTTAATTAATATCGATAATGTGTACGCCAACTCGGTCTAGACCACTGTTTGTCCCATTTTAACTCATTCATAAAATGAGTTCTAAAAATGTGTTCTGAAAGAGACACAAGCATGGCCATAAGCGTAGTTCTCATAAAATATGGAAATATTGTAATTCCCTTATTTTCTGAACGTCGTATTTCTACAAGATATATTTGAAAAAACTCTAAATTTATTATTTAACAAATTGCGGATTTATAAAATTACAAATTGGGCGTTAGACATATAAGGTGTAAGAATGTTTTGGACGTTTTATATAAACATAACATAGGTATTACTTTTATTGAGAAAACATAAATTAAGCTTTCTTTAACAGTATATTTATAAAATGAATTAAAAATGTAGCTACCATATAATATGCCGTTAAATATTAATTCGCTTCTGTTGTTGCAAATTTTTTGTTCGTCAACGAACTCTTTAATTGCATTTGCTGATACATACGTCATTTCATTCCTTTTAGATGTTATGTATAAATAAATTTATATTCAGAAATTACCAAGACCTATTTAAATTATTTAGTTATCATTTAATAAGAAAGAAAAGAAAGACTAAGAAAATTATTTTCTTAATAATACGTACGAGAAGATTAAATTAAAATTATTCTCACAGTGATAAAAAATATGAGATGTTATTTAGTAAAAAAGTAATATAGTATGAGTTAAGTATAGTAAGTAAGGAGTAGTTTAAAATTATAAGAAAAAGTTTGAAAGTAAAAGTTAAGTATAGTAGTAGTAGTAGTAAACATAAAAGTAAGGAAAGTATATAACTGAAAATGTGTTTACATTTAATAATTAATATTATAAATATTATTTTAGACAAAAAAATTAATGTTGCATTTATATACCCACAATATGCATCACAAAATCTCTTCTTTTCTACTTAATAATAGTTTTTTGTACGAAAATACAATTATTAATTTTAATTTTCATGCAAATTACATTCCACCTTATACATATAGTATATAAAGAATTGGAATTCCTCATATACTGCAGTTTATAGAATCCGTATGTATAAAAAATTGGATTTTTGATTATATAAAAATATACAAGGCACGTCACAAATAACAAAATATTCGACACTTCGAACACAACTATTTCATGCAGTATAATTAAACCGTGATTGGATAAAACCTATTAATGATACATTTCTTTATATATTTTTAAGAAGTAAAAATCATTCTAATGAATTAATGTTATTATCATTAGATAATCATTGGAATAATACTCTAATCGAGCGTTGAAAAGTATAAAAACTTTTAAACACTGAATTTTTACGTAATCTGTGTCGAAGTTAGACAACAAATAATGTGGGGAAGGAAAGAGTGATGAGGGAAATATACAATGGCAGAGAGAGAATGTTTTACATTTTTGCTGGGACTACTTGTGTGCTGCTGTGGTATGAGCCCATACATTAACGTGAAATATTGCTTTGCTTTACTAGAATTTTAAATATGCCTGCTTTGAACTCAATTCCTGTTTATCAACCCGCAAATATTTGTGGAAAAGTTGTTTAATTTCACTGTTCGTTTAATTATATATTCGATATTAGAAATATCGAGGTTATGTTTAAGATTTATGTAAATTTGTTATTTATTATTAGTTCATTCATTGTTGGCCTGAATTGTTTACAGTCCTGTAAATAATGAAAATAAGAAAACATATGATTAATTGTGATATTATATTCTATCTATTTTTTTGTTTTTGTTTCAGAAATATGTCAAATGTCTGTACGTTTTGCGTGGAAAGAGGTCCCTCTTGACAGTACATTGAAGGGAAACCGCCATACTCCTAACCGAAATCTAGGAAAATATAGGAATGTTGAAAATTGGAACGCTTTAAAGATTGGTGCTGGTCGCAAAAGTGCGTTATCACAACGGGTTAGAGTCCTTACAAATTATACATCGTCAAGGTTAACAATAGTCGATGGCGTCATTCTAATCAAACATCGCTTGCTGTTACACACCACCCCACATATGTCTGAATAAATATTTAGTTGAGAATTTTGAAAAACACTCGATGTCACCACATGGATATTCCTTTGATTTATGGAATCAGTGTGGGCGAAGACTAATAAATAAAGTAGATATCTTTAGCACTTTTTTTCTGATTTTTAATAATCTCTTTCAGCTTTCTCAAACTTCTTGATGGAACAGATAAATGAAGCGATGATTATAAAAAAAATAACATAAAAATATTCTCATTTCAGTACAAATACGCCAGAATTGTTCATGTAGAGAAAAACCAGATGATCAGAGCCGATGGTGGGAATAGATAATAGAGACGAACATTATAAAAAGAAATAACGTGAAGAGATTCTCACTTGTACTAACATGATATAGTGGGTTGTTCATGTAGAAAGCAAATTAAAGAGTCATTAGATCAATAAGAAAAGAAACACAAACCAATAAAAGAAAACTTCTTCTTTAGAATCTTCGTTCTAAAGATAGATAGTTACAAAGATGTTTCAAAGAAAATTTTTGAAATAAATGTAAATAACATAATGACATTCGTCTATTGAAAACAGTACTTTGATCTAATAACTTATACTACACATAGATTACCTTAAGAATAATAAGACAGACATATATAATTCAATCCCAGGTAGGGACAATACAGAAGACTTCTTGAAGGTGTTGAATATTGAAAGAGCTGGTGATCTCTTTCAATATTTCTTGGTCTGTTCTGACAGACGTACAAGAACTGACGTAGACGTAGAAGACGTTCTGATGACGGGGTCCACGTCTGGACCCCGCACGACAGAGCGATAGAAGAAGAAGAAGAGCAATGATCTTATTATTGGTCTTTAACTTATTATCACATTATAATACATTATAATATAATATATTATAATGAGAATCACATAATTTATAATTATAAAATTATAATACAAAAAAAATCGAAAAAATTATTTGTTGTAAATTGCGCAGATCTAGTGGATAATATATACCATACTTGCTGTATAGGGGTTTGCAACCGAAAATAAAATTGTTTTGAATATTATTTATGACGTAACGCCGAGTATAAATCGAGGTCGTCATATCTGTTAAGGAACAGTCCAAATAAGTGATTAGAAACATCATTAAAGTAAATACTGGGAAACTAATATTCTCTCGTATTTTTAAGTTTCGTGTGCAATTCTTGTTGATATTCATTGTTAAATATGCTTATGTTCTATTTTTTAACATAAATGTTCCTTTTTACTACTGCCTTTGGAATTTATGAGCAACTTATATTTGTCAATTGATTGGGTTTTAAGGAAATAATTTCAAATTTGCTCCAGAAACTTGTTAGAAGATGCAATCACAAAGATGTATTGAAGAATTGGGGATAAAAAAATAATAATGCTATTGCAAAAGCTTACTCAGGATTACGTTTATTTGAAATTTTAATACCACGAAACAAATATGTTGAAAAAATATATAGTAGCGTTGTCTAAAATAACCGTCTGTTTTCAATATTGCCCACAGTATTGACAACAATATGTTATATAAGAAATATGAGAAGTGTTAATACAAAAGTAAAGAATTCCTAAGAAAATCAGGAATTACGATATTTTTTTTCTTATTTTACCCATAGAAAAAATAATATATATGAAAAAATGGTAAAGATATAATCTTCTTGAATACCATGAACAGTTTTTCAAAAGAGTCAATAGTTTGAGAAAAAGAAACAGAATTATCATCGGTACTTAGTCTATTTTTGCTTGAATTCTTTGGACTTGTCTACAATTATTTAACAAGAAATAGGTACATTTTAAGGTTTCAATGTGTATTTTTTACACATTAAAGTGATTTTGTATTTCCTTTTTAAGATAAAATGTGATAAATGTAAGGTATCTAGGAGTCAAAAACAAAAAAAGTACATTTTTGAGCTAAATTGTTTCATACTAGTAGTATAACAGTCCTATGATCCTTAATAATCATCCCCTCTCATTACTTTCAATTCAATGCTTCTTGTGTATTTATTATCATAATTAAAAGTGGTGTTACACTTTTAATTATAAGCAAATAAATGCGAAATTTCCCGCATAGGTTTTTATTGCAATGTAATGTATTTTAATTCACCAATAGCAGCGTAAAAATAACTTGCACCAATTTGATAACTTAAAGACACTAATAATAATATTAGTATAAATCACGGGCGTCTAATCTGTGTTTATTAATTTTTCCTAGAAATATTCTATATGTCCATACAAACTGCTTGGACTTTCAATTTCTGTATTCTGCAATTTGTGATTTTGATTAATTGTGCATTTCCTCATGAAACTTCGGAGGAAAATATTAATTAAAATTTGACTGAATTTGTCTAATGTAATACACTCAAATCGATAATGTCATGCAGGCACATTTTAACGCTATATTGTCGAGAATGGAATGGTCCATTATTGCATTAATGCTCTTCGTATCTAACTTGCACTATTACTACAACTATGTAGCAAGGAACAATTGGCCTTAATGATAAATAAATAAGAACAAAAACATAATAGACTATTTGAGATGCATGAAATTGGTTATACATTAGAAACAGTTATAGACCCAATATGACCATAACTTTGAAGAATGTAAAAAATGTAAAATGGTGTCTTATGCAACGGTTCTTTTGCATACTATTTTCATGGATTATACAAACTACCATATAAGATGGTTATTGAGTTAAGTTTTAAACAGAATACAAGTAAATAAGTAAATATATACTGATCTAAACAACTGATCTAAAATCTAATAAAAAAAATGTGAAACCAAATTGCTGTTAAATTTTTATCTAGAACATTCGAAGAAGGTTTAAAGTATTCATAATCGTACACAAATTAAATTTCTTACCAAAACTTTGCTTTAAATGCAGGCGCTTGAACATACACACACACACACATGTATTAATTATCTTCAATACAAAATCAAATCTTACTGGCGTTTTAGATAACGGGCCAACAATATTATATCTTTATAGACAAGACTTAAGCCTATTTAAAGTCTAATTCTGTTCAACATTGAAAGAAAGTATATTCAAGATAATGCAAATAAATACGTTTCAGATTTGTGGTGTAGAGCGGTGTGCACCAAGAAGTGTAGTTACAATGATGGTAGGATATTAACATACTTGTGAAGGAATCGTTACAGTAATAAAATATTGATTATATTTTATCGTATCTGGAAATAAACAAAAAGACAATTATATAAATTAGAATAATATACAAATTAGCGACGAATCTCTCCTGATAGAAGCGGTGCTATAAATTATGATATGTAGTTAATAATTAGTAATACATCATTTTAGATTAATTTTTTAAATACTCTCAGAACTTTACTGATTTACTTGAAGATAAGGGAACAACAACACAATCAGCATTTATTTATGGGAGAGTCTATGAGATTCCTAACCTTACTAATACATTAAAAACATATGGAAAACGTTAGCTCTAATAGATCGTTCTAAAGAATCAATAGTGATGTTAGATCACTGACACAAGTCTGATTAGAGAGTTAGAAACAAATTAAAAGTTAATATGTACTTACGCGATATAGAAGTTTTCGTTCTATTGAGAATTGAGATGTTTACTGTGTGAAGTGATATAATAAAAACATTCAGATGGATGAAGTTTACCAACAGTATTAGTGATTGTTTCATTTAAACTAATAATTTAAAACTAATATCTTCACCCATGTTTTTATTGTCCATTATGCAATAAAGTTCGATATTAGTCAGTAGTAGTCTAGGCTAACTTGGTGCACATATCATCGACATTAATGAAAGTTATAACTTCTAAACTCAGACGTTATACACATTTTATGTAGCTTCGAGATCTGTCTAGAAGGCATACCATCCCTCGGATAGGATGTAAAACCGTAGGTCCCCCTTTATTTATTTATTACATATTAAACAAGTAGCAGATCCCTACCTCATTACAAGAGTGGGAGTTCTCTAGCTGGTCTCTTGACCGTCGCCGTTAGTAATATGGCTCGGTGACAGAAATATACTAAATAGGGGTATGAACAAACATGTAACGATGTCGAAGTTGAATTATACTCTTAGTTACAATAAACTCTTACCTTATGACCATAAATTATAGATTTTTCAAGATTATACTAACAAAGAAACTAATGAAAAATCATACTTGAAAACGGGAGTGAATGAATAATATTGTATAAACATACGCACATGACAAAAATAGTAAAGCTGTTCAACTCCTATGAATAACAACATAATTTTTAGAGATACATCATGCTGTCCTTTCTTAAAATAAATAATAATATACAATTCTAAAATGACTGTATACTTTGACCAACAAGTTTCCAGAGAACAACCAACTTTTAGAATATTGGTATATTATATTGATACAGAATATTGGTATCCACGGAATTAGAACAATGATACAAAGATATGCTTATTTTGAGTAGTATGGGTATTACATTTTGAGATAAATATTTCTATATATTATTTTCTATAGGTATTTATAGGTACTATTCATTTCATTGCTATTTGCCAAATAAACACTCTCTTATCTTGCCGATAAAGGGAACAGTCTACCTGAGCCTAGCCATAAAACAAGCCAAGGTTATGTTTTGAATTTTTTTGTTTGACAAGTAGCGATGAAATAAACTATAGATATGTGCATTTTATTTATTTTTTTAATATATTGGAATATTCACAAACATAGTATACTCGTAAATACGAGCATGGTCACAAGCTGCTGAGATATTGTAATATTTTATAATACCTTTATAGATAACTTTCCTTCTTTGAATACTTCTATCAGGTATCGCTATTAATTAGGCAATCAATATACGAATAATGCATACATAAAATAGATTATAATTATACATATTCTCTATTGCACGAGACATAAGTCTTGTGTCTGATTTGTTTAAGGTACAGCTCATCAAGAATAGGAACAAGTCTTAAAACTGCGATATCGGACCGCCCACGAGGTGCGCAGTACATAGCCTGATATTTACTTAGTGGAATTAAGACCTTGGCAGAGTGAGTATCGATGAATATATCGATTAATTTTTACTATATATATATATATATATATATATATATATATATATATATATATATATATATATATATTAAAAGTGAATGTACACAGAGTTCGATCTGGCCGCGCATAAAGTGCATCCTTTTCCATCCGAATGTTGCCTCACTCTTTCATCTACGCAACCTCACACTTTTTCCTGTTCTTGATTAGCAGTAAATACAAAGCTGATTTAAGATGCTACAAAATTGGTTGCTCTTTTACCCGCGGAATTTTTTACTAGCTGTATATGTATGTTAATCCCGCGCTTAAATCAATAGGAGGTTTGCCTCTCGTTCATTCTCGTTATAATCCTCAACAACTCGTTTTTTACCATTAGCGATAGATGCAGTAGAAAAACGCGAATCTTTGATTGGTCTCTCTGTGAGATTATACCAGTTGGGTATTTTATTAACAAAATATTAAGGTATTAAATAAAAGATGGTAATTATGGGTGTTCTATGGTAATTACGATTAAAAGTAATTAAAATAACTAACCTTTGTTCTTATTGAGTCAATGTTTCATCTGCTTAAGGTAGTTTATTATATTATATAGTGTATTCGATCGAGTCGAAGAATTAAATTAAGATATTTTTCTTACCTTTATTCAGCGAAATATGCATGTACTCTTCAAAAATATCACATATCCACTTACCTGGAACAAAAATAAAAATAACAAAATTTGTCAATAACAATTTGTAATAATTGAAATGTCAATTATAATACTGATTTACGTTTAATTTACAAATTTTCGCAGTTTATTATAGACCGAAGCAAAGAGAGTCGCTTCTGCTCATTATCAAAATAGTCAAATTAAAAGTTTGTGAATTAAAGTAAGTTGAAATTAAAAATTCTCTATACTTAAATCATTGGATTTGTAGATTTAGAAAAAGCTTTCGATAATGTAAGATGGGAAAAGATGTTCGAGATACTAAAGAGCGCGGGAATGAAGTATAGAGATAGGAGAGTGGTACACAATCTATACAAAGAGCAAACTGCTGTTATAGTGGATTTCGGGATTAAAGTACAGGGACAGAAACTAAAAATGCTGAGATTCGCGGATGATATAGTAGTATTAGCATCTAGTAAGGAGGAATTAGAATCAGCATTGAACGAAATGGAGGCAGTGTTGACAGAGGAATACGGAATGAGGGTGAATAAAAACAAAACTAAAGTGTTAGTGTGCAGAGGGCGCGAGAGCAGAGCAAAAACGAAAGTACAAATTAATAATGAAAGATTGGAGGAAGTTAAAGACTTCACTTATTTAGGAAGTAAAATAAATTGGGATGGAAGAAGCGATAAAGATATAAAACAAAGAATAGCGCAGGGTCGAATAGCTTTTAACAAAAAGAAAACATTTTTATGCTCGGGGGCAATAAACTTAGAAACAAGGAAGAGATTTTTGAAACCCTATGTATGGAGCACGGCACTATACGGTTGCGAAACCTGGACGGTAGGGGAAGCAAGTAGGAAGAAATTAGAAGATTTTGAGTTGTGGTGTTACCGAAGAGTGATGAAAATACCGTGGACTGATGGGGTTAGAAACGAAGAAGTACTAGAGAAAATCGGCGAGAAAAGAAGTATGTGGATAAACATAAACAAGAGAAGAGATAGAATGGTAGGCCACTTGCTGAGACATGGGGGAATAGTCCGCGATATTTTGGAGGCAGAAATAGGAGTGAAGAAAGGCAGAGGTAGGCCTAGACTAGACTACTGCTCGCAAATAGTAAGGGATGTAGGTTGTAGCACAATTAGCGAAATGCGTAGGTTAGCACAAGATAGGAGAAGCTGGAGGTTAGCGTCCAACCAGTCTTAGGACTGCTGACCCCATGATGATGATTTAAGTCATTTTCCATATTACAGATTAAGCATAACAACGATTTATTGCTGAATTATCAAAATCAGCCCACTGACAGAATATGATACGCATGATTAAATCATTCACCATATTTCATCTTATTCGGAATTTTTTGAAACCAACGGTATGATTAAATTCAAAATGAATTAACTGTTGCTGAATAATGAAATGTTCAATAAATGTTTTCAGTGACTTCATCATAAAACCTTTTTAGATAATTTTATCCTCTTTAATTTGGGCGATTTAAAAGCCTTGTATGATGATTTTTCATCACACAAGGCTTGTGTGCATATGAGTTATATGTATATGAGTTATCATCACGCAAACCAAAAAATCAGTTTTCACTTTGGTAATTAATTACTCAAGAAATAATTTTTTTTCGTTTTTTTCTTACAATAATTAAAAAAATTTTGATAAAGAAGTATAGATTATTGCTAAAAAACATTTTCAATCAAGAAGAATGAATAAAAAATTAAATATTTATCCTTACTTTCTGAATTGATTGGGCCGTTACTTGATGAAAATTCATATTTATACAAAATTAAAGCTTTTGCTGGTTATATTTTCACTTTTTGTTTGTTGAACATAATAATTGTTTCGCCAACACAGTAGCTTCTTCAGATGTTGAGTACATAGACTATTGAATATAAAATTTAGTTTAGGTTAGACGTACTCAACATCTGTGTTCGCGAAACAATTGTTATGTTTAACAAATAAAAAGTGAAAATCTAACCAGCAAGGGTGTTAATTTTGTATATTTATCCTTACGTTGATTTTTAGCAAAAACGACAGATTCAATCATTCCGAACATAACGAAAAAAAAAAAATTGCAGCGCTTTGAAACTTTCAGAGTTTCTTGGGGATACTTTGAGGTTGAAAATAAACAGTCAACATTCTTAGTCTACCCATTATTTTCAAAGTTATACCAAGTTAAACGGATATCCCTAAATATGCAATTTTTTTACCACTCTTTCAGTCAACATTTCAAAACCGATTCTTTTTATCAAAAACCAGTAACAACAACTTATAAATAATACTTTACTGTCTTCAAAACCTTACTTTAATATTCTGTACGATCATTGTTTACCGACGAATTAATTATCAAAGTCAAAACTAACTTTTTTGATTTAAACGACGATAAGTCTGCAAAAAATCATCGTACAAAGGCTTTTATACCACTCAAATTAAAGAGAATAAAAATGTCTTAAAAATTTTTATGATAAAACCACGAAAAAAAAAATTATTAAAGTCTGTGGACCATTTGATCATCAAGCAAAAATTTGGAAAATATTCGTTTTCGATTGTTTCCTTATGATTACTAAGAAACTGCCGATGGTAAAAAATTTTAACTTAATGACTGAAATCGAACTAATAACGAACGAATAATCGAAGACCTATCCAATTATATTTTAACGATAATTCAAATATTACATTATCTCATAGTTGTAGAATCAGATCAACATTATCACCTAAATAATAATACAAACAATGCAAGTATTTCAATATATAAGCATCAAGACTGGTCTGATAGTCGATAATAGTTATGATATCAAATATGAATAAAAATAATTGCTATGGTTTGACAAGCTTTTCGACGAAACAGTGATTCTATCAAAACTTCTAATGTATCTGTGTAAATACGTTATCTTTCCCATCAGTATAATAATGAGACAGATAATTATAATTCCGAGTGGAAAAACTAAATCAACAGTCTATAAGCTAAGAGAGAAACATGTAATAGTGGATTATCATTTCCGATATTATCTAATTTAACACACACGCATAGAGCGGCAATTTCAATAGATTAATCAGAAAACCTTTTGCGTTCTCAGAAACTACCAGCAAAGATATACCTGTGGTTTTAAATAGGAATAGATGAATTATTGAAAGCATTGTTCTTTGACTTTTTAATTATTTACCAACCAAATAAGATCATTCATCTTGTCACCATATCATATACCTACATCAACTATACTTCGCAGATATAGTACTCAGACGAGATCTAAATATGATATTCAAGCAGGCGTAAAGAAATTTAGTTGAATATAACGAGTGTCTCATTTAGAACTATAGCATGTGGTTTGTGAATAAAACTAGTAATATTTGACAAACTGAGGTTTTTTATTTTTCAACATAAAATGAAGACAATGTGGCTGCAAGTGGAAGAGAATATCATTCAAATGACCGCCTCGACTCATTTGGCATTATGTCATTCGTTTAACAAAATTGTTCAAAACACAGCCACATAAAACTGGCTCTATTTCGCCAATGACACGTTGAATGTTTGCTTTGAGGTCATTGATATTTTCTGGCTAGATGGCGTATAATTTTTCCTTAACATAACCCCAAAGAAAAAAATCCAGTGGTGTTAAATCACATAACCTCGCAGGCCAATTAATGGCGGCATTCTGCGAGACAACATTATCAGAAATTTGGTATGCATATGCAACAGAGGTATGGTTGCGTTGTATGACACATTTCACCGGCTTGCTAAAACCAGATTTTGTTCAAAACCAAATCATCAACTCATTGCAAAAAGAAAATAGCGATTCCCATTTTTATCATTTAAATCCAATATAAAAAAGTATGATTTTAATTTTTCTTTAAATATTTCAATATTAGTAAAAGGACATTGTATTATAATACAAATATCGCCAGTTCTATTTTATAATACAAAATAATATATTTGTACTGGATATTTCATTTCTTTGTTATTTGGGTGCATTGGCCCACGTTGGCACAATGCATCATACAGATACAGAATATATACTCACAGCATCATACAAATACTGAAATAAATGCCACTTATCTCTAAGAAGATTATTGTAGTACAGTATATAATATTGTTCAAACTTTTGACAATTAATATGGGAGTTTACGATCTGTATTTTATAAAAACTGTGACCATCTTAAGAGCATGATTATTTCCACGGGAGACTATATAATTCTATTTACTTATTTAAAAACAGATAGGTACAGTAGACCTTATTATATATTTATTCTAATGTAACTAATTGTAAGCTGAACAATATGTACCAAGGAAGACCATTTTAATTATATAAAATAGAATTATATACATAGTTACAGTAGATAGAAAAATGAGAGAAAATAGAAAGATAAAATAATAAAAAATGAGAAATATGTTCTCTATTAACATTTCGCTTAAAGTTATAATTTATTATTCTAATTTTATTAAGAAATTCTAACATTCATACAGAGAGGTGAATAGGTAATTGGTAAAGGCTTATGTCAGTATGAGAGAGCAGGGAGTTGTTATATATTTCATTATTTATTTGTATTTAACCGAAACATAAGATTATGTTGAATTCTTCTATGTGACAATACTGTTAACATTAATTTCAATCGTTAACGTTCGGGGGGAACGAAGTATATATTACTTTTATATTGTTTTATAATACATATACTTATTTATTTTGAATATTTCTATATTTCTCGTCAACTTTTAGCACAGACTCCCAAATAATAGACCCAAATTCTAACACCCTACATACAAGCGATATATGTCGTTGTATTACTATATTATGATAGTAATATTCTTAAATTCAAGGGTAATACTCTTGAAAAATTCCAGTAATTTAAATGATTTGGTAGAAATATAATTATCATAACAGTTAAATTTCAATATGACTGAAATTTTATTCGTAGATCCTTAGCGTTACTGGCTTGAAGACGGTTAATCTATTTTATAAAACGTATTGTGGAGATAATTCACAACAAATATCATTTACAAAAAGTATAAAATCAAAGAGGGCCCAGATAATTCCTTGTGGTACCCCAGACTTCACTATTTGAGATCTGGTCTTAATATGTCTTAAATTTATTAGTATGGATTTAATTTTACTGAACCTATGCCTTTCATGGGAAATAACACTTTCGACATGAGAGTAAATATTTTCATATAAAATAAATTCAAACAACTTGCTATACAGTCTAATACAGCTATTTATTAATAATTTTTATTACCTATATTTGCAGTTTGAATTCCGTAACAAACATGGAACAATAGAACAAGTGCACAGACTAGTGAATGAAATTAACCTAAAGTTAAGACCTAAGCGACCTAAATGCGATATCGTTCTGCTTCATTCGTAGACATATCACATCCTTTACATATAGGCGTTTCTTAAGGCAACATCCTTGGTTCTGTATTATACCTCTTGTATACAGCAAACCTTTCAACAACAAGAATCACCACTGCCGCACATATTATGATGACACTGCTAGATCGACATCTCATACTGTTTCAACATCTGCCTTAAGGAACTAACAACACAGCTTAAACAAAATCCAAGACTGGCTGAAAACAGGAAGAACTAAGACGAAACGAAATCCACACACGACAATTCACAAACTCCACACGAGATACACCAACACCAAATGCATCCCGAGAAAGTCACTGTTTGATGCGGATTTTGTTCTGGTGGAGTCATCGGTACGTACTTCTTCCAAAGCGAAACTGGCACTACCATAACCGTCAACGGTGAGCGTCATAAATCGATGATAAGCAATTTCCTGTAGCCTTAGCTGGATGATATGGATACCGACGACATGTGGTTCCAACTGGACGGTGCTATATGCCACATACTGCACGCCACGATGGACATTCTGCACGAGCGATTTGAGGGAACGGTTATGTCGCAGCGGCGACGTGAACTAGCCACCGAGATTGACACGACTTTAGACTTCTTACTTTGGAGCTATCTGAAATCGCAGGTCTATGCGAATAAACCGCAAACAATTGATGCCCTTAAAGTCAACATAACGAACGCCATCCAGCAAATTCAGCCAGATTTATGCGACCAAGTTATCGAAAATTGGACCTCCCGAATACATGCCACCAATCAAAGCCACGGCGGACATTTGAGTGACGTTATATTCCATACTTTATGCCATAAGCTATTTTTCAAATAAAAATTGAGTGGATATCTCACATACTTGTTTTATTTACGTTTAAAAATCAAGCTACCTTATTGAAAGACCCTTTAAATTATAATTGGCGATGAAATGCATTATGGCTATATTTTAGATAACATCATTCAAATAAAAATTTGGTTTTATTTCTCGGTTCACAGGCTTCCTTTGTTAGTAATGAAAATAAATATAGTTTACCATAATTTACATAAGTCATTCATTGACATAATAATTTAGATAATAAATTAAAATCTTTTGCGAAAATTTATTTTCTTAATAAATTCTGATTAACGTTTTAAATATTTAAAATTTAAGTTTCAAAAGGCTACCTGAAAATTACTTCGCAGCTTTTTTATTAAAATATGTCACGCAATACCGTTCTCTTTAAAAACTGAAAAAAAACTAAGTATTGGTTTTAACAACTAAAAGATAAATACTTTCTCAAGAAAGATTCATAGAGAGAAACGTCTATTAACTCGTCAAACAAAAAATTGTGTCTACTAGATACCGAATTTGTCGCGGTACTTTGAAGAAATTAACGAATTCATCCTCTTCCTTCTTGCTTAACCCACTCGTAATTAGTTAATGTACAATTCCGGAGACAAATTTTCCGCTCGATTTTGTGCGTTTCATAGCCTTGTTCTTTCAATTTGCGACTATATTGACAAATTAATACTTTTACCCAAATCATTCGCGATAAATCGATTATATCAACTTGTTAAAAGTATTTATTGTTTACGCTCTCTCTAGGATAACGTTAGATTACTTTGGCTGTGCTATTGGTTTTTGTGTTAATTACTTGCTATTGTGTTAACTGATCATAAAATATACGTGATATTTTTATGCCATTGTTATCTTAATCCTATGATTCCACATTCGTATATAAGAGGTCAAATCGCGGCGTATACTGTCGGCCGTACTTAATACAACGTGGCGTACATACATGCTTAATATAACAACGTAAATATAAACCTTTACTGGAATAAATTCTGTCAATTGAATATGGAGGATTTCAATAAAAAATCTATAAAAATAATTAAACAGGTAGATTTTTAATTTCGATTACCTACTTAGGTTAATGACCTTTGCTTACTTTTCGTCCTGACAAATGTAACCGCCACACTTTTATTTTTCAAATGTAAGGATATATCGAGTGATAAATCATTTGAAAGGTAGTATCGAGAGAAATACAATGTCTTGTTCTTCATACTTTACCTTGCATGATAATCATTGCATCGTAGAAGCTGTACAAAATGTATTGTTTTAGATTTAGAAAGTGATGATACTTTCTAAATCTTTTGTGATGAGGGATATTGATAATACACATTTCCTATCTTCAGTGTTTTATATTGTCTTAGTTGTATTGAGTTCAAGCCCTTTTCAAACTCAGTTGAAAGAAATTTTTGCACGAGATATTTTCAAATGTACTTATATTGAACGACAAAGTCCAATTTAGTGGCCATTAAGACCTTATCCCACTTAATTTATACTTGTGGGGTACTTCAAATACATTTTTCTTTAACAAAATCCGACTATACTGAGGTTCTGCAAGCAAAGACCAGGGCATGAAATCACATATTCTAATATCGACTACATTTTTGTCAAAGAAACGGTACCTATTTTGAACATATTTTACAATGAAATGATCATAACATGAAAAGTTTATTTTTATTCTTTTTACAGGTAATTATTTGAAAAATTTAGAAAACAATGTGTGCGTTATATCCCTCGCGATACGACTTTTCAAATACGATGTTAGTTGACATAACTTTATATTTAAAAAAGTTGGGGGTGGTTGTAGGGTGAAGAGATCTCTCAGGGTAAAGGTTACTAAAGATGTCCCTAGCCAAAATAAACAAATTGACCTCTTTCAGAAATTTTTATAGAAATATTTCATATTCAAGTTACAGATTATATATTTCAGTCAAGGCTTCTACTTTGTATGTATTTATCTGCACATACAATAAATGTGAAACATTCTGATATGTGTATCATCAAGAAATAACGTAACGAAACACTTTCGATGGTCTAATATTTTTTAAAACTCGTTGAATTTTAACAATTTGAATAATTAATTGCACAATTTATATATTCCATAATTATATTGATGATCCCAGGAGCTTTTCAATAGGTATGTAATATTTCACTTAATCCAAAAAGTGAAACGACACTCGCGAAAATGCCCGCAATTTTTTTTTAATTAACTCATTCATCGAAATTTTTATCATCATTTTTAATTAACTCATTTAGGCGAAATAGGGGAACTCGCGAAGCTATTCTGGCGCTACGAGTTATATTAGAGAAAACAATAGAAAAAGGAAAGAACGCTTATATAGGATTTGTAGATTTAGAAAAAGCTTTTGATAACGTAAGATGGGAAAAAATGTTCGAGATACTAAAGAGCGCGAGAATGAAGTATAGAGATAGGAGAGTAGTACACAATCTATACAAAGAGCAAACTGCTGTTATAGAAGTAGAAGGGGAAAAAAGGGAAGTAGGTATCAGGAAAGGAGTAAGACAAGGATGTACGCTATCACCACTAATTTTTAATCTGTACATCGAAGATGCGATTAATGTGGTAAAAGATAGAGTGGATTTCGGGATTAAAGTACAAGGACAGAAACTAAAAATGCTGAGATTCGCGGATGATATAGCAGTATTAGCATCTAGTAAGGAGGAGTTAGAATTAGCATTGAACGAAATGGAGGCAGTGTTGACAGAGGAATACGGAATGAGGGTGAATAAAAATAAAACTAAAATGTTAGTGTGCAGAGGGCGCGAGAGCAGAGCAAAAACGAAAGTACAAATTAATAATGAAAAATTGGAGGAAGTTAAAGACTTCACTTATTTAGGAAGTAAAATAAATTGGGATGGAAGAAGCGATAAAGACATAAAACAAAGAATAGCGCAGGGTCGAGTAGCTTTTAACAAAAAGAAAGCACTTTTATGCTCGGGGGTAATAAACTTTGAAACAAGGAAGAGATTTTTGAAAACATATGTATGGGGCACGGCACTATACGGTTGCGAAACCTGGACGGTAGGGGAAGCAAGTAGGAGGAAATTAGAAGCTTTTGAGATGTGGTGTTACCGAAGAATGATGAAAATACCATGGACTGATAAGGTTAAAAACGAAGAAGTATTGGAGAAAGTGGGCAAGAAAAGAAGTATGTGGAAAAACATAAAGAGGAGAAGAGATAGAATGGTAGGCCACTTGCTGAGACATGCGGGAATAGTCCGCGATATTTTGGAGGCAGAAATAGGAGTGAAGAAAGGCAGAGGTAGGCCTAGATTAGACTACTACTCGCAAATAGTAAGGGTTGTAGGTTGTAGCACAATTAGCGAAATGCGTAGGTTAGCACAAGATAGGAGAAGCTGGAGGTTAGCGTCCAACCAGTCTTAGGATTAATGACCTAATGATGATGATGAACTCATTCATCATCCAAAGTCTGCAGTTATATATAATATGTAGTATATCGTATGTACAAGTCGTGTCTCATACTGGGTTATCCCATAGAATGAAATAATTAAAATCAAATATTTCAAATTTTATTCCATTCTTCCTTCTTTCTTGCTTCAACTTTCTTTTTTGAATATCTCTTTTTCCCACTTGCGGACATTAGTGCATGGTTTATTCTTTCTCCTCCTATTTTATTATTCCCGCTGCTAAAATTTGCTTTGCAAAATAATTGTACAAAACATACAATCTTCTCACTTGACCTTTTTATTGCAATCTTTACACTCTGATTCCACTTGTTCTGCAGGGTTCTTTATATAACTGATATAATTCCTCATTTATCTTTCTCATCCACTGATCCATTTATTTCGCTCCCAATAATTTTTCCTTTAAAAATATCCAGTGCTGTTTTTTATTTTTTATTAAGTTTTCATAGTTCGCTGCCAAAACTTGCAGCTTTAAATTTCTTGGCATCTATTTCGATCTTAATACATAATGTAAACCTTCTATACATTATATCTCTTTTCCTATTCTTCCTTGTACTTCACTCTTCTCGTGGCCTTTATTGGTTATCGTTACCCCCAAATAGTTAGGGGTAACGGTACGATTAATAACTTTTCAACTATGATATATCAAAACAATATTGTGATTCTTATCTTATGTTATCTTTTGTTTCCGGTTATGCATTGGATTAGGTCCTTCATTTGCTATCATATCTTTAATTCTAGCTTCATTTATAGTAAAACCTTTATTTTTACTACAGCAGTTTTAACGAATATGATCCTATGGTTGTCCCAGTTATTTTTTTAGTATACCAATTACAATCATATTATTAAATAAAATTTGTTATAAAATTTTATTTAATTTAAACTCACCTATTATGGCATCAAGAAGCTTTAACATACTATAGATAGGGTATTTGAAATTATTCCTTATCAAAGACGAACTTGGAAGATAATGTTATCTATATTAAATAAGCCGAGAAATATTAACATACCGGAGCATTAATTATCAAATGCGGTGTTAAAATAGAAGATTATCTCTTCATTATTTTTCAAAATTGCTCCAAACATGGTTGTAGATAAAAATTGGTAATTATAGCTAGCGACATCAAACCAACCGACTAATCGCAATTTCAGAACAAGTGTCTCGTAATTAAGTTTCCCAGTAGAACACACAAGATTCATTATACGTGCCTATTTTCGCTCGTGCGCATTCTCAGGACGTTTCTACGATATAATATGTTTATAGATATCACAAAGGTATCTCTCCAAATGTGTGATAATTGTAAATCTACTTTATATCCAAACAAATAATTATTGGAAAGATCTTGCGCCAAAAATAAACTTCACATCATACCGTTCGTTTACAATACATAATCATATAATCAACGTAAACATTACTTATCTGATGATTCCAATAAGTCTACCGTTAATATGATGTCTCCCATGAATGTGTGTAGCTGGATATTTCTCAGGTTTTGGTTATCTTAACTATTCACAGAAAAATAAAATCATTATGCATAAATGCATCATACTTAAAAATGAAGTTTCAATGAATAGCGAATAAAAATTCGAGTGATGCTGCTGCAGATTTGTACAAGGAATAATATATATTCCTAGAATCTAAGAGAATACTTTGGAATTTATGTCAGCAGAATTTTGTTCTTTTTTCACTTATATGAACTCATGTAGATTAGAAGATAAAAAGAGTTGCACACCAAGATAGAGGAGGGTGTATAATGGCATTTCGAAAACCTTTGCAAGATTTGATAGAATAGCAATTGGGCGATAATTTTTGTCAGAAGGATTGCCACTTTTTAATATAGGGCAGATCGTTGCTGCTTTGAAAACCTCAGGAAACGTGTGACATATGGCTCTACTAAAGCCCCTGAGCAATATTTAACAAGAAAATTTGAAATCTGGTCATTCTAACAGGTCATTTTGTTTTTAAGTTTTGATAACCCTTGACGAATATCCGTTTCTATAAATGTTACTATATGGATACAGGTTGAGTGAACTTGTGTTTGTAGCCTGCATATCGTCAAAGGAAAAGGAAAAGACACTGGAAAAAGTCTAGCGATTGAGTTCTACAATTTTGTAAAATTTTAAATTTTAAATTTTAAAATCATCAAATGATTCCTCATCGAAGAAAACCATAGATGAAATACACGTTGATCTTTTCTTATGCTAAACATATGACGAAAAACTTTTGGGATCACTCTTAAAGTTTTGTCAAATATATGTTAATTAATTAGTATAATTATCAACAATTTGTGATTTTTATGATAGAACTTTAATGATGCCTCATAATCTCTTGAACTTAATGAGGTCAGTTAAGTGATTAAGTCAGTTAAGCATTTTTTTAAATTTGTTGTGATGTTTTAAGCTTTCATTTCGATATTGTTAATTATGTAGTTCAGCAGGGAACCACGTTGGATATTTACACCTAATTTTTTATATATACAGGAACAGACTCATCAAATAAACTATAAATTTTTATATAAAATGCAGAATATCAGAAACATAATTGATAGTATAAATTAAGAATTCCCAATTACTATGTAGTAAAGTACGATACAGATCAGGAAAATTGGCTTTCCTGAAATTGTATATTTTATTGTTAGAATTGTCAGGAAAGTTACAGGGTTCAGATATACTAACCTTAATATTTACTAACATTAGTGACTCTAACCCTAACTTAGAGTCAGTTTACGGTTAGGAGAATAAAATAAAAATTTTATCACTTTAGAATGTTTTCCGGTCTGCAGAAATATTATTCTAAATCTAGTAGGATTTAGGGGCACAATAGGAGTACAAAATAATATCATTTTAGAACTAAAGTATTTCAGGATTTTATCAAAACGTCTCAAGTTACTTAGAAAATTTATTTATGGACCACAGACTTCAATATTAAATTACAAGTATTAGTAATCATTTTGTCTTAATTTGGAGTTGAAATGTAAATTTCATAGAAGACTATTCCATAGACTATAATTTTCATAACACTTTGAATCCCGAATTCTAATAATGTATATTCCTGATCTAGGTCATGTCAGCCTTGTAAAACAATTTTCCACCTATTAATTTTCATTATCTTAAATCTTGAAAACGTATAAGATTGTAACCTATTATATTTGGGTCTAGCAAAATGTTTTCTAGGTCCAAAAAGTTCGAATCCATATGTTTTCGTAATTATTCGGATGCGCTAGAGCCAACCCTGCACTGAAGTAGGCTGAACCGACAAAGCAGGATTAGAATAATCATTTGTATATGTTTAATGATATTTTTTATAATAGTATGATTATAAAAACGGAAGAACTTATTTGACGGCACGTCATTATTGCACGAATTATTCACTTTCTATGCCATAACGGAAATTATAACATAATGATAAATACCTACTAGATAATAAATTATTCTGATACCTCAACGCATTTCGTTAATAGTTTTATGATAGTGGACGAAGGTATCTGATCGTTAAAAATGGGAACCTGAAAAATTATATAAAACTTATAAGAATTAAGCAAGAGAACTTATATAATCGCCCTGATAAACTATTATGTAATTTTGTAAACAAAAATAAACAAAATAATGATGGGTTTAGTCTAATTTTTAAATCTAGCACTAACATGTAGGTGATGCAATTGCTTCACGCAATATGAGCTGACATAAAGAAGTAGAAACGTGTAAGTAATATGAGAAGTAATGGGTATCAAACAAATAGACTCACATAGTGGTGTTTTGTATCTTATATATTGTTCTTGATAAGTCATGGATACCTGATTACTTGGTACGATTGACAAAATAAGCTATAACATTTTTTTCTGTGCACAAATGTTAAATAAACGTAATTCTTTTCTTTGTTAACAATAGAGTTAGCAACCGACCTTCCATAGAAATTTAAATTGACTAATGGTTTTCTATTTCGGCCTATTAATTCAGAAACTATAACTGTAACATTCTAATAGTGACCTAGTCTTCACCATAATCGGACATATTTGTATTACTAATAAACGAGGCTGAATATATACAGGGTATCAACGAAAAGTAGGACCAGCCTGCCATTTGCTTAAGTAGAATTATAAAATGTGAAGAAGTGATTGCATCCGATAGTTCTTTGTACATACATAAACTCTCTGAGGTAATCTTCTTTATCTTATAAGAAGCTTTCTCCAAGATGGAACATTCAGAATTTATATTAACAATTCCCCACGTCAAGTAACCTCAAGGTTCTACATCGAGTGTTATATTTTGACATAGCTGTGAATGAACTTCTTGTTGACATCTGTAAGTCCATCAATAGAGAGCATGTTATATGTTAATGACTTAACAATTTACTATTCCGCAGTCACTAACAAGGTATCTCAATATGTCACCAGATTCTGGGTGGTAAAAGCTTTTTCGATAGATTTTCACGTAAGATATGGAGCTTTTTAATATTAATTTTTGAATAGTAAGTTAGCTTTCTATCAATTATGGGGTAGCAGTCTCTAAAAGTTTTTGTGATTTCATGTAGTCTACGTTCAAAAATAAATTTTTATAGCTGTATTTATATTTTAAGCCTTCTGAAGACGCTTTTATGGAAACCTGCCTTGGTATACATACAGTAATGCATTTACTTTAATATTATCCAAATTGACTCTCCATATATTTCTCAAGCTGCTATCCATAAATTTTGAATTTGTGCCGTGTACTGTAGCCATACTAAATTGTTTTTGAGTCTCCCTATCATCTTCCGGTTACCATTTACACGTACTTTTCGGAGCTCATCCGCGACGTGATATAACGTGCATTTTTATACGAAACAACGACTCACGCTACACCATAGTTTATTTATATAATATTATTTCGCAGAAATATTCTTTGCATCATGCTACGCTGGAAAATCGTCAAAATTTTTTACTGTAGCATGAAGCAGTGGCGGCTCGTGATGAAATGAAACGGGTGTTCTACACAGGGCCGATCCTAGGGTATTGGCCGCCCGCGTGCAAATTTCAAATGTATCCAAACTACTGGCGCCGTAGAGGCCACAAAAAAGTGCGCCGCAGACGAAAATTTTGAAAATTTTCAAGGTCACGCGTTTTCCTGATACTTCACAATTTTTATGTCAAATCCGTTTATACAAAAATATAGACTTTCACAAGAACAATTTTTGGAATTTAATACCTTTTTGAAGAACATTCATGTTTGCCGTCATATTCTTTGGTTAAGAGAAAAGGCTTGTAAGGTGAACTTTCTACTAGAGGGTCTATAACACTTAAAATATTTTCCGAAAGAGTTTCAGCGTCACATTTTGTAGGTTTCAGGTATGTCCAAAAACGTTGAATCGGTTCGCCATCGAGAATATATCTTAAAACTACCACTAACTGAGTTTTTGCAGAAACATCAGTTGTTTCGTCTGCCATAACTGCCAAAAATTAAGGTTTGTTAATTTCTTTAATTATTTCTTCATGACATACTTTTAATATACAGTCTAAAAGATCATTTTGTATTTCTTTAGAGGTTCCTTTAAATACTGAAGCATTTTGTAGATGCTCGCTTAAAGTTACATCAAGCTCAGCAGAAAAATTTATCAAACCACGAAATATCCCCGGGTTTTGAGAGGTTTCAGCTTCGTCATGTCCCCGCAGCGCCAGTTCAAAGGCCCCACAAAACTTTATGCAGTTTATAATTCTTGACAAAACGTATCTCTTTTTTGTCACATTATCATTATGCTTTTACACATTTATCCAATAAGCTGAATCTACCTGCGTTTTAATATTAGTTGTTCATAATAAAGCTAATTCCATTGTATTATGTACATGGCTTTTGGAGTTGTCGTGCTTTTTTATTTTTTCAGTTAAGTGCACCAAATCTGTCACCCCTACCTCCGTCCATGCTTTATCACCGCCAAAAAGTAAACAAGGAAAACAAAATAACGCATTTTTTTTTACACCCACAAATCCAATTGTTCTTCGAATAAATGTCTCTATTAAATTGACGTTTATATGCTTTTCCGCGGCTAACACCTGCAGTCTCAATAACAATATCGGGCAATGGCCTACCATTGTTTTTTAAATCAATTTTTTCTTCATAAGAGTATTTAAAAAATCGCTTCACATGAACTAAATTATAAACTAAATCCATTGTCACTATCACAGTATATAAATATTAATAATTAGTACAATAAATCACTACACAAATTCACAAAACAGTATTTAAAATCTCAAATTAACACGAAATACGAAATAGGTACGATTTACGCCCGCCAACTGTACGAGAAGTAAGAAGGAGTAAACATTCACTGATGTTGCCTTAGCTGGAAAAAATACAGCTCACTGACCGTGTAAATTCGCGCACTTACGAGCGCCAAGTGTGGATTGTCGCGGGAGTTGAGGGGGAAGACGGGTGTGCCGAGCCGTGCTGAGAACTACCTCGTGTGGCCCAGTTCAATGTACCGCGACGCGCTCGCGTAGAGACCCAGATAATTCATCTGGTCTACTACTCAATAGAGGACGGCGGGCAGAATGCGACTTTAACGCAATAATTTGGTTAGCTACACCAGCTAACCAAATTATTTTATTAATAAATTTTAGTAATTATTATGTCGCGAAAATATACAAATATCTAATTTTTTTGGCAGTTCTGCAGCTCTGCAGCACCTATACACCAGCCGCCCCTGGCATGAAGCAAAGAATATTTCTGCTAAATAATATGAAATAAATGAAATTCGCCTCTCCTAGAACAATATGCCCGATACGTTAGAACCATACAGTACAACTGAACCGTTGCCCTGAAGGATACGGAGAGAGTAATTGGCAGCACATCTATATATTATCCCTTGTGTTTCAATAATTTACAGTATGGATACACATCATTCTTATTTTAAAAATTGTATTTTGAAAAAATGTCTCATTAAATCAGTTGACCAAAATTACAAAAGATTTTGTTGAAAGTGGTAGCAACTTTCTAATTTTAGGTGGCTTCATGTATTGGTAAGAAAACAACAAATGTATTGTTTACTACATCATGTGTTTAAACGATATTTACTACAGTGTGTAATGTGTAATATATAAGAATTTTATTTGAATTTAAGCTCGTAATTTGTAAAATGCGATAAGCCTATGATGGCCATGATTACATTGTTTTTGTAATATATTATAAATCAACTATGGTTATAATAGAACAAAATATAATATCATTATTTGTAATATTATATATCTAAGATGGCCATAATCACATTGATTTTATATTATAAATAAACTGTATTTTCTAAAGATATAATTACTGTTATCAACTGTAATTATTGTTAATAATGATGTACTATGTACAAAATATAGCTAAATATTTTTATAATCATCGCTTCCAAGTAAACCCCGATTATTTCTTTCAAAAACAATATCCTAATAATCTCTTAACAACCTTAGTCTATTTTCATTTATATAAAGTGGCTTACATGACTAAGAAGAACATTTCAATATAATATATTTATTAAAAATCACAACCCACTTGTCAGAAATTAAAATAAATTCTTCCGATCACTGTCATCTTTCGTCTGTTTCATTTCGCGTTACCAATTCTGATACTATTGTCAAATAAAATACTTGTTTAAAATATAATTTGACCTACATACTCGTGATATAGTAAAAAATACAACGTGCTATTCATTTGCAATAATAAGTGATTTAGAAAAAAACAGTACTAATATTATTGAATTTATACATTACTTTTTGGGCTCACTGTATGTACCACTAGGAAATAATGTGATGTGATCCTTCTGATGTTTTCCTGAAATATTAGCAATGTTTACTTAATTTTAGTTAGTTATGTCTTTGGTCTCGAATAGATCGCGCTTCTACGGTCAAGGGCATAATTTTCTCTAATAACTTAATTAATTATTATTAGCTATATTTGAGGGAAGTCGCAATAGAAACTTTCTCATTACGTTTTCTCTTAATTTACCACTGAAAATTTGGAAATAATTTTCGAAATAGCAATATTTAAAAAAAAGCGGAGATAAAAGTTGCTTTTAAAAAAATTATATTATATTTAGAAATATTCTTTTCCTTTAATCGTTTTTTGGGGAAACACTCATCATTTATAAAATTATATATAAAATTATTTATCACCACATAATATTCAAAACTATTAACACAATTTGTGACGAAAATAAAACATATTTTTCATTTTATTATTGAATAACAGCCAGAAATCAGACAGACCCATGAAAAAAGTACCGATTTTATCGAATTTATACATTGATTTTTGGACTCACTGTATGTAGATACCACCAAGAAATAATATAATGTAATATTTTCGATATGTTTCCTGAATTATGAGTAATAACGACTTCATTTTTGAGTTAGTTATGCTTTTGGTTTCGAATAAAGCGCCATTTATCGATCAAAAGCATAATTTACTTCAAACTTAATTAATTAGTAAATTTTAGAATAATGGCACTCGAAAGTGTTTCATTATAATCTCTCAATTTAGCATTGAAAATTTGGAAATAATTTCCCAACTAGCAACTACTTAAAAAAATCGGAGATAAAAGTCGCCTTTAAAGAAAATGTCGCTAAAACCTCTTTTCCTTTAACCGCTTATTGCAAAGACCCTCATCGTTTATAATATTATAAATTATAAATAAAATTATTCATTCTATTACTGACGTAGAATCTAAAATTAATTCAATTTAATGTTTTAATTATAATGATATATAAATTATACGTACTAATACTTATTAAATGTGAATTTAATCATATGCCTATTAATTATTAACTAGAACTAATGTTTCAGATAATTATTTGTACAATTAATAATTAATTATTCGAAGTGGAACAGGTATCCTAAAATATTCTGAATGAAATTATTACATATATAAAGAAATTGGTTAATGAATTAACATATTCGAGATGTGAAACTATTATAAAACCAACGGAATTATGGATTACATAACAACATTTATTATACACTTTGTAGTGTTACGAACTTTCTCACGGCGAATAAATAATAATAATAATATCTAAATCTATTTCCTCGGTTTATGATTATGGTGGACACCGTAATATACTAAGAGAGTCAACAATAATATCACATTCAAGAAATATAATTTTATAACTATTAAATATAAATTTTGGATTTCTTAATTTGATACTCACTAGATTCAGTATTGGCGTTAATAAATCCCATAACTATTGGTTTTCTTAAGATACGAATCATTCACTTTTAGGTTTATGCTTTAGTCTAAAATTAGGCCGTAAAAAGTATTTTTATACACAGTTATACGTAGTTTAATTTGAAAAAACCTAATTTCAATATATTTTTTCTTATAACTATTTAATATAAATTTTTATGTTTAATTTTAATAACATAAACAATGCTTATTTGCAGTTTTATGATATATTCAATTCGAAAGTGTTGCAGAAACTATTCCAAGAAAGAGCTCATATCCTCCTTGGTTTAATAAATCCATCAGTTGTCCAGGATAAATGATAGGAAGATAAAGAATATTAAATAGAAATATTGTGTATGGCATTTATTTAAAATGATATTTCATATTTAAATCAGTTTAAGTCACTACGTTCGTAAATAATAAAAAATGTTGATATTGCTCATAAAAATACGAGTATATTGAGGATACAGAAGCACAAAATATAATAATTTAAAAAAACCGACTTAAAAAAAAGTAAATTAATTAAAAACCAAGAAATAAATGTTTTCTACAATTTAATATAGGGTGTCCCAGAGAGAGGTAGCCGATTATTTTTATACTTATTGGGCAAATAAATAAAATTTCTACAATAACTTTGGGTTCAATTGTTTATTTAAACTATGCCATTAGACATGGAATACAATATCATGTAAGTGGCCGCTTCTGCTTCTCTGGCAGCAGTGGATTATTTTGATGAAATTTGCCATCACTTCGCGGCATAGCTGTCCGCAATAACTTCGCTAATGCTATGTTTCAGCTGTTCAATCGTAACGGGATTATTGGAATAGACTTTTCCTTTAAGGTAGTCCCACAAGAAAAAGTCTAATGGGGTCTTATGAGGTCTTATACGCTTAGCAGGTGCCTCACGACGACCCATAATTGCACGTAATTTTCTTTCAGTGCCCAAAGTTGAACCATTACTTTCGTAGGACGCTTAGACAATAAGTATGCGTTGCTGAACAGTATAGCGCTCCATTTTGTAATGGCATACTCTCCACGTAATAACTACGAAGCATCCACTCCCAAAATCTGCCTCAAGAGTAATGGCGGCAAATTTAAATCGGCTACCTCTCGCTGGGACACCCGTTACTTATTTGTTGTTCCGTTTAATGCAATTAAGAAATTATTGTTTATTATGTAATTGTTATTAATTGTTTTATGTAATTATTATTAATTTTAAAGATATATTGCTAAACAGAGCAACAGTATTCATATAAATTCACATTTATCTAGTTATGCTAATTTTCTGCGAATGTTATAGGCGTTCATTGATTTACCGCTTTATTACATCCACTTATCAACTACCTCACGTTCTACTAGTTTTCTAAAAAGTTTAAACACACAGAAACAGGCTTCCTGCTCTTGACTCCTCAGACTAGAAAGAAGATACACATACAGATACACATAGAAGACAAACATTGCTCCAATTTGTATTGTCCGGGGGATGTAATGTTGATCACATATTTTTAATATGTAATAAAAAGAATTAAACATAATATTTAAGACGTATATATGTATACATATTATTTGCATCGATTTCTCCTCATTGTTTAAACATACACATTTTTCTAGGGCATATTTGGCTCAACCTTGAATATTAAAGTGACGTTATTTGTCACAGATTTAGGAAGAATAATCACATCCTTCCTAATATAAAGACAATCTAAAATGAGTGACTGTGATACTTTTAGAAGAATATTCCTAAGAAGTTATCGACTCATGATTTGAATATCAATTGTTTTTGAACATATACGAGTTTATTTCAATTGAACAATGTTCGATAATTAAAACTATAGGCGTTATTAGGTTATTAGTATTCGTGAAGTGTTAATATTGGTACCATTTTAGTTAAAGAGTGTTAGGTGTAGGTCGTTCATAATGATTACATTTTCGTTGATAAGGTTAGCATTAAGTTATTCACCATTCGATCATTCAAAAACTATCGTGCTTACTGCTGTAACTTCTAACATACGTAAACGTCAATATTTTAAAAATACAGTTTACAAGTAAGCTGTAATTTGCAAAATTATGCGTATATTGCATGCATTTACGCATATTACATACATTATTTAGAAAATGTATTGCATATAAAAAAATTATCGGGATCGAGACTATCCTAATCAATTTAACTTTATCCTGGTTAATGGTTCTAATATATATGTTTCTTGTTTCAAATATTCAGTATGATATCCAGTAATCATTTCTGTCATTTCAAGACTTTCTTATACAATACCATAATATTTCTTAACGAAAAAGTAATGTAATCGTGTAAAGAAAAAGTGAAAAAGCAAAATTGTTTTTGAGTTTATTTTTCGTTTTTCGGCCTAAAAACCAAAAAAAATGGTTTTTAAAAATTGTTTGCTGTGTGTGTGTCATCGTTGTCGTCGGCATTTATTCTTGTTAGCACGATAACTCAAACTAAATCGTGTCGGATCGATCGGATTTTAACTGATTCTGATCGGGGACGTCTTCCAGACGACACCTATTGTTTTTGAGGTGAATAGCACACACCACCCCCTCCCTTGGGTCTATTTGAATTTTTTTTTTGTTAGCACGATAACTCAACTAAATCGTGTCGGTTCGATTGGGTTTTTACTAATTTTGATCGGAGACGTCTCCCAGATGATACCTATTGATTTTGAGGTGGATAGGAAACACCCCACCCTGTCCATGGGTCATGAGAAAGCACGATGGTGGACAATTTAAGAAATTTGTTGTGTTAATCCGATAACTCAACTAAATCATGTCGGATCAATGGGGTTTTGACTGATTCGGATCGGGGACATCTCCCAGACGACACCTATTGATTTTGAGGTGGATAGAACAGACTCCACCATGTTCATGGGTCATGAGAAAGCACAATGGTGGACTATTTGAGGAATTTGTTTGTTAACACGATCATTCAATTAAATCGTGCCGGATCGATCGGGTTCCGACTGATTCTGATTAGGGTCGTCTAACAGACGACATCCATTGACTTTGAAGTAGATAGGACACACCCCACCCTGTCTATGGGTCATGAGAAAGCACAATGGTGGACTATTTGAGAAAAATTGAAAAAAATAAAACTGTCGCATAAAACGCATATTCTGCATTTATGTGTTGGTTTATTTTTTCTCAGCCACTCAATTTCGAGATAGAGTTGTTCTACGTGCGGAAAAGTCCGTTTTAATGTTTTAAAACTGTTTATTTAATTAACGAAATAGTAAATTTACTTCATAATTTATTTAAATCAATAATAAGAAGAGGCAAAATTGTGACAAACATTCAAAATATATAACAAATTGAAGATCATTTAGCCTACAGGTTTTATTTTTAAAAATTGCCGTCTTCATACCATCGCGTGGTGCAAATAATCTTTTTAAATATGATCTAAGAATCACTTTCTCGATATTCTAAATGTAGAAAAGTGTTTTAAAGATACAGTGTGTAATGTAAGATAACTATTTGGCTCTCTATCATCGTTATTGAATGATATTCAGGTTCCGATGACTCAAAATATAGAGAATTTTGTATATATAATTTTTAATATGTTTGTAACATATACGAATAATTTTTTTTTAAGTCATTAGGTTCTTGGGAAAAGAACTATTGTAGATATCAGTTTTGGAACTTCTTGGGGTCACGAAATGTAAAATTAGACTTAAATTATTGTGCTGACCACTTTAATTGTCCAACAGTTTAGTAAAGTATTTTGAGTAATTCTATATCGTATCTAATAAAGAGGAAAAGAAGAGTCGTGAGTATTAGAACAGTCAAGATGGAGATTTCTAAAAATTATTTTAATAAAATATAACTTCTAATTTATTCAAGATCTCCACAGACTAGTTACGAGGTATTGCGTTTGAGAATAAAACTGGAATAATAGAAGTTGACATAATAACATGCAAATAATATTCGGATTATTATTCATGCCTATCAAATGCAATCCCACTTCCTTTACTTCAAATAATTACCAATATTGACCAAGGAATTTTCTACGATGCAACCCTAAAGAAATCATCTGCAATTGACGAAACGTTGGTAATAAATTCATGAAACCAAAGAATATATAGAAATAGTCTATACCTAAGAAAATAGTGTAAACAAAATAACAGGTATACTGGAATATTTTCCTCTTTTTGGATGAATAAAATTCGGTTATAAGAAAAGATACTTACATACACTATTTTTTATTTAGTGATAGATTATAAAAAATAAAAGAACCTCATAATACAATAACGAGGAACAAAACTTTGAACAAAAATATGGTAAATACAAAAATGTTTGTCGTCTTTAAGTGCACCCATGTCTACTTTACATACACCAGATTTTCTACATTTATTATTTAAGGCGTTCCATAATGCTAATATTTCATGAAAATGTTGACAATGATGATGTTTTGTATCTTTTCGTTGACGAATATGTGTAGTTTAATTTGTTAAGTATACCAAATACCAAATCATAATGATAGTTAAACATGGATAGTTAAACTAAAATGATCTTTAAAATTATAAACGCTATTATAACAAAAGTTAAAAGTGTAATTTTATTTACAACTTGCAGTAACAATATTCAAGTGAATATTGCACATATAACTAACTCTACATGTACCTCTACTACGCATCAGGTGTCAGCTAAAGCCGATTAATGTATCAGTGGGGCATTGCCGTATATATGCATATACGTGGGGATAGTGAGTTGGTGAATCAGCATCTCCGCTCGATTGATTAACTTTCGCAGTAGTTATTAAACATATGTATTGTGGTGCACTGTGTATTTTGATACTAATGTTTTTGAATTGCAAACTGATAATTCGTTATGTCAAATGTACGTAGGGCTAAAAACGATCAAGTAAATAAGTTTACATGAAATTTTACAGACTTAGAACACGTCGACTCAAAAATAACGTGTTTAGTTTGCAATACATATTTGTGGTATCGGGACAAAACGGACTGTAGAAAACATGTAAACAGTGTATAGCAGTGTATAATATAAAAAAGTGGCCAAAAACGGGCCAAAGGTTGGTTTAACTTTTATGTTGATGTGGCGTAATTTACTATTTATTTTACTTAATCGACAAGGATTTCGGCATTTGTGGGGTAACTATAATCCCACCATGTAATCCCAGTACATACTAAAAAGTGAGCATCAAGAAGCAAAATCGACCTGTCCGAGAATTTTTTTCATAATTTCCCGGTAACTATTTTATTGAATCAATTAAAACCTTTACACGCATACAGTATACTTAATAACATATTTTTAAAATATGTTGTATGGGATATGGAATAGAATGCAAATTGACTGTTATTAAGACATAACAATATTAAATATATAAAAAGTTTTAAATACTGGACAACATTTTAAGAAGACAAATTTTGCAAAATAGGTCACGTTAACTGATATGTGGCATCTTATATGTAATACACATATCTGCAAACATTTCCGAGTAACTATCAATCCAAGTTTGCGGTAGATATGGTTTAGATTTTTTGTCTCGTGGAATGTTCATTTTCATGTTAAGAACCCCATAAATAAAAACACAGGACGTAATCCGCAAGGTCGTGCAAATGGTGCGACGAAAACAACGGTGAGATCAAACACACCCATAACAAGTATCTGTGTAACACGCGATAGCAATGTCGTTGCTATAGAAACAGACATCGGCAACGTACCGATTGTTAATCCGTCTCTGTTGCTGCTCGTCAGAATAGAGGCTTTACTCATAAATAGGGGTACCTAATTTTCGTAATTACGTAATAGATACAATAAAGGCGAAATTCGCCAATAATACGCTATAAATGCGGTTTTTTAATTTTTAATAAATTTCCGCGAAATCTCAATAATTATCATTTTTTAAAGCGAAACGATCAACTAAAGCCGCGTATACACTTGAGCATTCGCTCCGCATGAGCATACGTTGCCATTAGGCGGGTGGGCGCGTGAGGAGAGGGGAACGCATAAATTTGACTCTAGAAAGCTTCTCTAAAATACCATTTTTCAAAGACATACCACAGGATGAACTTATGGATGGATATACTCATTTTCATAAACAACTTCTTAAAGTGAAACCTAACCTAACCAAGAAACTCCTGTTGACGTCTTACCGATATTAGTAGCAACAAAATGCTGCTACCCTAGCTTTGCAAAGGCAGCTATTCAAAGCCTCTTTAGTCCACTCAACAGTGTAGATGCTGAGAGATATTTTAGTGTCTACAACATAGTTATAAATGACAGAAGTCAAAGGTTAAAGGAAGAAAATGTAGAGACTTCTACAATGTTGGCTCTTAACTAAATATTTAAAATACTATATTTTATTATTGATTTTGTTAGGTAAAGTTTTGAGAATAAATGCGAAATTTTGCTTTTGTATTTTTTTAAATGCGAATTTTTAATATTTTCTTTGCGAAAATTACGTACCTCTACTCATAAGTTTACACAGCACAACAAATCAAAAATTATTTTTTTTAATACTAAACGATGTATTAGAATTTATAAATTATATGTTTAACTAAATATGAACCAGAGTTTAATAAGATAGTTAGATTTGACATATTTCTCTTTTGATTTGGTAAACAAGTAAGCACAATTTAGAGTGAATAGTTTCAAAATATACTTGATTGTATAGAAATACATTTCAAAGTTTTGATACTAATTCTTTATATATATATATATATATATATATATATATATATATATATATATATATATATATATATATATATATATATATATATATATATATATATATATATATATACAAAATCGATACACTCAATTTTGAGTACTGTGTAACACTCGATACCTTAAAAATGGTAATTTTCGTAGAAAATTAATTAACTGTAGAATTAAATTTATCATATATGTATATGAAATATATAATTTAATATAATTCATATAATATTTGTAATTATTCCATTGTAATATAATGAAATTTTTACAAGAGTAATATGTGATAAAAATGTAAAAAAAGGTTCAACAGAAGTAGTGTTTTTCTGCACTTTGACAAACAGCGCTAGAATAAAATAATTTTAATATGAAATAAATAAATCTTTTTATATTCCACCATATAATATCATAGGATAACGAAACTATTTTCTCATGTGAATCATACCCCTTAAGATACTAGTCAGATGGTGGTACTAATAAGATGGATTTCGAATTTTCACAGATTTTATTGATACGAAAATTCACTTACCAATATTGAAGTGATGTCAGGATTGGTATGTACTCGTATATTAACACTAGCTTTCACAACCATACAATTCACTTATTAGTTATAAACTTTGATTATGAAAACACCAGTTTAAGAGTATGACAAACTATTAAAAAAACGGCAAATTATTTCGGCCGTGCGTCCAAAAAAAGTTCTGTCACAAAAGTACTAAAAGATTCACTCCGCATGCCATCACTTGACAAATTGGACTCGGTGAAATAGCAATCAAGCCGCAGCCTTTAAAACCAGAAGAAAATGTTTGGTAAACTTTTTCTGTTAGCTGAAACGGTGAACGAGGACGAACTGTGTGGTCAGTGGTATTTCCGAATCTGACCATAGCGAAAGAGTTACATCTTTTGATTTGTATAAAAACTAATGTCGATGAAAACTGGATTGATATTTTAAATTATCATACTTAAAGAAGCGCGCAATGTGAAATGGGAGAGAATTTCTAGTTTTTAAAATAAGTTGCGATTCTGACGTCACAATCTTTTTGTTATTCAACTATATTGGGGGTATGTACAGTGTGTCCCAAATATAAAGAATAAACACCATACTCTCTCTGTATTTGGCTTTCAAATACCACACAACACAATAGATCGATATGTACAAAGTATTACCCTTTTGAAGCACTTTACATTATTTATATAGGGTGTCTCAGTTAGAACTATAGGATTTGAATTGCGCGCCATCTGTGTTCTGTTAAGGATAGGGCGTCAATATTTAACGACTGTCATCTACAAACTATACTACGATTAACAGTTCAACAACAAATAGTTTGTATACAACTGGTTTATGAAAGTGAGTGATCATTTACAGTTGCATTAAGAGAAATTAGCACAAAATCAAACGCCTAACAGTTCGTAACTTAATCAAGAAATTTGAAGAGTAAGGTTCTATTATTAATAAGGCAATATCAATACGTCCTCGTTGTGGTCGGTCACATAAAAATATTGCTACAGTAAGAGAAAGTGTACGGGAGTATCCAAACACATCAATTCGGCGTCGTGCACAATAATTGAATCCGTCAACAACAATCACGCATCGGGCTTAAAAAAATATCTGCATCTGTCAGCGTACAAAATTCAGTTTACGCAACAATTCAAAATTACAAACCATTTACAACGTCGTACATTTGTTAATTGTATATTAGAAAAGAAAGTGATGCTGATATTTGCAATAAAATTTTGTTCAACGATGAAGCATGAAATCATTTCATCTTGACGGATTATTATTATATTATTATTACATTATGTGGGTTTGAGCCTCATCAGCCACTGATCGCATGGGTAGTCTCTTGGCGATAACCTCTTATACGGGTCATTACCCAAAAATGCTATCCCATAAGTGGAATATTTTAGGCACATCCCTTGTCCAAAACCTCACCTCCTCTTGGATAACAGGAGTCTCTAATATAAAGTACCTCTTCTCCTCCAATGCGGGACAGGTGTAAAGAAGATGAATTGAGATTTCCTCGTCTTCTTTACAGTATCTGCAGGGTGGGCTATGAGTCAGTCTCAGGTTGTGCTTATATGCATTTCAGGCTACTATGGTGGCCCGATATGATTCCCACCAGAATTTTGGCTTTGTGTCTGTTCATTCATGAAAAATGTTCTGGTTCATAGAGGTTTTTCCTGGTCCCTAGTCTGGCAATGTCATCTGCAATTAGATGTCCCTTAATGCCATTATGCCCAGGTATCCATACGAGTTCCACCAGTCCCTACCCTGCCAAGTGGTTAAGTGCTTCGTAGAAATTATAGACCAGCTTCGACTTTGTTGAATTCAGGGCTATCAACGCCGCCCTGATATCTGAGCAGATACATACTTTCTTCTGGGTCCGATTTTGGTCGGCCCCCAGGACACTGTATGTAATTGCAACTAGCTTTGGCCTGGAGTGTGGTAGTGTATTTGCTCAGGGGGAAGGTTTTACCTATCTCATCGCGTCGCCCATACACCCCGCACCCGCTCTGTTCCCACCCTTGGTTCCATCCGTGTACCAGATGTCCTCATTGGGCGTAATCCAGCTCGACCCTCCATCCAGTCGGTCTTACTGGTGAGGGTGATCTTATATTTCTTGTCAAACAGTAAGTGGACACCCGTACTGTCAGAGGGCATCCATAGGAGTCCCTCCTCAGCTAGCTGTCTTGAGAGTCTATTCAGGTACCTTACCTTCCTATTAATGTTTCCCACCCTGTACATTGCCTTTACGGCATCCGATTTCAGGGTGACATCAAGAGGTGGTATCTCTGTCAGTATCCCCATCGCCTCGGTCGGTGTTGATCTTGGGGCTCTGGTTACATTTCTTAGAATTAATCCTCTTAGCTTGTTAAGTCGGTTGGCTTCCGCGGTTTTGAAACAGGCTCTCTCCCACCAAACCAGTGCTGCATACGTCAGTCTGGGTTTGAGTATCGCCTCATAGACCCATTTCATGATATCCGGTTTCAAGCCCCAGCTATTACCGATGGACAATGATGTGTCTTGACGGATACATCAGCAAAAAAAATTGTCGAAGTTAGGGTGCTGAAAATCCACATTCTGTTCAAGACAAAGAAATGTATCCACAGAGATGCAAGGTTTGATGAGCATTTTGCAATGTTGGAGTAATTCGACCATACTTGAAATGAAGCTGGTAATGTTTCTAGTCATGACATGTTGTTGTCGTATGGTTTGTAGATGATAGTCGTTAAATATTGACGCCCTATCTTTGATAGGACGCAATTGGCGCGTAATTTAAATCCAATAGTTGCAGCTCAGATGCTCTATATAGTAGAGGTCTTAAAATAGGAAAGTTTCATTTTATCGATGTATGAAGTTCTTGTATATAATGTGTATATTGTAAGGTTCTATGTATATAATGGTATGACCGATAATTAAAAAGAAATCACATTATGAGATTAAATTTACTGAGTGATGACTCATCAGGGTATGCAGATGGGGCACTGCCTCATCGATAAAACAGAAACATAATACAGGATTAGCAATTTCTTTACGTGGTTCCTTATTTTAATACCTTTTTAATTACTCATAATGGTAATTTGAATATTCATAATTGCTATCCACTCACAATTATGCTATTATCTTAATATTTAATTAACAAAATTCGAAACTAATATAATATGATACAAAGACAACGATCAAATAATCAATAGTATGCTTTTAACAACGCGCTACTTTTTAAATTCATATTTCATTTCTTTTTTGCTTTTCTAGTTTAGGGTATCTCATTTGAAACTATAAGATGTGATCTGTGAATAAAACAAATAATATTTGGAAAACTGACGTCTTTTATTTTTCAACCTTCTTTACCCTTCATATGACCGCCTCGACTCATCTGGCATGATGTAATTCATTTAGCATAATTGTCCATAACACGAGCACATAAAACTGGCTCTATTTCCCGAATAGCAATTTGAATGTTTGCTTTGAGTTAATGGACTGTTGCTGGCTGGGTGGCGTACATGTTTCCTTTGACAAAATTCCAAAGAAAAGTGTCCACTGGTGTTAAATCACATGATTTTGCAGGCCAATTTATATCAACATTCTGTGAGGCAACATGGTCAGGAAATTTGGTATGCAACAGAATTATGGTTGCACAAGCTGATGACACGTTGCACTATCTTGCCGAAGCCACATGTTATTTAAATCCAAATTATCAATTTGGTGGAAAAGGAATTGTTTAATATATTTTCCATTTACTGTGATAGCATTACCACCTTAATTTTCAAAGAAATATGGTCCAATTACTCCACCACTTCAAGATAGACACCAAATCTGTGGAAGTATTATTTTTTTATGAACAGCATGTTCATAAACCAGCACCCCAAAATTCGATAATTTTGTTTGCTGGCGTATCCATCAAGATGAAAATATGCTTCATCGCTTAACAAAATTTAGTTGCAAAATTCAGCACTTTTTTTCTTTCTTTTTAACACCCAATTAACAAATGTACGACGTTGTAATGGTATGCAACTTTTAACTGTTGTGTCAACTAAATTTTATATACTGCCAGATGCGGATATTTTTTTAATGTCCGATGCGTAGTGGCTCTGAACAGATGAAATTGTTGTGCACGACGTCTAATTGATGTGTCTGGCAAGTTCCGTACACTTTCTCTCACTGCAGCAATATTTTCTTCTGACCGACCACGATGGGGGCGTATTTGTGTTGCCTTATCAATAATAGAGCCCGTCTTTTAACATTTTTTGATTAAATTACGAACTGTTAATTCTGTATGCGCTTCATTTTGTCCTAATCTTGTGCGAATGATTCTTAACGCAACTTTCAATGATCACTCACTTTCATAAAGCAGTTGTACATAAACTATTCATTATTGAACTATCAACCCCAGTATGTTAACGTGGTATAGTTTGTAGATAACAGTTATTAAATAGTGATCTACCTATCTTTAACAGAACACAAATGTCGCGCAACTCAGATCCTACAGTTAGTTGCAATTGAGACACCCTATACATCTAGCGCAAATGGTAGGGAATAAGCGGTTGCAAATTTTAACGAGGATGAAGGCAAGACAAACCTCCTTATACTGATTTAATAAACCACGAGATTTAAAATTATAACTATCCTACGGGTAAAAGTGTAGGGGTATTTATAGAATTTTGAGGCAGCTTCGCACTTGCCTGAAACCCAATCAGACACGAAACTTTAAATAGCTTGAGGTGTTATTTTGTGCAATGGAGTTCGTTGTACGGTTCTAGAGGGCACGTGTTCCGTGCTTGTAATTGTTTACATTTTATGGTAGAACATACATTCATTTACGATACTTTTTAAAATATTAAGTTAGTGATTGTATAAAACGGGTGTCTGTTTTGATATTCTATGATTACGGTGAGTATAGATTTTACTTATATTTTGATTCGTTTTTATTAAGAAAAATTTGTGATAATAATGAATAAAATACTAAACTACAGTGATAGCGTATACTTATATAAAATTTACCTTTAATCGTCTTTCGTATGATGATAAAATATATATTAGAGACTCGGGTATTTCACACTCTGATTTAACTAAATGTTTAATAAGAAATAATTATAAAAACAGTGTAAATTGTAGACACCGCCACAGCACTGTCGGTTTTCTAATACGTGGTGTATGAAATGTTCGTGACCGGTAAGGAGGGCAGTGCAAAATAAATTAGTTTGTTGGCAGTGTCTCTTATTTTCAGACGAACATATTTTGTTGATATGAACGTATACTTAAAAATCATGAACAATAAAATAATATTTTAAATGCTAATATTATGTTTCAATTGATTGTAATTACATGTTTTAAAAACATAATATTGCAAATCTTATAAAAATCGACATTCAAAATTATTCCGTAAGGTATTTTTTCAATATGCATCATCGATGCTTTTAACCACGATCTATCCTTGATCTACATCCCCACAACATTGAAAAGAAGGCGACGCAAAGTAAAATTACAAAAAATGAAAAAATTATTTTGTTTGGTAGATAAGACAAAAATAAATATTCAAAATTACTACAGTTGTTGACAATTATGACAATATTTGAATCGATGTTAAAATATGTCAACTTCAATTTGATTATTCAAAATGGTGAAATAAAACATTAGAATTAATTCAGGAACATTAATGCAAAATTCAAACATTGAATGCAACTCTTATCATCCATAACATAAACAACTGCTCAACACGCTAGACAGAGATGCATTTCAATTTAGTTACGCTAACATCTTAATCTGTAATATATCGGGTTGTCAAAAAGTTCCTTCGGTTTCTTCATAAGTATTTATTATTAACATTATAGTTATTATAAATTATTTTAATCAATCATGTACGTTCCTCCATTTTCAATAACCTTCTTTCATCTCTCAGTAAGCTTCATAATACCATTTTCATAAAAACTTTGCGGTTTGTTCGCAAAGAAAATCCGTTTTTAAATGATTTCTGACTTCCTTGTCATTGGCAAATGTTAAGTTTCGTAAACTGTTATCCATGGAGTGGAATAAGTGAAAATCCGAGGGCGCGAGGTCTGGAGAATACGGTGGATGGGGTAAAACATCCCACTCTAACTCCAACAATTTTCTCCAGGTCTGCGGAGAAATGTGAGGTTGAGCGCTGTCGTGATGGAAGACGACCTTACGATTTACAAGTCCTGAGCACTCTCCCTGCATGGCTTGGCTAAATTTTTGTATTTGTTCGCAGTAAACGTCCGAATTTATTGTTTCGTTCCTCGGGAGTAACTCAAAATAAATTATTCCTTTGAAATCCCACCAGACGGACAACAAAACTTTCCTGGGGTGAAGCCCTGCCTTTAGTGTGGATTGAGAAGGTTCACCGGACTTTACCCATGATATTTTTCAACTGACGTCGTAAATCATCTTCCACTTTTCATCTCTAGTAACCATATTTCTCAAGAAGAGACCGTTACGTTGACGAATCGTTAGCATATCGCAGATGTTGATGCGATCCATTAAATTGGATTCGCTGAGTTCGCGAGGAATCCAAACATCGAGTCTACTGACAAACCCAAATTGATTGAGGTGATTCTGTACACTGCATTTTGACGTCGTTGATTTTTTCTGCAATCTCACGTATAGTTTGGCGAGGGTTTGCCTCAGTCAAGACTCGTAAATGTTCGAGAATGACTTCTTTAGGTCGGTCTGACCTTGGGACGTCCGCGAGATGAAAATCGCCAAATTGAATCTCTTGAACAACTTTTGACACGTTATATCTTGAATAACATTTTTGTCGTACACAAAACACAATTTTAGGCAAGTTTCAGCGGCTCTCTTGCCTTTTTTTAAAATAAAATAGTATCACGTTTCACTCATTTTCAATTAAGCTCTCACACAACAATAATATAACAAGTTGACGAGTACAACGGCAGTAAACAACAGTTAAATATTAGAGTTAACTAAGGAGGAAGGTTTCAAGGCTGCAGCTGTGCGCATGACATCATAAGCCATGACGTAAGTGGTGAACTCTGAAAAACAAAACGACTTTTTGGACAACCCAATACTAAAAATGTAAAAATATTTACATTTATATAACCTATATATATAAATATAAGTATTTATCAAAATATGTTAACATATTCTATATTTTATTGCAAACATTGTAATTCTCTGAAGATTATATTAAATCGAAACATAAGAACAAAATATTTTTTATTAATTTAATTCACAGATAATTCTAATAAATAAAATAAATGAAATATAATTAAGTACTAAAATAAGGTCTCCTCTTAAGTTACAATATGTAACTATTTAAATATCTATGAGGTGTATTTCTCTATCCGAGAAATCTCAATTTAAATGTTTCATTGCAAGAAGATTGTAACAACATTGTTAACAAACCATATCTAAATAATAAGCTCGATGTTTACAGCAAATATTATGTGTCTATATTTTAGTTTTGTTACAGTAATCCTTTCGTAAGTATTTCGTAATTTGTTTCTATTAATCTTAAGATTCTATCAAATATAGAATATGGCAATTTTGAATGGGATATGGTGTCTCAGAAGCAAACATTATTTCATAAAATTAAAAATGTCATATTTCAAATATTTGTTTTCTCGCATAAACTGTCATATTCGTCTATTGATAGTTTGATAGTTCTATTGATAATTTATTTAGATATACAAGGCAATACGACTAATAAATCACTTGTTTCTGTTTTAAAAAATTCATAATAAAAATTTATTTCCAGATTTTTTATTTTTATCTTTCTTATTTTTACATTGCATGTATAAAGCTGATGCAATGAGATGACCTGATATTTATAGACATTTTACATGCACATGATGAATATAACATACATTTTTCAGATGTATTTCGTTGTGGCATCAATTTTTAGAGAATAATGTGTTTTCTTCTATACTATATACAAATTTTTGCTGTTCTCATTTACTTTTACAGTCGATTTTGTCTATCGACCTCATAGACTCCGAATTGCTTTTAAATATATATCGATATAAAATGAACATAATTATTTTGTGCTTACAGGGTTTTGATTATATTTTAACCTAACGACTGTACATGTTACTGACTATACTACTGACTATACGAAAAGTTGTTCTATGTTCTATATCATAAAACATTTGTAGCATTTAGGAACCCTGTACAAATTATAATACTATTTTTATTAGTATTGTTCTTCTTTCATAATATTTATTAATACGCAGAAAATGTATCCATTTTATTTGCGAATTTCGGTATCTTCGTTTAATATAAACTAATATGTAATTAGAGGAGTGCAATTGTGCAAGTATTTAGGAGTTATCTTTAATAAACAGGGAAACAGCAATGATGAAGTGAGGGAAAGAATTAATAAAGGTAGAAAATTTATTGGAGCATTAAACTCAATATTGTGGGAAAAGAATATAAGGAAAGACACCAAGCTACGCATCTACAAAAGCATCGTACAAAACGTAATTATGTATGGAGCGGAAGTGTGGGATTTAAATAAGGCAAACAAAAGAAAAATGTTGGCCACAGAAATGGACTATTTAAGAAGAAGTTGTAGGATATCCAGAACAGAAAGAATTAGAAATGAAATAATTAGGCAGAATATTGGCATTGAAAAAGATATTATAGATGAGGTCGAAAAGAAACAATTGGTATGGTTCGGACATACAAAAAGAAAGAGGGGAAGACCTAGAAGGAGCTGGAGAAATGACGTAGATGACGCAATGAGATCAAGAGACTTAACCGAGGAAATGTGTCATGAAAGAAAAATGTGGAAACTGGGGACGGAGAGACGGCGACAGCCGTAGAAGTCCGTATATATATATATATATATATATATATATATATATATATATATATATATATATATATATATATATATATATGTGTGTGTGTCTACCAGGTTTACCAAGTTTTTCCTAATTTCTTATTTGTACTTTAAAACAGCTTAAAATACTATTTGTGTTATGCCATTTTCATAATTGAAGATGACATAACATTATAATGGATGGGATAATATTATAATGGGATCCCCATACCTGAACACTTGTATTCAATAAAAATGTTTAAACCCTTAAAATAATTCACGTACGAAATAATATGTGAACAGAATTTGTCTCTCGAAAAACTGCCTATAGTTAAAGGGGTAGGAGGTAAAAGGGTACTCGTGTAATTTTGTTTGAAAGTAAGTTACTTAAATATTAGATACATAAAAGCTCAAATTGCTTGGTGGCAAAATGGCATAAGTGATTTTCTGCTTTATAGTACTACCTGTAAGTGGTTGAAATTATTATATTATTAAAATTATTAGAGATTATTAGAAAATTTTAATTTGAAGATCAGGAAATGACAGCTGAAGACAGCTTCCGTGTATATATTCACTGGATGTTATGAAAGATTAAAAAAAAGACTGTAATCCTAATACGTCCTAAGTGACAATGTTCCTTGAAATGGCGTAACCTCATGTATGTTTTTGTTATAGAACAAATATTCTTTTTGTTTTTGGTTTCACTCTCGGGATAGTAAAATCTTCGTATCTTTCAACAGGAGAAAGAAACAGGATGAAGTCTGAGAAATATTTATTAAATAAAAGGATCAATTTAAAAATTGATGATTTAAATAAAAAATATACTCCACTAATTTAAAAATAGCTTACACGAAGTGGGATAACCTGATACAATTATTGGAATAGGTACCTCCAGTTTAGCACGATGTTTATAAAATTTATCTCATGAAAAATACAACATATACAGTTTGAGCAGAAAACAGGAAGAAAGTGAGGGTTTTTAAGGAGGCAGAAAAAGGAATAAGGAAGGAATTATTGCAAACTGATTGTGGTGGAACTTTTTCGAATAGAAATGTATTTTACGATATATTATTATTGAAAGAGGTGCATAGAGTGGCAGAAGATGATAAAATAGTCCTTTGAAAACAAAGAATACTGATCGGCAACATTTTTGGATACCTGCCAAACCTTCAATAGAGTTTGACTTTTCAAAGCCAATGGACAATTACCACAACCTTACCATTAATTCATTAAATCCTATGTGAGCTAGCGATTCCTAATAGTGAAATATCAAGATCAAATCACAAACCTACAACCAATACAAGCAGAAGTGCCTCAAGGGTGTGTCTTCGGACTTTCACTCTATTGTACACAGCTGATATTCCAACATCTCCATGCATAACAACAGTCACCTTTGTCAATGATACGGTAGTACTAGCAGTGAATTCAAACTCCAGAAAGGCCTTCGAAGACTTTCAAAAACAAAAGTCACTCAACGACCTAGAACATTGGCAAAAAATGAAATATGAAAATAAATCAGTTCAAGTGACTTATGCTCTACTGCGGGATATTTGAGTATATACTGTAATAGGCGCCTTACCTGGCAAAAGCACATTGTTATGAAACGTAAACAGCTTGACTTCAAATTAACTAAACAGAACTGGCTAATTGGAAACCGGTCTAAACTTTCACTAGAAAATAAACTTACTGTGTATAAGGTGATTTTAAAACCAATATGGACCAGAATTGGTGTCCAGTTATGGGGCACCACAAGTACATCAAATATCGTAATCATCCAAGGGTTCCAATATAAAACACTACGGACCATCGCAAATGCGCCGTGGTATATCCCCAACGCCTCGCTACACCGGGACTTCCTTCCATACGAGGAAGAAGTGCAGTGTCCGAATGCAAAGTACCTTCAAAGGTTAGAAAGCATATCCTAACCATCTGGTTACTAACCTCTTAGATAACAGCAAAACAAGGTACCGTCTAAGAAGACACTATATCCTGGAATTATCTACCAGATAAGTTTAGATTAAGTTAAGTACCTGTATAATAATATTAAGTTATACTGGTATATAGTTAAGGTTTTAATGTAAGTCGCTAACTTCATACTTGAACCTATTATACACTGCATTTGCTTATTGCCCACGGGCAGGCTCCAGATCCCATGGGAGTGAAAAAAAAGTTCTCATAAAAAAATAAAATTAGACAAAAGTAGACCAAATAAGTGGTTTCGCTTAATTTTTAATTAGACAGCAAGTATTTAAAATTAGTGCCATTTTCCTTGACAATTGAATAAAACTTTATTCGATAGTGCCTCCAGATTTTTTGAAGGTGTGATATCTTTAAGACCTGTTTTCTTCAGTTTAATTTTTTACATTTATACCACTGTTCTTTCTTCAAACCTCAATTTCAATTTACCCTTTATTAGTTCCATAGTTACTAACTACATTTTTTACCATATACTACTATGATTAGTGTATGTTTCACATCTGAATATACCTTTTATCATGAGCCACCACTGAGAAAGTGTATCTCTATATTAATATGATAGTAGATATTAACCACCATATACACTAATCATATTTTCGTTAACCACCAGAAAAGGGATACTAATCATAGTTTACTGTTTATAAATGCATTGAAATGTGATAAAGTTGTTCTATTTTAATATGTATTGGTGTCAGCACGATACGACTTTAATCATACAGTCAATGGACTTTATGGGTAATTTACAAAAATTAATCTGTTAAAGCTTGTACAAGTAAATATCATGAGTCAAATGCATTACAAATATTGTTGTTTCCATATATACTAGCTAGTTTATCTCTGACAACTGAAGATAGATTTTACCGCGGGCTGCTACAGGGAAATTGTATGATTTATCCGTAAAATATACGACACAAATATTGATCATTTCATTTAATCTTCATAGATATTAACCATAGTTTCTATTAGTAAATCTATGATCAACTAAGTCTGATAAATACAATATTTGTTAGTAATGTAAGTAAAATATAATAAATTATAAGTTCTTTATGCTTTCAATCAATAGAGGGCAACTATTTTCAGACCAAGAGCATAATTAACTTTAAATTTAATTAACTACTGCTGTGTTTCAGGGAGCGTATCGGAAATTTTCATGACATTTCTCGATGATATATATATATATATATATATATATATATATATATATATATATATATATATATATATAAGGGTGTCTCAGTTGGAACTATATGATTTGAATTGCGCTCCATTTGTGTTCTGTCAAAGATAGGGTGTCAGTATTTAATGACTGTCGCCTACAAATCATATGACGTCAACATGCCTGGGTCTCTCATTTGGAACTATAGGATGTGATTTGTGAATAAAACTAATAATATTTGACAAACTCAGGTTTTTTATTCTTCAACATAAAATGGAGACGATACGGCTACAAGTGGAAAAGAATATCGTTTATATGACCACCTCGACTCTTCTGACATGATGTCATTCGTCCAGCAAGATTGGCTCTATTTCCCGAATAACACGTGGAATGTTTGTTTTAAGGCATTGATTATTGCTGGTTGGGTGGCGCTTTTACCTTGACATAAGACCTCTTCAGTGGTGTTAAGTCATATCATCTGGCAGGCCAATTAATGTCAGCATTATGCTAGACAACATGATCAGAAATTTGGTATACAATAGAGTTATGGTTGCACGTGCTGTATGACACTATCTTGCTGAAACCACATGCTGTTCAAATCCAAATCAATTTGATGGAAACATAAATTGTTTAACATGTCACGATAGCGTTCCCCATTTACTGTGGATATCATTACCAGTTTAATTTTCAAAAAAGTTTGGTCCAGTTACTCCACTACTTCAAAATTCGCATCAAACCGTGCATCTCTTGGATGCATTTCTTTTTTGTGAACAAAATGTTGATTTTCAGCACCCCAAATTCGACAATTTTGTTTGTTGGCGTATCCGTCAAGATGAAAATGTGCTTCATCGCTGAACAAAATTTTGTTGCAAAAATCAGTATCACCTTCTTTCTTTTCTAACACCCAATTAGCAAATATACGACGCTGTAAATGGTTTGTAACTTTTAATTGTTGTATCAACTGAATTTTGTATACTGACAGGTGCAGATCCTTCTTTAAAATCCGATGCGTGGTAGCTCTTTGTAGATTCAATTGTGCACAGCGTCGAATTGATGTGTTTGGTTACTTCCGTACACTTTCTTACACTGCAGTAATACTTTCATCTGACCGACCACAAAAAATTAACTTAATATAAGTAATAATAAAATTACTTACGATACTCGTGTCTAATATGTTACTCCTCTAAAACTTTTCCTGGGAAAATCTCCCATAGAACCTCGCTGTCAAAATAGTAAGAAAAAAGTTTTTCATAAAACTCTAACCTGTTGTGAAGTGGTGAACACAATCATCAAAATGCTATTAAAATTGTCTTATATGAATTATATGCCTATAATGTTAGCACAAAGCGTTTTTATCATAAACTTCGTGGACTTTAAGTAATATAAAAAAGATAACTCTGTTAAAACTTATGCAAACAAACATAATGAGTTAAGCTATTAAAAATTATTTAACATTTATATAATAAAATAAACATCATTAGTTTTCACAAATTTGTATTTTTCGTGGATTTCCATTGCTCAAGATTATCAAGTACGCGTACTTACATTGACTTTAAATTGATATAAGATACGTAACCACCCAGGAAAGGATTTAGAAGAGATCTCTAAAAAGACAACTTATAAAGACCTACATATATATATATATATATATATATATATATATATATATATATATATATATATATACGAGGGTGGATCAAATATAAACGAGCCTTTGTTCATCAAACATTTATTTTGAAAAGTTTCACAAAAACACAAATTTCTCTATTTTTCTACAAATCCCCCTAAATCGCTCGCCTCTTAGTGACTCTTTGAGAGGCCCAAACATGTGTAAATCGCAAGGGGACATATTTGGGCTATATGGAGGGTGTTCCAGTGCATTTCACCGATTTTGGCCTGCGTTAAAGCTGCGGTGTGGGGCCTAGCGTTATCGTTAAAGAGTAACGCGTCACAAATGGGGTGCGTCCTCCTTTTTCGGCGATAATCAAGTTTTACCTGATTGAGGAGGTTACAGTAGTAGGCTGCATTAATGGTTCTTCGCTCATGCAAAAAATCGACCAACAGCACCCCTCTCCAGTCCCAGAAAGCCGTGACTAAAACTTTGCCTGCAGATAGACGTGTTTTCGGCTTCACTTGGTTTGATTCATCTTTGCGGCGCCACTCCATGCTTGCTCGTTCTGATGTTGGGGTGTAATGGTGTACCCACGTCTCATCGCAGGTTACAATTTTGCGCAAAAAATCTTCACCTTCCTCTCTAAATCGAGTGAGAAGCGCCTGAGAGATGCGAACTCGAGCTGTTTTTGATCTTCACTCAGCAACTTTCGAACCCAACGAGCTGAAATTTTTCGGAATCCCAAGTCTTTCGTTATGATTGTGTGGACACTCCCATAGCTGATGCCGAGTTCAACAGATATCTGAAGCACCGTGAAACACGCGTGCAATGTTAACCGGCAAAATGCAGGTGCGCGGTCGACGAGGATGATTTACATTTTCGACGCGGTTGCGCCCTCCGTTAAATTCTTTGCACCAAACTCTTACACGTGACCACGAAAGCGTTTCATTTCCGAACTGTGCTTGCAATCTGCGCAGAATTTCAGCTGATTTCACGTTTTCGCGTGTAAGAAACATAATAATAATTCGTTGCTCAACGCTTCTATGTACCTCCTTCTCACTCATTGTGATTGCTACTAATTAAACAAGCACAGCAATACGATGCATCGTCTCCGTGCCACCTAATATCCCCACTTCAAGCTCCTAACGCCCGTATTCACCTTGAACAACTATCCGGCGCGAAATTTAAAAAGGCTCGTTTATATTTGATCTACCCTCGTATATATATATATATATATATATATATATATATGTATATATATATATATATATATATATATATATATATATATATATATATATATATATATATTTAAATGATTAGTAATATATCCATTTAACAACATATAGCGTAGGGTATTTCCTGCTTTCTGGCAAGTTCAATTACATACATACATAGATTATCGTAAAGCAATTAAAATTTATTTATTGACATTCAAAAAATATGTCGGTCGATTTTCGTATTCTTCATTCATAATAGTAGTAATGAAACATTGGCAAAGATATGAAAGTATGTTTGATTAAATTCCTGATAGACTAATCACATAAGAACTGTTTACCTAACTTCCTGGTGAAGGTATTTATTTGAATATAAAAGTAGAATATATTACAGAGTGTAAGTTATCTGTATGACTTATAAATAATCTCTATTGTTTATTTTAATTAAGTTTTATAAGTTATATTTAAGTGTTATTTTGTAATTATGTAGTTTTGCATTAAGTTTTTGTTATAATTTTGTTCTGATTTAGTCTATTATTAGTCATATAAGAATATTTACTAACTAAATCTTAACTCTTTATTTTTTTATAGTATTTTTTTAATTATCTATATTATCCCATGGAATAAAAGGGAAAATTCATCTCATTTCTTCTTGTTTTCCAGACTAGATCTTGTTGCCAACGTTTCGTCATCAATTATAATCTTACTTCTTTGTGGTTGTTTTATGAGAATATGAAAATTTTCTTTCTTCGACAATTTTCCAGGTGCTGGGCTATACGAAAAATATGAATCGGAAGAGGAAAACTGTGTTCTCTTCCTCTCGCCGCGATGTCACTTGCAGAGGTGACTGACTTGCCTGCCCTATCCAATAGATGAACAAGGTGCTATGTCAGTGCAATTTTCTAATAAAAGTGCACTAACAAGAAAGAGAAGATTTAGACAAAACAAAGATCCCATTATAAGAGTGTGGGATCACGATCCCATTTTCAGGTTGGGAGTAGATGGTCTCCTGGAGTTGATGATGTACTTCTGTAGCGGAAATAGACCGACATTAAATAACCACATTTAAAATAAACTTGAGAAATGTTTGCATGCTTTCGAAAAAGACATAGTACTCTCTTAAACCATCATTTTATCAATTTTACTTAAACAAATAGGAAATATCTAAAGATTACTGGTACGATTTTTGAATTTAGGTAACATTGATGTGATAACATAACTATAAAGTTATTTAACCCTTTGTGTCAGACATTTAGAAAAAAATAAAATAGTATATTTGAGAAGGAAACCTTTGCTTAATGTCAATTTTATATATGTTTTGTTACAAGTTTGAAGACATGTTATGGTATCATAGGTACATATAACTTGTAGACATGTAGGAATTGTAACTTATATGACTACAATTTAAAACTACTCATTGTTTCCAAATAGTTAACCAAAATTACCTTATTAATAATATTATAATCATCTGATACTATCAACATTATTGGTGAAAGACATGTCATAAACACTGTCGTGTTTGTATACAGTACAGATTTATAAGATACGTCGAAGAATATAAATGCCTTTAAAATCGATGAAGTATCATTTCAGTTCAGCCCAATTCCCCATAAATTCCCATAATTCGTTTAAATTTGTCTTTGATTTTAGTGAATTGCTATCCATTAAAACTGCAATTTTAGTAGGAATCAATTTTCATACATTTCCTTTAAAAGAACTATTTACATCTGTTTTACAAATGTAGATGCAAATTTTTCCAAGGGTTAATATTTATAAAGTTAACCCTATTCTTATTTTAGATAAGTCTATGCGATTGTATGGATGAGTTCATGTGACATCTTTAATCTATTTGGAGTAGTTATAGAGGAATTTTCTTAGAAATAGGAAAGAATTTACAAATATGGAATGTGCAAACATGATAAACGCCACTAACGGGTGAACTTCCTTCCCTGATATTGTGTTTACAATTAACAGGTGAACCTTGACTAATCGCGGGCTATCTCCCCTCCTCACATTTTCCCCCATGAGACCAGAAAGGGTCTCTCCTCTATCGCCTCTTTTTAATCTGTGAGAACAAAAGTCTCGTTTATATTTGATGCACCCTCGTACAGCTTGTCAAGAATAGGAAAAAGCATGAGATTCTCCATGTTGCGTAGAAGAAAGAGTGAGGCAGCATTCGGAGGGAAAGGGATACACTTTACGCACGGCCAAATCGAACTCTGTGTACATTCACATTCAACACTATTTCATCTCGACCCAGAAGTCATGCATCATATGCTTTTGCAATTTACACAAAAGAGAAATATACCATTATTTGTTATTTTGTTTGGTATTGTTTTGTAACATTAAGTTGGGATTTCTATATCTATTTAGAAAGAAATGTCAGGAATAGGATTGTATAAAACATATAGATAAGATTTTATGACTGTCTACTAGATATTTACTCTCCGAAGGTCTCAATTCGACTGAGTAAAAACCAGGTTATTTACTGCACACCTCGTGGGCAGTAAATAAATAAAGGATTGTTCTTATTCTTGACAAGCTGTATATGATAGTGGAAAGTATCGAACGTGTCTCAACGATACATACATGTCTATACGAGAACCCTAAAGTAGTCTGACATCGACTTAATATGTAATTTCAAGGAAATAAGACACCGTTTAATGTCACCGATGAAAAAAGTAACCGCCACAATATGTACAGTAATAGCATAATGCAACTTCGTAATGAAGCAATTATAAACGAATACCACACATAAATGCAAATATCCTACTAATTGTCTTTTGACCGTGTTATCTAATTGCAATTCTTAAAACAATTAAAAAACAATTAAATAATGATAACATGTACAGTATGGTCCATAAGTAACAATTATTGTTTTTAACCAAATTTTGTCTAAGATGTTAGTTTAGAAAAATCACAATCATTGTCTATTTATATTTAATATTGATATTAATTTTCTTCTATAATTTATTTCACTTCAAATAATAATGCGAACATACCTAATATCGGGTTGTCCAAAAAGTTCGTTCAGTTTTCTCATAAGTATTTATTATTAACATTATAGTTATTACAAATTATTTTAATCAATAATGTACGTTCCTCCATTTTCAATAACCTTTTCCCATCTCTCAGTAAGCTTTATAGTACCATTTTCATAAGAAATTTGTGGTTTGCTCGCAAAAAAACGTTTTTAAATGATTTCTGACTTCCTCGTCATTGGCAAATGTTAAGTTTCGTATACTGTTATCCATGGAACGGAATAGGTGAAAACCCGAGGGCGCGAGGATTCGAGAATACGGTGGATGGAGTGAAACATTCCACTCTAACTCCATTTAAATTTCCTCCAGGTCTGCAGAGAAGTGTAAGGTTGAGCGTTGTCGTGATGGAAGACGACCTTCTTGCGGTTTAGAAGTCCTGGGCGCTTCTCCTGCATGGCTAGGCTCAATTTTTGTAGTTATTCGCAATAAACGTCCGAATTTATTGTTTCGTTCATCGGGAGTAGCTCAAAATAAATGATTCCTTTGAAATCCCACCAGACGGATAACAGAACTATCTTGGTGAAGCCCTGCCTTTGGTGTGGATTGAGAAGGTTCACCGGACTTTCTCCACGAACTTTTTCGACTGATATCGTAAATGATCCACTTTTCATCTCCAGTAACCATATTTCTCAAAAAGGGATCGCTACATTGATGAATCCTTAACATATCGCAGACGTTGATGCGATCCATTAAATTGAATTCGCTGAGTTTATGAGGAACCCCAAACATCGAGTCTACTGATAAACCCAAGTTGTTTAAGGTGTTTCTGTACACTATATTTTGACGTCCCGATTTTTTTTTTTTTGCAATCTCACGTATCGTTTGGCGAGGGCTTGTCTCAGCTCATAAATGCTCGGGAACGACTTTCTTTTAGGTCGGCCTGATTTTGGGGCGTCCGTGAGGGTAAATCTCTTTGAACCACTAAATCTAAATCTCTTTGAACCATTTTTGACATATTCGATCTTGAATAACATTTTTGCCGTATACAGAACACAATTTGTGGTAAGTTTCAGCAGCTCTTTTGCCTTCTTTTAAATAAAAAACATAACGTGCCTAAAATAGTCGGTTTCTCTCATTTTCAATTAAGCCCACACACACAACAATAACAAAACAAGTTCATGACTATAATGGCAGTAAGCAACAGTTAAATACCAGGGTTAAATAGGGAGGAAATCTTCAAGGATGCAGCTGTGCGCATGACGTCATAGGCCATGGCGTAAGTGTTAATTCGGAAAATCGAGCGAACTTTTTGGACAACCCAATATTTAGATTACCACATTAGCTAACACATTGAATAGTATTGCCTTTTTTACATCCTTGACGTATTCATGTCCTACTCTAGATAAATGTGTTTTGTGATTTATTTTAAAGATTCATCGAAGTGTTGAAACCTAAAAGTTGCCACATACGCGTGTGTTCATTTATGATTAGACGATATTTTACTTTAAATTGCAAATAGGAGTACGAAATTCGTAGTATACGAATGATTGCCATGAACCCCTAAATAATTCATAGAAAATTGATTTGTGTTTAGGCCAGGTTTAAAGGTATAAATGTGAACCGAGGACATCTTTAAATAAGAATTTGTCAAATTAATGATTCGAATTAGACACACTCCTTGTGATATAAGCGTAATAAAATATAAGAAACAAATTCATTAGTTTATAAACAGACATACTAAAACAAGGCGATTTCGATGTTGAAATGATTTTGACATACCTGCCGAATTTGCAAGTCGTATATGTTAATAAACTAACTACGTTAATAATTTTTTAAGAGGAATATGGACAAAAGAACAATTAAAATTATTAGATAACTAATTTGGACTTGATTGATTAACATAGTTGGTGGTAAATATTTACATAAAGATAATTAAAGTGTATGTTGTAGATACATGCAATGTTAGAAATAGTTATTGTACCGGGTTAGTCACCTAAAATTGACTCCCCCTTTATTTCTCTTAATTTCGAATCGATATCGAATTCGATAATCGAATCGAAAAATTCAAAAAAGGATTTTACATAAATGCTTTTAAATTTTAATATATACGTAACGGATGATGTAAAATTAATAACAAAATGAATTTATAGGAAAATTATCTGAGCCACAATGTATTAGCCACACACAAGCCACAACGTAACGATTATTATTGTTTACCGTATAGGTGAAATTGAATTAGGTTAATTTGCAATTATAAAAAATATGTTTTCTTGTGTTCGTGCAATAATTTTTTATTTACACGTAATATGTACACATACGTATATAATCTGTCTGAAAAGTGCTGAAACTTATTCTATGAATATACGAATAAGAGAAATCATTTCAAAATATTAATTCACAAAGACAAATAAAGTTTGTAGTATATACTACAAATTATAATATTGTAAATTGGGAGTAATCAGAGTATCGTTGAAGGGAAAATGAAGCTATCTATTTCACTGCACTTTACCGAAAACAGAACACGCTACAACATTTCCAAGCGAGTCTTTTGACAAATTTTTACATGGCATTGCTCCCCTCTTTAAGCGGACAACTTTATATGGCTCCTGTGCAAAAGAAAATGTGTATTTAGACTAATTCAATTATATTCATTACTTCGATTGAAATAATAATACAAAACTTTTGTAATACTTTGTAATAAAACTTTGATAATAATGAAAAATTTTTTTTAAAACCACTGAACTATTCTTCAGTTAGTTACATGTCATTAAAGTACACTTGTAAAAGGCAGAGTTAAATCATTCCGAACAGCACTTTCCCACAGTTCTCTTTTTTCTTCGTTTGAGGATATCTGAAATATGCACTTTTTCGCCTTCTACCGAACGTTCGTTTTCGTAATTGCATGCGGGCATTATGCAACGTCGTCTCACATGACGCATTTCGTGTTTTACTTTCGGCGGATCATCCATTTTAGAGTTATATTTATATAAAGCAGATTGATTACAACTCGCGATTACGCGTTTATGTTTACTGTTATTGCAGGTGAGGGACGTAAGAGAAAGGGGGAAACGAGACTGGAAGACCTGCAAGACCACTAGCACCCTTGACGGCCGTTGTACACGTAATTGCAAGATCGCACTACGTGACATATAGGGAGTGCCATCCGCCTGGCTCTGAGGGAGCTAGAACCTGGGGCCCGGCCCTAACAACCGTAGACACTCAGGATCAAAATCCCGTTTATATTTGAAATCGCCTTCGTAATAATTATTTTTTATAATTTCATTATTTTGAATAAAATAGTTTTTATCCAGTGAAATAAGTAGCTTCTTACGAAATTACTTAAATTTTTGCTTTCGATCTATTTACTACTACTGTAGTAAATCCCGAAACTTAAAATTTTTATAATGTCAACTGATTGTTATTGTATAATCACTGGAAGTTTCAGACAACTGCACCGGATACAAATTCGTGTAGAAATTTTATTAAAGCAATACGAGAATAATACGAAAGCAATACGTAAGAGGAGAAAATATCTGTGAGTTGCTAACGTTTTACCGAACTCTGTAAGAAATACTTGTGATCGATTACTGCTACTATAGAATTCATTAACTTCAACATTTAGTTAATGAATTTGTCAATTTATTTGTTCATTCTGTCGTATACGTATTAATGTTGGCTCTATTTCTATGAATTTTTTGGATATTGCTTTATATTTTTGGGTTTGGTACTGTCTTTATCAGTTATATTTCATTGGTAAATATGACTGAGATTGACCAGTAAACATTCCATACATATGGGAATATTTACCGGTCACTTTACTGTTCTTGTTACATACTTTAAAATATATTAATATCAAGTATACAGAGTTTTTCAATAAGGATGCTACAAATTTGTTATGTTATAGGGTTTTTGTTATGTTGCTAAAACAACATATGTCAAATTTGTTGTGAATTGTTCAGTAATGTATGGCAAATCGTTCACAAGAATTTGGCCTTTCTGCGACTTCTACTTGGCGAATATTGCGTCGGGATTTGGGTCTGCACTCGTATGAAATTCAACTGACCCAGGAATTTAAGGTAAACGACCATATACAATGCTGTGTGTTCGCTAATTGGGCTCTAGAGCAGTTGAAAGTTGACCCAAATTTCGATAAATAAATTATCTTTAGCGTCGGGGCCCATTCTTGGATGAATGGATATGGGAACAAGCAAAATTGTCGGATTTGGGACGATGCCGATCCACACGAGATACACCAGTACCAAATTAATCCCGATAAAGTCACTGTTTGGTGTGGATATTAGTCAGGCGGAATCATAGGTCCGTACGTCTTCCAAAAAGAAACTGGCATTGTCATAACCGTCAACGGCGAGCGCTACAGATCGATGGTAAGCAACTTTTTGTGACCTAAACTGGCTGATATGGATACCGACGATATGTGGTTGCAACAGGATGGCGCTACGTGCCACACAATGCATGCCATCGTGGACATTCTGCACGAGTAAACTGAGGGCACCGAGATCGGTGGCCAGTTCACGTGCAGTTTAACACCTTTAGACTTCTCTCTTTGGGACTATCTTAAATCGCAGGTCTATGCGAATAAACCGCAAACAATTGATGACCCCAAAGTCAACATAACGAACGCCATCCAGCAAATTCAGCCAGATTTGTGCGACAAAGTGTTCGAAGTACTTGGGAGAATAAATAATTAAAGATACAATTTGAGGACAATACGAGTTTATTGATACCCTGTATAACAACTAAATTACGTACAAAGAGATTAAGATGTGTATTCTAACGTATAATCTTTCAGACTGACTTGCTAAATAATCAATTTTTATTTCAACGACATTTGAACAGTTAAACATTCGATATTGAGTTACCCGAACTCATAAATGCTGACCTAATGTTTATGTTTAATTTCAGCCACCGCATGAAGACTATTTTTAAACCTAAAATAATTATTGTTGAATGTAATATTCCAACACCCCCTCGCAACTATAATTATTTTTCAATCAGTCAACCAGACCACCCTTGGTACTTAAATGTTCTAGCTTTACTTTATTTAGCGGCTTGGTTAACATATCAGCTATCATTTTTTCAGTCGGACAATACTCGAATACAATAACCTGATTTTCATACAATTCTTTTAAAAAATGATACTTTGTATCAATATGCTTCGTTCGATTGCTAAATTTATGGTTTGCTAGCTGCTTTAAACAGCTTTGATTATCTTCGTACATAACCACTTTCGGTTCTAAATTCGTAAACTCCTTTATCGCCTGCTTTAACCAGATTGCCTCCTTCGGCCAGTGCTATGTATTCAGCTTCGGTCGATGATAGTGATACGCAACTCTGCTTTCTGCATCCCCAATTAATAGGTGCACCCCGAAACATAAATATGTATCCACTATTTGACTTTCTATCCTCTTTATTTTCCGCCCAATCGGCGTCTGCATACCCATATAATACATTATCTGTACTGTGTTCTCCTAATATTAGCCTTTTGTGTTTTGTTTTCTTTAAATATCTCAACACCCTTTTTGCTTCATTCCAATCTACTTCTCTCGGATTTTTGTTGCGTTGACTTAATATGGTTACACTAGCTAATATATCTGGTCTCGTATTCACTGCAATATACAATAATCCTCCAATAATTTGTTGATACTTTTCACTGTTCTTCATAGGCTCCCGTCCGTTAAGTTTATAATATCCAACATCCAATGGTATATTTGATTCTTTTGAATCTCTCATTCCAAACTTATGCAATAGCTTGTCTATATACTCTGCTTGATTTAAACTGTATATTCCTTGATCGTTTCTTGCAATCTTTGTGCCTAAATAATTTTTCAGTAACCCCAAACTTGTTATTTCGAAATGACGCTTAAGTTTTTCTGCACACAAGTCGATAATTCCGATATTTCTTGCTGCAATCAATAAATCATCTACGTATATTATTATGTAAACCTTTTGATCATCAATAACCTTAATATACAAACATGCATCTATATTACTTTTACGAAACTTATCGCTTGTCAATACTTCATCAAGTTTTTGGTTCCAAGTTCTAGCAGATTGTTTTAACCCGTACAAACTCTTTTTCAATTTGCAAACAAAATTTTTGTTTCTTTCTTCAAATCCTTCGGGTTGTTCCATGTAAATTTCTTCTGTTAGTTCTCCATTTAAGAATGCTGTTTTTGCATCTAGATGTTTTATTATTAGTTTTTGATTCCATACCTCTGTTAACAATATTCGAAGAGTTGCTTGCCGCACTACAGGCGCAAACACTTCATCGTAATCCACACTGAATTTCTGACTAAAACCTCTCGCTACCAATCGTGCCTTGTACTTGTTCGAGATCTTATCTTCACCTGTCTTTAGCTTAAACACCCATTTACATGATATGATGTTTTTGTCTTCCGGTGTAAGTACTAAATCCCATACTTCGTTATTCTTCAAAGATTTCATTTCCTCTTCCATAGCTTTCCTCCATTTTTCGCTATCACTGCTGGCAAGAGCTTTTTTAAATGTTTTAGGTTCTATTTCCCGAAGTTCAACTAACTTTGCTGTGTAGCGCTCAGGTGGAACTCCTTTATTTATTCTATTTGATCTACGATCACCTCCGTGCTCTATGTAGAACTCTTCACTTGGTTGATAGCTGTTATTGCTGCCACAAGATTGTTCTGTACCTGAACTTTCATATACATTAAATTCCTCCGTAGCTTCTTCTAGTTCTTCAGTTTTTTCGACATCTACGGCCTCATGTCTCCCAGTGTCATTTGGCTCCGTTCTTTCTTGCTCCTTTTTGAACTCAATAGTCACTTCTTCATCTTTTATCTTTTTTTCTTTAACACGAATATTTCTTTCAGGAAATATCGCACTACGGCTAATTTTTATACGCCCTGTATCTAAATCTAACAATCTATATGCTTTAGATTCATCAGAATATCCTACGAAAATTAGTGATTCTGCCTTTTTAACAAATTTATTTTTAATTTGTTCCTTTGGAATATGACTATACACTTTAGATCCAAATATTTGCAAATTCGACACATCAGGTTTGACTTTATGCCACAACTCAAACGGTGTTTTCTGTTTTAACTGAGTAGGTAGTCGATTTTGCAGATAATTGGCTGTAACAACTGCTTCCCCCCAAAATTTCTTTGGTAAATTCGCATCGATTAACATGCACCTAGCCATTTCGACTAGCGACCTGTTCTTTCTCTCTGCAACACCGTTTTGCTCTGGAGAGTACCCCGCCGTGTACTGTATCTTTATGCCCTTACCGCTTAAATATTCCCTTAACGCATTATTTACGTACTCGCCACCCCTATCTGACCTAATAACCTTTGGTACCCTGCCTGACTGATTACTCATTAACTCGATAAACTCTTTAATATATTTTTCAGTTTCATTCTTATGTTTCAGTAAATACACAGTTGTGTATCTTGAGAAATCGTCTATTAAAGTAAGAATGTACCGTTTACTCCCTGGAGTAACAGTCTTCATGGGACCGCAAACATCTGTATGTATTAAGTCAAGTATATTAAATGTGTTGCTTTGAGAAAATTTCGGGAAACTCTTACGAATAATTTTACCTTTTACACAGCAGTTGCAAGTTTCCCTAATCCTACAATCCTTAATATTAATCCCGATTGCCATTTTTCTTTCCATCAAGCGCTTGACTGCTTCTATGTCCCTTTGCCCAAAACGTCGATGCCACGTATGCTGACAGTTGCTGGAGTGTTCATTCACGATGCTCAGTGCCTGTTCTACAGTTGACAGCTTGTACAAGTCGGGCGCCGGCCTTGCACTCGCAATCACTTTTCCGCCTGAGACAATTTTACAGTTATTGTTGTCGAACTGCACGTTATACCCCGCACTAGTTAACTTTTTCACAGAAAGTAAATTTGAATCTAAGTCCGGCACATACAACACGTCGTCGATTTTTAGCTTATTCACTCCCGCACTATTCGCGCACTTGATGAATCCTGTTCCTATACCCTGAACCTTGGAGTGTTGCCCTTTCTCCGCTAACCTCACAACGCCTTTTCTGCTACCGTCAAATTGGGTATAAAATTCTTTGTAGTTTACCATGTGACTCGAAGCTCCTGAATCCACATACCACGAAGCAGAATCCCTGTTTACGTCAGTTGAACTTGAATTTACCATAAGACACGCTTCATCACTGTCACCAGTATTAATTTCAGTAACTTTATTGGCCTTTTCTCTTTTAAACGCTTTATACTTGAAACAGTCCCGTTTAAAATGACCTTTCCTGTTGCAAAAGTAACATTGCTTTACATCTGTACTTGCAGTTTGATTACTTTCGATCCTTTTATTATATACTGATTTCATGGCTGACTCGTTTTGACTTTTCAAAGCTCCTTGACGCCTCCTGTACTCATCGATTAATTTACTTTTTACGAATTCAAGCGTGAATTCACTCGATGACTTACTTTCCAGCGCTGTGATTAAAAAACTGTATGAGTCTGGAAGACTTCCCAGCAAAATGCCTGCCGCAAACCTGTCCTTAATTTCTTCCCCTAAAGCGGCCAGTTTATTCAATAATTCCAAGAATGAACTTATGTGTGCTTCCATATCACCATTCTCATCTAGCGATAGCCTGCAAATTTGCTTTAACAGAAAAACCATGCTAGATAAACTCGATTTTTGATGATACTCCTTTAGTGCTTCCCACGCATCATGCGCGTATTCCTTATTTCTGATATGCACTAGTTGACTAACATCGACAAGTAAGGCTATGGTTGATAAGGCCTTGTCATTTTTCTTCTGCCAGGTGCCGTTTCGTTCCTCCGGTGTTGGTAATTCAGTCGAAACTACATCCCATAAATCCGCATTTATTAATAACATTTTCACTAAATAGTTCCAGGACTGGTAGTTTTGCCCGTTCAACTTTTCGATGTTATACTTAGCACTTTCCGCCATTTTCCAGTTGTCTATACAACAATAGTTATCACTCGCGATGTACCTTTTAATTATTCTCCCTTACAAGTGAGCTTACGCGACGCACCTGGGCCCATAACCTGTTCGAAGTACTTGGGAGAATAAATAATTAAAGATACAATTTGAGGACAATACGAGTTTATTGATACCCTGTATAACATCTAAATTACGTACAAAGAAATTAAGATGTGTATTCTAACGTATAATCTTTCAGACTGACTTGCTAAATAATCAATTTTTATTTCAACGACATTTGAACAGTTAAACATTCGATATTGAGTTACCCGAACTCATAAATGCTGACCTAATGTTTATGTTTAATTTCAGGCACCGCATGAAGACTATTTTTAAACCTAAAATAATTATTGTTGAATGTAATATTCCAACACAAAGTCATCGAAAATTGGACCTCCTGAATACGTTCCACCAAGCGAAGCCGCAGCGGATATTTGAATTGACGTTATATTCCATACTTAATTCTATAAAATATTCTATCAAATAAAAGAAAAATGAATGAATATCATACACAACTTGTATTATTTACATTTAAAAATCGAGCGTCTTTATTGAAAGACCCTTTACATTATTACAACCTATACTCCCTTGTCGCAAAAATTTTACTTGTTACAATTAATGTGTTACAATTTACATGTTACGAACACATGAATTTCTAAAGATTAAGAAGATAATAATGTTACAACACTAGAAATAGGGTTAACCGTACATAGTTCCACCTTATTTTCATTCATTCATTCCTTCGCATTCAATAATCGATGCGATAATTACTGAATCATTCATTGATATCCATTCATAAATGAATCAGTTTGCCATATTATTATATTATTAACAGATGTCCTGTGAGTATCCATGGGTGAAGAATAATGATTCCAAAAAAGATTCTTTGTTATACTGTGTCGAGTCTATTTCGGATATCCAGATTATTTTTTTTATTGTTCCTCATATAATTAATATTTCTTTTGTATCATAACTAATACACTTTATACCATGAGAAAGCATGTAATGTGACACTTTCGATACATTTCTTTGAAATATATCGAAATGAAACGAAACAGAAATATATCGAAAATATGAAATATATGGATATATTGCGAGCCATCCCATTGGACATTGTTTTCAGGGAAAATTTCAGTTTAATATGAACAAATGAAGCCCGAAGTATTGTATTAATTTTCTTTAATAACGAGGGCTATGAAAATAGCAAGTATACGTGAAACGCTTTGTTTAATCTTTGATGTTTTGACCTAAAGCGTATTGAAGATAGGCTATCAAAAGTTATAGGATAACTATCAAAAATATAAATAAATAAACAGATTGGAAAAAATCATTGCATAATTTAATTCCTTTATATGTTTTGTATTCGTTTATATGAGTTTTCTTAACCATCTTCCAAGAGACATTGAAGAAATTACACTTTATTCGTACTCTTGTGGTCTTTCTCATGACCACTGAACAGGGTGAAGTGTGTCCTATCCACCTCAAAATCAATAATGTCGTCTGGTAGACGTCTCTAATCAGAGTAAGTTGAAATCCGATCGATCCAACACAATTTAATTGATTGAAAAAGAATTCTCAAGTAGTCCACCATTGTGCTTTCTCATGACCCATGCACATGGTAGAGTGTGTTCTATCCACCTCATAATCAATAGGTGTCGTCTGGGAGACGTCCCCGATCAGGATCAGTGAAAACCCGATCGATCCGACACGATTTAGTTGAGTTATCGTATTAACAAAACAAATTTCTCAAATAGTCCACTATCGTGCTCTCATGACTCATGGACAGGGTGGGGTGTGTCCTATCCACCTCCAAATTAATAGGTGTCGTTTGGGAGGCGTCCCCGATCAGAATTAGTCAAAAACCGATCGATCCGACACGATTTAGTTGAGATATCGTGCTAACAAAAAAAAAATTCAAATAGACCCAAGGGAGGAGGCGGTGTGTGCTATCCACCTCAAAATCAATACGTGTCATCTAGGAGACGTCCCCGATCAGGATCAGTCAAAACCCGATCGATCCGACACGATTTAGTTGAGTTATCGTGCTAACAAGAAATTTTAATGCCGACGACGACGACACACACACAGCAAAAAATTTTTAAAAACCATTTTTTTTGTTTTTAGGCCGAAAAACGAAAAATAAACCCAAAAAAAATTTTGCTTTTTCACTTTTTATTTACACGATTACATTACTTTTCCCCTAGAATAGTGGAGTGCGGAAAAGTAAAAGATAGGAAAATTTATATATACAACAGTTCTCAGATCCAGTGAAACTATATCTCCGAAATTAATATCGATTACTTCGATACACTATAGAAAACTACCTTTTTAAAATTCCCGAAACTGACAGAACTACATTTTTAAAATTTTTAAAATTCCCAGATATCGAACTTCAGATATAAGGGAAGAGTTTTTGAATATCTGATGAAGATTTCAGATTTTATTAGCCTGGTATTCGGGAAGTAAAAGTTGATAAAAATAATATATTTTAAGATAAAAATAAATGAAAATTTTAGAAGTACCTATGTGTTAGTTCTGTTTCGATTTCCAAAAACAAGAAACCTAAAATAATGAACCGACTCTTATATCACGAGACTAAGACACCTACTAAGTTATATTTTGGAAAATTAATGTTAACTATAAATGGCAAGGATACGAATCTAGACATAATGCCTTCCAATGATGAGGGTTAATTAATTTACTTTGGTATTCCCTCAATATTTTATTTATATAAAAGAATATTAGCAATAAATTTCTGTTTTTAAATTTCTTTTTGTATATGCTAAAGAAATAATTATATTTTTAATTATACAGCACACTTCAAAATTTCATATTTTACATACACTAAATATTTTACAAAATTGACTCATTTTTCGCGATACAACGAATGAATCTTTCTTCCTGATACAAAGTATGCAAGTATAGCCAATAACTAATTTGTTTAGTAAAATTAATGTTCTATTAAAAAATCGCTGTAGTTAATATGTATTTCTTTATTTTACCCCAATGTTTTGTTTCTCAATTCTTGAGGAATTGTGTATACCAATTCACTTTATTAACTTTATGCATTCAATCACAATAGTTATTTTTATTATAATCATTAGATTTCAAATATTTGCGTTATAAGTTGTGGTTTATTGAACTCATTATTTTTCTTAAAATTGCAACATGAAAATAATGAACTATTATTTTTTTCATTTAATATCAAATACCTAAATTTCTGGGTCATTTATTTTTGCGTTAACGCAATATAATAAATAACTTTTTTATATGTTATTGCGTCAAAAAAATTGACAATTTATAATTTACCATTATATACACAACTATGACTACAATAATTTTTATGCACGAGAAAAATTACCTTTTCTATTATTATGCGCCAGCGAATCCTCTAATCGCTAATCAACTGCTCGTTACATTCATCTACGACTGACAATGAGTTATATATAAACAGCAACCGTTTACCATCTTCAAAAAAAAAAAAAAAATAATGACACCGTTATCTCCGTACGACACTACACTTCGACTTTGTTCACGAAACTTAGATACGAGTACGCACGCACAACAGAAAGCACATGTTTATCAACATGGAATAAGTGAAAACGTATCTTTCACTTGCCAACACTATTTGAGTACTACGGGACTATTAGTGAGTTGATTCAATCGCCCACTCTTCGCATTTTCGCGTGCCTAACGTGTACGGGGAGATATTCATCCTCTTCAATTTATTGTAGAGATACGAAGATATAGATGGCTATTTAATTGTGGGCCATTTGAGGTGGGGCAGCACGACAACTTGGTCCTCTAATTTTGCTCACCTGTTGTACTATCAACATACAGGTACAGCCCGTGGTGGTGGTGTTTTGAGGGAATTTAATGCAAAGTACAGCGTAACATTATTAAATATTGAATATACACTACTCAAAAAAATTAAGGGGACAAAAAATTTCCGAAAAATTTTCAGTGATATTTTAAAGGCTGTAACTGTATGAAGAATGATCGTATCGCGATGAAAAAAATCATTTCGAAGTTTCTAGTTTTGAAGTCTTTTCACAAAAGATATTTTCTGACCTACGATTACTGCGCAATCCAAATATTGCAAAACTAATTTTTTCTACGAGCGTTAATTTGGTTTTTTTAACGGACTCTCAACCACCATTTATTGCTGAGATATCGGTGGTTGAACAAAAACTGACGCTTTTGTCTTTGATCATGGATATCTCGGGAACTAATAATCGTACAACGAATCGAAGGATGGTCTTGAAAACTTGAATGACTTGACTCTATGAATGACGAATGTCATTTTTGAGCACATTTTTTTATCCTCGCTATTAATTTGAAGATGTATAAAAAATAAGTTTTTCTGGCTTTTTTAAAAATTTGCCGCCACTTTGCAAATATTGAGGAAAAGGCTTGCCAAGTTGACAGGTTTCTTTTACTCCCAATAGCCCTGTAAATTTTCAAATTGATCCATAGGACCGTTTCTTTGGAATTATCAAAGTTTTAAAAAGAATTAAAGGAACAAGATTATTGCTTTGAAACATCATTTAATGATGTTTCTTAACTTTGCTTTTTTTCTTTATTTTGCTTAATTTCGCTTAATTTTTTTTTCTTTTAATTTTGATGAGTATTGATCAAATTTAAAAGAAAATTTTTTTTCATATCTTCAATTTTTTTTCTTTCATCAATTTCCACTTCGGAAGTTATGTCGATATAGGGTTTGCTGATTCAAAATCTTTGCAGTCTTTCAAAGATCAGTGAAAAATTCCTTGGAATTTTTTTCCTTTAATTTTTTTGAGTAGTGTATTAATAATATTGTGTCGCTCATTGATACGAGTATAATGAGTTGCAAATTCATATTTGGTAATTATGTTTTACATGCGTTTGTAATTTATATTCCACCACAACAATGATGATCTAGAACTACGTCTAGAACTACTAGAACTACTAGAATATTAAGAACATACTTTTATTAATGCTAAAAATGTGTTATTGCCAGGTGATTTCAATATTTCTCATTTCATCACTTCGGATGTACATGACTTTAAAACTAGAGCAATGTTAAATCTTCTACAGTTCAATGACTTTCAACAGTTTAATTGTATTCTTAACTGGAATGACAAATTCTTCGATCTATGCATTTTCAACCTTCAATGTGAGATATTCATCCCATAGTTGAAGAAGATAGTTGCAGGTCGTCAAGAATATGAGCAAGTCTCAAAACTGCGATATCGGACCACCCACAAGGTGCACAGTAAATAGCCTGGTCTTTACTCAATCGCATTGAGATCTTTGCAGAGTAAATATCGATGAATATATATTGAATATGATATGACAGAGTTCAATCTGGTCACATGTAAGTGCATCCTTTTCCCTCCGAATCTTGCCTCACTCTTTGGAAGTGGAACCAAAACCTATTTGGTCCAAAATCTATCTGAATGATCGGTCTGGATCATCTTGTTATAACAGATGACGTTCCTTGTGAGGTATTGGGCAAATCAGGATACCAACTGTTAATAATGTTACCAACTGCTACTTCTATAAATGTCCTACAACAGATCATCAAATATTTCTATTCGGCGAGTCTATTAAACGCCGCATTGTTTATTAAGAACAAAGTGATTTTTCAAGAGGCAATTTACTAAAATATTATTATCTCGTAGGTACTTACCGATTTTCTTAATATATCTATTTCAAGACAAAACGTTTTTATAAAAAGCTGATAATTGATACATGTCTTATATTCAAATCATTCTTGATATGCACTTAAATAGCACTATAGAAATACTCTTGGTTTTAAGAATCTTCACTTTATCTCAGTGGCGGCTAATAATAAGGGACAGAGGGGTACGTGCCCACTTGAAAAAAACTTGTTTTTTGTTAACTTTATAATATATTACTTATAAACTTTCTAAAATATATATTTTAAGTATCAACCTTATACCTTTATAATAAAGAATTTTTATGTCAATTCTACATGCTAAACTTTTCATCGGACCACCATAATTTGAATTTTTAGGAAGTCTTGCGTATCGAAACATAGCGACTACGGGCACACATTTAGATCGCCCTCGGAGGCTTGCGCACAGTCGTACTTTTTTGTTGAGCAGGTAAAATATAGTTTATTTCATCGCTATTTGCCAAATAAAAAATCTCAAAACATACCATGGCTTGTTTTTATGGATAGCGATGAAATGAATAGTACGTTTTGTTGGCAATTGGACGGCAAACGTTATTAGTTATTAGTCCTTCATTTTCATTCTCAAACTTGTAGTTCTTCATTATTGTATCTCTAAGTTTAACAATCTATTTGTAGATTATTGATGATACCACGTAAGTAACTTGACAGACTTTTGCAGATTTATTTCAAAAAGGATGATGTAAGGTAAGACAGATGTTTTACATTTCATGATACCATTTACCAAGATAATTTTTGATATCTTGATACTTCTATGTAACTTGAGAATTATGTTCTTTATTAGTGGACAGTGCCTAATACGAAAAATGTACCACAAGAGTTAAAAAATAATAAGCCAGAAATCATTTTAAAGACTGGAACGTGTTGCTAACTCTTCATCATCCACTGGAGGTGACTTATTTCAGGATTGAATACCAGTCTTTGACAGTCTAAAGGATAGACTGAGAAAACATAAAAGGCTAAAAGTAAACAAACGCATGACGAATATTTTCATTAAATATTGCTATGCGAATTACAAAGACTAAATTATTAACTGAACATATATCATAAATGAATTGAAGACACCGGTGCAAAAAGGAGGCAACTCCATTTTAGCATTTTTTTTCAGTAGAAGCAGAAAACTGTTACTAAGAATTCTTTTAATTTATAGGTTTTATTTACATATATGTAGGACTAAACTCTAATATTTAATACATAATGTATTCACAAAATACGCTTTTTGGAAATTTGATTAGATAACAATATCAAAAAGAAAACGTAGGAGTTGCCCCCTTTTTGCACCGGAAAGTAAGAAAAAATGTTAAACACAAATTTCAATGCGATTTATTAACAAAATGTTATCAAAAGTAATAAATAAACACAAACTAATCACCTGTGAATCTATCTTGCTCTGGCTGAGTAGTTTCTTCTTCTCCTTGACACTTCAGCCGGTCATAAAACCACATACAGTCAGAAAGCACATATTTTGTTGCAATTTCTTTCACCAGAGGAGTAATCACCAGGGTCCAGAGTAGAGGAGTAATGTAGAAGGAGGTAAACTCACGTTACGCCATGTTTCTGAAGAGTCAGCAAGTCCTTAAGTAAGGCACTGGCCGAACAGCTGCATTCCACGCCTTTTGCTGTGTACTCCATGACACGATAAGAAGATATACTACATTTTTGTTTTGTTTGGTTTGATACGCACTTTTTAAAAGTCCCGTTGAAATAACCACTGACGTTAAATATCATTTCTTGGGAAACTGGAACCACCATAAATTTACGACATGTATTTTTTCCAGTGCAACCCATTCTTCTGGCAACACGATCCTTTCCCGTTTCCTTTCCTCCTTTTCGATCAATGCGAAGTTCCGATCACGAGACAGGAAACTATGTCCTGGTTTTGGATATCCGTGTATAATTTTAGCACATCTATTAGTATTTGCAAATGTGTAAAGATACTGAGTATCTTTACACATTTAGTAGTAAATAGGAAAGTAGGATTCGACATTTCTCCCGGAGCGGTTTAGTGGATCCTTTCTCGATTTCCGACTTATATGTTACTGACAGAGATCGTATCGACAAAGATGTATACCCCGTACAGTTCATTCGGCATTTGTCCTGAATCGGCGTACCATGTACGGCACTGATGAGAACTAATAAGTTCGAAACAGCTGTATGTCGTTGGGTTCCGATCCGGGACAAATGTCGAATCCTACCTGTGGCGGGTTTTATTTTTTGAAACCTTATCTGATCGTGCGGAAACACGAGAAAGGGGTCGAGGATCGCTTCTGGGTATAATTCAATGCCTGGCGGGGCTTTAGCCCGAGGAGTAGTTATTTCCTAGAGCGATTATGTAATAGCTTTGCTATTCGGGAACTACTTTGATAACCGCTTAGCGGTTTGGTGGTTCCTTTCTCGATTTCCGACTTATATGTTACTGACAGAAATCGTATCGATAAATATGTATACCCCGTACAGTTCATTCGGCATTTGTCCTGAATCGGCGTACCGTGTACGGCACTGATGAGAACTAATAAGTTCGAAACTGCTGTATGTCGTTCGGTTCCGATCCGGGACAAATGTCGAATCCTACCTGTGGCGGGTTTTATTTTTTGAAATATTCAATCCGTGCAAAAACGAGGCAGCTCCGAAGTTGCCCCCTTTTTGCACCGAATGCAATAAGGAGGTATCTATACATATATTCATTATAGATCGATAGAACACCTTTTAATTACCTTATAGCGATTAAAAATGAAAAATCGTAAATATATGGAGCTGCCTCCTTTTTGCACTGGTGTCTTCAATCGTTATCAAAATACACTTATAATAATTCAGACATTGTCCTTTCGATATAAATTTTATTTTATAAGTAAAAATGTGGGAAAAGTATGATATATGAACTACAGTGTAAACACTGAAGATTGCTGCGGTAATAAAGAACACATATATTATATATTGTCATTAAAATAGAAAAATATGTAATAAATATATAAAGTATATTACAAAGTATGTTTACATATTTAATTTTCAACATAGGTTAATTAATATCAAATTTTTAAGTACAGTGATTTTCATGGTGCCAATCATAATAGACATTTTAACAGTTTTCACCATTAGATATTGTTATTTCCATTCTCAACGATAACTAAGAAATAATAAATTCACTAATGAGGTAACACCCTGTATATTAAAAATATAAATTTATGTAATAAAGAATAGTGTTATTGAAGTTTACGCAGTTATAATTTGTCATGGTCTATAAGTACTATTATCATCTATAAAGCAAACACCTATACTTTCTATAATTTGTCACATTTTTTGAGCGATTTTGTAAATATCCTAAAGAAAAAGAAATCAGCTTGTTGCAATATAATTTGTTTTTATGGAAAGTATTACCCTGACCAATTAATAATTATTGAAATGATAAGTGAAGAAAGACGGGACGATAATTTTATAAATTGTTGTACTCAAAACTTATTATAATATTGTGTTGTATTATTTTACAAAATAATATATTTTACAAAATATCACGCAGGAGCAGAGATCAAATAAAAGTTGTTTTTGTAATTTCTTGGGTCAAATAAATGTCATGTTAGGTGAACGGTGTTTGGGTTAGATAAAACATAATTTTTTCTAATAGGGATCTTAATAATTATAATTAAATTTTTTTTTTAGTTTTATAATATATAGATGGACTTTTTATATGTACGATATTTTGGGCGACTACTTTTGTAAACAATTTTTGTTAGTTTACTTGTTGTCTGATGAATTAAGGCATACAGTTCATTTACACGATATTCTATGAAAGATGTATTCGGCTACAAAAATTAACTTGATTTGATTAAAAACCGTATAGTGTGAAAACTTAACTGAAATAAATTGTAAAAATAGTTGTGTAAATAACTAAATCAGGTATGGAGGATGTCAATAAAAAAATTCTGATCGATTATTAATTTTGATTGCCCACACCTTTACTAATCTTCATCTTGGAGAAAATAACCGACCCCAAATTTATTTTTCAAATGTAAAAGTAAATCGAGTAACACACAATTTGATTTTTTACAGAAGATAATTTGACAATCGTATCAAGAGTGAATACAAGTGTACGTTGATTCCTCTTGATGCGATTTTCCACTCAATATACTCTTACATTTGAAAAAAAAAAAAAAGTTGGGCGTTGAAGAAACATTCTTCACGATGAAGATAACTAAAGATAACACACCCTAAGTGTGGGCCACCAAAATAAAAAATCGACGAATTTCATGATTTTTTTATTAAAATGTTACATATTCAAATTCATTCAAGGTTTCCAACCTGTATACAGGTTGTTTACTCAGCCTGTATACAATAAAATACTCAAAATTGATTAAGAACCGCTGATTTATTTTATGAAATAATTAGAATCGTTGAGTCTATCACTTTACACTCACCCTGTACTATCAATATAATTTTTTACATAATTAATTTCAATGTTTGCTGTTTACCTAAATTTATTTTTGACATTCGACTTATTTTAGGTACATAATATTCGCATTACAAATTAAATCCATAAAAGTCCCTGTATTAAAAATTCGTTACTATTGCTTCCAAATTCATTAGTACAAAAAACCATAAAAATATTAAAACCATGTTATCTTTACCTCTTGTAATCTTATACCTTGAAAATAAATTTAGATAAAATCTATAATTATCTCTGTGCACGTATATAAATAATAATACAGATTACAAGGATGGCATATTTGTATATCTCTTATAAGGGGTTCTATATAAATAAAAGACATAGGAAACATGGATAATGCACTCAATGTCTTTATTTGAGAAAATTTATTGGTGAAACCAAAATTTAATATAACCTTTTTGTTTGACGTTTAATATTTTGAAAACAGCTTATTTTAGGTTGTCTTGGATAGGGCTTGAAGATAGAAAAATAGAAGTTTTAATAATTTAAATTGCAATTTATGTTATTTAAAAATTAGTAGGTAAAAGAATACTAGATGACGGACGCTAACCTTTTCTTAATGGAAGATTAATACAGTTGTGTTATTATGTGTATCTTATAAACAAGTAATTACTCTGCTATCGTTATCATATATTGCAAACAGGTAATTACACTGTTTGCCCGATAATTTAGTAAGTTAAATTTCCACCATGAGTCTGCAGAAACTTTAGTATTCATCAACAAAGATCGTCGGTTATTTTGAAAATGTGTAGATAGAATTACATTAGCTATTAACGTAGATGAGGAAACGTTATGTATCGTAGATTAAATAATATAATGATTAAATTAAAAACCTAGATCAGATAATAAATAGCAAACGATAGAGCTTATAGAAATATATGGGTAACTACCCATATATTCCTATAAGCTATTCAAAAATAATACCGTTTAATGCAACAATGTCGTACTTAATAATAGTGGTCTGAAAAAACAGCTCAGCAATAATTCAACAACTACTATATGAATAATAAAAATTAGATTTAGTGATAGATGGAACAAGTTTATTTGGATACTCATTAATCGACTTCCTAAAGCCTCAGGTATGAAAGGGGAAAGATATACATACATATGAGGATAAGCACACTCATATTCAGGAGATCTGCCATCTCCCGCCACTAAGACTCGAATCCAAGCATACAATATTTAAACAATACAATAATTAAACCCCCAATAATTGACCCCGTACGCCACCCCGGGCTACAATGCGAGTGATATTGTCGCAACCATCTTGTCAGGCAAATACAATTTGTCACCCATCCATATTGTGGACACGGAGCACAGTGCTGGACTTTTATTAGTATCTGCGTCATCTAACCGACCTAAAGCTCACTGGTAAACGTTAGTATATCTTAAAGGGTAGCCTAAGTGGCTACTGTTTAATTATGGATGTGACTGTACAATATAGGATGATCGATGTTCCTTTAGATATTCGAAAGTGAAAAACTATAACAGATATATACTAATATATGCTGAAAAGAATATAGATTTTTATATAACAGACAACTATTACAAATTACAATATGCTTTTTTTTTAGACACATAAATATTAATCATAGAAAAACAAAAATCATGAGGGCGTACGAAATATAACTTTCCCAAATACCTTGATGTACTCCAATAATAGGGAAAATAATAGGGAAAAGTGTGAGATTCTCTAGAGAGGTGTGCGTAGGAGAAAGAGTGAAGCAGTATTTGTGTACATTCACATTCAATATATATTTACCGATATTACTAAGACCTATTTACTGCGCACCTCGTGAGAGTTCCGACATCGTAGTTTTGAGACTTGTTCCTATTCTTGACAAGCTGTACCACTAAGACTATAATGAGGCGCTTTCTGTAGCTGAAATTACTTATGTTTCTCCGAAATATAGGCAATGCTGAATTAATTTTTGAGTTAATTACGTGAGCCGTGATCATTCAAAACCAAGAGGATAATTAACTTATAATTAAAGGAACGTATGGACAATGTCTCATTCTCATTACATTATTTCTTGATGGTTCCCAAAATTAATAATCAAACTGGTATATAAACAAACAAGTCAAAATTCCACAAATGAAGAAAAAACTGAGTATCATAGTAAGAAAACTTCCTATATGGATTACATTCTTAACTGAGGACATTTCAAAATACACCTCTTGCACCGTAAATTTCCTATTCCTGCATATTCCAGCCTGGGCGATCTGGGATATGCAGATGATGTGTGCCTTATGGGCCAAACTCTTCAAGAAACAGCAAATCGGTTGCAGATACTTTCAATAGAAGCCAGCAAGATCGGCCTAAAAATCAACATCAATAAAACAAAATGTATGAGAATTAACACCAGATACAATGCCCCATTTCATATAAATCACATATAAATAGAGGATGTTGAGGAATTCACCTACCTGGGAAGTATCATTACAAAAAGTGGGGGTGCAGAAACTGACATTCGTAGTAGAATACGAAAAGCACAGCAAGCCTTCAGTTCACTCGGCCCAGTGTGGAATTCCAGACAATACTCCACACAAACAAAATTACGAATTTTTAAATCAAACGTCAAGTCAATTCTGTTATATGGTTGTGAAACCTGAAAAGTCACAAAGGTACTATCACATAAACTGCAAGTCTTTGTCAACAAGTGCTTACGAAGAATACTTCGTATATTCTAGCCAGACCGCATAGCAAATGACGACCTTCTGCATCAAACAGGGCAGAAGGAAATTGCGTCTGAAATTAAAAGCAGAAAATGGGGTTGGGTGGGGCACACACTCCGCAGACCCAACAATAGTGTTGCGAAACAGGCTCTAGAATGGAATCCACAGGGATCTAAAAAATTAGGAAAACCGGTAGAGGCATGGAGAAGAACAGTGATGGATGAGTTAAAAAGGGCAGAAAAGACATGGAATGAGGCCGAAGTCATGGCGCAAAACAGAACCAGATGGCGTGCCTTTACCGAAGCCCTATGTTCCGTGTAGGAGTTAAAGGACTTAATGTAATATATACCGTAAATTTCGCATTTTTGCGATAGCATGGAGAAGTTTAAACGCAATAATTTATTAACCATGCTTTATATGGCGGCATTTTCACCAATGGTAATCCAATATATAAGATGGTACCTGACGTGCATGTTTGCACATACATATTAGATATGAATACTTATTAAAGTCTGTAACAGAGTCGTCTACGAAAATATCATACCACAAATGCAGTGGACAAATCGTACAAGGACTAATTACTATCTTCTACAATTCCTTGTACGATAAATCGTACAAGGAATTATTACAACTATCTAGAATACAAATAAGATTCAATGCAATACTGAGTTCTGCCTGTTTTGTAATTTTTTGGTATAACAAGAATCATCTTTTTTTGTGATTTTAAAATAACTGTTGGAGTATAATCGTGCATCTATGTCAATCACTTAACTTAACAAAATGAGGCAATTTTCTTGCTATTGTAATCATAAAGAGTTTATTTTATCTCGACGATTTCCATTTCATGACTACCTTTGACCAAGATAATTCCATCGGTACGTAGATTCAAAGACAGGTGTAGGCATGAACCGTGCACTAAGCAAGCAACTTCCGAATTGCAAAATATGCATAAACGCCTTTAACAGTTTCCCATTATAAGCGTATCTAAATAATTCAATCAACACGGAAACACATTTAAATTTTAATCTGCTCAAACGGTAAACACGCGCAACGAAATTCTGTTCAGTTTATTTGCAAAATTTTCAGATTATTTAAGTGTAAAAAATACACCGTGAGAAAGGCGATACTTTTATTTAGAAATATTCGACATTTTTTCTCATACAAAAATAATTAAAACACAGTTTCAAATATGTTGTATATTTATATATATATACGAGTATGTTGTATATATTTTTTTACTTGAAATTTTTAATTTTATTGGGGTCATATATACGTGGAGGTAATCTCATATATTAATTATATCAAACGTGGGTTATTTTTGACTATTCGCATAATTTCATTTTTGGCGTCATTCCTTGACATCCTTACTTCTTTTAAAAATGTTCTTCGTAATTAAAAAATACTTAAAAAGTCATTCGTTGGTCAAGCGGTGTGTTTCTGTTGTGAATTGAGAAGGAAAAACTGACAGGTCAATAAAATCGTATATTTCATTTTAACAATGTAAATTCTCGTACACAAAACAGTCTCTTTTTTTCGTTTTATAAAATAGCTATTCAGGAAACATTTAATAGGACAGAAAATACTGTACAAAGTTTCGACTTATACATCGATAAAAAAACATTAAACCACGGCAAATTAGTTAAAACACGCTTATGTGTTTAGATTAGATTAGATTGTGATTTATTTGAATGAAGTGATTGTATATTATTTAGAATTTTATAATTTAATCTCGTTGACTCCTTAGATGGTCCAAGTTCAATATGACAGTCTGAAATCAAAATCGACAGATGACAGCTATTACCAAATCCGAAGGTATCGGTCTATTTACGACACACGTCCCTCACTACTTAATGACGTCACTAACGCAGTATTGTTGTTCTAGCCGGTGAAAGAAAAAAAAACATGAAAAGACAAGAAGAGCATCCGAAAAAGCTCCGGCCGGCATGGCAGGGTCTAATGAGCCAGGGCCACGTCGAATAATGGGAGACAGGTAAAGAGCAGTAGTACTGCTCGGCCTAAACCCACTTATCTCAGACCAATATCCAGCGTCGTGATAGCACAGCATTGGTGTTACTGATTACCATCATCCAGTTCAAATTTTTAAACAATACATAATTTTCTTATACATATTAATATCAATAAAATATACTACTAATAACTATATTAATTACACCATATTTACATGACTCTGGTAATTTACACCACGGCCAGGCACTTTGGAACTAGCTTGACTTTAAATTTAAATTATTATAGTACATCGAGGAAAATAGTCCAGTCCCTAAACCTAGATCTTTAATTTATTTTCTTTAATTTATTCCACGTCAATTAATGCATAAATGGGTTGTGCTAACATGAATTTACTGCGTTCCTTTTTATGATTTTCGAGTGAAAAGCATCGCGAAAGCCATAAATAGGTACATTTTTTCACGTTTTGAGCTATACCTTTGACGCTATAATGAAATTCGATAAATCCATTAACTTCTTTGCTTTGAACGACGATAACTCAGCGAAAAATCATCGTACAAGGCTTTTATACTGCTCAAATTAAAGTGGATAAATGTATCTAAAAAATGTTTATGATTGTATTCTTATGATTACTCAAAAATTGCTGTTGGTAGAAAATTTTGAACTCAAGATCTGAAAAGTAGAATCTTGGAGCCTCAGTTTGCTTTTTTGTTTAATTGCTCTACGACTATTTTTCTCCAAGTTAGAGCCTTTTGAGAATCACCTAAAAATTTAGGGTTTTTTACATCCCATAATTTCTTATTATAATTTTAATATATTCTTCCGAATTAAATCTTAAATAAACAGTTTTAAAACCTTAAAACGCACTTTTCCGCACGTAGAACATCTCTATCTCGAAATTAGGTGGCCGAGAAAAAATAAACCAACACATAAATGCAGAATGTGTTTTATGCGACAGTTTTACTTTTTTCAATTTTTCTCAAATAGTCCACCATCGTGCTTTCTCATGACCCATGGATAGGGTGGGGTGTGGGGTCTAATCAGAATCAGTCGAAATCCGATGGATCCGACACGATTCAATTGAGTGATCGTGCTAACAAAAACAATTTCTCAAATAGTCCACCGTTGTGATTTCTCATGACTCATGAACATGGTAGAGCGTGTTCTATCCACCTCAAAATTTCTACTTTTCCGCACCCAATTATACTGGCGGAAAAGTAATGTAATGGTGTAAAGATGAAATTGAAAAAAAAATTTGTTTCGTTTATTTTTCGTTTTTCGGCCTAAAAACCATTAATTAACCATTAGTTTTTAAAAAATTTCTATGTGTGTGTGTCGTCGTTGTCGTCAGCATTAAAATTTCTTGTTAGCACGATAACTCGACTAAATCGTGTCGGATCGATCGGGTTTTGACTAATTCTGATCGGGGACGTCTCCCAGATGACACCTATTGATTTTGGGGTGGATATCACACACCACCCTGTCCGTAGGTCATGAGAAAGCACGACGGTGGACTATTTTAGACATTTTTTTTTGTTAACACGATAACTAACTAAATCATGTCGGATCGATCGGGTTTTGACTGATTCTAATCGGAGACGTCTCCCAGACGACACCTATTGATTTTGAGGTGGATATAGAACACATTCTACTATGTTCATGGGTCATGAGAAAGCACAATGATGGACTACTTGAAAATTTTGTTTGTTAGCACGATCACTCAATTAAATCGTGTCGGATCGATCGGGTATCGACTGATTCTGATTAGGGACGTCTACCAGACGACATCTTGAGGTGGATAGGACACGAGATTTTGAGGTGGATAGGACACACCCCACCCTGTGCATGGGTCATGAGAATGCACGAGGGTGGACTATTTGAAAAAAGTAAAACTGTCGCATAAAACAGATATTCTGCATTTATGTGTTGGTTTATTTTTTCTCGGCCACTCAATTTCTACAGATGTTCTAGGTGCGGAAAAGTCCGTTTTAAAAGTTTAAAACTGTTTATCTTTTTTTTAGTTTTTAGGTCGAAAAACGAAAAATAAACGAAGAAAAATATTTTTTCCATTTTTACCGATTCCGATTATATTACTTTTCTGCTAGTATAATTGAGTACGGAAAAGTAAAAAAGGTTATAGTTTGGCAAAACTGAGGGACTGAGGTAAAATATCGTATATTATTATGTATATAAATATAGTACTTAACATTGTTTTGTCTATAGATACAATGCTGTACACAAATTCCAATGTCCTCAGTTTAAATAATGTTTGCACAAGATTAAATAATACAGCAAGATCATTTTATTACCTTCAATAAGGTTTCAGTGATAAGAAATCAATCGTTATAATGAAACTTATATAACAGTTGAACAGCTGAAATGATTATATTTTAACGAGACTGAAGAAATATAATGAAGCATACTTCATTATATTTCCATTATTCTTTTAAAGGCTGTTTGAACGTCTTGAAAAACGTCATATAATTTCTTCCTTTCCTCATAACCTTATCAATGTAACTCTATTATAAACAGAATTATATATTAATTTTCATAGTTCAAATTGGGAAATACTAATATAAGGATTTGTTAAATTTTTTTTACAAATATGTCTTAGCCATAGGCAATCGATATACCTCGATATACTCGCTTTGAAAAACTCACTATATACCTGCCAAAAAAAAAAAAAAAAATGAGTTGATTCTTTTGTGACAAATACGCATTGAAGTTCCTCAATTTTTCAAATAAAAACAAACTCTCTGAAGTTTTAGCCCATATGCTTTATTTATTTAATCTTCCTGTGTGATGAATCCTTTTATATTAGCCTTTTGATCAAAAATGAATTTGTACTGTCAAAATGTCATATTATGAGTGTCAGCAAATCGATTATTTCTATACATTGCAAATAGTACATTTTGGCACAGAAAAAACGGTGCATGATATCATACGTGAAATGTGCAACATGTAATAAAGACTCGTATTCCCCAATTTTATTAAAATGTTCCATTATTCCCTATAAATAAATGCAAACAAATGAATAAAACTCATATTTCCTTTCTTATGTAGCTTTTAAAAATGAAAAAACATCAATTATTAAATAAAAAATGCAATTTTTTTTAATAATACTTGCACTTTTTTGCCACGTTTGAGAGAGCTTTGATATTATGGAATTTTAAATCGATGGGATGTTCGATAATTAACAGTACAACTAGATTATTTTCTTGAGTCAGTGGCGATGTTAGTATTATTTTGCGTGTTGGACGAAAATCGGCATTAAATATCTAGGGTAGGCGAGGGCGTTAAATATATTATTTTATGTGCGAATGTGATATAGCGGTGTTATAAGAGGTTGAGCAACTGGTTGGGCGAAAAGGATTTTGCCTGGGTGCTCGTCCACCCGTGCCCACCCCTGTCGCCGCCATTGTGAAAATGGATTGAAAAATAATTTTTTTCATTTAACTACTTCCAATATTAAAACAAAAATAGAGTAAGTAAATAAAATTTTATATCTGAACTGGTTTCGATAAATTGTGCTACTTGTAATACTGAATCAACACAATCATGTTTTTTTCTTGTTAGGTTAAACAGTAAACAATAAACAGGATATAGAAATATGAATTTTATATATGGCTTTGAGACCTATTATACCACTATTATTTACCAAGTATTAACCACATACATATTATATAGATAAAATATCGACAGCAACACAAAAGACATCGACAACGTTATTTGTAATAAATTTTACGAGGTTTGTCCTTTGTGAAAATTTCTTAAAAATAAAATATTTTGATACGAAATTTTCCATCCACGCTATAGGCAACACCTAAGTACATATTTCATAGTATTACATCTTAAATAAAATGGAGGAATACAATCATTTAAATATTTATAATAAACATTTGTCATATATTTAATATTAGTTATTGATTTTGGTATAAAGTTATTATTTTTCGTTTGGTTACGTACCATTTAACATTCATGCTAAATTTCATAAAAAACAAGTTAATTCCTTAAAAGCAGTTACAAGATGTATGAAAACTCCCTTTATTTTTGGTCTCAAGGTTTTTAATCCTTTATCGGGCAAATAACTATTAAGAAATACTCAATATCACATTGTCATTTAAAAAATAGCATAAAAACACATAATAATATACTCCTATTAAATAACTGAAAACAAAATAATAAATACATGTTGAACTATTGGTACCACTAAATAAAATATCTTTAAAACATTTTAAAATTAAAGGATTCTAATGGATAAGTGTTATGATTTTCACACAAAATATATACAAATAACTATATTATGCAAAAATTACTATATGGTTATCATACACATCTCGCAAAAATTCATGAGCTACGAACACTTCAAAAAAATATGATTGCTTTTCCGAAAATAATATATAACTAATATAAAAATAAACTAATATATAAAATAATAATAATAACCTCTGGTTAGCCACTTTCCTTTTGAAGATATTTTATTCTAGTGTTTTCCAATACATTTTTCATTAATTTGAATACGTCAAAAATACCCGTTTTGGTGGGCACTTTCAAAAATATTAATAACTTCATACCTGTACCATTTGCATATTACAATAAGTTAAAATAATTTACATTTATTTACAATTATTTTCTTATGAGCCTAGTGGTCATTTCAATCCAATAAAAAAATATATAAAATCACAATTTTTTAAATACTTGGTTCCTTACATAGCTACAATTTTTTAAACACTCAAAACTGTGTTCTCCTTAATTTTGAATAAATAATGTAACCAGACTTTTTTGTACTTTTATTACTAATTTTGAATCTTATTAAATAGTGTACATAGTCACTTGATACAACGAAGGAATGTTTACTTTTAAGCCACTTTTAAATTTGATGACAGTCAGTAAACCTTTACATAAAACACAGTTTTGAAATACAGTTACTGGTGGCAAGTTATAAAAAGGTACTTATAATACATTCATGTACATATAATGTTTTTACCGAATTATTTTAAAAATAATATAGGGTAGGTTATAACAATTAGAAAGGAGTTTTTGTTTTTGTTTTAACAAAATAATATGCATTGAACATCATTTAAAAAAAGTTCTTTGTCCATATATTTCTATACAACGGTTCTCATTAATTTATATTTATAATCTCAAACAATAAATGAAACAGGCTTATAAAGAAAATACATAAATATCTATTATTATATCCCACCCTACTACCTACTAGAATTTCTGTAAAAAAATGTAATAAAAAAATAAAAGATGACTAAAGGTTACTAGATTACAACTCAATAAAAAAAACATAAAGTAGTTTGTGTAAATAGTATATAAAGTGATAACTCGCTATTTATTGTTTCAAATGAAGCATTTGTTATGCTGAAATCAAAACAAGAAAAATTTAAGGACAACAAATATCGTGATATAAGCTTATATCACAATATTTGTTGTTGTTAGACAGATTAAATGCCAGTGACAACAAAGAACAATAATAAACACGGTACACTAAAGACTACTAATAACCCACTGCCTACAAGAATTTTAATTAATTTGAGTAATACAGTTTAAAACTGTAAATGTATCTTAATTATATGCCCAGCCAAGAAAAATATAACTATAATACAAACAAAAAAAAAACATATTTTTATAAAAATCCTGCTATCTACACTATAGTCCCACCTAGTATTTTTTATGTATTGATGTAAATATACCTCAATTTTAGAAAAGTCACTATAGTTAACAACGGTCATCATATTTCATCAATATTTGTTTTTATGTAAATGAAGTATTTGTGTAACAAACATTATCATAAGGTTAGAATGTATGATATAGAACGCCTCAACCCTTGGGTGGACTTCTATATTGGTTAATAGAGGACAGAATAAGAAGTCAATCTACGTGAAAAAAAAAAAGAGAAATATTTTGGCCTAGTGGGCAAATACGTTCATATATGTCTCCCTCATGTACATTATTTTGCTATTTATGTTCTCCATCGATCAATGTCGAAATTGACACAAAATTTGAAGCAAGCGGCATAGTATGTATTAGATATGAAAAACTAGTGCATTTAAGAGTTAATATCTCTTTTTCTAATTTTGTAATACCCAAAGCTAGATGCATTAATAAAATTCAGCATTTTACAAATCCACGTTAACAATATTCGTTTTATACTCCAAAATTCGTTGATATTAGAATACTTTTTATAATATCTATGGCAATGATTATACTATGGTTTACCCTATACACCATGGTACAAGTCACTTGAGTGTTTCATTTAGAAATAAGTGAATTTTAACATCATTGAAGTTTGGTGCATATATTCTGTTTGTAACAGACTAGGAAACTTTTTATTGTATATTGTTTGCACCTAGATTATACAATACAGTAGATTTTGGTGCTTATTTGTGATTAAATTGAGGGAGTGTGTATCAAATATTTGGCATGTGAACGGTTACCACCTTGTGTCCAATAATCTATGGTCCCACATACAGTAACCTGTTTTTTGCATTTCACCTAAAGTTCATTTTAAAGCAAAAAATTTTACATCAGTGGGCTACTGCCCGATGAATGTTTTGTCTCAAATTCTTTAAATTTATTGTTTATATTTTGTGATAACAAACAGGCATATAATAAGAACATCATACAAAAAATATATATAACAACCTCTTATATGGTTAATCACTTCTATTTTTCTTGCGCAGTCTACTATTAATTGTTTATCACCATCATATCTGGCCCTAATTATCAGTTATGCAACAAAACCATTTTTGCCAACTTGTTTTCAAAAGTGTCAATAACATGATGTAGTTGTTTCAAAAAGGAACAGAATTTGTTTATGTAATGGGCTGTTTTAGTTCTCAAACGTAATAGTCTACTTATTATAGTAATTAGAGCATAATTGCTCTTCTATCTGTATTCTTATACCATGTTGTGGGTTGCCTACACTTATAAAATTTGATGTTTAGAAATACACTTCTGATAAAGTGAATATCAAATGAAACAATCAGTTAAATGTCTTGCTAGGAGCACAGATAAATAACTAAAAAATAATCTATGCATTAGGCAATTTGTACAAATTTTTTTCTACATTTCTATGTTTGAAACAATAAATAGCGAATTTTCTTAAATAAATATATAATGTAAATCTATACAATTATATTGGGTTTAAAGAATACACCTGAAGGATATAGACAAGACAAAATAAATTGAACTTTATGTGAAGATACCTTTAGATTACATGTGTGCAGGCACTTTTTATTTTTATATTACTTGTTTGTCGAGACTAGTAAGAACATCACTGGAAAAAGAATATCCAGTAGACGATATGTATAGAATACTCCTAGTGTTCACTATTATAGCTATAACAGTAACTACCATTACAATAGTTTATGGACTGTGATAAAATCTTTCCCAAGTAGCACTAGTGAAAATTAGTAGTTCCAACAAAAATTTAGGTTCCAGTAATTGCTACCACTGTTTAATTAATAAATTTATTTAAAAGTGATTTAAATATTTTTTAATAAAAAATAGTAACAGTAAATAATAGTCTTTAAAAGTGGTAACAAATCATTTAACAAGTGGCACCATATTAAAAATATAAAAGCTACTTTTAAAATTATCGTTATATGTATGTATAAAACATACACTTAATATATATTGTGAATGGCAACTACTGGCACAAAAGCAATTACTGGATCAGTTATCCTATTTTATATGGTATAATTAAGTACTTTAGAAATATTATATATAAAATAACTTATTAATTGACAAGTAATAACAGCAGCTACGCAAAACTCACGTAAGAGTCAGGTATTTTCATACAATAAATATAATTTTTCACTCGGTGTATATATGCAGTTCCAGAATAGTTTATATGCAGGTATTCAATTGATAAATAAGACATTAAGTACTGCTTTCATATTTTAAACATAATTTCAAGTATATTATCTTGTCTATCTCCTACAAATGTTAATGTGTCTTATGGATCACTGAAATAACATCCACCTATTTAAAATAAAGTAATACTATCTTTGCACTCACCACGAATCGGAACAACTAAAATTATATGACTAGCTATATAACCAAATATTATCTCTCTGTTAAAGCAACACCATGTTTGTAAACCACTAAATCTTTATTTTCAAAATCGAAGTATGCCGTCAAGTGAAACGCCATATTGGACAATACAACAATGTATTCTGATAATGCAAAAAGGGTATATACTAAAACAAAGAAACGAATTAATTTAATAAAATACATTGCAAATGATAAAATTAAAAATTGTTAATTATCTAATGTATATTGGTATTATCTTATTTTTATTTGTTATAGAATTCTTATCATTATTTTATATTCTTATTACATAAGTCTTTTATTATTTTATATTTATACCCAAATGTTGAATACTTGCCGAATTTAGTATGTAATTAAATAATACGACAACAACGTAAGAATGTGACCACTAGACTACCATTTAGAAATTTCTGTTTATTTTAATTTATTATAAAAAAAACTTCATAAGACTTTATGAAGTAACTACTATATGCAATGCTAATATTTTTTTGTACCATTATCAGGTCTCAATGATTTATTATACCTCCTTTGGCATTGCTATCGGTAGTATATAATTTGAAAACCATTAATTCATCTCACTAGATTACAATATATTCCCTAAAAATTAAAAATACTCACCATACGGTTCACATAGGGAATTATGTCTCATAAAAAAGTATACTGCAATTAAAATACAAAGCATATTTGTAAATAAAAAACGTTTTTTCCATTTTAAACTAACTCTAGATTGTTTCTTGTATCTACTTTGGAGAATACATGTTAAAATCATGTACATTTCTGATCCTAATATAAATGTAATAAAAGCCTTTTCATGCACAGCTGAAAAAAATAAACAATTAGTAAGGCTGAAGCAAGTGAGTGTTTGTCTATTATACCATAAAATTTAGAGGATGTGAAGAAGGATAGAATTATTAGAGCAACGTTCTCTACAATATTCAGAAAGAAGGCAATTTGTCCAATCCACAAATCTTGTGGAAACAAGACACTGTAATGGTGATGTAAATATTCAAATGCTACGTAGAATCTAGGTACTGCATGAATTGCTATAGCCCCCTGCCAAATTTCCCTTTGTGGCGAGAAATTTCCAATTGCTGCAGATATGGAAGGTAACATATTGTATACTTGACAGTGAGTATATGTAGCACTTTCGAAATTAAAGAGGACGGAATATACAATACAAAATATGAACGCTAGCAGAGGAAAGCACACTACTACTAATGCAAATTTTTCGAAAGGTACACGTAGGTAAGGTGAAAACTCATATTCGCTGTACAATAAACCATAACGAGCTTCTTTATTAGACATTTCCTTATGTTATAAAATATACTTATAAAACTATTTTATTCATTTTACTGCAATTAATTACGGTTAGGTAGGTAACTGTCATGACCACAAAACATATCATAACTAATATGAACATAGGTGTCTGTGATAGGTGTAAAGTTGACAAATGGTAATTTGAATAATTGACTTTTTGCTATCTTCTCGCCTGATGTGTTCACCGTCAGTCCGTCTCTTTGCTCGTAGGTCCGTACAGTCAGTATCTACGAGCAAAGTTTGCTCGTAGGTCAGTATCAATTCCCATAGATTAAAATCTATGCCCAAAGGATGTGTTCGATTCCAACAGAAGGCAGTTTATAGTTTCGTTCAGCCAGTGATCCAACATGGCAGGCAATAGACCCGAAATTTGTTTAAACAAAATAGAAGATAGAAAATAAATTTGTTTACATTATTCAAAGCAATATATATCCGAGATATATTAAAATCGTTGTTTATTGAATATAAAAAATATTGTATTTATTTAAGGATTTATTTCCATTATGTCGAAGTGAAAGAGAAAAAGGTACAACGCCTACTGACACAATATGGAATACATATGTAGAAAAATTTTATATCTAACAATCCGGTTCTATAAAATGAATTTTCGGACAATCGCAAATTATTTGTCACAGAATTACTCTTCCATACATCTCTTTGATATATATTTTACGGTCTTTTTATAAAGCACTAACACAAGAAATATTTATGGTTTTCGCAAATACAAAACGCAATTTTTTATAAAAAATTGTTTTAATGTTGTACCTATATATGAATATGTATTTAAGTTGTCAACTATATGGTTGCCAGTACGAATCAAAGTAAATTAAATACAAGCGCGTTCATATTTAAAATGCGAGCCTATTTCTTTTAATTAAGCTAAATCAGCAGTAAAATAAGAAAAGAGTCTACGTTCGTACTTGAACAAGTAATTACAAATCCTTCTAATAATTGTTGCCTTTCTATAGAAGTAGAAATTGAAATTGCATTAAGGGATACATACAGGTTATTAGAATATTTTTTGATGCAAGGAGAATATAGTAAATGGATTAAACAAATTCTTTTTTTATAAACCAAATCACTCGTATCATTCACCACTAAGCACGTCTAATATTCTAATGAGTCTAAAGGTCTCCGCCCACTATATCGTACCATACTACGACTGTAACCGTATCGACACATGCAAACAAAGAAATATTATTTGTATCAATCTGTATCAGGCAACGTGCACTAGACCATTTCATCGCCAGCCAACACCGTAGCGTGCCATTGATGCAAATTATATTTGTTTGCAAATTATATGTGTCGATACGGTTACGGTCCTAGTATGGTACGGTGTAGTGGGCAGAGACCTTAATAGTAAATTATTCACGTGTGGTCTTAATTTTGAATCTAGCCACAGGGCACCCATTTGCCATTATTTTTATTTTTAAATAACAGATTTTGTGTACGGAGTAAGTAATTTCATGTAATTCTTAAATCACGTACAAACTTTCACCCATGATCGAGGTTCGAATCTGTCGAATCCTAGATCACTGAATTGAAAAAAATCATTTTTTGCAGGCACTAAATCGATTCAATTGAGTTAATGTACTTATTTATTTTCGAACAAATCCAGTGTTAATTTCATATTTATATTTAAAAAATTTATGGTGTATTCCTTATTTAATAACAATTTCTTAAGAACGTTACCATCACTACACTTACAGGTTCAGATAATTTTCAAATGAGTGTAAGGTACATGTGGCAACAGGGAAAACAGTATGACACCATTTTGAATTTGAATCGGTTTATATTCCGTGGTAAGTGGCGGTATTTCGTTATTTAAAGGTACAATGTATGTATAAATGTTTCTGTTGACCAGCAAATTTAATATCGAAGTAAAAAAATAGTGAGTGTTAAATCGTTTCAACAAATGTTAGAAAATAATTTTACCAAAAGGGACGAGGAATTGGAGAAAGAATTTAGTCGTTTCTGGTAGCTCAATGAATTGAAGACAGGTAAAGCATTTTTCATATAATAATTATGGTCAAGTACGCAAAATAAAGTATATGGAACCGCAAACATAATGAAGGTCCAAAATTGCCGTCATATAATATAGCGAACTTTTTGTAAATCGCATACATTAAAATCATTTGAATTGGTAAGTGAAAGAACAGTACAACTCCAAAATAGCCATTCTGAGAAAGCAATAAAAAACTGTTTAACAAGAAAATTATTATTCGTATGACATTACAATGCATTGTAAAGCTGTAGTATTAGTATTCTGGATTGATCTGTCAAAGGAAATAAACAAAACAATATTCGTATAGAGATATGCTCAAAACAAAGTCATGCATTTGTATTGTTCTTTCACTCAGGTAAAACAAATTGTAGTTTTTAGTTCTTTAATAGTATTTTACATGTTGATATTATTGTTTTTGGTAAAAAAATATCATTAATAATTCAAATAATGCAATGCAAATACCAACGAATGTTCGGCAACGACTGTCACCTGCACAATGAGTCGGTGTTAACGTTTCCGAGTGCATGAGCGAACAGTATAAGCACCGCATTTGTACTGTTCTTTTACTCAACTCTTAAACAGACTACGATTTTGCATCACAGGAAAGCATGCATGTACTGCTCGTTCAACCATTAATGCATTAACATATTTGGACCATTTTGGGCTATCTCAGTTTAAACTGTCATTTTTGACCCTTATATTGTTCTTTCACTCACCGATTCATTTCCGTTGAGGATTCTAAACGTCATAGGTTAAAATTTCCATAGATTTCAGATTGTTGCATCACAAACAAAATTAATGTTACAAAACGCCTATCATAGGTTCCTGCCTTTGATAAATATCATTTTATTATTTCATAATGCAATAGATAAATATGGAAACTGCTATTGACAATAGGGGGACAATATAGAAATTCAGTGTGAAATGCAAATTGTGAATAATTTTAATTTGAAAAATACTATAGATGTGTATTTGTAGTATAGTATAACGTAATTATAGTTATTCAAGACAAGTACTTTTTATTTCATCGCTATTTGCCAAATAAAAAACTTATCATCTTACCGATAAACGGAAGTCTACCTGAGCCTAGCCATAAAGACAAGCCACGGTATGTTTTGAAATTTTTTATTTGGCAAATAGCGATGAAATAAACTATAATTTACCTCTTTTAAGTTTTTAGAGAAGCTTGAGTACTAATACATGAAATTTACATTTCTTTGACGGAAAAATGTTATATTCTGAAACCTACTTCTTTGTTATTGTTTCTCTTACAATTATAGAATATATGCTACAATATAGCATTAAGGTGGTGGTTTTAAGATGTGCGCCTCGTCATTCAGGAAAAAAGTTTAGGATAGTGAACTCATTTATTTTACTCCAAAGGTTTAAAATCATTCCAATTTTATGACTAAAACTAGCCTTATTCAATAAAATTTTATTAAAATCGATACATATTTGATTACCTTTCTATAGGCATAAAATTTTAATAATTAAATAAATAAAAGGCACAATCTATACAAATGTTATAAATAAAACTCTTATCCCTGTCCAGTTTAAAATACAAAAATAAAGTATCACAATCCAATCATCACTTTCTTTTCCTTACAATTCCATAAGAACTCTTGAAAAACGACTACAACTTGTCATAATATTGGTCAATCACAAGTCACTACCTAATTTACAACATTAGAATAAAATATTTTATAAAATTTGTTACACAACATAACTGGATAACTTTTATTATTAGTTTATATATTATATATCTACATCTATAAGGCGTATCTTGTTATAAAATATATTTATATATATTATATTTATATATTTGGTCGCTTCTCCTAAGGCCTATTTTTAATAGCAAAAATAAATAGGAATTTTAGCAACTCTTATGATCAACTTTTAATTCATAATTGATATTAAAAATTCAGCCTTAATTTAACAATACATATCTTAAAACAGACACACAAGAATAAAATTATGCAATAACCAACATTAAATAACTTTTTATGTATCGATTAACGAATATTCCTCTAGCAAAACTGGTTTCAGTACAAAAAAAAGCTAACCGCTTTAAATGTGGCCTGATAGCTATATAACATAATTATAATTTTCCATACTCAACATACTTAAAGGTACTGATATTGATTTTAAAAATAGTAATCATTTTTGTTGTATGTTAATACGCTCTTCTCTTATACACTAAATTAATTTGGCACTTACTTTCGTGCGTAGTTTTTTTTCTATAATGCTCTTTTGACTACTTCAACGGATTTATCACATAAATAATGAAACTTATTTTACATATTTTTTAAACAAAAGTTCGAAGTGAAACAAATATTTTAAGAGATATAAAAAATTCTTGGAATTTTATATACAAATATATAAAAAAGTATGTGATCAAAACATGGTCCTTTTACTATGACTATTACTTTTACTTGATCGACAATACCACAATGTTTATTATATTTCCCATAGTAATGTTCAATAGTAACAATTATAACTAATATAAAAAATATAGGATCTTCACATACCCTTGAATCAAGCGCACCAATTTTGCCAAGCAATACTGCAATCCGATATACATATAATGAGTGATGTATCTGAATTAAGCAATTGTGTTGTTAGAGCAATTATGAACTGTATAATATGAGAAAATGTTGGCCATCATTATTATCGATAACCATAATGCCTGATTACATATCGATTATGAGGTTTCTGCAGAGAATATATATTGAGAAAGAAATGTGTTTAAATATCGTGGAATTATCTATCATCAATCTTAAACATCCATTGGAGATATTGATGGATATAAGTCAGTGGATATATTGGCAGATGTTTTATTAGGTTCATTTTTGTGCAACTGAACTTTACATTTCACAAATTTTCCAAAACATAATATAAAGTTCCATTACACAAAAATGAACCTAATAAAACGTCTACCAATATATCCACTGAATTATATCCATCAATATCTACAATGGATGTATATTTATTTATTAAAAAAGTAGAATTATCATTGTTTAATAATCTATGGGCAAACCCTCCAGTGCAGGGACAAACCAGGCTAACGTACACAAATATTTACATACCATTATTTTTATATGTAAATTAAAGAAATTTAATAATGCCCTGCATATAAAAAATATATATTTTAAGAACATGTCATAAACATATATTTATGAGCAAATTAGTAGTAATCCCGATAGAACCTTTGGCTTACAAACCACATCAGTTGTCTTGAAATGATCAAGACAACTTTGAAAACGCATTTAAATTTAAAGAGCTTAATATAACATCCTGTATATAAAAAATATATAAAAGTTGATGTTTAATGAAAATGCATGTTTAAACCACAATTGTGCTTAATTTGATCCGTTTGTTCCCCATGGATTAATTTAGATCAAGAGTAAGATTCATAAATTAGTAGCATTAGAGGAATAAAATTTTGATGCATATTTTAGCACTTAATGGAAGCACATAGGCTAACTCAGTTAGTTCTAACAATTATAAAAAGGGAAGAAGGAACTGGTAACTATGTTTATTTACAGTTCATAATTGCTTTAATAGAATAAACAGTTAAATACTATACAATGAACCTGTACGAAAATATTTTCGACTAAAAAATACTAGATCCTTTTCAGATCAATAAACTTTTTAAATCTCAAGAAAAATTATTGCGTAATGTCAAAAACAAAACTTTAAACATAAAATATAAAAATATGACTATTTGAATATTAATATTATTTGGTATACTTATGATTAGACGGTTAACATAACAAAAACATAACGACATAATGTACAAATAAAGAAAAACAAAAACTTTTATGCTATCAAATCATAACACCTTAATTTAACCATAAGACTTGTGTGGAGATTTTGACAGCATCAACACATTTCTTATTGCAATAAAGTGACAACAAAAACAAAAAATCAACAAAAACTATATATGTGGGTTAATTTTCTTTTAAATGGCATAAACAGTTTTTTGTATATTGCATAATACCGAGGAACTCTACAAAATTTGTCTGAATGTTTAAAATTTGTATTTTATGTTATTGCTTTTTATACCAGTTGCAGAAATTGGATAAAGACGTGACGTGTTTAACTTTAATATTCTAAAATCTCTTTTAAAATGCAGTGCAATTCATTAGTGGATGAAAAAAATTACAACATATATTTATCTTTACAAATAGATGTCACTTTTTTCAAGATAGATTTATACTGTTTGATGAAACTAGAGACACCTTTTTTTTTGTCGTTATTTTGTGCATTTTTCAAATGCATATAGAAATATCTAGCAGAACAATCGATAAAGAAAATATGAAGAATTTATTCATTCATGATATGTACGTTTAAAACAAACTTTTAGAATGTAATCCCTTTACCAATCCATAAAATGTAGGTATATTATATCAGTTACACATACTTTAAAACAGAAGTATATAAATATCAATGCATAATAATGTTGATATTTTAACAATTTATATTAAAAATAGTCAATATTCAAATATAGTTACTTGGCTAATTTTCTTTTCACAATAATTGTAAATAGCACTGCTTTATATATTTACTCTTTTAAATATATGTATATATAAATACTTATATGATTTGAGGCACATGCATAATTATTTAAACAATATACAAGGTGATTCAAAAGTGGATAAAATCTTATTAGCATGTATATGAGGTAACCAAGAAAGTAACCATACAATGTAGTACTTGCCTATAGAAGGTATTAATTATTTTCACTTTGATGCATCGAATCATGATATTGATGGGGTTTATAGAAATATCCTGAAAATACTTCGTTACTACTGGACTATTGATTATTTCAGTTTCTTGTGGTTTCGTTTGGATCATTATCAAATTTCTTTTCGCAAAGGAAACAGCTATTATTTCTGAGTGAAAGAACTTCAAATTAAATATAGATACCCAAATACCATGAACTTTAAACATTTTATTGAATCTAGTCAACAAACTAACAAAATTGCTATTTTATGTACCGTTTTGTTCAATATTTAAATAAGACACTGATATTTTTGTTAACATTAAGAATAATGTTTTGATAACATTATATTTATTAGAACTATTTAGATTTTCAGAATAATTAATTTAGGAGTTTGAAAACAAATTACTAAGTCCTATTGTTGCCGACTCTATTGGTTACAACATAAAGAGTAAATGCTGATATAACTTGACATTAATGTAAAGATAAAATGCATATTTTACTAGAAAACTGTATATACCGTGAGTTATTTGTAGGTTTTAAATAAGGACAAAACTTATCAAGTGCACCTATAATAAGTTAGGTCTTTTTTGAATCAGCTTGTTTCTTAACAGGTGTTTAGGTGAGACATCCTTAAAAATACGCATAATACTATTACTCTGAGATTTTTTCGTTAATCTTTTCAGTGTTGGCCGCAACTTCGGCTAGAGTTGCCAGACCCAAAAGGTCGCTACTTAAGCCGTCGTCTTTCTTACCTAAATGAGTGATGCTCTGCTTATTTTTCCTTTTCTTGGACCCGACTAAGTGCGTCTCGGTTTTATCCAATCTCTGCATTTTGTATTTGGATTCTCCGTCAGTCTTAATGCGTATCTTACGTTTTTTGCTTTCGCGTTTCCTCTGGAGGAATTCATCATAACTCAAGCATGGAAGATTTGAAATCCTTAAGTCTAAGTTAAAATTAGGTGGAGAGTTTTTATTACTACCATCTGAGGTCTCGGATATGGTACGTGTTCTTTGATTTGTTTCAATGTGATCATCGCTTTGATTTTCAAAATCTATTTTTATATTAGTACGTTCCGCTAGGCGCTTAATAGTATTACCTAAATCTAACTTTGGTGTTCCAGGTTTATTATTGTTTGCAGCACTCAATTCTGTTTCTATCTTGCTCTCTATCTTACACTGTTTCTGCTGCATCAACTTGTTGTCCCTCTTGTTTCCTAGGAGTTTGCCTTCGACCATGAAAATTTCATAGCGTTTACCTTTGCACATTCTCTCGGATTTCCTGACTTCCTTCGAGCCATTTTTTTCTGGCAAATCTTCCTCTATTTGTTTCGCAAACATCCCATCGACAACCTAGTGAAATTACTTATAAGCATCAACTAGAATACATGACCATTTTACTGAAATATGTTTTTGAGGAAATGTAAATGGATATGAAACACTAAACAGCCTCACTAATTCCCATAATATTTTTGCCATTATGGCATATAATAAAAAAACATTTGATAACTGACATCACAACTTCAGTTTAAATTAATTTTTTGTTATTACTTTCTTCTGATAGCCATTTAAAAACGTCTAATGAATGAGTCGATGAGAAATAATATTAAAACTAGCAAATCAGAAGTCTCAGATTTTATATTTTCCCCAAATAATAAAATGTAATGTTCTTTAGAGTTTATTTTAAAAAATTAGCTCAGAAACAGTTATAAAGCCACAAGAAAAACCAATGTTGCTGTGATCCTTCTAAAGAAGGAACCATTGATATTCTGTCTGAACAATTCATACTTGCTGCGTACCATATATTCAAGATCTCACATGTTCAAGTAGCCATATTTGTCCATATTTACATTGTAATAAAAGCAAGTCCACGATTGTTATAAAATTTGGTTTACACATTCCAAAATGTTATGACATCGTTTATTGAATTTCAAAAATTATTCAAATTTCTAGACATTAGTATATAACTATAAAAAAATTAATATTTCATTTGTGTAATAAATTACTCATTTGCATTAAACCTAAACATACAAATAAATGACCACCATAAAGTACAATTCGGATGTTAAAAATGGCAGCATAGAAATCACAAAAACTGTGACTCAGTTTTTGACATTGATTTATTAATTTTTTACCAAATAAGATGCCATATTCAATATACCTATACTTCAAGCTAGTTACATCACACCACCTAAAATTCAACCGAGTGGCTGCTTTGGATAGTTTTATACCATCATATATTACATTCGTTAACAAAAAAAAAAAAAAAGGTCAAAAGTGTTTTTAAATCATCAGTTATTTTGAAATTACTAATATTCTACAGTAAAAACATTAATAACCACAAAAACTGCTAAATATTTTATGGCAGGAAATGTTTTAATATAAATTAGTTTAAGTTTAATTTTAAAATAATTAAGTACAGTGTTGTCATTTATCAATATAAGATGATGGATATGTTAAATCAAATAAATGTTCCAGCTTTGTGACTTTGCTTGTCCTTGTTTTTTTTTTTGCTGAAAAGTATAATTTATTTGGGATTGATCATTGCAGTTGCTATATGTGGCTTGTTGACATAATTTTTTTTATATTTTATTTATCGTTTTCACAAAATACGTAGGATGACATTCTCGTATTGTGGTTTTCCTAATTTGTAAACAGACTTGTTTTTTTTTGTGTGGTAACATGAAGAGAATAGCAATAATAGGGGTTCAAATTGGTGTTATTCAATTTTAGGTATTATTTCATTCACAAGGTATAGGTGGTATTATAAACTTATAACATATAAATTTAAATTCCAGTTTCAAGAAACTTAGAATTAAGAATAGTGAAGTGCAGTGAGCTTTTAGAATAATCCCCATCCGATGAAAGTTGTATAAAGCTAAACTTCTTCAGTGTTATAAAAAAATGTACTAAAGTAAATAACAATATATACAAAAATATTATGTTTTTATTTCTACACCATTCTTAGGTATGGCTAGGAAATCAAACACTAAGTGCTTATTATTAAATGTGTAATTTTTCTTCATTGACACAGTGTATGCACAATATTATCTGCAACTTTGATTAACTACCATGATATCGAAAACTATCTTGGTCAGAAATGTTCATGAAATGGAAAACGTCTATCTTAGGTTATACCATCCCTTTGAAATAATTCTGTGAAAGTTTGTCAAGTTATGTGTCATCAAAGTGCAAATGTGTTATTAATTCTAAAGATCAAATAAAACGATAATGAACAAGATTGAACATTAAAATAAAAGGTTAGTGATGTCTTTATTAACAAAAAAAAAAAAAGGTTAATCAAAGGCACTGCCCCTCCCTTGTTGTATGATTGTATGCACAAATCTATGTATCTCCTGATCACAAGCAGAAACATTTTGCAGAATTTCTAGTTATGAGATGCACATTCTGCTATCATTTTTTAATCCCGCTCTTGAAAATTAGTTACAGGAGACTTAAAAATCTATTTTTTAAGTAAGAGGACGTAAAATAATCCATGATGGTTGAACTTGAACAAGGGGATCTAAGAGAAAACTTAATTTATGTACGCAAATTTATCAGCCGTTCATCAAATTCGCTGAGAAGAGCTACAGTGCCTTATCTTACATGTACCATTCCACTGCTTGAAGTTCATTATTCTATAGTTGTTGAACAAATTTAGATAAAACATTGTTTATGTACTGTTCTACATTAATGGTGAAATTAAAAAAAAAATGGACGCAATTATTCTTCTGCAAGGAACTGTTTTATAAAGATGTAGTGGAGATTTGACAAAAATAGGATTATGAATACTCCACATTCACATACTTCGAGAGCTGACATCCCAAGAGATAAAACCACACTTCTACAGAAGAAAAATATTAAGTTTAGCAGATTATCATTATTTAAATGATTAACAAACCACTAGGTTTATCTACTACACAAGATGTCTGATGTAGTTTCTAGAAAAAGAGTTTGGTGAGACTGCATTTTATATGGATGCATGTCCCAGTTCTTCTTTACAACAATTTCAAAGCCCAATTTTTTGAAACAGACTGTAAACTCTATAGTTAGTATAAAGACAGTTTCTATAAGTACTGTAAACTCTTCTTCCGTATGTTGATCAACGTCATAACGTTCATATGTATGGTTAGTCTACCAGCACCAGTTGTATGGGTCACTGGGTCAGTTTGGCAAAACATAATTTTTCAGGCATGCATAAAAATTCTTTAATATTGCAAAAGTCTAGGAAGTGCTCTCGAAAATGGTCCAGACATGAATGCTTACTGTATTCCCACATTAACTACCACCAATACCAGAACTAATACCAGTTCAAAAATGGTTAGGCACGGTTTTATCTATAACTACGAGGGTAGTCCTAGAAGTACCCGACCTGACCTATATGTGGCAGTTGTTTGAAAATAATGAGTATGGTAGAAAGTACCAACCTTATAAAGCTTATGTTTGAAGTTTGATGATGCTACGTTGTTTGGTATTTATTTGGTAGCCATCAATAGTGAACGCTCTCAGTGAATTTGTAAACGTGGAAAAAATTGGTCATCGTTATGTGATACAATACTTTCATTTGAAAGGCCTCAGTAGAAACCGATATCAAAGCGGAGTTAGATTTTACTCTGGGGGAGTCTACTCTTTCGTTTACAACAGTAAAATTTGACTGGCAGAGTTTAAACGAGGCCGTACGAGTTGCCAAGACGACCATCGCAGTGGTCGACTAAATGAGGTGACCACGCCAGAAATGATGAAGAAAATCCACAAAATGGTATTGGATAACCGTCGACTGTGAACTAGTAGACATGATAGGCATTTCAAAAAGTGATGTACATCACATACTGAAAATTTGAACAAGAAATAGCTGTGCGCGAGATGGGTGCCGCGATTACTCACAATGGCACAAAAACAGTGTCGCGAAGACGTTTCAATCGAGTGTTTAGCCAAGTTTCACAGGAATAAAGCCGATTCATAACCATGGACGAAACATGGGTCCACTACTTCGCACCTGAGACGAAGGAACAATTCAAAACAATGGACTGAAAGGGGAGAATCGGCTCCAAAGAAGGCGATGACAGTTCCATCTGTAGGCAGGGTCATGGCGTCATTTATTTAGGATGCGCGTGGAATAATTTTCATTGACTATCTGCACAAAGAAAAACAATGAACGGTGAGTATTATGCTAAGTTATTGCAGCATTTGGGTGATGTAATCAAGAAAAAACGGTTACATTTCGAGAAAAAGACAGTTTTGATTCATCATGACAATGCACCAATTCACACATCCGATATCGCAATGGTCAAAATCAATGAGTTAATATTCGAATTGCTTCTTTACGCACCCTATTCGCCAGATTTAGCCCCCTTGAGTTATTTTTCGTTTCCAAACTTCAAAAAACGGTAAAAGATTTGCCAACAATGAAAAGGTGGAGTTTGCTGTTGATGGCTAATTTGAGGTCGACAATTCTCACTATAAACAGTGTATCGAAGCTATTGACCATCACTGGGAAGTGTATCGAGCTAAAAGGAGACTAAGTAGAAAAATAAAGATATTTTTTCCTAAATTTGTTTTGTTTGTTAGGTCGGATACTTTTGGGACTACCCTCATTTCTTCATTTATTTATCTAAATGAATCGAGTTTGTTTACAGGATTTATGATTTTCATTGTAGAACACATAGTTTCATGATGAAAATTTGTCTCCATATACTTATTTCATGGTTTGACAGACTTACATATTATTTTACTAGAAAATGGTACAATTTTATTTAACATTGTTTATAAATAGTAAAAGCATTTTGGCAATTGGTGGATATACCAAAAATGTTTTAAATAGAAATACGTTTATTTGATCAGTTAACATAACTTTTATAATACTCGTAGTTAACTAAAACGTATTTTACAATTTGACGAAGATTATAAATAATAAAAATCCTTTTTAGTTGGCTATTATAGAAGTAGTGTTATTATAACTAAATAAAGTAAACACATATTTAAGATCACAGAACATAAAACATGAATTAATATTTATGTTGGTATTCTAAATTTGAAATAATACAAAACTAGCGTTACCACCAAGAAGACTAGAGAGGAAGGAGACATAGCTCCTCGAAAAATCAGTGGTGGGGGTAGCACGAAAAATGTCGCCAATATGGCAGGCTCGCGTAGAAGCGCGCAGGATCTCCGCATGCCGTTTATCCTCGTCTATCGCGGTTGCTCTCTCACACTATCAAAATGTCGGGTTCCATTGAGCCACGATCAGGGCTTTTGCAGGAACAATTCTCAACGCAACAGTATCTCGACGCTTTTGACATATTCAACAGAAAAACTGGAAGCGCTCAATACACAGCAAATAAAAATAACTTCAAATAACTTCGCTCGATTCTACGCAATGACCGCCATGATAAAACACACCACGTGATCACAGTGCGGACGCTTTTCGTGCTACCCCCACCACTCGAGTTATGTCTCCTAATCTCTAGTCTTCTTGGTTACCACCTTTGTACATACAAGTATGATTTTGTAAGGTAATGGGAAAACGCCTTTCATCAATACTGTTTGACAAATTTTGACAGTCAAATTATTCACATAAATGCACGATATCAATTCAATTCTTCACGACTTCAATTGTTTTAAAATCCGCAACCATCTTTGACTAAGATAATTTTTGATATATGTATTAGGTATATGTATATTTTGATATATTGACATATTATATATAATTTTAATGAGATACTACGGTTTGATTGTCACTTACCTTGTTCATCAATTCTTGTTTAGTCATGTTATTAGAATCGTTTTGCTCTGTCGCCAAAGAGCCATCTGAGACACCTCCCTCAGGTAGAATATTCCTCGCACACCCTTTACTCTCAGGAAAATACTCATAGAATCTCTTCTTGATTGGCTTTGGAGGGGTGGTAGGTTGAATTACACTTACTGGGCTGATGTTATTCTCATAGTTTACGTTGTCTACTTTATTGTGGTTATTGTTATCTGAACTGGGTCCAGTTGTACAACAATTTGTCTTTGGTGTAGTGGTAAAGTTATTGTTCATGAGCGAGGTTAACCCACCAAGTTGAGACTCGTCAGCTAGTTTGCCCGGCGTAAATTCAGATAATAATTTGTTGGAGGGACTAGATAATGGTGGTGCGATTTTCGTAATGGTTGTCGGTCTTGGCGTTAAGGTACGTAATGGTGGAGCGGGAAGTTTGTACCACCTGAAGTTGGGGTTTGCGGAGAGGAAGGCATCCTTGTACTGGAAATAAAACATTTATTTTTGTTTACAAATTTTTGTCTTTCCTAGTGATTTGATTAAATTCATCTCAATTTCACCGCTCATCAGTTTATGTATTCGGGTATTTAGGTAAACTGATTTGAGAACTGACTACCAATTAATGCAAAATATTCCATAGGTATCTTCCACCTAGAAATTTATAGTCGCATGCGTCTAGGGGTTGTGTATCTCTCATGTTTCTTAGAAGAAACATGAGAGATACACAACCAAGCCATAAGAAGTCAATAATTCAGGTCATGGGTCAATTAGAGTACCAATAAATCCAATCAAAACATTACTTCCTCTATTCTGCATTTCCCAATAAGGCCTATTAATGAATTCTAGTAAACTTTAACTCACAATTCATCAAAAATGTAATGATGGATTCAAAACATTTTAAATATTCCACGTAATAAATAAAAGTTTTAAAGCTTTAGTAACCTAGATATCTTTCCAAAAATTATATTCTATACATAACTGTTGTTTAGATGCTAATAGCGCCTGCATGATCAATATGTAAACAAACAATGTAAAAATGGTGAATAATTTGTATTTAAATTTTTCATTTTAATTACCTAACAGTTAATGAGATTTTTATTTAATATCTTGAAAATTTTATTAGGCTTTTTCTCTCTGGATAGCGATTGGTATATGTTTAGGATGCATTATCAGAATGTACAGTATTGGACATAATGGTTGGAACAAAACAAATTTGCACCAATGAAAATATATTAAATAAATATCCGGCAAAAGTACAGTTGCTCTCGGATTATTAGAATATCTCCTACAGTTTACAACATTTTTGCTGGTATTCGAAGATAACAATAGAAAACAAAAACATATTTTTATTTTGCTTTCGGCCAAAAAGGTTGGAACTTTGTATCTATTATCAAAATATTTCATGGTATTTACTTACAAAGAGTCAAAGAGTGTTTAGAAGTTGAACAGTAAAGCATACCGATATTTTCTATAATGGCGAAAGGAAAATCACTTTCTGTAAATCTTCGCAATAGAATTATTAATTATTATAAAGAAGGGATTCGGCAAAATGATCAAGAAGTCTTAATGTACGAAAAACAGTGTGTCTCGAATTATAAGAAAATTTAAAGTGTGTGGTAATGTGCTTCCAAGAAAAAGTCCAGGGAGGCCTAGAAAGACAACTGCGCGCCTGAATAAAAAAATTATTCGTTTATCCCAAAATTATCCATTTCTGTCTTCAGTGAAAATTCTGCGGAAACTTGCCGAAACTACACCATCCGGCCTATGCGACAGAACAATAAGGCGTAGGTTAGCTGAACAAGGTCTTCTGAGCCATAGACCTTTAAAAGCCCATTACTAAGTAAAAAGAACGTTAAAGCACGATTTGCATTTGCAATGGATCATGTCAATTCGACTACTAGGGATTGGAAAAAAGTCGTATTTAGTGATGAGTCTAAATTTAATGTTTGGCAGTGATGGGATCAAACATGTACAGCGTCCTAAGGGTCAGCGATTAAATAAAAAGTATATTTGCCCAGCCGTAAAATATAGCGGAGGATCTATTATGGTGTGGGGGTGTTTTTCGTGTTGTGGTATTGGTCCATTACATTGTATATATGGAAAGATGGATCATTTTATGTACAGAGACATTCTTAGAGATGTACTGGAACTCTACACATTTGCAACCATGCCGATAAATTTTATTTGCCAGCATGATAACGACCCAAAACGCGTCGAAGCTTGTAAAAGAGTGGCAAAGTCCCGAGTTAAACCCCATAGATAGTCTATGGGAGTTGGTTAATATAAGAATCCAGCGGGAAAATGTAAAAACTGCAACTCAGCTTTTTGAAAAACTGACAGAAGCCTGAAATAGTTTGACAGAAATGTTATTGAACATTTAATCGAATCTATGCCGACGAGGTGTGCAGATGTGATTAAATCAAAAGGATATCACACCAAATATTAAAAAGGTTAATTACGTAATCAGTTTTTAGAAAAATCGTTTTTGTTCCAACCATTTTGTCCAACTTATTTTTTATTTTCTTGTTTCAAAAATGTAATATACTTTGAACCAAATTATAAGTGTACTTATTTTTACCCAAAACGTCTTAGCTAACTATTAATAAATATAAGTAATGCATATGTCAAATAATTAATTAATTATTTTAAAATTTCAAAAGTTCCAGCCATTATGTCCAATGCTGTACATTCAATAATGAGATCTGATGTATTATACTTTTCATAATTTTCGTGAGGGAATTTTCCTTTTTCACAAGATATTGACTGGTCACCATTTACCAGTACTTAACTTCTTCACATTCCATCATTAAACTAGATATTTTTGTGTTATACTGTATACATTGTCTAATTTAGTGTTTTTTTTTGCCTCTTCATATTTTTATTAGTGTTTATTTTATCGATTGTTTATCATGCAAGGTCTTTTGTATGCTAGTTGTATAAATAGTTTTTTGCTGTAGGATATGCATGAAATATAAATTAAAAAATAAAATAATTTGGCTTATACAGGCCATCTCTTTTTATTAAACTCCTTGGAGTTTAGAGTATAGATGGGACACTTTTTAATGTTTTTCTAATAATAATAAAGACAATATAACATTACAATAAAAATAACTAACAATGAAAACATGTCAAATGAAATACTTTTCTCGTAATATGTAAAACAATATAGAAAATTATAAAATAAATAGAATTACATATAATGTTTGCCACTTTTAAAATAACTCCCTTAAAAAAATCAAAAGCGCAAATATAAAATTTAACATATTCCTTTAATAATAAAAAGAAAACTCTTTTAGTTTAATACATTTAATTGAATAATAATATTTGTATAAACATAAAACTTAATAATATATATTTCAGTAGACAATTAAATCAATATGTATAAAACTATATTATTTAATATTATATTAAAATTACTTGTTAAATATTTGCAAAATAAATATTTCAAGATAAGACACATCTTTTAAAAAAAAAGTAATAGAAACTACTAGGTGTCCATGAATCATTATTAAAGCATTCTGTTTACAAGTATGTATAGCGAACAGTACTAACCATACAACCCAAGTAAAAGATATATACATATACCCATTAAATAAGGAATTAGTTTTATTCCGTTTTTTATCTAAACAATTCCACAATTATTTATGGGCCAGTGTGCACTGAAATGTACTATCGAATAGAATTATATTTTATTTACTGTGATCATTTCATATAGATATTTGTACAACTACTAATTTTGAGCATTTTAAGTGAAGAAAAGTCGAAATTATTGTACTAAATAACACCTCCATATGATTACGAGCTCTTATATAGAAAGCTTTTTTTTGTTACAAATTCCAAAATTACTAGGTATTACATAACTTACGGCTATAAATATAAGAGGTTTAAGTTTAATAACTACGTATAAATAAATTGTAAGTCATTACTACAATTTATTCTTAATCTGTTCTAAATTTCTATTTTGATATTTTACTGTTTCTCTAATATATTTTTTTGTAATTAATAATTAATAGTTATATTTCAGTTCATTATATTATATGATGATATTGCAAATTACAACTGTAAGTAAAAAATACAATATACATGTTTATTCCAAATATGTATCGTTAAATAGTATCTTATACATATGTATATATTTTTTTATTTTTGTTTAAATCTTTAATATATGGCACAAATTCAATACATAATTTGTGACCAATGTAGATAAAATTAAATATTCTGAACTTTAAAAATCTTATATATAAAAATGCATAAAATGTATACCAGAATTGTTTTATTAGTTGCAAATGGATGTGATTAGCTAGTATTGTTAACATACCTGAAATCTTGCTTATATTCACTTACTACTCGTTAATGCTAATTACCGATTTATTTTTAAAATAAAATAATATTGACTGTATAACAAAAAACACACCAAACCTTCAACAAAAATTTCAAGGTCATAATTTTTCAGACTGATGGCTGGATGTTTTTCAACATACTCCTATTTTTATGTGGTAGTAGTTCCATACTAAAAGTAGTTTAGTCTATACTAAAGTATGTGCCCATGGGCGCCGGCAGCAGGGTGCAAGGCGGTGCACTTGCACCCCCCTGTCAGGAAAGAAAATACATAGAAAAAATTATTTTTTTTTATTTAGTTATTATTTGAATAAAAACTGAAGGCGTCTAGGTTGCTGTCCAAATTTGTTCATCACCTTGTCAATAAATTCAGTATCCTCCTCGACTCTTTTCCTGTGAACACTGAGCATGCACAGGCCGCTTAGCCTCGCGTCTCCCATCGTTGAGCGATTCCTCGTCTTGACACGTCGTAACGTGCTAAATATACGTTCAATGCTACATGTTGTTGCTGGAATAGTTAAACAAATTTTGATTGCTTCACATACTGCTGGGTAAAACGGGGTGGCTTGGGTAATTACATCTGCGTATTCAACAACAGATTCATTTACAACCGCATTATTTGCTTCATTTGTCTTCATCATCTCGTACCATGTGGTAGCTTCGGTAATAAAATTATGTAGAAGACCTCCATAGAGGTTCTGTATATCTTCTGCTATCGCTAAAAATGCTGATTTGTCTAATTCTCTCATATTTTCTGGGTGAAGCTGCATAAGCGAAAATGCTTTCTTGTGTGTTGAAGAAAATCAATTTTTTAGTGAAGAAATAATAGAATCTAAGTATGAGATAAATATAGATATTCTGAAAAATTCTTCCACATTTTCAGATGGTTGATTTGATCTGTAATTCTGTTTTGCCACTACTCGAGGACGCTTAAATTCAACATCCAGTTTTTCGCAAATTTTTTGAGCTTTCTCGAAAATGACCGCAAACTCCATAGAGGCATTATCGCGGTGAGATTGAAGCACATCAGTTAATTTATTTACGTGATCGTGTATTGCCTTTATATTCATATATACTTCTTGCAATTGATGGCACACGCGTTCAAGTTTGGCAGAATAGGCAGCAATTACTAAAAGTGTCACAATGTATGTTGGAATAGTTATAGTCGTGTAGAGCTGATACGCTTTCGTTTTCGTTTTAGAATTAGGTGCGTCCTGCGAAAGTTCTTCTAAAACTTGTACAATAGTCAGATGTTTTCAGAAAATTTTCTGATACTTTTGTACTTTGCTGTCCAACGCGTTTCTCCAAAAAAAATTATAATGTCCTTTGTAGTCCCAGCAGTATTTCTCACTTCATTGACAGTATTCAAGTCATTAATGACAAGATTCAATATATGGCTTGCACAGTGGAAAAATAGGGCTCAAGGATATTTATCATTAATAATTTTCTGAACACCACCTATGTGACTTGCCATTGCAGCACACCCGTCGTATCCTTGGCCAACAAGTTTATTTAAATCAAAATTGCAATCTTGCAGGAAGCGAATAATAGTTTCTGAAATGGCTTTTGCGTTCAATTCTTTTACCGGTTACATATCCGAGGAATTCTTCACATATTATTGGTTTTTTATCAACTTCATCATAACGTAGATAGCGAACACCAATCGATAATTGCTCTTTGCCACTAATATCAGCAGTCTCATCAGCCAAAACCGAAAAAGTCGAAGCATGTTTCACCTCCTCAATTATTTTGCTTTTCAGAACATCGAAACAAATTTCAATCAATTCGTTTTGAATTTGATGCGATATGTATAAGGAATTTTTTGCTCTTGATTCTAAATGATTCTTCAAAATCTCGTCTCCCGAGTCAACTCAAAAATGTAGCAGGTCTGTAAAAACAGAACCCTTGTCCACTTCCCCACGAAGTGGAAGGTCATGTCGCCCGCAAAATAAAATTTAACTGACACGGTCGCAGGCGGAAAATCCCCCACCCGCATCCGTCGCGCGGCATCGAGGATTCCCCGAGCAATAATTCCAACCATCGGCTACAGAGATTAAGTATGTTTTCGATGAGCGAAATAGATTCAATCAAATACCCGCGCGATTTGAACTTGACATTACATTTATTTTAAATATAAAATAAAATAAAAATGATATGTCGCATAGAAGTTTCACTTCGTACGTGTGTTCACTAATACACGCACATTTTTTTCTACATAATGTACATGTATAGTTCTATATTTTATATTAGTTAATAATGTAATGTGTAGATGCAGATGCACCTCCCTGAAAGTAATCCTCGCGACGCCCATGTATATGCATGTATTGCTATCCAATTCTTCTTATTACTTATTAAGAATATTACTGTAAGTAATAATCCTATTTTAGGACAACAAGACAGTAACAAGTTATTCATAATTTTTATTAACTGTCAAATAAATTATAAAGTAATTGTTAATATCTAACAATTACAATAATTCAATATTAACTTATTATTATGTGTGCAAAAAGTAAAATATCTTTTCTTTAAAATCTTTGTGTCTTTGTAAAATACTTTGTTATAAAAAATACACTGGCCTTTTGCAAACAATCCTTAAGCAATTCTGAGACCTATGCAAATATCCCCAGGTGAAGATAATGATATTTTAAGAGCAGAATATTTATACCATGAAACTTTATAAATTACCTATTATTTTAAAAAATAATAGGCAATACATACTTATATTTACTACTTTACTTTATAATTACTTTGATAAACACTAAGATGGAAGAGTTTATAATCCGCATTTACACTATTTTTGTACAAGTTTTATGTATAACATAATCAACTTACTTTATAATTTATCTCCTATGCTTAATATGGTCATGATTTGTGACATTTTATTTTAATGAGAATAACATGAAAAATTCCAAAACCTTTGGAAAACCTAATAATGAGCTATACTTAATAAAATATATATGTACTTATAAGGTTATTAACTAGTTACGAAAAATTAAAACAAAAAATTACGTAATCGTTTTTATAAGAATGATTTGGTTTTAATTGCAGATCATGTTAATTAAACGAATCAATATGTTTTTCTAGTTTTGCATTGGGATACTTTTGATATTCCTATAAGTTGTGTCGAATATTATGAAAAACAAAATGATAATAAATATAGCGAAAGAGAAGGGGGATGAAAGTAATTACCAATAAATAATTATATTATGTATCTTACCTCTTTTGCCAAATCATTATATGGCTGCTTTTCACCAACATTCAATAAGGCCCACCATTCTCCCAGGATTTTGGTAACGCCCCTATTCTCCAAATTTGGAAAACGTTCCCTGACAATAGGTCGATGTTTCTTACAAAATATCAAAAAGGCATTTGGCGGTCTCCTGGCATGGTGTGAAGGGGACTCTTCTTTGTCATTTGGGATTTCAGCTTCTACCTTGGGCTTAATTTCTTCAGATGCAAGCACTTGATTTTCTGTAGGTTCATCAATTGCCCCGTGGGGCGTTTCTTCTGCCCAAGTCATTTTAACGTTATTAAAATTTACTAAAGGCTCAACTTTTACCTTATCCATCTCGAATTTATGCAATGACCAGACTTCTTGCAGTTTTTTCTCTTGCCCATTTGAGTTTATCCGGTTATTGTTTTCTGGTATTGGTGTTTGTCGATTATCACTAATAAAGGTATTTTTTGAAGGCGACTCAGATAAGAGAAAGGAACTATTATTGTGGGGTTTTATAAATGCATTCTGCATCGACAGAAAATTCATGATTATATTTTTAAACAAAGTATTAAATTAGGACATAAGAGGAGCTCTGAAACAAAGAAAAACAGATAAAACATACCAGTGTAAACAACATTGGTTAACCTGATGATAATGAGTATTTGATAAAAGTACTAATTTAGACTTTTACCTAATTGGTTTTGTTAGGTAAATGTACTCATTATTGTGAACTCTTTCTGGAGGACAATAAGAATAACTATGTGTTGTGTATGCATAACAAGGCTAAAAATAGGCAATGCGATATTAAAAAATGTTCTAAATAATGGTATTGTAACTATTTATGGGCACTTTAATTAAAAAATTCATTCATTATTAAAAATTAGTATTGGATTTTAGTGTATGTGTGTAACTGTGAAATTAATACCTATTAATGATAACAATTATACGTGAGATAAAATTGTAACTAATTGTAATTAATTGTAAAAACACGAAAATCATAATCCTAATTGCAAAATTATTGTTACATAATTTTGTGTAATATGAAATACCAACAACATTCAAATTTCCAACTTCTAAATGTATATAAAATAGTACTGCAATTTTACGCCATCTATTGGCTATGTAGTAAAAGATTGCAATTGGATTGCAGTTCTTATAAATTATATTCTAAAAAATTTCGAGCCGGCCCGGCCCTGGGAATACTAATGAAGTTTCGCAAATAAATGTCGACAGGTATTCATCTCTAAAGTTGTCCAATATTTTTTACATATAAACAAAATAAGAGAGAATAAAAAGATTCCCTATTCAAAATACACGATTTTATTTTTAGAACGGTCTATTATAAAATGTGAATCACTCAAAAATTAAGTAGGTATTCTGAAGCAAGTAGGTATTATAATAATTTAGTTAATAGCGAAAAGGAATTCGCTCGGGAATTTGACAATATTATCTTAAATTATTAGATTATTACATAAAAAATTTCGTATAAAATATTTTTTATCTCTACTAATTATTATAAACACAACATTCTTTATTATGTTTAATGATTATATTAGCTTTTGTTGTTAATAATCACCCTACCTACTTATTTATATTAGCAAAATGTAAACAATTTGATTATTATTGTGACAAGCATAAAACTCTAAAAAGAACGAAATTGATAATGGCGACGATTTTATAAACCTTATTTAATGCTTAATTTGAATAATTGATCACTTCCAATGTCATACAAAGCGAAGAAAAATACATACAAATATTTTTAGTTAGGATTAGGAAATATGAGGTGTCCTACTTGTTAACTTTCTCGAGAAAATTTAGCAGATGTTAGCAGTTCAAATGGATCAACATTTATTTACAAGTTTATTAATTAGTTAGCTTCATTGAAACCTGCTTAAATTTTAATGAGGATAATTGAAAATGTATAATTTTAAACACAAATTCGTTCAAGGACAAATCTGCTATAAAATACTGCAACAAAATTCGCAAATATTTACATAAAATATCAGTCAAAATGTGTAGCATTACTTAAAACATCTAGTAATATAACCAATCTAACTGTTAATAAATCGATAAAGCTTAAATTAGTAATTAAAAACGATAAAAAAACGTAAAATTTACCTCTAAACATAATACTCCATGAAAACGCAATCACATGACGTCACACTTAGTTAAAATAACACTGAAACAAACAGCAGTAAACGAAATTAACAAACGAAAAACAACCCTTAAATTAATTATTAAATCATAGAAAACACCCACTTATTATGTTTCTGTCATATTAAAAATTAACGAGTCGCTTATATGATGAACCGCTTGAAAATGCAATGCAAGATGTCTAATGTTTAGATTGTCAGCTGTTCCCCACCATACCCCCACTACTATCAAAAAGACTGACATACGAATGTCATTCGTCGATTCCGATCCTTTTTTATTTTATTTTATTGCATTTAATTTGCCCTTGTGACATTTATTTTTCCCTAAATAACGATTTATGATTTAATTTACAGTTTACGCTATTAAATAATGTAAATGAAATATATAGATTTACTAATTTAATATTTTCAGTAAATTGCGTTTCACTTATCTAGTTTATGCAAAATGTGGGCGTGGCTACATTTGACAGTCATCTATTTTGTATACATAAAATATACCTACATACCTGCTTGTTCTTGTTTGTATAAAATATGGTAACATAATTATTAAAGGTCATCCATCATTAATTAATATATCTATACCGAGTGATGTAATGTGAAGTACAATAGGTTGGCGTAAACACAATTTTAATTGTTGAGTGGTTAAGGTACCTAAATACTTCTATTTCCACAATAAATATTAGGAATATTAAATATTATAGTAGTACATAAAAAAGTTCGTGGGTATCGAGTATCGATGAACTTAGTACCTACATACATACATACAAACACAAACTTATTTCTGTGTTAATAGTAAACAGTAAAATCACGTTTCAATTAAATGGAGTGAATCTAAAGGCCTACATTAACATATTGAGATTTCCGAAAAAAAAAAATAAAAAAAAAACCTTAACTTCAACTGATGACAATTGTATCGTTAATTGTTATAAATGTATTTAATAATATTAATATTTTGTAATAATGTCTAATAATACATTATCAGTTAATGTATTATATATGATACATAATTTATTGTAAATAAAATTATTTAGCTGATGTAGTTGTTTACTAACTCCACTATTAAAGATTTTGATATACCTAATCAGATAAATTACACTAAACGAGTGGTTGACCTATGTATAAGGTTTGTATGTATATTTTTTATCTAGGTATCTCATTTTTATATAAAAACAAGATAGGTATTCTTTTCATGGTCTAATAAAACAGAAAGTTAAAGCGTTCTTATTTTTATATCTAAAGTTTATTTTTGCAAACACTAACAGTGTTTCTCCATATTCAATGTAGCAGAAGGATTTGATGTCTCCTCTGTTACATTGCTCTAGAGTTGAACAAATAGGTAGAGATTAAAGGTAAAAAAATAAAAATGAGCTCCGACGTCTTCCTTTGTTACTAAAAGCGCTATAATAATACTTTGTTATAAATCCTAAATTAGATAATTGTTAGTATATATTATTGGGAGCCAGAAATGTTTAGTCCTTAAGATTGCCTCCACATGATTGATTCATATCTTCAGATTTTGTATTTGAATGTCCCATAATGTTTTAATTTGGAAAATCTCAATGTACATTCTGATTATTTTTATATGGAGACATTTGAATTTAAACTTGGCGCTTATATAAAATTATTTCTATGAGAAAATTCGAATTCTATGGTATTTGGTTCCTTGCAGACAAGGATTGTTTAGGGAGTAGGATAGCTGGATCGGCCGAATTCTTCGTCCGCGGTAGTGGAGATAGTAACGTCACCGCGGACTACGGGTTGTAATATTCATATGGTTTTATTGACGGTTTCCTTCTGTTTTTATCTATTTTAATTAGATTTTGATATGTTATAGGTATAATTAAAATATATATTAGTTCTACATTAGGTAGAGTATTGTAATTTGAATTATGTACAGCCTTTTTGAAACTGCTATTAAAATTAGAAGCAAGTGTATACTCACGAGAAACAAAATGTTTTATGGGCTATATCTGTTCTTAAAACTGCAATGCTGTTTCTTGATAATAAAATATATTTTATACCTCATCATTAGGTCATCAGTCCTAAGACTGGTTGGACGCTAACCTCCAGCTTCTCCTATCTTGTGCTAACCTACGCATTTCGCTAATTGTGCTACAACCTACATCCCTTACTATTTGCGAGCAGTAGTCTAATCTAGGCCTACCTCTGCCTTTCTTCACTCCTATTTCTGCCTCCAAAATATCGCGGACTATCCCCCATGTCTCAGCAAGTGGCCTACCATTCTATCTCTTCTCTTCTTTAAGTTTTTCCACATACTCCTTTTCTCGCCGACTTTCTCCAATACTTCTTCGTTTCTAACCCTATCAGTCCATGGTATTTTCATCATTCTTCGGTAACACCACATCTCAAAAGCTTCTAATTTCTTCCTACTTGCTTCCCCTACCGTCCAGGTTTCGCAGCCGTAAAGTGCCGTGCTCCATACATATGTTTTCAAAAATCTCTTCCTTGTTTCTAAGTTTATTACCCCCGAGCATAAAAGTGCTTTCTTTTTGTTAAAAGCTACTCGACCCTGCGCTATTCTTTGTTTTATGTCTTTATCGCTTCTTCCATCCCAATTTATTTTACTTCCTAAATAAGTGAAGTCTTTAAACACTTTAGTTTTGTTTTTATTCACCCTCATTCCGTATTCCTCTGTCAACACTGCCTCCATTTCGTTCAATGCTGATTCTAGTTCCTCCTTACTAGATGCTAATACTGCTATATCATCCGCGAATCTCAGCATTTTTAGTTTCTGTCCCTGTACTTTAATCCCGAAATCCACTCTATCTTTTACCACATTAATCGCCTCTTCGATGTACAGATTAAAAATTAGTGGTGATAGCGTACATCCTTGTCTTACTCCTTTCCTAATACCTACTTCCCTTTCTTCCCCTTCTACTTCTATAACAGCAGTTTGCTCTATGTATAGATTGTGTACTACTCTCCTATCTCTATACTTCATTCCCGCGCTCTTTAGTATCTCGAACATTTTTTCCCATCTTACGTTATCAAAAGCTTTTTCTAAATCTACAAATCCTATATAAGCGTTCTTTCCTTTTTCTATTGTTTTCTCTAACATTACTCTTAGCGCCAGAATAGCTTCGCGAGTTCCCCTATTTCGCCTAAACCCGAATCGGTCTTCTCCTAGTATTTCCTCCGCTCTATTTTCCATCCTCTTCTGCACTATTCTGGTTAAGATTTTTGACGCGTGGGAAGTTAAGCTAATCGTTCTAAAGTTCTCGCATTTGTCGGCTCCTCTCTTTTTCGGTATAGTAACGATAATGTTCCTCTTATAATCTTCCGGCATCTCGCCCGTTTCGTATATATATTTTACCAGTTCAAACATCCTATTTACTACTTTCTGTCCCGCACATTTCAAAATTTCCGCCTGCATTTTATCTACACCCGGCGCTCTATTATTCTTTAGCCCCCTTAGTGCTATTTCAAATTCCTCTCTCAATATAGGTTTTCCTACATCTTCCCTATCGATGCTAGATTCTTCCTCTAATATCTCTCCTAATTCCTGACCCTCGTATAATGTATGACTAATCAAAATAAATAATTCTATACAGATTTGTTGTTTAATTGACATTCAGTCAATTAAAGAAATAAAAAAAGTTTTTGTCTTATGTTTCAGTATTATATAACAAGCATCTTCAGGGAGTTCTTTGAAAATGGCTGTTATTTAAAACTAAAATGTAAGAAAAAAACTTTTTTCATTAATCAACTGAAAATCCGAGAACAAAATCAGTATTATATAACAACCATCTTCAGGGATTTCTTTGAAAATGGTTATTTAAAATTGAAATGTAAGAAAAAACATTTTTTTTAATCAACTAAAAATCTAAGAACAATAGACCAGTAATATATGTAATGTATAACCATTAATATAACCGTAATTGTATATAGAAATGGGAATGTTAAAAATGAATGTTTTATTGAAAATATATTATAGGTTACGTGGAAAATAAATTACATGATGATACCTACCTGCCTATATTCCATTTTCCGCAATAGCTATTTGGATTTTTTTCTGATTGCTTTAACTATGCTACAAAGAAATAAAATATGGAATGTCAAATAATTATGAAATTACTGCCAGTAGAATATTAAGTACACAATATGTTAATCAAATTGTATGAGATCATTTGTCATACCATCATTTGTTGTCAGTTCCTCTATTTATTCCTTATAGATTTTGCAGTTCTAAGCGAGTCATACAAACACGGAATACAATGTTAATTCGATTAATAACTACCTTAATTTAAAAGTTTTATAGTTTTGTAATTTCAAACGTGTGAATTCATTTGTTTTTGTCATATCTTCACTATATTTAAGAAAATAACAAAAATTGTTTTATACTACCTTACGATGTCCAAGTTAAGAAGTTGAGAAGTTAAAAGCAATTCTATAAATTTAATTTATTAATTTTAATTTTGTTGTTACACTAAAGCAATTTAAACAAATTTAGTTGAAAATAACTTATTTGTAAAATTCGTGCTCACTTTCATCCTTCTTTATATTATTTTTATACCCTTTTTCAAAGTCTTTAGGCAAGACAATGTATCGATTTTCTCTGACAGCATGCATGCCAGCTTCTTGACAGATGGCGTTGATGTCGGCTCCAGAAATTCTATCAGGCCTGGCCACATAATCTTCTAAATCCACCTGTTTATAATACAAAGAGGGCATTAACGTTTTTAATCTAGGGAAGTTTTGAGAATATAAAAAAGTACATGTTTTGTATAACCTAGATGGAGATATTGGTTTCATGTCAATGTGTAACAAAGGGAATTTGGTAATAATATTTGTGTCAAGAAATAATACAGATGTGTTATTTTAATTAGAGGTGATTATAATGGATACAAAAAAATGTAACATATTCCGAAAATAAGTGCATATTTTAGACAAAATAAGAAAACAAGTAATGTTACTAATACCATATACATTTTTGCCAATATTTTAATTATACCACATAAGACAGATGATAGTAACCATTTTTCTATGCATTAATAATAGATGATTTAATCTTGTCATTTTTCAAAAATTTGGGTTTAAGCCATTGTCCGGAGGTACTACTAAATATTATACATGTTTAATGTAGGTTCTGGCATTTGAATTAAAAGAAAAAAAAATGTTACTTGAGACTGCAAAACCATTAGTTAGAAAAGAATTACAAGAAAAAGTTACTTAGGTATACCAGAAAAAAAGATTGTTTTAGGTTATAATGTGCAACATTATTTACTGCATCAATATGTTATACATTGGCCACATCTCTGGTATTTTTACAAAGTGAACATATTTTCATAGGTTCCTTAGACAGAGGAAGTAAGGAATAGGGAATACAGGCAGCATTATAATCTAATATACAATTGGTGGATAAATTTAAATGATGATCTTTGAAAGAGATAGTTATGTATAAAATACCGCCTTTGTTACTCATGCCCTGAATATTTACATTAAAACCCATACACAAAAATACTATGTCTTAAAATTCAATGAAATTTATTAGAGCATTATTTTATCACCTTCAAGATAAATAGCGTCATCTCAAATATAAATACAAATGTTTAATAAATAAAATTACTAAGACTGTTACCATTTTAAATGTCGCTCCAAACTTTATTTGTATTATACTTGTAAACTTACCTCTTCCGAGAGATTCATTTTTGATGTAATAGTGCTAAATATAAGTCGTTTCTGCCTACGATCTGGCAGTGGAAATTCAATCTTTCTATCTAATCGGCCAGGTCTAAGTAAAGCAGGATCTAAAGTATCAGCTCGATTTGTTGCCATTATTACCTAAAAGGTAGTTTAAATACAATAGTGAAAAAAAAAACAAAAAAAAAAAAAACAGCTTGAATAACACAAACATTACTTTAACATTTGTAGTCTGATCGAATCCATCCATTTGATTTAGCAGTTCCAATAAAATTCTTTGCACCTCACGATCAGCCCCAGTTTGAGCATCAAATCTTTTTGTGGCAATAGCATCAATTTCATCAATAAATATAATAGCAGGCGAGTTTTCTTTAGCAAGACGGAATACGTCTCTTACCATACGTGGCCCTTCTCCTAAGTATTTCTGAACAAATTCAGAACCAACGACACGAATAAATGCAGCTAAAGAATATAAAACTATTATTATAATAATATAAATATTAACAAATTATTTACCAGTAGTATGATGGGCCACAGCTTTAGCAAGCATTGTTTTTCCACATCCAGGAGGACCGTACATCAAAACTCCCCTAGGAGGATCAATACCTATTTGCTTATATAATTCGAAATGCGTTAGAGGCAATTCCACTGCTTCCCTGATCTCTTGTTTTTGCATGTCCATACCTCCAATATCGCTATACTGAACGTCGGGTTTTTCATCAGCTTGTAACATACTAATAGATGAATCAGCTTCTGGAGGCAACACGTCAACTAACGCATTACTATGTTTGTGTAAAGCTACACTTGCTGAAGGTTTGAGAAGTTCACGATCAATTGTGGATAAAATTCGAACATAATAATTTGACCCAGTAGTAGATCCTACAATTCCAGTGTTTTGATCTACCGCTTCTAAGAATTGACCGATTACTAGCGGAACAGATTGTATCCTCTTTACTTCTTCTTGGGCATGTAAATATTCTTTTTTCAAATTACGTTGTTCATCTTTAATGTACTCTTCCTGGACTTCTAAAAATTCAAGCATTTGTTGTAATTTTTTGTATTTTGTGTACAAATCCTCGGTGTCCATATCTTGTAGGGTTTGCTTTGCATCGGAAGGGCTGCCTTCCTCCTAAAATAAGAGAATAATAACATTCAAAGCATCTTATTTTCATTCATAATCACCCTTCTACGACCGTTCATAAATATCAATGGGTAAATTCGATTATTATCAATTAAGTATTAACAGGCACTGCGGAATACTGACGTTTATTAAGGACAGCGTATTTTTTTTACTTACTTTTTCTGGTACAGCAACATCCATCGCCTCCATCGTTGATGACTTGTAAATTTTTTTGTTTTTATTGTGTAGGGAATTTTTCTAACCAATTTTTGTGCTTAAGGCAGATGACACAGCACAATATTCATGAAGGTTTACAAAAACTCATTCTGTGATTAACATGTAGTGTCCTCTTTTTCTATACTTATCAAAGAAATAAGGATAGGTATAGTATATCAAGTATATTCACGGAATACATTTTATAAACGCCTTGAAATATAGTGCGTACAAGAATATATGTTTTATAGCTTGTAACAACTGTGTTTGGTGGTGTCGTTCCGAACGTATTGGATTAATATGCATATGAACATAAAACTATCAGAACTGTATGGACTTCTTGTACTTGACGACACAAACTATAGTAAATCATATTTTTATTTACAATAGTTATTGTGTTTAAGAACGATTATACCAAATGCATAGTTCATATAATTTTGAAATCAGAGAACATATGAATCTTCTGAAATGTTCTAAATTATTTACGATTAGATCCGAATGTTCTGAACAAGAAGACTAGAGAACAGGAGAAATAACTCGAGTGGTGGGGGTAGGACGAAAAACGTCCGCACCATGGCGGTCCTTGCGTAGAACCGAGCGAGATTCTGTATATTTTTCTTTACTGTGTTTTGAAAGTTTTGAGTGTTTCCAGTTTTTCCGTTAAATATGTCAAAAGCGTCGAGATATTGCGTTACGAATTGTTCCAGCAAAAGCCCTGATTGTGTCATAAATAAACGAACAATTTTTAAAGTTCCTGAGGTAAGTCTTTCGATAAACAAATATAGTAATGTTTGTATACACCGATAGTAACGCTTACTTTGTAGTAAATAGTAAAAGTGCAGTGTAATGTAGAAGTAAATTATCAAATAGTAATTTACAACTCAATGTCGTTTAAGGACAGTGAGAGACGAGAAAAATGGTTGGAGGTGCTGTCACCGTATTACCTTAATATTATGCAGCTCAAGGAAAGAATACTTTATAATAGTAGAAAAAGAAAACTCAAAATACCAGTTTTCCTTCACTTAACGATAATGAATTTGAACTTCCCACAGAACGTTTCCGTAATAAGATTTTTGGTTATCATAGTTTTTTAGTAAGATGTAACATCGTATATTTTTTATTTTATATTATTATTATGGCCTTTTAGTTAAATTGAAAAAGTTTAATTACAGTTAGTTAGTGTAAAGTATAGACACCTAGTGTAAAACTTGTCAATCATAATTCAAACGTCATTAAAAATATAGTTTCGTATGTCATATTATCCGTTTACTTATCTTCTTTAAAACCATAATTAAAACAACAACAATAACGTTACATGGTGTCAGAATTATAGAAAAACGTGTCAAATAAAAGAAAATACGTAAGAAAGTTGTAAAATGGCTACGAACGACGCAGTATCTGGAATAACACCGCCAGCTAACCTACAACCTACAGACCCGCGATAGACGAGGATAAACGGCATGCGCACATGCGCAGATCCCGCGCGATTCTACGCGAGGCTGCCATATTGGCGCCGTTTTTCGTCCTACCCTCACCACTGAAATTTTCGAGGAGCTATGTCTCCTTACTCTATAGTCTTCTTGCTTGTAACAACTGTGTTTGGTGGTGTCGTTGCGAACGTATTGGATTAATATGCATATGAACATAAAATTATCAGAACTGTATGGACTTCTTGCACTTGACGACACAAACTATAGTAAATTATATTTTTATTTACAATAGTTTATTGTGTTTAAGAACGATTATACCAAATATATAGTTCATATAATTTTGAAAACAGAGAACATATGAATCTGCTGAAATGTTCTAAATTATTTACGATTAGATCCGAATGTTCTGAACTTATCCATGAAGCACAGTTAAAGATGTGTTCACATAAAAGGATAAATCACCACAGATGTAAGATGTATGACGTTCATTGATTTACTTAGTTTGTGCATGCCATCTAGTGACGTGTGTGATTACTGTTTTTGAGTTCTTGAACTCAAGAACAGATCATGAGGCCATTTTTTCTTATCAAATAACTTTCACTTCACACTACATAGATAGCTAATATTAATACCAATAGATGCTACAACACTTCCTTTACACATATCATATATTAAACCGTCATAAAACCTATTAGAAACTTTCGATGTTTAGTTACTTTCAAATGTATACAATGACGTGCAGTTGGCGTCGTCCATTGTAATTCGTACGCCCTCTGTGTCGCTCGATGAAACAACATATATACGGAGAGGCTCCAAAAGCTAACTCTGAATATGAACAACTAAATACGCTGTTATTTTGAAAGATACCTAACCTAACCTAACCTGACTGTCTACTTATTATGGTTAGGTTAGGTTAGTATCCTTCAAAATAACAGCGTATTTAGTTGTTAATATTTAGAGTTAGCTTTCGGTTAGCCTCTCCATATGTATGTAGTTTCATCGAACGACACGTAGGGCGTACGAATTACAACGGACAACGCCAACTGCAAGTCATTGGATACATTTGAAGTAACTAAACATCGAAAGTTTCTAATAGGTTTTATGACGGTTTAATATATGATATGTGTAAAGGAAGTGTTGTAGCATCTATTGGTATTAAGATAAGCTACCTACATAGTGTGAAGTGAAAACTATTTGATAAGGAAAGTGGCATGTATTACGGAACAGTGGATAATCCATTTTCTCGAAAACTGTGTCCGAGCGGATGAAACTGAAGCCAGATTCGTCTCCAGCACCCTCGAAAATAGGGAGGTAGGAAAAGTTTCGTAAGCATCTTCCAAGGAACACTTTTTACAGACAATTATCAACCAATTAATTGTATTTACTTAGTTTGTGCATGCCATCTAGTGACGAAAAGCTGACAGCTGTCTGATAACAGTAGTGTTCTTTTTTCGTTCCATTTTACTTGCTATACTTTTCCTATTAAAAACTAGATGCTACTATCGATGGAGTTACGTGACGAAAAAAAAAATTGAAATGCTTTTTAAATAATGGGTAATCTTCGATATGTGAACTATTTCTTACCTTATTGTTTCCCCAGTTATGTGGTACCCGAGAATTAGTGTTCTTATAATTTTAATATTTGAACTATACATACATACATACAGGGCTATTATTTTCCCTCGTAGATAGTAAATACGCATAACCATATTCTGAATTATAATTACAATTTAAATTTTAAATATGTACATTATTTTATTTATAAATATTTCGCCGAATATTAGGTGCTTTATGTACGATTTTGTTATAGTGAACACTTATACTTTTTTATTATAGTAAAAAGTAAATTGTGAACCCTTAAAACTAAAATTTTAGAAATATTGCACGCTTATAAGTATCTACATTGTTTTGTAAAGTTTAAATATATCAACGAATAACTAACTTATATTATATTCTGAATTAATGAAGCTGTGATGATGAATACTATACTAAGTGACCTTCCAATGTAAAATGTCTTTCATTTTACAGTCTCCTTTAGTTTTACCTTGAACATCATGCTCAAGCACCTCTAAATCCTAACGAATTTCGAATACACCGTTCCCACAAAGTGAAACAGAATTGGTAGAGTTTTACAATTATATTTAATTTTAATACTCATACATTTTAAATTTCCTAAACATGCCATGAAAGACGGTAGGGTATAAGGGCGGAAATATCTTTTTCTACATATGTATTAATTTTCACAATTTTTTTTCATTATTAATTATAATAATAATAGCATGTACAGCTTGTCAAAATATAGGAAAAAGTGTACGATTATCTACATATGTATGCGTAGAAGAGCGAGGCATTCGGAGGGAAAGGATGTACTTTACGCGCGGCCAGATCGAATTCTGTGTATATTCGATATTCACTCTGCAAATGTCTCAATGCGACTGAATAAAATCAGACTATTTACTGGGCACCTCGTGGGCGGTCCAATATCGCAGTTTTGAGACTTGTTCCTATTCTTGGTAACCTATACAACAAATACGTTTTGAAAATAAATACCTAATTAATATTATACCTGCCCATAATTATACAGTTTATAGTTTTGTTGTTCGCATACATAACTCTATTTTGAAATGTAGTATTAGTAAAAGTATGTATAAAACAATTCGTTGTCTTCATAATTCTATGTTTGAGACTAATAAAATTTTTCGCCCGTGTTAATTACGAGTTACGGGCGAAACGGATATTAAAATATACCTTAAACTAATGCAACATTTCATGGCGTTTCTACATGGCTAATATAAATATGATATTTTTGATGATGAGCTTGTTGCAGATAAGCAGTATAAGTTTATATTAGTTGGCATTTAGCAACCGAGCGATAACGGTTATCTTAGTGGTGCGGATTTCTGGAAAACGAATAAACAAGATATGTGTGTGCAGCGTTGTCAAAGGTCTCTTGATATCGTTCTGCCGTGGCTTAGTCAAATATTATTCATCGGAATACATGTATGTACATATGTAAATGCAACGAAACGAGATATGTTCTTTTATTGAAATAAATACTAATGCAGTAAAAACTAAAAGCATTGAAAATTGTAATTTAAACTAGTTCAAGTTATACCTGAGGTGTGCAAATTATTGCATCTTCACAAGGCGTGAAAAAGGTTTTCTATTCATCTCTGCGTTAGGTAATAAAGTATAATAATTTAATATACAGGGTGCTCTCAAATATCTGGAATGAGATAATGGTCCATTCACATATTTCAAAAAATAATTTTACACACAATTGTATCGCAAAACTCAAAACATTTTTTTGGCATATTAATTTTGACTGATAGCACTTTTTTAATCAAAGCAAATAGTTCCATTAAATAAATAATGGATTATAGATTCGTTTAACCGATTATGTGACTTCAATGCAGCAACAGAAACAGGAAACAATTTTTCCACGAACACCGAAAGATTACACGTTTTTCGACTCGCTTTTTGCCAAACAAATTGTCCTCATCGCGAGGTGACTAAGGGAGGTGGAAAACTAGTCTCCTGTTTTTGTTTTTTATTGTTTCTCATCGTAAAATGTCTACCTTTGTATATTCATTAAATACTGTATTGTATTATATTAACGTCGTTCTAACTTTTATTTTATGTTCTAGTTCCTGTTTATCGATCCTATATAAATTTTAAAATATTAGTGACCCTGTATTAAAAATTCCCAAGGTGTGACATCTGGAGATCGAGGAGTCCATTCTGCCAGGGTGCAATCCAGGATGAGTGGTGTATCTTTGTTTTTGAAACCAACGATGCTGGTTAGGGAAAAACTGCATTACTGGATATCATAATTTGTGTTTGTAATAATCTTTATAGTACACCTCAAACTTTGGTAAAAAAGGTTACTCCAACCATCTTCCCGTATTTTGCTTGCACTGTTATTCGTGCTATGAATGTACAGTTATAATACATTTACCGTCGTTTTATATTTTTAAGACACACTGTAGAACTCCTCAATATGAGTTATCACCAAAATATGCACTTTTTGCGTTATGCAAGTGGAACAATTTAAATGCTCCTGTAATTTAAACCGTAATTCTGTATGGTATTTGAAATTATGTCGATGGCAATATTTTTGCTGTAAAAAAGTGACTATTACATTGTCTTCATGTACTATTAAAAAATCTCGTTATATTTGTATAAAATGCCTTAAAATTGGCAATATTATTTTATGATAGAATCAGAGTTCCTAACTGACAAAAATCGCATGCGTGATTTTATTTTTTGTACATTTATTGAAAATGCTAAACTCCATTTGTACTCGTTCATCATTTATAGACATTTTTTGGTTTTACATTATTCAACCCTCAACCCTATTTCAGTGAACAATTTGTATGCTCCGGTAATTTTTAACATTCGGTATGGTATTGAAATTGTGTCAATAATAAAACTGGCAATATTGTTTTCACACTCTAACTTATGGGAGACAATAAGTATTCTAAATAGGCAATATTATTGCTTAGGTCCCTTCAAATTAGGAAAATTGAAGGAAATTTTTGCTACAGCTAAGCGACCTATACAGAAAGTTGTGTTGGGGTTGTGTCAACATATTTTTCACCTAGCGCATAATAAAAGAGGGTTGCTTTTTAGATATAGACATATATATATATATATATATATATATATATATATATATATATATATATATATATATATATATATATATATATATATATATACAGGGTGTTTACTAAACATACGGCAAAAATTCAAGGAGTAATTGCTTGAATTATTTTAGAAATATTTTGTCCTTTGATGAGTTTCGGGAAATCACTTTGTTTCGAAAATACAGGGCGATAAAGATTTTTTGACAATAAATAACAATATTGATATTTTAAAATTAGTAACACACGAGCGCGCTCACGCGACATTTGACATTTGACGTGTTTGCGAGCTAAACGTTTTTCAGTAAGTCCTCTATCATGGATCGCTACACGAATGCCGAGATGACTGACATGAATTTCATGTATGGATTTGCCAATGGGAACTCATTACAGGCTAGGCGGTTGTACAGTGAACGATTTCCGAACCGTCATGTTCCTGATAGAAAAACCTTTCACAGTATTCATCAACGCCTTCATGAAACAGGCACAGTTCGAAAAAATGGAGGAGCAGGAAGGTAAATAACAGTAAGAACAGTAGAACTGGAAGAAAATGTGTTGAACATGGTAGAGGAAGATCCAGGTACATCTACTAGACAAACTGCAAATGCTTTGAATGTAAGTAATTGAACTGTGTGGAAAATTTTGAGGCAGCAGTTTTTGTACCCATACCACATGCAACGAGTTCAAGCTCTTATTCCTGCTGATTTTCCTCCGCGTATTACATTTTGTCAATGGTTTCTCCAAACATTGGTTCAAATCCTACTTTCGCTGATTCTTTTTATTGATGAAGCGAATTTCTAGAGAAATGCAAATATGAATTTTCACAACAGACATGTGCGGCCTGAAGAAAACCTACATGAGGTAATTCGAGACCGTTTTCAACAACAGTTTTCAAAATGTTTGGATTGGAATTGTGGGTGACTTCCTAATTGGACCGGTATTTTTACCAAGAAGACTTACCGGCGAGGTGTATCGAAATTTTTTGGAACACTCACTACCTGGATTTCTAGAGGATATTCCGTTAGCAACGAGAAATGTTATGTGGTTTATGCATGATGATGCACCAGCGCATTTCAGTTTAGTTGCTCCTGAGTTTTTAACAGCAACATATGGAGATCGCTGGATTGGACGAGGTGGACCCCACTTATGGTCTGCTCGATCCCCGGATTTAAATCCCTTGAATTTCTTTCTATGGGGCCATCTGAAGTCATTAGTTTACACTACTCCAGTACAAAAAGAAAAAGATTTGAGAAATCGAATAATTGAGGGATGTAATTTAATAAAAAACAACTTTCGTGTTTTTGAAAGAGTTGGGGAATCAATGAGGAGAAGATTGGATGCGTGCATCCTAGCTGGTGGTAGTCATTTTGAACAATTCTTGTAAATTAAAAAGCTTTCAATGTCATATTTATGTAATAAAATATTGTTATTGTTGAAAAACCTTTGTCTCCCTGTATCTTCGAAACAAAGTGATTTCCCGAAAATCATAAAAGGACAAAATATTTTTAAAATAACTCAAGGAATTACGTCTTCAATTCTTGCCGTAGGTTTAGTAAACACCCTGTATATATATATATATATATATATATATATATATATATATATATATATATATATATATATATATATATATATACACGCGTTTTTGGCCGTATCCGCCAAAAAGCCGCGGTTTCTTGCGTTTTTATGAAAAACTATGCACTTTTGGGAAAACATGATCTGATTTGATGTCGTAGATTTTGTGATTCTCCACAATTTTTGTTTTTCATTTTTTCGAAATTCTGCTTAGTTGCGCCGCTAGAGTGCGCTGAAGTATTTTTGAGCTGTTTTTCGAGATCAATGTTATAGATATAAAAATTTACGACACATTTTGTTCTTTTGTTTTTTTTTTTTGAAGTCGCACGGTTTTGCCACGAGAGGACGAAAACCGTTTTATTTTTTTTGTAATACTCTTGTGCGAATGAAAAAAATACTCTCGCGCATTATTTTTTATTTATAGGCAAAACTATGCATTTTTTGTAAAAACAAAAAGTGTAAGACAATTTGTGAGTTTTTTGCTCTCCAATTTTTGAACTTTTCTAAAAAATAGTTTCGCCTATAAATAAAAAATAATGCTCTAGAGTGCTTTTTTCATTTGCACAAGAGTACTACAAAAAGAAAACGGTTTTCGCCCTCTAGTGGCAAAACAGTGCGACATTAAAAAAAAACAAGAACAAAACATGTCAAAATTTTTATATCTACAATTTTGATCTCTTGATATTTTTCTCTACAATGCATAGTTTTGGCTTAAAATCGAAAAACTCAAAAATAATTCAGCGCGCTCTAACGGCGCAACTAAGCAGAATTTCAAAAAATGAAAAGAACAAAAATTGTGGAGAATCAAATCAGGTCGTTTTCCCAAAAATGCATATTTTTCAGAAAACCGAAAAAAACCGGAAAAAAACGCGTATATATGTCTGTATCTAAAAAACAACCCTTTTTTTATCATGCGCTAGGTGAAAAATATGTTAACACAATCCTAACACAACTTTCTGTATAAGTCGCTTAGCTGTAGGAAAAATTTCCCAAAATCAGTGATTTTTTGTCTAATTTGAAGGGACTACTTTATAAAATGCACACTAACATCACCATTGTTCGAAAGCACTGCTTTGTTGACATTATTTTCAGAATACATTTCAAGTTTGCATTCGATAAAATACGGCCTCGCTTTCTGTTATACATTAAATTAAAATGGTACTATCCATTTCTTTGATTCGTACATACCTTTAAATTGAAATTTAACAACTTTTTTTAAAACTCAAAAAAATTTACGTATTTAAGGTGGAATGTGTACTCGCACAGTATGATTTGATACATGAAATCTACCCAAACGTATGTAATATTAAATATGTCAAATTTTGATATATGTAACATGCCTTATTTAAAAAATTAAAATACCAAAATATAATTACGACAGAAAGCCAACAAAAAACTCATGTTGGATGTTTAGGAATTTGCCCATACTTTAATACAGATTCTATTTAAGTAAGAGATTATAATTTGGATTTTTGAGAATGTAATACGAGTTAATTTCAATTTGTTAAAGATCGAGAGATTATAGTTTGGATTATGCCAATGTGATATAATTCTGTAACTGCTATGTACCATCGAAAACGAATGTAATGACTCCATCTCAATACGTTTCCCTGAAATGCAGGCAATATCGAACAGATTTTGGACATGGCATCTTTTACCATTTTGTAATCCAGCATATAATTAACTCAAAATTATTATTGCCTACATTTCTAGAAAACGAATCGAAGGCGTCTCATTACATTCTTTCTCAATGTACGTTTTTGCGTAGTTACAAATAGTATTTCCATATTGCACGGTTTAATTGTCACTTTATCACCGAATTTACTTGGAATTTTGTTTGAGTTGACTTGTTATATTATTTCCTGCAGAGTGTATTGTGAAACTTTTATTTTCACGTCGCCCGATATTGGACATTGATACTATTGACCTACCTGGCTGTCAGGAAAACTGGTGTAGTTCGTATTACAACAAAATTCATATTATCAGCAGATCGTGCGTCTCCAAAAGAAAAACTGTGCAATCTGGCAACAACGCACCCAGTGTACTGGGCGCATAAGTTGGGTGTGTCTGGACTGCCAAGTTATGCTTGTTCGATGGATTGGAACAGAGTACACGAGTTACAGAACAAAATATAATTTATTGATAATGATACAAAGATACATATATAAATAATATACAGGTATTGCGCGAACTCCCGGCCAGCCAGCTTATGGGCCGACTGACGATGAGCACGATCGTCTCTATAATATTGCGGTATATAAATAATAAGTTACATATAAATTATAATAATAAAAATAATTACATAACATAAACGCGTGGGATGAGAAACGCACAAATTAAATAATGATTTAAATAACAAAAAATCTTATCCTCTCATCGGTCACATATATAGGCACACAAAAGAAAACAAAATGAGAAAAGCATAATAAAAATAATAAATAAACTTCGATCACGGAATGTTAAGAAAATCGAGACCGATGAATTAGAAACTTAACCTAAGATGCACAACATACACATTTCTATCAACATTCGTATAAAACACGCTTCTTATAAATTTAATAATATATTTAAAAAATCACACAATATCAAAATCACTCCGCCTTAGCGGCGGGATAATTATTTGTAAATATAAATAAGACACTGTAATTAAATAAAGTCTGAGTAAATTGGTAAAGTCGGAGAGCCTCATGTTTCCCACATCATACCAAATGGTCAAGGCAATAACATGCAACCGGGTTTAAGACGGCTTGCGAATATACTTATATAATAGTCAGTCAACAAAATAGATTAGCATAAAAGATAGTATTACTTAATAGAAAAACAAACGGAACGAATCACCAGCGGTTCCCAAACACGTTTGTTAACTTTTATGGGCAACTACTTAACACCATCACCTAATAATTGTCCGAAACAATTCCCTGCTTACAACTCTTTCCTGCTAACTCTAGTAAAAATAAAAGTAGTTTTAATAAATATAAAGCTTTTCAACATGAATTTACAATTCAATATTTAACAAGAAAATAAAAACTATATTTTTTAAAACGGAGGCGATCCCAATAACGAATCAGTTACCGATTCGCGAAAAGAGCAACCCATTCGTTACTAGGATCGTGATAAGAGCGGCGACAATGCTTAAAAATAAAGTATATTGCCATATTTAAATAAATATATAAATACATAAATTAGGGAAGAACGCTTAGGAACCACAGTACTCACAGGCCAACCTCGTACAACTAAAATTTTACTCCCAACAGTGTAAAAAAATGCGCTGCATCCAGTACCGCGGCCATTTTCCTCCGATCCGGGAAAAATATTGGAGATCCGACTTTATCATTCATTGTAAAATTTATTCATCGTAAAATTCATTCATCACAACAGCCTCAGTTCGCTGAGCGTTAGGAGCTGTGCCGTGTCTATTAGTCTGTTAAAAACGGGCAGCCGCTGGTCCTCCACGCCAGGGGAGTGCAGTTCGGGTTCGCTGCTGAAGAACGAGCCCATGGAGGAGGTCGGCGACTGGCTCAGGCTGCACGGGGGGCTGGGGCTGTCCAACGAGAGAGACGGACTGAGGGCGGCCGGACGAGGACGAGACGCCACCGCTGCCGCCGTTGTCCTGGCGCCTAGGAGAGTCGAAACGGCCGACGGCTTCTGCAGGACGACCTCGTCCTGGTTATGCACGAAATGGCACCGCGGCCCGTATGGGCAGAAACCAACCGTGTGGTAAGTACGACACAATTCCGTCTTGTATTTGGGGTGTCTGGCTAAACTGCGCAACTCGTTCATCCCGTGGGCGAACTGACATTTGTCCCCGTACTTGCAGACGCCGAATTCCTCGTAGGGCCGACACAGTTCGGTTTTATAGCGAGAGGTGTTAACTGTCGTGGCGGAGACGGCGGCCGAGGGGGCAGCTACCGCCGGAGCCGGCGCTGACTGGGTGCGTTCGAGTCTTCGGTGCTGCTGCGTGAGGTTGCCTAGGAGCATCGCCAGCTGGTTGGAACTTGCTGCCGTCGCCGGAGTGGACGCCATCCGTGACAACGTGAGTCGGACCGCCGTCGACCCTACGGCCAGGTGGGCGCCTGGCGCCGCCGCTTCGGGATTCGTTATGCCATTCTGGAAAAATAAACAGCCGATTAAATTACGCTTTAAGGTAGTTTCTTCGGTACTGTCCGGTACAAAAATAAATGTCCGGATAAACGTAAAATAGTTGGAATATTAGTAGTCTAGTGTTCATTATTTTTGTTCAGAGAATATAAATTCAAACACTGCATGTGTCACACAAAACACAATTACATGTTTATTAATTGAAATTAAAGACATGGCAACGTTGCGTTGTGTCGTATTTTAATTTGTTGTGATTGTGTATGTCTTATACTTAACCTAACTTTTTCGGAGCGGGAAAGAAAATATATAGAAAAATTAAAAATGAACTTTTGTCGTAATCAGTTGCGGGACAATAAAGGAAAATTTTGCAAGCGGAAAGTAATACAGAAACGTTTAAATTGTATTGCATAAATGAATCTTGCGAAAAATGAACGACGTATTTTTGAATTGAGCGAGCTTGGCAATAACTAAAGATGTGAATGTAAAAACGTCGTTTCACTTGAAAAAATAAAAAAGGAAAGTCGTTTAGGACCAAATTCAATTTTAGATATTGTTAGTGACGAATGTGCAGTAATAACATAAGTGGCGAAAAATGAATAAAGTGGCGAATAAAATAAATGCCGCTGCGTTGCCGGACGCTAATTGACAAATTCTCAACTTACGGAGCAAAGTTTAAACTGGCATATTTTAAAAATGTTTTATTTTTTCAACAAATCGGGCAACAACCGATTTTTTTAATTCAAATTATTCGCAATACGAGTACACTAATGAATTGATAGTTGTTTCTGGAAAAAACATATAGAAAAGTTAAGTTATGATTTAAAATGTGTAACTTTTAGTCAACTGGTACATTCAAACCACGCAAAAAAGTCCCAACGTTGATGGTCAACATCTCCTTTATTGCACAGGCAAAAACTTTTCATTCAAGCAATTTCCCTCGGGAAGTTTATTCTTTATGTGTACCCGAAATTTGATGAAATTCTATATTTGTCCGAGTAAGTAGTTGGTGAAGTAGACAATCAGAACGTTTAGAAGGCAGTTAACGGTTAAGATCAAGGCGATTAATTCTAGTAGCGCTGTCCCACCGACCAACGCTTAAAAAAAACAATATACTTTTCACCAAAAATTGTCTTGATGGTTAAGGGAGGCGGTCTGAATATACGCCTTATTTTCAGTCAAACGTCAGTCACACACAAAAAATATTTACACAAAGTAGTAGTTACTACCCAAGATGATTAGAAGGTGTAAAAGACCAGTGATTCATTCTAGTTGCGTGGTCTTCAACATTTTTTAGTCTTGGCCACTAATACTCGCATTATTTTTAAAAACGTTTTCATCGTTACATATTTTTAGGAGTGTAATGTTAATTTACATGGCTACATAACAGTTAATATTACGCAGTGAAGAAGTTGCAGACCATAATTTAGATTCGGCAATATTTTATTATACATATAGAGGTTATAGAGATTTATATAGAGGTTCAAATAAAGTAGTAAACTGTTATAAACATTGTGTCATAGTTTAGGTTCTTTGTACCCAAAGTCATACCTTTGCCTTCATTCTTTGTAAATGTAATTTATGATTTGAATCCTCTTAGGTGGTCATTGCTCAAATAAACATTTATATTACAAAACTGAATAGAGTTAGCCGTTACTTTGTGTTGATCATAATGATACAGTAAAACACTTAACTTTGTTACTATCACAGATTTTATTGGAACTTGACGCTATTATAGTTTCGATACTTTGGCGTATCATTTTAAAGCGATTCAAAAGAATCTTTCTTTCCAATCGCTTTGGAAATGATACGCTACAGTATCGAAACTATAGTAGCGTTAAGTTACAATAAAATCTGTGATAGTAACAAAGTTAAGTGTTCCACATAAATATTACACCACCCTAAACATTATTTAAACGATGAAAATATTTTCAATAAAGCCTATATTCAAAACGTTCCTCTTTTTTTTTTTCAAGACTATCGGCCAGTACAAAAATTCCCTTTCTCTACGAAATTATTTTCATAAACCACCCATATTCTCGTTAATGTAAAGCGCCTTTCTTATACAAGCAACACATTTTGTGACAGTCTAATTAAGAATATATTTGAAACATAAACGTTTACAAAAAATAATTTGGTAAAAATTACGTTTTGACTATTCTGCTGACTAGTGGAACGCCCGTCATAGCCTAATCTAATAAATCGCCACCGATTAATTCAACTAATCTTACCCAATCAATATTGCAGAATCCTTCAGAGCCGACCATTTACGTACACCCTTACTAGGGTCTTGAGCAAGACAGAAATGAAATAACACGAAATAAATTGATTGTCGAAGATTTAATTGATGTTGTTTTAATTAAATTTAAACGTTCCAGTTGATTAAGTATTTTCAAAGTATGGTAACCGATTTAAAACAGAAAACGAATATCTCAGTAAAAATTACCCCGATCGAAATGTCTTTAGTTTATTGCAGATCTTTTTTTTGGGCTGGACGCTAGACTGCGGGTTTTGCAAGATCACCAGGCGTGTATTAATAAAATTGGAATGGAAGTTTTTGAAACAAATTACGGAAGTAGTTCGCCTCTTTCGGGTTTCTCGTTGCGGTAAAAAGCGGAAATGAAAATTAAAAAATACTTTTCTAAATTAATTATGAACTTGTTAATCCCACGTTTCATAAGACGCAATATCCGGATATTTTCTATTTACATATAGGTACATATCTTGATAACGGCGTAAGAGAAAAGGAGAAATAGGTCTCGTTTTTTCGGTAGCTTGTTAATGTAATTTTTATGCATATGGAAAATAATAGTATAAATTACAAAGTAACAAATTTATTTCTACGTCCTTGTAATTAATTTTTAAGCCAGATTAGCCCGTAATAACTATTTTATAGTACAAGCAAAAAAACTAGTAGGAATCCCTAGATGGTTTAAAACTAAGTATGATTATGTCACAAATAAAAATTGCAAAAAAAACTTTAGATATAAGATGACGATGTGGAAGAGACAATCTACGTTTAAACTAACAAGATTTAAACTTATCTAAACTACGAGAATTTGTAATATATGTAAGACAAAATTCGTCAATACTTTATATAAAACTGTCTTAAACAAGACATCAATACGTAATCTTGCTTCATATCATGTACGTTGACTATTGCCAATATTTATTATGGTCTGATAATTTCTAAGTTTTGCAAATTTTACCAACATCCATATCTAAAATATTTAATAAACATTCATAATCTGCCTCAACGTCTGATAGAGATGACTATAAAAAAAATATTGGAAAAATTCTCGACAAAAGTTCACATTTTAAACGAGCATACAATTGATCCACTCCAAAGCGTTTTTATAATTGAAAATTAAAAATATCTCATTAGCTAGAAATTTTTAAATGTTTTTCTTCGTCGATTGGACAAGTAAGTATATAAACTTTTTCGTCGAAAGTAATATTGATTAAGGATATAAAATAGAAGCAACATATTTTCTTCGTTTCTTTCCAACAGTTTTAAGGAACTTCTTACATTTTAACTTTACTTATTTACTGGTTTAATTATTTGGAAAAAATTGAATAACGTAGGGAACAACTTACAAAAAATGACCACGTTCAGAACTAAATTGGTATATTCACATACTTCGGTATATTTACGCTAACCGATTTTCGAACGTTACTTTCATTTTCAGTAGGTAGCCAATTTCGTAGTTTTTAACATTTAAAGTAATTATCGTCAGTCACTAACCCACCAGCCTGGCGAACGATTAATTTTTAATGTCTCCCCGCAAATTGTAAGGCAAGCCCAATCCTATTAACTACAACCTGTTGCAATGAACCTTCTAGTAAAACTTTGTACATATACATATATACGCATCGATGTTCATTACCTTCTTATGTATTGTACACCACGCAATGTCAAAAAGATAATATCTTTTGGTTTTATAGAAGCTTGATAAAACCCGAGTTTTAATAGAAATGTAAGTTTTTTGTTTTTTTTTTCAGTTTTGAAAAAATTATACCTGTTATTTGAAACATCGTTTGCAACCCTGAAGCGCACTTTCATCTCTGTCGCAGAACAAAAATATACGCAATTGGTAAAAGTTATCGTTCCACAAGCCTACTTTCTCAACAGTGACAAACACCGAGCTGTTCAGCGTGAAAGCTGTGCATTTAGTGGGAGTATACTTTCCTCTTTTCTCCATCTCCGATCAAAACAACAAACGTTCGATTTTTAAATCATGTGATCATAACAGACACTTTTTCCTATGCACTTACTACACGTCGACGCTTCTGTAGAATGCCAACTTTCTATAAATAGTTTGTTTATGGTGTTCCTGTTTGAAATTTGCTACATCGGCTATCGAAAGGTGAACAACTTTAAAAAATTAACTTTCCATGTATTAATGAAACGCGGATTTATTCCACAATTCGCTCGGTGTCAGCCCACGTTCGTATTTGGAAATTTACATGTAGTAGAAATAGAGGAAATTATATAACTTTTACAAATAACGGACTTTTTTTTAGTTTTATGAGCCGAGTCATTGAATCGACTAAATATAACCGAATTATAAAATGCATTTGAAATTTAATCACCAATAATTAGGTAGGTATTTATTATTGCTCAGTTTTTGTGCAACTGTGCAATACCTTTATTCCGTAAGAGGTAAAATAACACCTTACTTTTTGCAGTCAGGGCACTGTGGATACTCAATCACTAACATCTAATTAAAAAGTTTTGCTTCCAATTTATGTTTCTGACTTCAAGAGTTTAATTATCTTAAAATCAAGACATTTCTGGAGTAAATTTGTCTTTATACGTTGCTATCGGATACATTTATTCCTGTACGTACAGGTCAGCTATTCGAATTTTGTGAAGTTGGAAATTAGCAATGCAATGTATCTATTTAGATACTTTCGTCAACATCTGGATTGTCTACGGAATAATGAATTATAAACAGAACGTTGGCCAAAGGCGTATCTACAAAAAGCGACCAACAAAAAAACGTATTGTACGCGAACCATTTCAGCTACCTACGTATGACAAATAGTCTGATAAGTGAACAATGGAGCGTTATGAACTTGCAAGTGTAATTCTGTTACTATCTCGCTTGCTATGTGGCTATGAAACTGGCGGTTTCTACAGTGAATTTTTTAACTGCTTTTGGTAAGTTTTGAAAGCCGGTTTTACAAGCACGATGCGATGAGAGGAGTCCTTGAATAGTTGAACAAAAGTAAACACAACCTGCCCGTTTGGCGATAATTTAGTACGATACGCAGGTCGAAGGAGACAAAAAATTACTTGCCCTAATCGACCTAGTTATCTTATCAGACCGAATTGAATAAAAGATGGCTAGGATGCATGAAAAACAAAACACGGTTTTTATTTACCTTAATCAAGTTATCTCCGAATTCGTACATGGCATTCTGTGACATTATTGCTGTAGACATATTCCTATTGTAGCACCACACTATTATGAGTTAAAATTTTTTAAAACACAAACACACCGATACTGCTGGAACTGGAAGACTCGCTTTATGATTTTTTTACGAAATAGTGCGCTATTCCACGACGCAGCAATCGCGTGCTGTTTTTAACACGTAATCCTTGTGACTGAACGTTTTCTCTTTTACGAAGTCTCTACACTAGTGTCCAGTGGTTGCCCCCTCCCCGTGGAGACATTAACCAGCGTCACAGAGGGGGGATATGATTACAGAGAGCGTCACAGACACAGTATGAACAGAGCGTTGCCAGATTCAACGTATTTTCGTATATCTCCGATATGCAACACCATGTTATTAAAGAGTATTTAAATGAGATATCCTACCACAGCTCGTAACATGTCTTAGCAAATTGTGCGAAGATACGGTATTTATAAAAAATGATCTTGAAAAAGGAACAACGTGATTAATTTTTTTTTAACATCTGAATCAATTTCTGCACATTAATTGACTAAAACTTAATCTTGTTTAGAGGTAGAAACAATCGTGTATGTGATATGAACCTGAAAATATATAAATAACTGGTGACTGTGCACTTTTTTGAGTATATAAATTAGCGTTTTTAGTTCGCAGTTTTTTATTATGTTAATTACATCTTGGAAACCACTGCTCTGCTTAAAAACACGTATATTATGCAACTTGTGTGTTTAGTTAGATGTAAGTAACATAGCTACTTCGCCTGTTGTTTTTCGATGTCGATAGTTGGGTCTGTCTAAAAACTTACTTTGATTAAGTCTCAGCTGTATTTTTAGCGATTATAATACAGTTAAATAACATACCAAACAAGAAATTAAAAGGTTATTGGTTGTAAGAGAAATATCTATTAAATATGTGTTAAAGGTAATAACCCAATTTATATTCAATTATACGTAAATTCGAATTGATTATGTTAATCCTCCTTGTCTTGTCTTCTTTCCTTGCCACGAGATTTGGTTGTTTCTCTTTTTGACATAACCACACAATAGTGAGGTACTCAATATTGATGTTGGCACCATATTATATGATTCTTATGCCTTCGAAAATAATGTCCAGTTCCGTATAATTGAAAATTTCTTCTTTTTTCGCATTAACCATTCATCCCTTTATTATATAAATAATGAGTTGAATAAGGTACAAAACATGATTTAGAACAAGTTACTTATCAAAAATTATTGCAAACATAATAGGTATATTTTCAACATGGCCAGTTTCATATGATTGCAAACAGGTTTTGATTTATATAGTTATTAAATATATATATATATATATATATATATATATATATATATATATATATATATATATATATATATATATATATATATATTTATATATATATATATATATTTATATTTATAAACACATTTTTTACTAATAAATGTATAAAAGTTATACATTTTACTTCTTCAGTGTTTCTAAATGCTGTGTTATATATTGCAAATCTTGTAATTGTGAAATTGTTGTTTGTTATGCTGGTGATTTTTTTTGCGAAATATTAAATATTCAATTATTGCAGCTTTACAAGCGCAATTATACAACTTCCATCTTCATAAAATATTCTTTTGTACGTAAAACAAACCGTCGTTTAAAAACCATATCAAATTTTACGTTAAATTCAGTCAAATCCTATTAAATTTGAAATTATTGAATGATTCTACTTTGCAGGAGAAGTTCATTTCACACTAATATTATTGTGAAATAATTAAAATATCCAAATTGCAATTAACTACAAAAAGATAGATTAGTTATTCAGTAGAATAACTATAGAGTAGAGTAGAATAGAAGGGCTTATAAATGAAAAATCACAACATTTTCAGATTTTGGGGCACATACCTCCTTTTGTTATGATGCCCTCCATATATTTAATAGAATTTATATGATAGAAACCGACTATGAACATCTGAACGTTTTCTTGAATATGTCAGAAGATTAAAATTGAAAACAAAAGTGTTTTCTATATAGAAAACCATATGGAAAACAAATAGAGTACGGTTTACCTAAATACTATAGAAGGAAACATTGAAATCATCAATATTTTAGCATTTAGTTAGTTAGATTGTCAATAAATGTAAGTGGAGATTGAAGCGTTTAATGAAAATACAGGAAATGTTTATCTATGGTTACTTGTCAGTAACTTATAAGTCGGAAATCGAGAAAGGAACCACCAAGCCGCCAAGCGGCTATCAGTAGTTCTCGAATAGCAAAGCTATTACATAATCGCTCTAGGAAACAACTACTCCTCGGGCTAAAGCCCCGCCAGGCATTGAATTATACCCAGAAGCGATCCTCGTGGAACCACCTCGGCTTGGTGGTTCCTTTCTCGATTTCCGACTTATAAGGTACTGACAGAGATCGTATAGGCCATAAAGTTCATTCGGCATTTGTCCTGAATCGGCGTACCGTATGCGGCACTGATGAGAACTAACAAGTTCGAAACAGCTGTATGTCGTTCGGTTCCGATCCGGAAAAAATGTCGAATCCTACCTGTGGCGGGTTTTATTTTTTGAAACCTTATCTGATCGTGCAGAAACACGAGAAAGGGGTGGAGGATCGCTTCTGGGTATAATTCAATGCCTGGCGGGGCTTTAGCCCGAGGAGTAGTTGTTTCCTAGAGCGATTATGTAATAGCTTTGCTATTCGGGAACTACTGATAGCCGCTTGGCGGCTTGGTGCTTTCTTTCTCGATTTCCGACTTATAAGTTACTGACAGAGATCGTATCGATAAAGATGTATAGGCCATAAAGTTCATTCGGCATTTGTCCTGAATCGGCGTACCGTATGCGGCACTGATGAGAACTAACAAGTTCGAAATAGCTGTATGTCGTTCGGTTCCGATCCGGGACAAATGTCGAATCCTACCTGTGGCGGGTTTTATTTTTTGAAATATGGTTACTTGCAAAGGACAATTATTAAAACATATACTGCTCGTCAAGAATAGGAATAAGTATCAAAACTGCGATATCGAACCGCCCACGAGGTGCGCAGTAAATAGCCTGGTCTAAGTAAATAGCCGAATGTTGCCCTCACTCTTTCTTCTACGCATACATAGAGAAATATCACACGGTTTCCTATTATTGATAGGCAGTATATATTTTTAATAATTGCTATATCGTGGTACGATAAAATATTCATTGCTGAGAATTGACGTATTTTTAACAACTTCCCCTTAATAACCATTAATAACTTAAAAAAGAAAATAAAATGCCACATAAGACAACTCGTATCTACTAAAATAATCCAAGACGACGTTAATACGTAGTTTATAGTCTGCACGTATGTATCAGTAAATGTCTGGGATAGATCTGGCAACGCCGACGCCAAGCATACAAATTTAAGTTAGGTCCAAAGTTGTTTCTCCTTAAAGAATCAAATATTACATTGTTTAAATTAACGACATCCGCCTAGTCGCGAGAGAATTTCGACCTTATGGGATGTAATATTTAGTTGTTTATTTCAATTGATGGTTTATTTAAAATCTTCAAGTGCTTCTGCGCCAAGGAAAGTGAATCTTGTAACATTTGGTACATTCATAATCCAATAACTGCGAAACAGCTTCTTTTAACTATTAAATAAATGTTAGACAATTATGTATGTACACATGTACGTTCGCGTTGTGGCTAGAGTGACGTAAACATTTTTTTTTTTTTTTAAATAAAGAGACTAGCCTTTGTTTTGGTTTATAGGCATCGCAAATTTACAGTTACTAATATTTGTCTGGAGTGTTGCGGTTAGATAGTGGGTACGTGAAAAAAATTGCGTCGTTTTATCTGTTCATTTTTTCAGCGAGACACTATCTCACTTTCAGCCTCTATCGAGTTACTCTTCGCTGTTGCTGCTTTTTTTTTATAGAATTTTCCAGATCCGGTAAATTAGTAAGCTGATTAGACGGGTAAATTTTATGCTGATTGATTCTTCTAAAATTAAATATGTATTTTAAAAACCTTCATTGTTTCATAATGAATCAAATGTAAATTTATCTCTCTTATATCTGAAAAAATTGTACGTAAATGTACAATCTTTCTCTAGTTTATCGCGGTCCTTCAAATTACTGTGAAATTTTTTTAGGTATAAAATACCTATACAGTAAGTATAGAGACATGTATTCTATTCATTTCATCGCTATTTGCCAAATAAAAAACTCTTATCTTGCCGATAAACGGAAGAGTCTATCTGAGCCTAGCCACAAAACAAGCCAAGGTTATGTTTTGAGATTTTTTATTTCGCAAATAGCGATGAAATAAACTATACCTACATATTATAAGTAAATGGTACAGTTCAGGTAAACACATCATTAGATTAACATCTTTTCTTATTACATACATATATTGTTTTTTTATTACATACATATATTGTTCGGAAGGATTAAACTTAATACAAAAGAGACGAGGCTACAAAAACAGACGAGACGAGGAAGGACTGAAAACTTATAAGTCAATAAAGTGGAAAATCATTAGAAAATGTAGAAAAGTGAAAGAAGTCGAAAGAACAATGGATAGAGGATAAATGCAAAGAAGTAGAAGATAAGCTGCAAGTAGGTAAGACCGATGTGGCTTACAAAATAATTAAGAGGAACTTCAGGGATATAGGAACAATAAGTAGAAACGTTAGGAGTCAATCGGGGGACATACTGATCGGAAGAGAGGAGAAAGAGGATAGATGGAAGCAGTACTTAGGAAATTTATACGAGGGTCAGGAATTAGGAGAGATATTAGAGGAAGTATCTAGCATCGATAGGGAAGATGTAGGAAAAGCTATATTGAGAGAGGAATTTGAAATAGCACTAAGGGGGCTAAAGAACAATAGAACGCCGGGTGTAGATAAAATACAGGCGGAAATTTTGAAATGTGCGGGACAGAAAGTAGTAAATAGGATGTTTGAACTGGTAAAATACATATACGAAACGGGCGAGATGTCGGAGGATTATAAGACGAACATTATCGTTACTATACCGAAAAGAGAGGAGCCGACAGATGTGAGAACTTTAGAACGATTAGCTTAACTTCCCACGCGTCAAAAATCTTAACCAGAATAGTGCAGAAGAGGATGGAAAATAGAGCGGAGGAAATACTAGGAGAAGACCGATTCGGGTTTAGGCGAAATAGGGGAACTCGCGAAGCTATTCTGGCGCTAAGAGTAATGTTAGAGAAAAAAATAGAAACAGGAAAGAACGCTTATATAGGATTTGTAGATTTAGAAAAAGCTTTTGATAATGTAAGATGGGAAAAAATGTTCGAGATACTAAAGAGCGCGGGAATTAAGTATAGAGATAGGAGAGTAGTACACAATCTATACAAAGAGTAAACTGCTGTTATAGAAGTAGAAGGGAAAAAAAGGGAAGTAGGTATTAGGAAAGGAGTAAGACAAGGATGTACGCTATCACCACTAATTTTTAATCTATACATCGAAGAGGCGTTTAATGTGGTAAAAGATAGAGTGGATTTCGGGATTAAAGTACAGGGACAGAAACTAAAAATGCTAAGATTCGCGGATGATATAGCAGTATTAACATCTAGTAAGGAGGAATTAGAATCAGCATTGAACGAATTGGAGGCAGTGTTGACAGAGGAATACGGAATGAGGGTGAATAAAAACAAAACTAAAGTGTTAGTGTGCAGGGGGCGCGAGAGCAGAGCAAAAACGAAAATACAAATTAATAATGAAAGATTGGAGAAAGACTTCACTTATTTAGGAAGTAAAATAAATTGGGATGGAAGAAGCGATAAAGACATAAAACGAATAGCGCAGGGTCGAGTAGCTTTTAACAAAAAGAAAGCACTTTTATGCTCGGGGGTAATAAACTTAGAAACAAGGAAGAGATTTTTGAAAACATATGTATGGAGCACACGCCACTATACGGTTGCGAAACCTGGACGGTAGGGGAAGCAAATAGGAAGAAATTAGAAGCTTTTGAGATGTGGTGTTACCGAAGAATGATAAAAATACCATGGACTGGTATTATATAGGGTTAGAAACGAAGAAGTATTGGAGAAAGTCGGCGAGAAAAGAAGTATGTGGAAAAACATAAAGAAGAGAAGAGATAGAATGGTAGGCCACTTGCTGAGACATGGGGGAATAGTCCGCGATATTTTGGAGGCAGAAATAGGAGTGAAGAAAGGCAGAGGTAGGCCTAGATTAGACTACTGCTCGCAAATAGTAAGGGATGTAGGTTGTAGCACAATTAGCGAAATGCGTTGGTTAGCACAAGATAGGAGAAGCTGGAGGTTAGCGTCCAACCAGTCTTAGGACTGATGACCTCATGATGATAACATATATTGTTATGTATCGCACTTTGTTAATGTAAACGTGTGGTATTGATAATTTAATAAAATTACTCTCTCGCTTGACATTTCATCAGTTCTTTGGTTTAAAAGACGTAACGTTTCCATAAATGTATAAAGCATTGTAATTTCAGTTACGTTAATTAATTTTGTTTGACGATAAATAAATATCGGTTGGTGTCACTTAGGTACGTCCTTTGAAGTCTTTATTTAAAAACAATAATATGACAATGTTTTTTTTTACTTAGGATGTTAAAAATTATGAGTTGTTTGTTGTAAAAAAAATTTTGAAACAAATTTTTAGTTCTATATATTGTCCATATTTCGTACTCACTGCGAAACAATTATCATTCTGTTTGTTGTTTCTCCGTTTATAGTAACATTAATTGAACTGATTATTTATGTTGATAAAACTATTCATTTCTCTGTGAACTACTATTAATTAAAAGCAGAATTTAATATTTTTACTCTTGACGAGATATTCGTTGTTCATATTTTGCTTTATACTTTTTCTCGTGTTGACTATCAAAACAAATTTGAAGTTGCAAAAAATAATTATTTTTAGAAAAAATTTGCTAGTAAAAATTATTATAAAGCAGTGATAAACCAAATTATTTTTTTATATATGATCAATCAGTCCACAACGCATGTCGGTACTATACAGTGAGTGGTAATAGGTCTGCAAGAATTATGATGATTTAAAAAAATTAGGTTGATTTTGATCGGGTAGAACATGCAATTTAACAATAACCTTCAGCTATGTTAAACGTTGTTAAAAGTGCTACATTAAATTTTGTCAGATTGCATATAATTTTTAACAAGTAGTCAATTGCATGTCCTAGGAGATGTTTTATTATCGATGAAAATAAATTGAAAAATGTCTTTTACGGCAAATAACGATGTGTCGATAAGAAATCGGCATACAAGTACGCCTGCGAAAGTAAAAGTAAACATTTATTTTTTGCCAAAAAAACAAATCAAAGAAAGGAAACTTTTATTTTATTTAATAGTAATGTTAATTAGAATGATTCTGTACGGATTTGTGTTAAATTTGGCTGCATGCAAATCAATTCCACTAACATCAAATTTCTTTCGATACTTTCATTTTCATCGTAAATAATATTAATGAAACTGTTGTGTATCTCTCTTACATAAGGGCGAAAAAGCCTAACAACTTTTGTGCTTTTATTGGGTCTCTTTTTTTAAATAAATATTAAACCTTAATGTTTAATATTTTTTTTAAATATTAAACATTAAGGTATACTATGAATATTATTTAATAAAACCATCTTCAGTATACTCGTAATAAAAGATCTAGGTTAATGGAATAGATAAACATAAAGACATAATGTACCTGTTTTTATTTAAAATTACCGATTTACAAAAATATTTATTCATCTAGTACTCATTCTATTTATATCTAACTAGTAATATAAATTATCTAATAACACAAGTCAACAAAGATTTTGTGATGCGGACTTATCTTGACTTTTTTTGTTTAGTTACGTACCATGAACTACAGAAACACTGTTTTTTTTCCACCACACACCAGTATTTGAAAATGTAAATTGTACAATAATTTGTAGTTTTTAAACCGAGGTTCTATAAAATTAAATTTTGCCTCAATCTTTGGGGCGCCCCTGTATTTAATCGGTTTGAAATGTACACACAAGTGTGAGGGATTTATTCGTTCCTGTTTCCCATTCTGTACAAATGACAGAAAATTACAAAAATCTAAAAGTACTGCTTGAAAAAATTCAGTACAAAGACCATAACTGGATGGTTTGTGGTGATTTAAAAATTGTAGGCTTGTTATTAGGTCAGCAATCAGGGTATACAAAATATCCGTCTTTGCTGTGCGAGTGGGACAGCAGAGACAGAAATGATTGGCCCCTAAGGGAAAACTTAACACCTGGTTAAAAAAAAAACGTTATTTATGGAAATTTGGTTGATTCGCAAACAAAAATTCTTTTGCCGCCACTTCATATTAAATTAGGATTAATGAAGAAATATGTAAAAGCTATCGATAAAAAGGGAAATTGTTTGAAGTACTCATGTGCGAAATTACCAGGTCTTTCTGAAGCGAAATTTCTGAAAATAAAAAGCATTTTCGTAAGACCACAAATAAAAAAATTAATGTAGGGCAAACAGTTTCAAGAAACAATGACAGAAATTGAAAAAAAAATCTCGAATATGCTTTAAAAATATAACACAAAATTTTCTAGGTATTATAAACATCTGCAGTATGAGGAAATTGTCAACAAAATGGTTGTAATATGAGCATAAAAATTCATTTTCTGCATGCTCATCTGGACTAATTTCCAGAAAATCTTGATAATGTTAGTGAGGAACAAGGTGAAAGGTTCCATCAAGACATAAAGGAGATGGAAAGGAGGTATGTCGATGTCTTCTATCCGCCTCTTCATAGGAGGCTCCTCCTCTCGCTCCATCACTCTCTTCTCTCTCGCTTTCATCCCTCCTGGGATGGGAGATGGTAGGTGATGGGGGTGTCCGTGTACGGAGTACGAAGGGTTCCCCCCTCGTCTCGACGCATACGTCGCCCTTCCGGGATCACCCCTTCCACGCCACGTCTCTTGTCGACGCGACGCGGCGTTGCCAATATTAACGTTCCCGATGATGACATCGGGGTGGACATTCTTGCGGCACGTTGCGATGCCTCCAGGATCCGGCTGGCTGGGTTGCTCCTTAGCGCAGGTACGGACCGCTGTTCGTAGGCGTTCCGAGTTATTTGTTTTTGTTGTTGTCGAGCCCTTCCCACTGCGTGGGGGTGGTTTCCGTGAGCAGCGGTAGCCGGGCTCCGTGGGCTTCCTGCTGCTGCGTGTCTCCATCGTGGGATGCGTTCACTCTTTCCACTTTCATACATACCTCGTATATCTTTTGATATACCTCGTATATAAATTATTAAATGGTAGCCAATGAGTAGGATCTTAAATATGATTATCTTTGTACGTATATTCAATTGATAATAGACAAATTCTTTCTAGACAATTTCTATTAAACGAACCTTCGCTCTTAAAACCTACTTGTTGTAATGTTGTTGTAATGTTTATTGGACTGTGGCCAACCGGGGAACAGAACCAGACCGTGAGAGGGCTCTCAAGGGGTCTCTTCACAGTGTTGATCGGTAGAAGCGCACCTAGAATAATATGGAACGGACTTACCCCAAATCCCAATTCGTCTAGGACAGCAAACCCTATTGGCCTCCGGATCGTATTTGCTACCAGGCTCACACTCCCGACGTACAACGGCGGTCCCCGATTCGGGACCTCGAATCGCTGTCTCGCGACTGGATTGATTGCGCACTCACTGGCGTTGGCAAACGTGCAATAAAGTTTCAGTTTTAAGTCGCGGAATTTATGCGTTTGCTTATTTCCCTTGGTGGAAAATGGAAATTCGGCGCGGACGAGTAACACACCCTTGTCGATCCGACGATGATAGACCGGGAATTAGTACCCCTTTGCAAGATACTACGGTCGACGATGGAATAGCCAACCTTCAGGGACGTTCTCTGGTAGCCTCCACCGAGTTCCCTACCGTGGGCAGGCAGCTCGATTTGCAGCTGGCGTAAGCAAGGCTCTCCCCAAGTATTCTATAGAATAGGCGTACTTGAAGTTCGAAACTAAGCAAACTAGGCGAGGACACCCTGTGAATACCCTCTCAGAGGTACCTTGGCGGATATCCTCTACAGAGATACCTGAAGTCGTTGGATGAACGGTTATTTAAAACCTCTTTTTAGAGAGTATATGTAGGAATCCCTTCAGTAGAAATTTTATGGGCCAGGCCACATAAAACATCCAGGTCGCGGGATCTATACAAGACTCGGAAAGTTCCCTATATGAATTAGGTTACTCGAAGTTCAAAGCTATACTAGTAAACTGATCAAGACTTAGCTATTGGCGAGTATTCTATATGAAACAGGCCACTCGTATTTCGACGCTAAGCAAGTCAGCGCTAGCAAGCGCAAACCTAGCTTTCACCAAGTATTCTATCGTGGACAGACTACTCGAAGCACAAGCTAGGCAAGATCGAACCACCAATATTTATTGGCAGGTGTAATGGCCTTTGATGGGTTCGTCGACAAGCCGAGCGAGATTACCGCACCTTACTCGCCCATCGTGTAGACCGGGACCGTCATACGAAGGTGGGCCGAGCTTTGTTTCCACTTTCGCGGGTCTCTTCGTGGGAGACAAGATGCCGCCCGCAAACAAGACCCGCACGACTGGCAGCGATTCGCTCCCCGCGTCCTCCTTTGGTCCTGAAGCCTAAGTCCCGCTGGCAGGGACTTGTTCTCGAATTTTTCTTTACCTTTGGTCACCTTGCTTTGCAGCATCGCTTCGCCAGCGTCAGCCCCCCCCCCCTGGGGGGGGTGTCTTTGTCGTGGGCGCCGCGACCAGCACGACGCCTGGGAATTGGGTCTTTATCTTCCACGACAATGCGGGCGAACCGCGCTGCTTGGATCGCCGTCGGGAGAGTGAGTCTTGTACTCAGGAGGGGTCCTTTCCAAATCCGGGGTTTAAAGTCTGATGTGTGTGGGAGGAAAGTCGTGTGTCTTTCCTGTAACAGAAAAATGGTTAAGGGGCCCTAGGGCAACATGACATAGAAATGGTCAGTAGAGCAATAGGGCTCAGCTGAAATAAAAAGTTATGTTTGACCTGTAAAGGGCGTCTATAAGATTATACTACCCGAATCTTGGGTCTCTTGTGTCTTCCTGGTCCTCCTGGGTCGTAGTCCGAAGCTGCTTGGATGATAGGGTTATCGTGGGCACCAACTTGATCGTAGAGCTTTCGAACCCTGGCTCGGATTTTTTCTGTCATCGATATTCCTCACGTACCACGGGGCGTCCACGGCAAGGCGGTGGGCGACGTTCTCGACGACCTGAATCCTCTTCGTATAGGTTTGAGCAGCGTAGCCCCAGGCTGTCGATGCGTACATCAGTTGGGGTTGAAGGACTTGCCGGATGAGGAGTAGCTTGTTCCTGAGGCTCAGCTGGCTGTTGTTTCCCGTCATCGTCTAGAGTCTGGCCGCGGTAGCTTTGGCGCGTCCCGCACTTGGTGGATCCACGCGGTGGATCTCTATGTCAACGACTTGTCCATGACGACTCCAAGGTACTTGGTCTTGTCTCGCCATTAGATGTCTTCGTCGTTGAAGTTCACATGTCCTTCCGGGAGTTTTCGCGTTTTCTTGAAAAGCAGCGCCGTGTTTATCTCTGGCGTTGACGGCTACCTTCCACTTATTACACCGGTCATCCGCAGCACACTGCAGGTACGTCATTGCCATGCGCGCCCTCCTCGGCTTCGCGACGATCGCCATGTCGTCGTCGTACAGCACAAAGTGGCTGTTCACTCTGCCCTTGGCAGATCCGACGTGAAGATGTTGAAGAGGTGAGGCGATAGCACCGCGTCCTGCGGTACTTCGACCTCGATGATCCTGTAGTCCGATGCAGAGGTCCTTACTCTGGCTGGGAATCGCCTCTCTTCAGGTAGGACTTGATCAGTTTCACCAGGATCTTCGGGTATCCCAAGTCTAACATCTTGATTAGAAGCCCGTCGTGCCAGATTTTGTCGAAGGCTTTGGAGACGTCTAGGAATATCGCCGCAGTGACGTTCTTCCGATTGAACCCCTCCGTGATGTGTTCAACCAGTCGTAGCATCTGCAGCACTGTCGAGTGTTGAGGTCTATAGGCGAACTGCTCGTCGGGGATGACTTCCAGCTCTTCGGTCTTCTAATGGAGGCGGGCCAGGATGATCCTCTCTATCACCTTGCTTAGCGTGGACAGCAAGCTGATGGGTCTGAAATTTGATGGATGAATTAAGTTCTTACCTTTACCTTGTTTAGGTATGAAGATCACGTCAGCAATTTTCCATTCTTCCGGGAGGTGGCGGGTCCGCAGAACTCCGTTCGCGATATTCAGCAACGCGGTGACTCCTTTCCTTGGCAGCCTCCTTAGTGCTATGTTGCCGATGCCATCGTGTCCGGGGGCTTTCATGATCTTGAGTGTGCTCAGGATGGCCTTAATCTCCATCGTGGCTGGTCGGAACTGGAAACTATCATCGTCGGGGTCGTCGATACGGCGTGCCCTCATCCTGACGTCGTCCGCCCAGTTCTCGTCCTCGTCATCCGATTGATTTTCGCGGCACTGGAGCTCCAGACTGTCTGCGAAAGCCCTCGCTTTATCTTCATCGGTGAATACGAGCCCTCTTTCTCCGTGTAATGGCGGAATTGAAGTTCTCGCTCGACGGATGGTTCTCTGCGTGCTCCACAGGCTGTTGTCCATCGGGTCCAGGGACATCAGGTGGTAATTCCACGCTTCTTGTCTGTCTTTGTCCAGGGCTGCTTTGACTCTCCGGCTCAGCTGATTGACTGCACGCCTGTCCTCGGGTAGTCCGATACGCATGGCTCTTCGTTTCGTCGCTCTCCGTTCCCTGATAAGGTCTCTGATGGGGTCCGAAACAAAGCCAAAATGTCTGTCATATTTTCTTACCGTTTTCTCTGTGGTGCTGTCTCTCATTACGGCCTGGATATCCCCGATGCCGAATCGCTGCTGGCTCAACGTCCCGCGCTGTCTCCAACGGAATGATGACCTCAATGCGGTGGTTCAAATACCTCCGGAACTTATTCCAGTCCGTGTGTCTGGTGACGAAGTCCTCTCTCGTGTCCGGTTCCTCATTCTCCAGGTGAACCAGGATTGGGTCATTATCCGAAGATATTTCTCTGAGTTAGTCGATGCTTTCGACGTGGAAGTTCCGGGCGATGGCGATGTCCAGTACGTCTCCCTATCGGGTGGTGGGTCGGTTCCAGGGGGCCGACGGCAACGGGTTGAATTTCCGGGTGGTTTTCTACGTACGCCAGTAGCACCCTGCCTCTAGTGTTCGTTATCCAGCTGTTCCATAACGGGTCCTTGGCGTTGAAATCTCCCACCGCAAGGGTCCTGCCTCCTACGGGGAATGTCTCGTCTAGGTCCCGTTCCTGCACGCTCCGTCTGGGATGTTGATAGCAGGAAGCGATCCGAAGCTCATCCTGTTGTCCTGTTCGGATGGTAACGATTACCGCATCCGTGCTCTCCATGTCCGGATGGGGCTGGACGTGATGGGCGATGCCTGACTTCATCAAAAGCACGACTCCGCCATTGCACCGGTTTTATTCCGTCTATGGACCTTTTATCCGCGTATTCGAAGGGGGTCGTTTGGATACAACCTGATCTCCTGGAGGTCCATGACGTCGACTTGATGACTTTCGAGAATTTCTTCTAGCTCAGTCTTCTTTCCTCTGAGCGTACAAACGTTCCATGACGCGATCTTGAGGGACCTCCTTGCATCCTGGTGTACTGCTATTTAGGGTGCTCCTATGGATGGCATTTTCACAAAAAAATGCAGACAGGGCCGAGTACATTTGTTGCATATTGGCCATCATAGCGGCCAACTCCCTAATGTTGGTCGCCGCCTCCGGAGCTGGGGCAACTGGCATCTTCTTCCGCTCGACTGCCGCGGCGTAAGACCTCGCTGTCGGCGCCGCCCTCGATGCCAAAGTTGGGGTGGCTCCTGATCTCTGGGCTGGTCTCTTGGTGGAGGATATTGCTCCGGTGGATGCGGCAGGGGTAGCCGCTCCTTTTTTCAGCGACCTCGCCTTCGGGATCTTCTCACATCCGTGATAATTCACCGGATGTGGTCCTCCACAGTTCGCGCACTTCGCCGGGGTTATCCTTTCCTTGATGTACTCCTTGGTCAGGTGATCCTCGCTATACTTCACGCACTTTAGGTTTGCTGTGCGTTGGCTCTGCCCGTGTCCGAACTTTTGGCAGCGATGGCACTGCGTCTTCTGAGGGGTGCTCCTTTGTCTCTCCGCTCGCACAACTAGCCCGTAGCAGCGCATGATCTGCATCGCTGCAGTCTCTCTGCTTTCCGGCAATTGCACGAGGACGAGCGGCATCGCTGTCTTCCTCCTGCGGCACTTCATCCGATGAACGGCGACCGGCTGAAATCCTCGGCTGCGAAGATCTTCTCTTACGTCACCCTCCGTGACGTAATCTGGGATTCCGCGGATGACAACTTTCAGCGTTTTGTTTTCCAGCAACGAGTACGTATGGTACTCGTACTTCTGGTCGGCGAGCATCTTAGTCAGCCGCCTGTGGTCCTGGGGGTTGGCGGGATGAATCTCGACTCCGTCTCCGATGAGCTTGGCTTTGGTGTAATTGATCCTCTGTTCTCTGAGGATCCGGCTGACTCCGGACCAGTTCTCCTTCTCTCGACGAACGAGTGGCGGTACTTTCGTAGGCGACTTCTCTGCTTTCGATGTTGTCATGGTTGTCGGCTGCACGGAGGCGGGGGACGGCACAGTGGCCTGCGGCATCTCCGTGGCGGTGACGGCTGTCCTCACTGTAGTGGCGGATTTCCCCTGCATTTCCCTGGCTGGGGAAGTCCCTTGACGGGGTACCTGTTTTCTTGCGGGCTCCGGCTCTCTGTCCGAGTCCGCGGCTCTTCTTTTCTCGCCTTTCAAGGAGCGCTGTTTGCTGGCGGAGGGTTCCTCGATATCCATTTCCTCCTGGGGGACGAGGTATTTATTTATCTTGGCTAACTGGGCCATGGACTCCTCGTGTTATCTCCAGTCGTTGACAATATATCTCAGTATCTGAGATATATTGTCGTGTAGTAATTATTATTATTATTATTATTATTATTATTATTATTATTATTATTATTATTATTATTATTATTATTATTATTATTATTATTATTATTATTATTATTATTATTATTATTATTATTATTATTATTATTATTATTATTATTATTATTATTATTATTATTATTATTATTATTATTATTATTATTATTATTATTATTATTGTTTTTTTATCATATTAAAATTAGCCAAACTGTTTAGCAGCATATTCCCTATAAAAGTCGAAAATATTCAGTACCAAATTAAATAAGCCATAGGAATTGAATTAATAAATAAATTCTACATTGTTTCTAAATTATTATTATTCATTATTAATATTTCATATAGCATAAAGTTATCATTTAATACATGTAAAGGATGTCAAGTTTCGTATTTCAATTATAGTTCATAACCGCGTTCGATACAAACTCTGTTCAATTCAACCTATAAGAAAAATGCTGAATAAGTAATTAGGAATCAAATAAATACCGCGAAATTATTGATCAAAGCATCAGTCCATCTGAAGCGGCACCGACGATCTTTCCCTCACCATGGCTTACTGGTAAGAACTATTTTATGTTATTTATAATTATTATTTATTACCATTTCTGTCTGTCGTATCTTTGATACCTATTCGTCATGCTACGTGTGTGTTAATAAATGTTTTCATTATTTACTTTGAATAATTAATTGTACTTCGGTACGAGAAACCTCTCCAGGCCAAGCACCCCTTAAAGGCCCTGTGGTCGTGACAATTTACATATAAAATTATGTCACAAACTAACCCCATTCTATCTCTCAAAACTATCTCAAACATTTTCGGAAATCATTCTAATACCAAAGTCTGGAAAGGAGGGAGCTGACGTAACCTCCTATAAACCAATAAGTCTGTTGTCTTTCATCTCTAAATTACTTGAAAAGCTAATTCTGCAACGCATTAATCTTATCTTAGATATGATTCCAGGACACCAATTTCGCCAAAAGCACTCAACACGGCCACCGCATGGTACATACATACAGTGCTATTCAAAAGTCCCCTCCCCCCCTCTTATCTTTAGAACGATTATACATAAACTAGTAAAATTTGGTAACTGAATATTAAGGGTTGTAAACTTCCCTACTAGTGATGATAGATGACGTATGCGTCAAAGATGACGTCACAAGGTCATTGTGACCAATAATTTTAAATGGAACCCTATGGCAAGCGACACCTCTTTTAAAAGGTATCGAAAAAACCTATTCAATGATACTAATATTGTGTCTGTTTACGGCAGTTTTGACAACTGGCTTTCAAAAACCGCAAAGCTGTGATGAATTAAATCAGTTAATAATAAAATTTAAAATTCAAGCTCCGCCACTGGATAGTTGGATAGTAAATAATCTGACGTTTTTGCAAGTCTCCCCAATTTGATGTTTTTTTAGCTGTCAACGTTTTTATACATTTAATAATTTGTGTATTGTTGATCGAACGTTTAACTGTTTTAGTACCTTGTGGTAATTTTAAAATATTTATACATTCAATAATATATTAAACTGTTGTGAGCTGAACGTTTACGTGCTTCAAGAAGAGAAATGGTACGTGTTTTAGGTGATAAAGTAGCAGCGATCCTAATACTTGGTGAAACTGGAGAAAATATTCATGCAGCAGAACGCATTTTTAATGAAAGGTTTCCCGATCGCCCAGTTTCGAGGACTTATTTGAGAGAGCTTCTTCGTAAGTTTAAAACAACGGATAGTATTAATGATGCAAAACGATCTGGCAGACCACAAATTTCTGATGAGAAAAAAATTGATATACTGGCAGAAGTAATAGTAAATCCTACTTCTTCAACAACTCAAGTTGCATCAACCTGTGAAGTCAGTCAAAGTACAGTGCACAGGGTGTTGAAAAAAAACAAATTTCACCCATACAAATGAAAAATGGTTCATCAACTCTCAGACGACGATCCAGATCGAAGACTGCAATTTTGTGAAAATATGGAGACTAAAATTAACCAACAGCCAGACTATGTCAAAACAATTTGTTTTAGTGACGAAAGTACTTTCTATCTAAATGGAAATGTAAATACATAAAACGTGAGATATTGGAGTGACGCAAATCCTCACATGTTTCGTGAAACACATACTCAGTATCCCGAGAAGGTCAATGTTTGGGCAGGTATACTGGGAAACCACATCGTTGGGCCTGTTTTTTTAAATACCAACTTAACCGGTGAGGTGTATCTGCAGATGTTGCAAAATGCAATAGAACCGTTAATCCTTGAAATTTTGGAAGATAATCAAGATGAATTCGACATGTTGGAAATAACATTCCAGCAGGATGGTGCTCCTCCACACTATTACGGTGCAGTAAGATGGTATTTGGATGAAGAATATCCTGGTAGATGGATTGGACGACGAGGTTCAATGGAATGGCCGCCTCGATCACCGGACCTCACACCTTTAGATTGTTTTCTGTGGGGGTATCTTAAATCGAAGGTTTACGCCACTCAGCCTGACAGTATTGATGTTTTAAAACAACGTATTGTTACAGAATGTAGGGCTATTTCCGCAGACACATTTGAAAAAGTACGAGAAGAGTTTCACAATAGGATGTTTTACTGTCAGGAAGTAGATGGAGCTCACTTCGAACAATTACTATAAGTAGGTACTGATTCTTGAATCTGTAATTAAAATTATTATCCAAGTTTACTGATTACTGATTTAATCCATCAAAACTACCATAAATACAAACAATATTAGTATCATTGAATACGTTTTTTCGATACCTTTTAAAAGAGGTGTCGCTTTCCATAGGGTTCCACTTAAAATTATTGGTCACAATGACCTTGTGACGTCATCTTTGACGCATACGTCATCTATTATCACTAGTAGGGAAGTTTACAACCCTTAATATTCAGTTACCAAATTTCACTAGTTTATGTATAATCGTTAAAAAGATAAGAGGGGGGGGGAGGGGACTTTTGAATAGCACTGTATAATCAATGAAAAAGTTAAGTTATATTTACAGATAGATAGTTTAGGACGAAAGTGAATGACAAAACATTTCAACTCATCAAATCTGGAGTTCCACAGGGCAGCGTTTTAGGACCAATTTTATGTCTAATTTACACTGCAGACCTCCTAATCTCAGATTATACTGTAACTGGTACATTTACAGATCACACTGTCATTCTGGTGATCCATGAAGATCCAGTAGTAGCATACGCAAATCTCCAAGATCACCTCTTCCACATAGAAGACATTGGCTCAAAAGATGGAAAATCAAAATCAATGAAAGCAAAATACTTAGGTCTCCATCTTGACTTCAAATTCAAACGGAAAGAATTCTTAAAAAAAAAATGCAAATAGCTAGACATGAAAATACGGGAGCGAAACTGGCTACCGGGAAAAAATCACAAATGTGCCTAGAGAACAACATTTTCATTTACAAAACTGTCATCGTTCCCATCTGGACTTACGGCATTGAACTGTGGGATTGTGCCACTAAGTCCAACTGTCCAACATAGCCATCATACAGCGAGCACAATCGAAGATCCTTCGAGCAATAGTAGACGGTCCGTGTTATGTCACTAATCAGACGTTGCATCATCATCTCCAAATCCCAACAGTTCCAGTAATGATCAAAGACAGAAGCCAGAAACACACCAACGATAGTAAGTTCACTCAAACAGATGTTTAATACCACTTGTCCAAGGAAATAATGACAAAAGACTTAAGAGGAAGAGGCCAATGGACCTTAAATAAGGTGTAGGAGTCTTTCTCGCTGGAGAAACTTCATCAGGACATGTGTGAGACTACAATTTATGTCTCTTAATTAACAAAATAACTCATAGAACTGTAAATTCTGATTGCTGTTTAATAAATTATTGTAAACAAAAAATATCCTGAAACTTTGTATTACCCAACGGCTGACAAAACGGAAAATACAGTACGTATTAATGCACATTTTGCACATGCACATTTTTCATGTTTAAAATTAATCGGTTTGAAGTACTGTCTAAAATTTGTTTGCGAACATTTAAAACTGATATTTACAGCGAATAATAAAAATTATATTAATAAAAAATCATATAAAAATACCGGTAGGTAGACGTTAAGATAAAAAAATAATTATGGTCAAGGTTATCGTCTCAGATAGTCTTGATATCTAATTTTTGAATCTCGTTCCTATGTTCCGAATTAATAAGTTCTGAATCACTTTTTATAATTTTTTTTCACAAAAATAATATTTCAATTGTCCAGTTCGCAGATTTCTTACATAAATATAATAATAATTTTCTCCCGACACTGATACGTAAATAACGTAAATAAACTGAGTGTTATATATTTTTTTCTTAATTCTAATAGTATATTTTGGAGTACTGAAATCATATTTGTGTCAGAATAAATGCCATTTATTATAGTGTAAAATAGTTGCAGTTTTTGGACGTTAGCTTGTTTCTTTCATTCCATGAAACTAAAGAAAGCACAGAAAACAATTTTAGTCGGTGCTTTTTAATCTTTAATTTCAACCTAGCATTTTATTAAAATGCTTTAGACTTATTATAGGTACCAAAATCTCATCAATTTGATGAGTTTTCTTATTGATTTCTGGATAGATCTCACGTTAATTTGATGCCATGGGTGCACCCAAGAAGACTAGAGAACAGGAGAAATAACTCGAGTGGTGGGGGTAGGACGAAAAACGTCCGCACCATGGCGGTCCTTGCGTAGAACCGAGCGAGGTTATGTATATTTTTGTTTACTGTGTTTTGAAAGTTTTGAGCGTTTCCAGTTTTTCTGTTAAATATGTCGAAAGCGGCGAGACATTGTTGCGTTACGAATTGTTCCAGCAAAATCCCTGATTGTGTCATAAATAAACGAACAATTTTTAAAGTTCCTGAGGTAAGTCTTTCGATAAACAAGTATTGTAATGTTTGTATACACCGATAGCAACGCTTACTTTGTAGTAAATAGTAAAAGCGCAGTGTAATGTAGAAGTAAATTGTCAAATAGTAATTTACAACTCAATTTCGTTTAAGGACTGTGAGAGACGAGAAAAATGGTTGGAGGTGCTGTCACCGTATTACTTTAATATTATGCAGCTCAAGGAAAGAATACTTTATAATAGTAGAAAAAGAAAACTCAAAATACCAGTTTTCCTTCACTTAACGATAATGAATTTGAACTTCCCACAGAACGTTTCCGTAATAAGATTCTAGGTTATCATAGTTTTTTAATAACAGGTAACATCCTATATTATTTTCCAGATGTCCTTCCAATAAATGAAGACAAGTACCTTAATCTTATGCAGCTCAAGGAAAGAATACTTTATAATAGTAGAAAGAGAAAACTCAAAATACCAGTTTTCCTTCACTTAACGATAATGAATTTGAACTTCCCACAGAGCGTTTCCGTAATAAGATTTTTGGTTATCATAGTTTTTTAGTAAGAGGTAACATCCTATATTATTTATTTTATATTATTATTATGGCCTTTTAGTTAAATTGAAAAAGTTTAACTACAGTTAGTTAAAGTTAGTTAGGTAGTTTAGTTTAGTTCTTTAGTTAAAAACTTTAGTTTAGTTTTTTTCATTGCAATGTTATTTCTTCGCTTACATTAGAATGCAACTTATAATTTCAATTTTCTTGAATAAATGGTTTTGTGACATTTCTTGTTTTATTCCTGTATCCTTCAATTTATGTCTAATTACTAACGTTAATTCTGAAAAATTAATTAATTTTACAGCACACACTGTATTGCCTTCATAGTACACTGATTTGAATAAATTGTACTCTTATTGAATGCTTTGTTTTTACTGAAGCAACATACAAAAAGGTCGGTAAATATGTAATGTTATTACCACAAAATCGCAAATTTTAAATTAACCGAATATATACAATTGATTAGTAATTGTTTAAAAACAACTTCACATTTCATACAATAATAGCTTACAAGCTAATTTCAGAGGAAAACTATCGGTTACTTCTTGGATATTTGAAATATCTTGTACAGACTTCGGCACATCCCATTCCATCTGTAGTGACGCATTAAAATTGGCGCATTAGCAAGGATAATGAGTGTGCCTCGATAGCTCAGCGGTCAGAGCAACTAGCCGGAAACTGGGAGAGCCGGGTTCGATTCTTGGTCGAGGCAAAATGCACTTTTATCCTTGCTATCGCCAAAGTGGTGACCCCGACGTGATGTGATTCATTCTAGTATATGCAACCTTCCTTACATCTCAAATTCGCGGATTCGATTCCCGTCCTATCCATCGCCCTACAGTCCGGGGGTTACCGAACAACGGTTCGTAAGAATGGCGAACGCGGTCACATTCCGTTAAATTGTATCGAGACAAATCATGTCTCTAGGGAGGGAGTACTGTAGTGACGCATTAAAATTGGCGCATTAGCAAGGATAATGAGTGTGCCTCGATAGCTCAGCGGTCAGAGCAACTAGCCGGAAACTGGGAGAGCCGGGTTCGATTCCCGGTCGAGGCAAAATGCACTTTTATCCTTGCTATCGCCAAACATCCATTCCAAATATTCACTGTGTAAATACACATTCATGTCCAAACCAAACTGGTGTCCAAACCAGACTCATCATACCATTTTTCACTTGGCAATTCAATGGAGTGTCTGTTGCTTTGTAAACTTTCAAACAAAATATTTCCTTCCGAGATCGAACACTTCTTCATTTCCCCATGCAAAAGTGATCGCAGTTCGACATTTTCAATCCAACATGTGGCCATGGTTAAAATATGTAATCTTCCTGTGGATGATTAAAACTCGTTAGACTAAAAGCTCATTATGTTATTTCATTTCCACAAAGCTAAATTATCATCGATATTCCTACTCGTGGCAGACAAAAGAAAATTATAATTGACAGATGAAAAAATGCAATAACATTTCTTGCTCTAAAAGAAAAGCATTCAGAACTATTATTTTTTGTACATACTATGTATTTAGGACTGAAAATACTGTATCCCAATTTTCATAGCGTGTTTTCACCAAACAATTCGGAAACAACAATTGTAAAGAAATGCACGCGAAAATTGTTTACTGTTTACATAATGAGCACAATAGAACCCTAACCCTACATTTAAATAGTGAAGACCCGCTATAGACGAGGGTAAACGGCATGCGCAGATCCCGCGCGATTCTACGCGAGGCTGCCGTTTTTCGTCCTACCCCCACCACTGATTTTTCGAGGAGCTATGTCTCCTTACTCTCTAGTCTTCTTGGGTGCACCATTCATTGCTGGTAACTTCCTCAAGGCAGCCATTTTGGACAATTGCTGGGACATAAACTGCCCTGACGAAGTCATTTGCAATGCATGATGAAACGATGGTATCAAGGCCCAGCTTGCCACAAGATTTATCCGGGACACAAAAATAAATCGAATAACCTAGTGGAGAATCTCCCAGTCTATGTTGGCCAGTTTCATCTCAATGAATTCTTTAAAAATATTATTTCTTGAAAGCTCGAAAATAAAAAAAAATATTGTTTTGGTAATTTGCGCCAATTCCTTGAAAAACAATTACTGCATGAGAATTTGTAAAATGAGAATTTATTTTATAAATTGTCAAATGATATACACAGTATGGTTCATAAAGTTTTGTACAATATTATAATTTTGTCATCAAACAATTTTTTTAAACCCTCTGATATACAGAAGGGATGCGTAGAAGTGTAGTGCCTATGTGTATTCTCTATGTATGCGTAGAAGAAAGAGTGAGGCAGCATTCGGAGGGAAAAGGATGCACTATCGGCGCGGCCACATCAAGCTCTGTGTACATTTATGCATACTCGATATTTACTCTGCAAAGCTCTCAATGCGACTGAGTAAAGACCACACTATTCTATTTACAGCGCACCTCGTGGGCGGTCTGATATCACAGTTTTGAGGTTTGTTCCTCTTTTTGAGAAGCTGTAGTTTGTACTAAGAAAGGCGCTGGAACCTTCCATACAGCAACAAAAACAGGAGACCAATTTTCCACGAATACCGATGATTAAAACTCAATTTTAATCATCTCCTGATGATGCCAATCCAATGCAGTTTTCTTGGCATCGAGAAACGTGTAATCTTTCGGTGTTTGTAGAAAACCGGTCTCCTGTTTTTTTTACCCTGATATACGTCAACTTTGTTTTTTAAAAAGATATTGACTGGTATATAAACGTGTTTTTGTTGCAGATTTTGATTTAGTCTGTGACGTCACACAGTCTTTTTTTAAATAACAACCCCAATTAAAAAATAAATTATCAATTACACCAGTATAGTATTAGGGGTTTCCTGTTTACCGTTTATAAGATGGAGGGTGTTTTGTGAGAAGAATACGAATAAAACCAAGACGACATTAATTTCAACAGACATTTTAAGGTTATTAAAAAGTCTTCCATTAATAGTCTGACATTGGCCTGCAGTGGTTGGCGTGAAAAGACTTTGTATTACTCGTTTAATATTTTTCATGCTGATATTTTCCGTATTGATTCTAATACATTGGTTCAGATATTCTAAATTAACCTATTTAAATACACCTTCGATTCCTCCACAAGAATAAATCCGAGGAAGCCAAGTAAGGTGAACGTGGTGGTTATTTAGTTGGTCTTTATCATCGCCCTATCTATGTGCCATAGGAAGTATCGTCAAGAAGGGACTGAACAATATCACCAAAATGATGAAAAACTCCGTCTCGTTGAAGCCAGTTTCTCTGGTGAGGAATATCAGCATCCGCATTGTTTGAATAATGAACTGCTAAAACTGACACTAAACTATAGTGTCAGTGAGAAATATCAGCACCCGCATTGTTCGAATAATGCACTGCTAAAACTGACACTATAGATTAGTGTCAGTTTTAGCAGTTCATTATTGAAACAATGCAGATGCTGATATTTCCCACCAGAGAAACTGGCTTCAATGAGACGGAGTTTTTCCTAATTTTGGTGCTCATTTTGTTCAGCTAATCAAAACCATCTATGGAAAATTATATGCAACGATCTGGATCATCTTCATTCAACTTATCTTCAATTTCTTTAACAAACTGTTGTCCATTAAATGACTTATTATTTATTGTTATTGTATTATGTATTATTGATGATTAATAAACGAAAATCTGCTAAGTAAATTATAATAATGAATACTCACAATTATTTTTTCAAATAATTGAAAAAGTAGTTGTGACAGTACACAAAGAAATAATTATAATAAATGTCAGCCCAATTTATAATTCATTCACGACATCTTTAATATTGAAAGACGCATTATTTTATTATAATTATAATTTGTACAATTATATAATTTGTTATCATTATAATGTGTAACAGTTTTAGCAGAATGCTTTAAAAACTAACTAAATGTGGAGTATTTGCATTATAAACTAAATGTATTTCATTTGTTTGTAGTAGAACAAGGAATTAAGAAATAATAAAGGGTCTTTCAATAAAGACGCTCCATTTTTAAATGCAAATAAAACAAGTTGTGTGAAATCCACTCAGTTTTTTTTTATTTGAAAGAATATTTGATGGCATTATGTATGGAATATAACATCATAACAAATGTCCGCCGTGACATTGCTTGGTGACACGGGATGTCCAATTTTCAATGACTATCGCATAAATCTGGCTGAATTTGCTGGATGGCGTTCGTTATGTTGACTTTGAGGGCATCAATTGTTTTCGGGTTATTCGCATAGACCTGCGATTTAAGATAGCCCCAAAGGAAGAACTCTAAAGGCGTTAAATCGCATGATATCGGTGGCCAGTTCACGTCGCCGCTGCGCGAGATAACCATGGCCTTACATCGCTCGTTCAGAATGTCCATCATGGACTACGCTGTGTGGCACGTAGCGCCGTCCTGTTGAAACCACATGCCGTCGGTATCGATATCCAGTTTAGGCCACAAGAAGTTGTTTTATCATCGATCTGTAGCGCTAGCCGTTGACAGTTATGGCAATGCCAGGTTCGTTTTGGAAGAAGTACGGACCGATGATTCCGCCAGACAAAAATCCGCACCCAACAGCGACTTTCTCGGGATGCATTTGATTCTGGTGTATCTCGTGTGGATTGGTATCATCCCAAATTCGACAATTTTGCTTCTTCATATTCTTCATATATTCATCAAAAAATGGGCCTCGTCGCTAAAGATGATTTTTTTTTGGCGAAATTTGGGTCAAGTTCCAACTGCTCCAGAGTCCAATCAGCGAGCATATGTACGTCGATGTCTATGGCCGTTTAACTTAAGTTCCTGAGTCAGTTGGATTTTATCCGGGTGCAGATCCAAGTCCCGACGCAAAATTCGCAAATTGAAGTCGGAGAAAGGCCAAGTTCTTGTTAATGATGAGAAATTGACTGCCTCGGGGTTTCCCGTACGCTTTCATGCACAGCAGCGATGTTTTCAGCAGACCTGGCGTTTCGGTAACGTACGGGTGTTGGCTGATTATTTATGAAACCGGTTGACTCGAATTTGGCTACCAAACGTCGAATAGTCGACCCGGCGGGACAGTTATGGCGAGGATAAAAATCACGTAATTCACGGACCATTTCTCCAATAGAGCACTGATTTTAAAAATAAAATTTGATGATTTGCACAATTTATTGAACGCTATAACCTTTCATGGTGATTTGCCATACACTACGGAACAATTCACAACAAATTTCACAGATGTTGCCTTAACAACATGGCCACTATAACCTAACAAATTTCGAGCGTCCATATTAAGAGACCCTATATAAGAAATACATAGATGGTAAGTACGTTCTCTCAATTTTTAATGTAACGTCAATGTAAACACTTTGTCAGAAAACAGTAAAATTTATAATGCAGATTGCAGGTTTGAATCACACAGGGACCTTGTAATGTTAGTCCAAATACTATATTTTAACTCTACTTTACCCCAACATTAACTTAACACATAATAACTATTCCTATTATCCCTGTATGATAACGTTTTACATAAGCACCGGAAAATTTATATTAATTATTGTTCTAAATAATTAAAATTTGCAAATGTCTGACGAAATCTCAGCAGACATGGTATCATGCCACAAATAGCTTGTGTTTCCCCTTTTTATTTGGCATTGCCAACCCGCTTATATTTAGTTTAATTCTACAACGTTACCTTTCACGTTGACCAATATGACTCACGTAGTATTAGCGGAAATCGAACAATTACAAATAATTTAGAGAAACGTCTAGGAAAAAATAAAACCGCTACTGGCTGGCAGTAGGAAAAAATTGTTTTTAGTATAAATTTACCGCTTCTTTGGTAATTCCTTAAGCAAATATTGATAAGTCTTCAACGAAGTATTCAACGCAGAACAAAACGCATTCTGGAAGGCTGAATGCATAAATGGTAATACATATGTATTAGTTCCAAGTAAACTACATTTATTATTAGATTACCATAATTAAATATTGAAAAGTGTTGGTTTGTTTTTGTCGTTATTAAAAATGCATTCGTTTATTCTGAACGCTACTTCAAATACATACATATGTACATGTATACGTCTCTTGTATCTGCCACATGTTTTACTTATTTCTATTAATATGATACTTTGTTTATACCAGCCATTTTTATAAGGCAAAAATATATTTTATTCCCAATTAATATAGTTTATTTTCAACGATATACCAGGTTATATACAAACTTCATGTTATCTCATATTTTTTGATATCGCACCAAACAATTTCAAATGATTAGTATCGTATATAACTTGATACATAATTAACCTCAAAGAATTTAATTTCTTTCTTGTTATATGAAATTTATAATAACCATGTTTTAACTTATAATAACTATCTATTTGTTCAGCTTTATTTTCTTTATTCAGTGCAGTCTACTGTTGCAGATATACCAGATATTGAATCAGCTATTTTTGATAGAATTATTATTTTAAAATAAAAATTGTAGTGGAAAAAGTACCCTAATTACAACCCCTTAGATAAGGTAGAAATAAATATAAAGGGTGTCCCAGGGAGAGGTAGCCGATTTAGACTTGCCGCCATTACTCTTGCGGCAGGTTTTGGAAGTTGATGCTTCGTAGTTATTACGTGGAGAATATGCCATTATAGAATGGAGCGTTATACTGCCCCGCAACGCATGCTTATTGTTAAAGCGTACCACGAAAGCAATGGTTCAATTCTGGGAACTGAAAGAAAATTACGTGCAATTATGGGTCGTCGTGAGGCACCTGCTAAGCGTTTAAGACCCCATTAGACTTTTTCTTGTGGGGTTACATTAAAGGAAAAGTCTATGCCAATAATCCCGTTACTATTGAACGGCGGAAAAATAACATTAGCGAAGTTATATCGGACATAGGACCACAGCTATGCCGCGAAGTGATGGGAAACTTCATCAAAAGAATGCGCTGCTGCCAGAGAAGAAGAGACGGCCACTTACAAGACATTGTATTCTATTTCTAATGGTATAGTTCAAATAAACAATTGAACCCAAGATTATTGTAGAAATGTTATTTATTTGCCCAATAATTACAAACATAATCGGCTACCTCTCGCTGGGACACCCTATATATTGTCTCAAATTAAATCATTTTCTGTAACCACCAAATGAATATGTAATACGTGGTAAAGTGCATTTAATAATACTAAAGACAACACGAACTAGAGGAATTAAATAATTAAATGTCGAATGATGAATTCGACAAATTAACAAAATAGGCTATCATAGTTTTTAATAAATTCGTTCACAGCTTGGTTTACTGTAAATATGCAGTGCTGTAAATGCTGCAGTCAAATGCTAGTGGATGATGGTTAGTTTAAAATAAGATACGGTCCCACATATTTATGGATGAAATATATTTTTTCTAACTAACATATATGTATATAATCAGGATAATATAACTATAAAATCAGGACAAACGTGGTAAGGTGTCATTAAAAAACTGATTGTGAGTATGAAGGCAAGATGATTCGAAAATAGATAAGGCCGCAATATAATCGACATCAAAAGTTATATTCTCAAGCCAAGATTATATACGCTCTTTTAATTTATCTAATTTACTTCAACTTTTATGAAGTGCAATATTTTCCTGCTTACTGTATATTTTATACATTGAACTGAGACACCCTGTTTAAAATGATAAAAGTACATGGTCATATTAATTACTAAGAATATATTTTGAGTTCATTTGTTAATTAATTTTTTTCACAAAACAATGAAACTACATAACAAATAGGGCGGTCTATGTTATGTACATTTCAACAAATTCAATTTCATTTATGCACTGTTTATACAGTATGTCAATAAAAATGTGTAACCCAAGATAACGAAGGAGATAATAAATTATCAGTTGAAAACAATATATTTTTTTGCAACTTAAGCCTAATTAAACTACTAAGATTTTATCAAATAAAAATGTGCTTTGTTTGTTACAATTCTAATTTTAATTTATTATCAACGAGCTGTTGATAGCAATTATTAAAGTCGTATGAAAGAATTCCGTTGCGGGGCGATTTTCATATTTAATAACAGCAGTGAATTGAGAATAAAATTGTTATGCACGAGTAAAATTAAAATAAATTATACAGTGACAGTATAAACTTTCTCGTTACTATACGAGAATAACATAACATTTTTTTCAAATGAAATCTTCCACTGCTTTAATGTTGTCCTTTGTTTTACCAGGTCAGGAATTAGATTCCAAGCCGACAAGATGATGACTTTGATGCTATATCTCCTACTTTGGGATCTGTTGATTGCTTATTCAGTTTATAGTATATTCAGTTTATTTATTGCTCGGTATTAAGGTTAAATTATAGAAATAAGAATTTGTTGAAATAAGAACACAAAGCAATAAGTAAATATAGGACGTCCCAGTTGGATTTATAGGATTTGAATTGCGCGCCATTTGTGTTCTGTCAAAGATAGAGCTTCAATATTTAACGACTGTCATTTACAAATCATACGCCGTCAATGTGTCGATTAACAATTCAACAACGAATAGTTTGTGTGCAACTGTTTTATGAAGGTGAACGATTATTTATAGTTACATTAAGAAAAATTCGCCCAAAATGAGGAGAAAATGAAGCGCTTACAGAGTTAACAGTTCGTAAATTAATACAGAAACTTGAAGAGACGGGTTCTGTTATTGATAAAGCAATACCAATATGTCCTCGTCGTGGTCGGTCAGATGAAAATATTGCGGTAGTGAGAGAAAGTGTACGGAAGTATCCAAACACATCAATTCGACGTCGTGCACAACAATTGAATCTGTGGAGAGCCACCACGCATCGGATTTTAAAGAACGATCTGCATCTGTCAGCATATACAATTCAGTTGACACACAGCTACAGTAATTAACACAGGACAATTAAAAGCTACAGACCATTTACAACGTCGTACATTTATTAATTAGATAACTGGAAGAAGGAAGGTGAAGCTGATTTTTGCAACAAAATTTTGTTCAGCGACGAAGAACATTCTCATCTTGCTAACGGATACGTTAGCAAATAAAATTGTCGAATTTGAAGTGTTGAAAATCCACATGCTGTTCAGGCAAGAGAAACGCATCTAGAGAGATGCACGTTTTGATGCGCATTTTGGAGTGGTGGAGTAACTGGACCATATTTCTTTGAAAATGAAGCTGATAATGCTATTACAGTAAATGGAGAACGCTATCGTGACCATGCTGACGTCATATGGTTTGTAGATGACGTCCTATCTTGAAAATGTCTGACGAAATCTGAGTAGACATGGTATTATGAGACAAGCAGTTTGTGCTTTTCCCTTCTTATTTGGCATTGCCAGCCGGCTTGTATTTAGCTTACTTCTACAACTTCACTTTACCTTTGACGTTGACCAAAGTCATATTGGTCAACATGTAAGGTAACATCACGTAGTATTAACGGAAATCCAACTATTACAAATAATTTATAAAAACATATAGGAAAATATAAAACCACCGCACCCTATCTTTGACAGAAGACAAATGGCGCGCAATTGAATCCTATAGTTTCAACTGAGACAACCTATATTAAACTATATAAGAACAACACACGAGAAACAAATAAAAAAAGTGATCATTGAATCTTCCTAATGGGATATGAGTAAATGAAATGAAATTACCTCACAACCCTGGGTAGGATTGGCCCCTTTGAGACAGCAACATTAGTTTTAATCATCTGATTGTGAGTACGCCAACTTGATTGGTCAAATGTGTATCAATCGACGTATAGGGAAGAAAACAGCTTTAACGGTCGATTCGATGCAACAATGGCCACAAGACAAACATGCTCGTTGAGTCGACACATCAGACCGTGTTTTTAATGTATCATGAATAACGCAAAGATGTTATCAGTCGTGAAGCTATCTGGACTACCGTCTCGACGAGAATTGTTTCATCGGTTTTCGTTTAATCTTTCTGTGCTTGTGAAAAAATAGTCTGTTTTTCTTATCTAATACTATTTAAATTTTTAAAATGACATTTTCACTTCACTATTATATCTTGCCAGATTTTATGATTGTCTACCATACTGAGTGTTAATATGATCTGAGTCTAGTGTAATATTTTAAATTGTATAGTAGATTATTACTTAATTCTTAGTATATAGGCACATAAGTAACTTTATGTAATTGAAGATTGAAATATTCGAAATAGGAGGATGATCAAAAAGAAAGTAAAAGGAACATATCTTTCACAACAATTGTTAAGTACTCCATTATTGGTAAATAGTATTTATCGACAAAGATATCGATTTCTGAGAGGTCAATCGATAAGAGAATCACAATCGATATATTCTTAGAAATGCCACAGGGCCCCCTAGATAGAACTAAAAATTCTCTACTATAATAGTCATCTAAGTTTTATCGCGTTCTATAAAATTTAAGTTAGTTTTAAATAAACTAGTAGGTACGTAGCCGTTGGAAATAGATTTTCAATTTGAAATAAAAAACTTCTTATCACTCCTAGTTAAATATAAAGTAATTTTAGTGCATCTATTTGGTTAATAAATGGGTAATATGATGCAATGTCAACTCTAAAGGCAACTCACTCCAAAGGTAACTCTACTTCAAAGTAATCGTACATGACTTATTTAATATTACGATTATTCGAAGTTTAAAGTACGGTAGGAGGCCTGGAGGAATAAACGAAAGTATCATAGTAATTACCAAGTTTAATAAAAGTTAGTACCTGTTCAACCTTTACCATGACCATAAATTCAAACAATATAATTATACAACCAAGGTACAACCATAAAAGCGTCACGTTGTATTAATGAATATAGGTTTCATATCCTGTGTAATTAATAACACTATTGACACCTTAACAAGGCAGATTTATTGGCCCTTAGGCTCATCAAACTCTAGATTCGATTGGAGAATATTTCTCCTGAAACTATTAACCTTTTCATGTTCACATCCACAACAGTATAGATAACAATCATTCCTTTATGTAAATGTTTGGCAATCTGCTTCCTTTAACCAAGTTCTTAATTGTTACATAATCAAGAACAGATCTGTATTTCAGGTTTACTTCACCTAATTTTTGGTATTGTAATGGTCAAAGATTTTGACAAGAAACAATTTACCAGCAAAGTAAACAAATATCACAGTAATTTTGACAATAAAAGAGTTTGAGAGTTGTCATTTCACGACTAAATAGAAAACATAAAAATATGCTGTTGTGTTATTACCATTGTACTGTTATTATAACATAGGTATACTTAAAAATAAAAGTTTTTAATTTAAAGTGTGAAGCTCAAACTGAATCACTCAAGTAATTCTAAAGGGCCTTTCAATAAGGACGCTCGGTTTTTAAATGTGAATAAAACAAGTTGTGTGTAAGATATCAATTATTAGTTTTTTTTTAATTTGAAAGAATATTTTATGGCGTTAGGTATGAAATATAATGTTGAAACGTCCATCGTGGTTTTGCTTGGTGGCATGTATTCGGGATGTCCAATTTTCGATTACTGTCCCATAAATCTGGTTGAATTTGTTGGATGGCGTTCGTTATGTTGACTTTGAAGGTATCAATTGTTTACGGTTTATTCGCATAGACCTACGATTTAAGATAGCCCCAAAGGAAGAAGTCTAAAGGCGTCAAATTGCACGATCCCGATGGCCAGTTCATGTCGCCGCTACGTGAGATAACCATGCCCTCAAATCGCTCGTACAGAATATCCATCGTGGCATGCGCTGTGTGGCACGTAGTACCGTCTATTGGAACCACATATCGTCGATATCCATATCATCCAGTTTAGGCTACAGGAAGTTGCTTATCATAGATCTGTAGCACTCGCCGTTGACGGTTATGGCAATGCCAGTTTCGTTTTGGAAAAAGTACGGACCCATGATTCCACCAGACCGAAATCCGCATCAACCAATGACTTTCTAGGGATGCATTTGGTGTTAGTGTATCTCGTATGGATTGGTATTGTCCCAAATCCGACAAATCTTACTTCTTCACATATCCATTCATTCAAAAAGGGGTTCGGCGGTAGAGGGAGCTTTTTTTTGCGAAATTTGGGTCGACTTCCAACTGCTCCAGAATCCAATCAACAAACACACAGCATTGAAAACCCAAGTTCCGGCGCAAAATTTGCCAAGTTGAAGTCGCAGAAAGACCAATTTCTTGTAAACGATGAGAAATTGATGGCTCGGGTCTTCCCGTACACTCTCATGCACAGCAGCGATGTTTTCAGCATATCTTGCGTTTCGGTGGCGTATGGTTGTTGACTGATTATTTATCAAACTGGTTGACTCGAATTTGGCCACCAAGCGTCGATTAGTCGACTTGGCGGGAGGGTTGTGGCGAGGATAAAAATCACGTAATGTGCAGAACGTTTCTCACTGCACTGATTTTGAAAATAAAATTTGATGATTTGTACACGTTGTTGAACGCTATAACGTTCCATGGTAATTTGCAATACACTATTGAATAATTCACAATAAATTTGACAGATATTGCTTTAACAAGATTGCCGCTATAACCTAACAAATCTCGAGCGTCCCTATTGAAAGACCCTGTATAATGATCATTTAATAAATAGGAACTCAAAAATAAATACACAATAAACAGATTTCCTATTTAAATGACGGCAAATGCAAGAATATCATTTTCCCTTTTAAAATACTGTACATCTAATATTACTGAATACTATTTTGTTGAGAAATGAATTACCATCAACTTTCGGAACACAATGATCGTAATTGACCTATCTTTCTATTGTTAATATTAAAACCTAAAATGTTCATGTGAGTGCACGTCCTTAACTTTAAACAGTGGCTACTTTCATACGTTGTTCCCGAAAAACTGGGGGGCTTATCTGTTGTGTATATAGTTTGAATTGATAAATATAGAACGCCCTCATATCAGATATCATTCATTCATTTTAGCGATTCTGTATATCTATCAATAATTTATTTGCAATCCCAACATAAAACTAAGTAATGAATACTAAGGTTATTAACCTTAAAAGTTTAAAATGCAAACTAAGTTTGGATTTTTATACGATTTTTATAAGTAGTTTATTTGAGCAAAATTTTACTTTATAATATATAGTTAATATGTAATAATCATATACATAACTTAGATTATGGATGAAATTAAATATAACTAATTTTCAGGTTAAATAACTAAATAATTACTTATTAATATTTTACCTAAGTATAGCTTATTATTTTAGCATTAAAGGCTAGTTTGACAATTGTATATGGATACATAATTGTTTGTCTTTTACTAAGAATTCAATATTAATCCCCCAGTATTTATTAATTCCTAATTATGTCTAGTTAATTAATTGTACAAAAAAAGGTCACATTCACCAAATTGTTTCCGTTGTGCATTTGTTTGTTAACAAAATTTATAGTTACTTTCGTTTTATTTTAAACTGCTTTTTTAACACGTTATATATTTCTTTGGGACGTCTTTGGAATATACAGGCTATTTTTTATTTTATTGCTTCCAGCTGTGAAGGTTGGAGGTTAAAGTACCATTTGGATTTTACAACCACTCATAGTTTGACAGTAAGTACAAGAGGACATTCTTAGTAATGAATAGGTTATGCGGTTTGTGTGAAAGATACAATTCAAATTAATCGAAAGAACTAAATAGCAAAAGCGAAGAAAGAAATAGCCCCTCTCCCCTTGACCTCCTCAGTGGCGCCTATGCATTTTAGTACATGTTTTGGAACATCGCAGTTAGAACCATCTGGAACCATTTAGGTACATTTCCTCTTGAAATATTAAGTAGTACTTGATGTGCTTAAAATGATTTGATCTGCTTAAAATGTTGTTTCTAATCAATTTTGTTTGTTGCTAATTGAATTAGCGAAAAAAGATCTGATCGCGGTCGGTATTAAGTCATAGCAGAATGTAGTGTTTTAATGATTTTAATACAGAGTGGAATTTATTTATGAAATAAAATAATTTTTAAAATAAATTATTTTAGAAACTAGAGGCAGGTCGATTTTTAATCCGATCGTTATTTTATTTCATTTTCACATTTGATCTATTTAAAAGCAGGGCATCTGTCTAATTTTTTATCTGTGGCCGATTTAAATGATAGAGCTTCAATAGCTCTAATAAAATACCAAAATTAAGAGTGAACTTTACAATGTCAGAGCCTATTTCGAATTTGGCGGAAGGCGATAAATCCAAAAAAGTGTTAGTAATTTTGTTACGTCTGATCTGCCTACGACACTGGATTTAGGATACCTTCAAATTGGTGTGAATGAAGTTTAACCAAACAATATGAGTTTCTAACAAAAATACAACATGATAAAAATTTATATTATGTTATCACAATATTTCATGGTATGCAAATCAGAAATTTGCACATAATATTTTTCACAGTGGCCCTTCTGGCCACGGAATCTGTTGAATTATAAAAATGTTTTTACGCACAGTTATTCGTAATATTGGCAATCTTTGTTTTATTTAAACATTTAATTAGATACAGCTCCATATTAAAAAAAAATATTTTTATTAGCAAGGTTTGCAATTATTTTTATTTTCAGAGCTGCTGTTGACCTAGTAAATTAAATTTTTAATCTGCATGGAACTGTTATGTAAACACAAAGAATGATAATTCACAACAACAAAAGTCAAATGATAAACGAATCCGAAATTATTTTTCCGGCGCCGAGAAATGCTTTAAGAATTGCAAGTTTGGACCTAAATTTACAACGTGAAATAATAAAACATCTTAAGAATTATAATAATTATAAAACCAATTAAAATAAAATTTCCCTTGGAATAAAAGCATATCATATTAGAAAATGACGATATTCAGAAGAGATTAATAAATTCAACAAGTAAACTGTACATCTTTTGTTAGATCAAACAACAAATTAAGGTAGGTATGGCAATTAACGTCATCTGTTAAATAACTACAGAAAACGCACTTCTATTCGAATAAGCTGCGTTATGGCTCACGCACACATACATCAGAATACACCAATAGAGACACACCTAGCGTGACCGCAAGTCTCTTGTGCCGTCATCTTGCCAGTGACGCGCCGTTCTTCAGGAAATTCTGTCACGGACGCCGCTGTTATAAAAATTGCTCGGACAAAATTGGACGTTTTTAGATATTTTGTTGTATTTTTTGTATACTTGTATAGATGTGTTATAATGTAGGTAACTACCCTTCATATTTCGTTAATATTTTCAAGGCAACATACATAATTTAGTGTAAAAACGTTTGAAATGACAATAAGGCCCATTCAGATGTTAACGCCCCGTCAAATGATCGGTATATAATTTTTTTTTGGGAAAATACAGGCATTATACTGTTATGCTTTATAAATGTTAATGTCGGAACTTAAAAAGTTTTGTTAAAACTGGTTATAACTAGAAGTTCCAAGTACTTTACGCGTATTAAGAAGTTTGATAGTTTTTGTGTTAAATGTTGATTTGCTGCATTTCTTTTATTTCTAATAAAGAAATTTATATATGACTATTATGTTTTATTAGATACATAACCCCTAAGAATGTATTTTTTGCGTCCATAAGAGTCCAGATCTTATCGCAAACGGGCGGTAATAGACATAGTAGTTTTAATAACGCCCAAGACAAGGTTTTTAAAAAGATGTTATTGATATCAAAATCATAAATAGTTACATCTGACAACTAGCATCTTTCAATTCAGAAAATTATATTTAATCTTTTTATAGAAAATTTGTTCCATTTAAATAGTATTTATAGAAAAAAAAAATAATTTTAAGTTAGGTGGGCATTAATGGCGTCGGGTACTAATTTACTACAATACAATTATAAATTTAGCAATTTTACATCAATTCAAAACATTACTACTTTTGTAAAAAAATAACATAAGAGAACATAAACAAAATAAAATAATATAATTAATTGACATTGCACATGAGAGTGCGATGCAGCAAATTTTCCATTTTTCGACTAAATTCCTATTTAATATGTAATTAAATACATTTATTGCATCGTTTTTTAATAATATTAACTTTAGATAATTAATTGGTTTGATATAATTTCTGAGCAAGCTTCTATCTAATAAAATCTATTTTAAGTATCTAATTAAAGTTTGTTTACAGAAAATAAAGATTGCCAATATTATGAATAAGAGTTGGTTACAAAATTTTACAAACCAACTGATAACGGTCTACAGGAGCATTATAAAAAATATTATTTAAAAAGTTATGATTTACATGACAACTATTTACCATAATATATATTTTAATGATACTATTATTTGTTGAATTTCAGTCACACCCATTTGAAAGTATCCTAACACTTTTTTTTGGATTTTTAACTTTGAAATTGCCGTGAAATTTTAAATATAATTCTGAAATTTGGCACCACACTAAGGTTTATTGAACTTCTATCATTAAAAAATTGTTTAAATATGTTAACAAATAAACATTTTACAGAGCAGCCCCGCTTTTAAATGGGCCATTCTGTATATATAGAACACACTTTATAATATTTAATCCCCTTAATGAAATTATTTCAAAAACTTGTAATTAAAACATTTTAATTACAAGTATTAACCTGTGAGATTATTGAATGACTACAAAGGGTATTATTTAATTAAATTGAAATGAGTATTATAAATTTTGTCCATTTACTATTCTTGCTTTGAAATCATCAATGTTATCTAACTTTCTTGTACATAATTTATTCTTAAGATAACCCCACAGAAGAAATTCAAAGGTGTAAGGTCTGGTAATCTAGATAGTAATTTAATAGCACCTCTTTTCAATTCATTTATCAGGAAATATTTCGTTTAAGTACTCTCTTAAACCTAATGGAGTGTTACCTCATCTCGTTGAAACCAAACAGTTCCACGTAGTAGGGTTGGCTGTATATTAGTTTATCAGAATAGGAGAAACCTCATTGTTTTATTTACGTATTGTTCAGCTGTTAAACTAATTTTCCATAAGAATAACTGATACGGTTGTTACCCAACCGTAACCGTGTTGTTATGATACGTGCCCAACTTTTTGAGAATTGTGTATGAGTCTCACGTATCTAATGATGATTTTTCGCTGACCGATATCCACAGTCTTTTCTGTTTCTATATATCTACTTTAATAAATATATCTACTTTTCTGAGAAGGAGCTTAAACATCGATGCAGGGACAGGAGACCAGATCTTCACGAACACTGAAAGATTATATGTTTCTCGATGCGCACATCAGCATCAACAAAGTTGGCATCATCCGGAGATATTTGGATTCAGTTTTAATCATGCAGGAGATGATTCAAACAAAGAACAGTTTTAATCGTCTCTGGATGATGTCAACTTGGTCGATGAAACGCGCATCGAGAAACGTGTAGTCTTTTGATGGAAAACTGGTCTCCTGTTTTTACCCACAGTTCCGATAATTTTTTCGTCTGACAAAGGAATGGATCTAAGAGTTTCCTCGATCTACGAACGTTTATAGTTGCATGAAGAAAAAATTACACAAAATTAGGACAAAATGTAACAGGTTAACCAAGAAATTAATCAAGAAATTTTGAGAGACAGATTCTGTTATTGATAAGGCAACACCAATACATCATCGTGGTAGGTCAAATGAAAATATTGATGCAATGAGAGAAAGTGTAGTAGAAAATGGGAGTGGGAGTAGAGAAAGTGGGAGTATCCAAAAATCAGCATCACCTTCTTTATTTTCTAACCTAATTAATAAATGTACGATGTTGTAAATGGTCTGTAATTTTTAATTGTTGTGTCAACTGCATTTTGTATGCTGACAGATGCAGATATTTCATTAAAATCCGACGCGTGGTGGCTCTTGATTGATTCAGTTGTTGTGTACGATGTTGAATTTGTTGTGAATACTCCCGTACACGTGCCTTCACAGCAATATTTTCATGTGGAAACATAACATATATTCTAACTATAAATTTGTTACGAACTGTGTAGTTTATGAATGTACAACTTATGCGAAGTAAGGAAAAAGCAAGTGATTATTTGTTAAAAACATACGTAGAAATGTCCAGTCTGCATTTGCCTGTATCTGAATTGCAAATAAAACTGATAATTCCACATACTGTAGGAATTATTAGGTATATATTCATAGTAACATTTTTTTTTTCAAATGCGCTACTACGTAATAGTTTGCTGCGATAGCTGTTATTTGTTTCCTGTTTACTATTATATTATCACCTCAAACGTATGAAAACAGGAAGAGTTTACCGTGGCACGCAAAAATGCATTCGTTTGTCGCATATGGAAGACATTTTTATAAAGCCACATACTAAAACGTAGCTTTTAGATTAACAAAGAAAAGTACCAAGTGTTTCAGCTATACTTTCACTTGCAATTTTTCATCGGAAAATCTGTATCTGTGCGAATGTAATATTTTAAAAACTTTTAATTACAAATTGTATATATTGAGTAAGTTATATAAAATGTGTTTATATATAATTAATTAAGTGAATTAATATTTTTAATAAATGAACATTAGTGGGAATATATTGCGTGTGAATAATATGTTAATTATTTGCACTACCTTCAGTGAAGACTGGTTTTATCTGTTGTTTTATCAAATAGCAAGATATAATTTTAGAATTCCAAGACTCATATGAACATCATTAATAAGTGATCCAGATTCTTAACTACTGTATATTGCGTTACTAATTATCTGTATTGATTCTATTGTTATATTTTACTACTTCACGGCTGTTAATTTACAGTTCCTAAGAATAATTCTTTGTTAGATGAAACGTATCATCAAAATATAAAAAATGTCACATGAAATGCAAAAAAAGGCAATTATATCAAACAATGTACTGAATTAAAGGATCCTGGGAGAGGGCTATAACTTTCGATGAAACAACGAAAACAGGAGACCAGCTTTCCATCCTTTTACATCGAAAGATTACACTTTTCTTGGCGCTTGTTTGACCAATCAAGTTGGCATTATCGCGATATGATTAAAACATAATTTTAAACTACTTTTAATTTCAATTTACACTGAAATTTTGTTTCATTTGTGTTTTGTTTCATATTTGTAACATAAACCGAGGTTTATGTTACGAATATTCTTCAGCTTCATGCACTGTTCTCTAATAAACTCTCTCAATTGAACTATTTTTCTTCATGGTCAGTGAACAGTGAAATAATTATTTGTTTCTGTTTACTGTGCCACACCTTATAATACCTAATCTCTTATAAATATTTTCATTCATGGTTAGTGAACCGTAATGAGGTAAACATTCAACCTAAACAATGGACTGCCAGGTATAGGGTTCTTGTTTTCGTTCATCCTGTTATCACATTTAGCTATTTTAATATATTCCAAGTCATCAAGTCGACGTCATGGCCCTCCAGGAGACCAAGTTGCATCCAGACGACATCCTACGATTACGTGGATACCAGGTCCATAGACGGGATAAAAACCGGCGCAGCGGCGCTATTGGTCAGGACAGGCATCGCCCATCATGTCCAGTCCCATTCGGTGACCGTGACCATCCGAACAGGACGTGCTTCGGATCGTATTCTGCTATCAATGTCCCAGAGGGAGTGTGCAGGGACGAGACCTAGACGAGATCTTCCCCATAGGAGTCAGGACCCTTGCTGTGGGAGATTTCAACGCCAAGGACCCGTTATGGAATAGCCGGATAACGAACACAGAGCGCTACTGGCGCTCGCTTAAAACTACTCCGAAGTCCAACCCGTTGGCCCCCTGGAACCAACCCACCACTCGATAGGAAGACCGGATGTACATCGGATGGACATCGCTATCGCCCATAACATTCACATCGAGAACATCGACAACTTGAGAGATGGATCCTCGGATCGCGATCCCATTCTGGTTCACCTGAAGAATGAGGCATCGGAGACGAGACAAGACTTCGTCACCAGACAGATGGACTGGAATAAGTTCCGGACGTGTCTGGAACGCCGGCATCGAGGTCATCTCCCCATTGCAAACAGCGCGGGACGTCGAGGCCAGCGATTCGGCTCACCTAGGACCTGTCCAGGCCGCAATGAGAGACAGTACCACGGAGAAAACGGTAAGGAAAAATGACCGACATTTTGGTTTCGTTTCAGACCCCACCAAGGATCTCATCAGGGAACGTAGAGCAGCGAAACGAAGAGGCATGCGTACCGGACTACCCGAGGACAGGCGTGCAGTGAATCAGCTAAGCCGGAGAGTCAAAGAAGCCCTGGACGAAGACAGACAAAAATCGTGGAATCGCCACCTGATGTCCCTCGACTCGGCGGACAATAGCCTGTGGAGCACGCAGAGAATCATGCGCCGAGCCAGACCTTCAATCCCGCCATTACACGGAGAAAGAGGGCGGCTCGTATTCACTAACGAGGATAAAGGGGTGACTTTCGCAGACAGTCTGGAGCTCCAGTGTCGCGAAAATCAGCTGGATGACGAGGACGAGGACTGGACGGACGACATCAGGAGGAAGGCACGTCATATCGGCGACGCCGACTACGACGGTTTCCACTTCCGACCAGCTACGATGGAGGAGATTAAGGCCATTCTGAGCACCCTTAAGATCAGGAAAGCCCCTGGGCTGATCAAGTCCTACATGACAAGAAGGCGATTTCGGGCCAGATTAAGGACCTCTGTATTGGACTACAGGACCATCGAGGCCGATGTACCGCAGGGTGCGGTGCTGTCGTCTCACCTCTTCAACATCTTCACGTCAGATCTGCCAAGGACAGAGCGCACGGCCACTGCGCTGTACGCTGACGACACGGCGATCGTCGCGAAGTCGAGGAGAGCGTGCATGGCAATGACGTACCTGAAGCGTGCTGCGGATGAACTAGCCAACTGGTGCAACAAGTGGAAGGTTAGCCGTCAATGCAGAGAAAAGCAGGGCGGTGCTTTTAAAGAAGACGCGGGAAACCCCGGAAGGACATGTGACATGACAAATCCAAGTACCTTGGAGTTGTCATGGAAAAGTAGTTGACATGGAGAGACCACATCCACCAAGTGACGGGACACGCCAAAGCTACCGTGGCCAGATTCTGACGATGACGGGAAACAACAGCCAGCTAAACCTCAGAAACAAGCTGCTCCTCATACGGCAAGTCCTTCAGCCCCAACTGATGTACGCATCGACAGCTTGGGCTACGCTGCTCAGACACACATGAAGAGGATTCAGGCCGTCGAAAATGTCGCCCTCCGCCGTGCCGTGGACGACCCGTGGTACGTGAGGAACATCGACATCCGGCGAGACTTAGACCTCAGCACTGTGACGGAGAAAATCGGAGCCAGGGCTCGGAAGCTCTACGATCAAGCAGGTGCCCATGACAACCACCTCATCCGAGCAGCTTCGGACTACGACCCAGGAAGGCCAGGAACACACAAGAAACTCAAGATCCAGGTAGTATAACCGCATAGACCCCCTTTACAGGTCAAATATAACTTTTCATTACAGCTGAGCTCTATTGCTCCACTAACCATTTTTTATGTCAGAGGGCCCTACAGCCGTTTAACCATTTTCTGTTACAGGAAAGACACACGACTTCCCTCTCGCATACACCTGACTCCAAATCCTGGGATTCCTTTCTAATAGAGAAGGACCTCTCTCAAGTAACAAGACTCACTCTATTGACGGTGATTCAAGCGACGCGGTTCATCCGCATTCATCATCGTGGAAGATCGCCTGGCCCAATGACCCAATTCCCAGGCGTCGTGCTAATCGCGGCGCCCACTACAAGACACCCCCCGGGGGGTTGACGCTGGCGAAACAATGCAACCAAAGATTATGAAAAATCTGAGAAGAAGTCCCTGCCAGCGGGACTTAAAGGCGTCAGGACCAAAGGAAGTCCAGGGGGGCAAACCGCTGCCAGTCGCGCGGGTCTTGTTTGCGAGCGGCACTTGCCTCTCGCGTAGAGACCCGCGAAAGCGGAAGTAAAGCTCTTATTTAAAGCTCAATGAGTTTATTTGTAGTCATAAGGCTATAGAGATAACTAATTACATTTTACTGATTAGAGTATACAGAGTATAGATATATTTTACATATAACTAACTACAAATGAGTCTAAAAGCAATATGGCACAAGTACTTGCTGATCTAAGTCCAGTTTACAACAAATTTTATTTATAAAAATAAATTACTTAACTTAGTAACTAATTAGAACGATACAAAATAAATAAAATATCAATTAAGTAGCTACTAAAATACTATTTATACTATATTAATACTAAATTAACTATTCCTATCTATATAGGTACATATATACATTTATGATTAATATATTTACCTACTGCAAACTCAAGAAATGCTGCTTTAACTGAATTTTAAATTGACCTATAGAAAGTTTCTCTGAATTAGAAGACAACTTATAATATAAGCTGTATACGTTGTAAGTAAATGATCTACGAAACATTGTAATTCTGTATGGAGATGGTAAGACAAGGCCTTTAAATCTCATTTAATTAGTGCCAATATGTACTGAAAATTAAAAATAAAACCAATATGTACTGAAAGTATAGTAATCGACGTATAGTAGCATCCAATTTAAAGGTATTTTATTTTTTTCTTTTAACAAATCTGGATAATAGATGATGTAAAATTGGAATGAAAGTTCTAGTAGGGAATTGTAAACATAAGAAAATCTAAATTTTAATATGCTGGTGTGGCGACTATTGTACACTGCTTGTGTGATAAGGAGCCACATTGAGCAAAAATAATTCAGTAGTGCCACATTATTAGAAAATATAACGTTGGGACTAGCTTTAGCAAGGATATGTTGGCCCATATCCGTGAATAAGGTACAATGAATAAATAGATTTCCACAGAAATTGCTGAAATCTAATTTACTGCTAATTAAATTCACTTAACTTGGACCTGGCATACTGGCATCCATTTTTTGAGCTCTTCGTTTACATACATATATATATATTTATTCACATATTTTATAATATCCCTTTGTGCGTGTTGTAATTTATTTTCTGCAACCGCCACAAAGTTCTCATCAACACAGAGTAAAAGATAAGCCATATTCATTTTGATGACGTTGCATGGTTACATCCGTATGATGATGAGATGACTGAGAAAGTGCTACGAGTATAGTCAAGTTGGGATCGATATAATGTAAGATTTTAGAACACAAGAATATAAACAACATCCTGCAAAGCCCCATAAAGCCCGTATTATGTAAGAGATTATGATTTCAAGTTGGAACCAGATACCTTATTTTTCAGATAGCAGCTTTTCGGATTATGCCCATTTCCACTCTTCAAAACGTTTATTAAGTGGAAATATATGGAAATTACAGTAGAAGATGAGAATGACCAAGATATATTTCAAGGGCTTCGCAAATAGATAATTTGCAGTTACATATATGCAGTAAAAATTCTATTTTTCGTAATAGTTTTTTAAATACATTTTTGAATTAAATTTGTAGCATATTATTTAGAGTGGATTTCGGGATTAAAGTACAGGGACAGAAACTAAAAATGCTGAGATTCGCGGATGATATAGCAGTATTAGCATCTAGTAAGGAGGAATTAGAATCAGCATTGAACGAAATGGATACAGTGTTGACAGAGGAATACGAAATGAGGGTGAATAAAAACAAAACTAAAGTGTTAGTGTGCAGAGGGCGCGAGAGCAGAGCAAAAACGAAAGTACAAATTAATAATGAAAGGTTGGAGGAAGTTAAAGACTTCACTTATTTAGGAAGTAAAATAAATTGGGATGGAAGAAGCGATAAAGACATAAAACAAAGAATAGCGCAGGGTCGAGTAGCTTTTAACAAAAAGAAAGCACTTTTATGCTCGGGGGTAATAAACTTAGAAACAAGGAAGATATTTTTGAAAACATATGTATGGAGCACGGCACTATACGGCTGCGAAACCTGGACGGTAGGGGAAGCAAGTAGGAAGAAATTAGAAGCTTTTGAGATGTGGTGTTACCGAAGAATGATGAAAATACCATGGACTGATAGGATTAGAAACGAAGAAGTATTGGAGAAATTCGGCGAGCAAAGAAGTATGTGGAAAAACTTAAAGAAGAGAAGAGATAGAATGGTAGGCCACTTGCTGAGACATGGGGGAATAGTCCGCGATATTTTGGAGGCAGAAATAGGAGTGAAGAAAGGCAGAGGTAGGCCTAGATTAGACTACTGCTCGCAAATAGTAAGGGATGTAGGTTGTAGCACAATTAGCGAAATGCGTAGGTTAGCACAAGATAGGAGAAGCTGGAGGTTAGCATCCAACCAGTCTTAGGACTGATGACCTAATGATGATGATATTATTTATGATAAATAGAGAAATAGATTCTCGTTATTGTTTTGTAAAAGTATATAATTTAATAACTCGCATGATAATAAATTAATATTTTATAAACCTATTATATTTATTTTACTGTTATAAACTGCTGGACTAAATTAATACATCAGTGAAACTTCACATTATTAGATACTTTTATTTTTTCGAAGACTTAAATCAGTACCTACGTTATATTATAATTAAATGATTTCAACTAGTGTTTAACAAATTAGAATGGTATCAGAGAAAACATGAATAAATAACAGAAAGGAGCAATAGTGTCAAATGTAATGAAAACGGTGTTAATGACAAACTTTAGAAAATAAAAGGTGAAATCAAATCATAAGAATTTCAATTCAATAGCGTGTAGATTAGCTAGCGAGTAGCTTTTAACAAAAAGAAAGCACTTTTATGCTCTGGTGTATTACTTAGAAACAAGGAAGAGATTTTTGAAAACGTATATATGGAGCACGGCACTATACGGTTGCGAAACCTGGACGGTAGGGGAAGTAAGTAGGAAGAAATTAGAAGCTTTTGAGATGTGGTGTTACCGAAGAATGACGAAAATACCGTGGACTGATAGGGTTAGAAACGAAGAAGTATTAGAGAAAGTCGGCGAGAAAAGAAGTATGTGGAAAAACATAAAGAAGAGAAGAGATAGAATGGTAGGCCACTTGCTGAGACATGGAGGAATAGTCCGCGATATCTTGGAGGCGGAAATAGGAGTGAAGAAAGGCAAAGGTAGGCCTAGATTAGACTACTGCTCGCAAATAGTAAGGGATGTAGGTTTTAGCACAATTAGCGAAATGCGTAGGTTAGCACAAGATAGGAGAAGCTGGAGGTTAGCGTCCAACCAATTTTAGGACTGATGACCTCATGATGATGAGCGTGTAGATCCTCCTTTAGCTCTTATCACTGCTTCCATTCATCTATCAAGTGGTGAATGGTTTCATGAGGAATACTCACCCGTTCGAAAAGAACGACTTGTTTAAGTTTCCTAAGAGTCATAGGGGCAGGTATGTGGCGATTAACTGATCGCTTTAGTGCAACCTATATATACTATATAGGGTTCATATCTGAACTTCTTGGTGGCCACTTCATAGTTGGAATGTTCGCAATTCGAAGGTAATCTAGTACCTCTTTAGCAAAGTGGGACCGAGTGTTATCCTGCATAAAAATGAAATTGTCCCCGATGCACGGCATCACATTTTCTTCTACAATGTTTTCTACATGTAAATGTGCATTCATGGATCTCCCTCGTAGCGGAATCAAATCCGCATGACTATCGAAGCAAATTCCTCCCCAGAACATTATTGATCCACCAACAAATGGCATCAGAGGAGAGATATTGCAGGCAGCAAACCTCTCTCCAGACTCATTGACGTTCATATGGTGAATTAAGACTTACTTTCGTTTCGTCTGAAAGCAAAACTTGCTTCCGGTCATCAGTGGTCCAATTTAAGTGTTCTCTTGAAAAACGCAGCCTAGCAACTCTGTGTTCTCTGACGAGCAGTGGTGCAATAGCTGGTCTTCTACTATCCACTCCTTTATTAAGTTTTCTCCTAACCGTTCGTTCAGAAATTGTTACCATTCGAGCTAGGGTTAGTTAGATAGCCGCTAGGGCTCTGCTTAGCTCTAAATTGGTAGAATATTTCTTAAGTCAACTTGAATAAGAAACAAATCGCTCATCTCTTGCATCCGTAGATTTCTTACGACCTTGTCCTGGGATTCTAGAGTAGCTTCCAAGTTCATTAAATTGTTTAACTGTTCGACTAATTGTTGATTATCAAACTCCTAACAAATCAGCTACATATCGCTACGTCCCTTTTTAACTAGAGTGACTGATTTCACTGCTTCATATTCTCTTAAGTTTTGTGGACGATTGATTTCTTCTACTCTAAGTGAACTAACTGTCTGAACTAGCGTAACTTTATTGCATTTCACAAATGCGTTAAATGTATTATTAACAAACAATTACAGAATATTACTTTACATCTGTCAAACAATTGCATTTGTTAATCAGTGTTGATAGAGGATATCCTAGGCCACATATATAGAATGTTTAAGGATTTCAAACTTTGAAAGATTATATGAAAAATTTAGCTGATGCGTTAATTTTGTCCATGTACGTCCATGTCCAGGTATGTTGGAGTATATTATGTTTTCTTCTAAACAGATTATCTTATATTAGGTAAAACTAGTATCTTTGCACAATGCTCTCTATTCAAACAAAATTGTAGTTTGAAATGTCTGTAGTATATGCCTTGGTGACAATATCTGATATATTAGGTCAATGAAATTCAATTTTATGTTACACAAAATATCTGTCAGTTCAATATTCAATATAAACATACACAGTATTTAAAACATAATTTAAAATTGTTTTCCTTTCATAACACTCTATTAAAACGATCCCAGAACGTTTATTGATACGGTACTGGCAGAAAAGCAAACATGTTTTCTCTTTGCTCATGTCTTTCCACTTTTTACGCACGAAAATGTGAACAATATGTGTAATTCATTTCACGTGTTGTAGAATAATAGTTTAGCTACAGGTAGTGGTTCTACGGCATACTGCGATAGTTAATATGGTCAGCTTTCCAAGGCCAACTTCAACATAACGCCATACAACGTGATTATAGGAAGTGATTAGTTATTTTAAGTTTGAAGGTTGCCATCACATTGGACCCGGAACCGATAATAATATGGAAAAATATAAACATTTGCATATAACTACACAGTTGCTGCGGATTGTTTTTGTTATTGAGTTCACCCGTACTTTTTTGCGAATTTGCGAGCTACAAGGTGATCGAAACTGTTGTTTGATCTTGAATTTTTGGAGTGCAGATACGAGAAACCGTACTAAATGAGTCACGTAATTACTATCGGTTTTTTTTCTACTATTGCAGAAGCATAATATTTGTATTTTTTTAATGTTTACATTGAGAGAAGTTTTTCTTATTGTCTCTTCCATTAGGCAGGCTTTATTATAACTGAATTAAAATCGATTATAATTGAAATCTATAACATTGAGCTTCTATTCGTTTTTTATGATATTTAGAATTGTTTGAACAAAAAACAGCATTTTGCTAAAACAGGAAAATTGTACATAAAGGTGCGTTCAAACCTGTAACATCGAAGCGTAAAGGTGCTTCCAGATATGCAATACCGAAGCGTATCGTAACGCCGACGCGTAACTTACTATCTTAACACAATATCGCAACAGGACACATACTTGTAAAATGCGTGTTTTTACTTTTTTTGTCGTTTACTGTCGTGTCTTTCTATTCATCATCATGAGGTCATCAGTCCTAAGACTGGTTGGACGCTAACCTCCAGCTTCTCCTATCTTGTGCTAACCTACGCATTTCGCTAATAGTGCTACAACCTACATCCCTTACTATTTGCGAGCAGTAGTCTAATCTAGGCCTACCTCTGCCTTTCTTCACTCCTATTTCTGCCTCCAAAATATCGCGGACTATTCCCCCATGTCTCAGCAAGTGGCCTACCATTCTATCTCTTCTCTTCTTTATGTTTTTCCACATACTTCTTTTTTCGCCGACATTCTCTAATACTTCTTCGTTTCTTACCCTATCAGTCCACGGTATTTTCATCATTCTTTGGTAACACCACATCTCAAAAGCTTCTAATTTCTTCCTACTTGCTTCCCCTACCGTCCAGGTTTCGCAACCGTATAGTGCCGTGCTCCATACATACGTTTTCAAAAATCTCTTCCTTATTTCTAAGTTTATTACCCCCGAGCATAAAAGTGCTTTCTTTTTGTTAAAAGCTACTCGACCATGCGCTGTTCTTTGTTTTATATCTTTATCGCTTCTTCCATCCCAATTTATTTTACTTCCTAAATAAGTGAGTAACTTCCTCCAATCTTTCATTATTAATTTGTACTTCCGTCTTTGCTCTGCTCTCGCGCCCTCTGCACACTAACACTTTAGTTTTGTTTTTATTCACCCTGATCCCGTATTCCTCTATCAACACTGCCTCCATTTCGTTCAACGCTGATTTCAACTCCTCTTTACCTATACTTAGTCTTGCTATTACACGAATTTAAATAAACCAAGAAGAACTACTAGAACTAAAGAACAATACACTGTTGAAACACGATGTGAAATTTCCCACCAAATTTACATGAAATGAAACTTCAACCTCTTCCCATGCGAGGTGAGAGTCATGAAGAGTCATAAAAGACAGAATTCCACAGAGTCTGCCTGAGAATATATCTGACTCTATCAATATTAACAATTGTTTCATATATTCTATACGTAAAATAGATGCTGATGATGAGTATATCCATCAAATGTTGCAACTCATTACAATAGATAACTGCGCCATCTCCCAAATCAGTCACGATTTCCAAAAGGCTTTAGTACATCTATCTTGCTTGTTAATGTAACTGATAACATCCTACGAGTTATCGACAGTTAACATGTTATATATTTAACTTTACTGGATATGACTTCTTTAGATATTAGTTGTTTGAGAGCCAGATTGCACCATTATGGCATTTGTGAAAACGTACATTATTGGTTTCAAAACTATCATACCTTTTGGGTAGATATCAATTTACTAGGATTAATACAAACTCGTCGATACTTGTATTGCACATGAAGTCAAATGAAACAGGAGTTCCACAAGGTTCTGAGGTTCTGCAGATATTTCAGGAATTTCCTTAAAATGCAAACTACATGTGTAGTATGATGACATACAGTTCTATAGTTTTTACCTTCTGATTTGTTCGCGTCTTTTCAAATTATAAATAACGATTTAAAAACTATTTTTGAATGAACACTAAAAATACATTGATTATGAATGCAAATAAAGGCATTGATAATAACATGAAAATATGATTTTTAATATACTACAACAACACGGACGAATTAAATAGAAATTAATGATGAAGTAATCGCTTCAACTAGTGTTGTAAAAACATTCGGGGTTTCGTTTGATTCTACATTGAAAATTTCCAGTCATATCAATAACATATGTACCAAAATCCTGCAATAGCCTCTAATCATATATAAACAATATCGTGATCGTCTCCAACAATAGCGAATTAAGGTCAACGAGAACAAGTCAGCTTACGTTTTGACGAGAATCCTATCCACAAGTTACAATCAATAACATACAGATACCACAAAGCAATGAAACTAAATATCTAGGATTACACTTAGATAACAAATTGAACTGAAAACAACATATACAAAAGAAGAAAAGACAAATCGATATAAAAACAAAAGAACTGTACTGGTTAACAGGAAAACACTCATACAGAACTACAGACTATATACAGACAACACACTCGTTTCTACAAGACCGTTATAAAATCTATCTGCACCTACGGTATAGAGCTGTGGGGATGCGCGAGCAACTCCAATACGGCAATTATTCAGAGATGCCAATTAAAAATACTAAGACAGCTAGTAAACCCTCCCTGGTATGTATCAAATGTTACATTCCACACTGCTCTACGTATCCCGACCGTACAAAGAGTCATCTGTGGAAGAATAGCCAACCATCATCAAATCCTAGAAGAACACTCCAATCCACTATTGGAGCAGTTGCTGTTAACCCTGAACAACGCAAGACTTAAAAGACTATTACCAATAGACTTAAAATAAAGTACAAAGGTAACATCAATGGATGTTAACTTTAACATGTTATTTATTGTAAATGCTAGTACACTAGCATTAATGAGAATATTAGCTTATGGAATGAAGTGTAAACATTCTTATTGCTGATTAAAGTATTATAAAACAATAATAATATATACGAGTATAAGAAAGCATTCTTCTACTTAAAACAGCTATATTTTAAAAAATATTTAGACACATTAGTATTACCATTTTGCTTACAATTAGCTATAGTTTTATCTCATTTGTATTATGCAGATGTGGTGTTCGGGCCTTGCCTAACAGGGGGGGAAAAATCGTTCACAAAATATTCAAAATCTCTGAATCAGATATTTTACAACCGTACCACCATTTGACTATATTTCTCCTTGCATGTGTGCATTTAATTTATTAAACATATCTGAGAGGAGATTTATTCATATTTTCGAATTTGTTTTAAATATTATAAAGACCAACACAATAATACAATACTAGTAAAATACAAGACTAACACTGACTATTTATTTATGTTAAGGTGGCTAACACTCATGATGGTAGAGGTTTAAGACAAATGGAAAATAAAATATACCATTAGAATATAGCAATAAAATACCATAAATACATACCAATAGAAAATAATACATACCATCTTATCGAACTCAAATGTGTAAATCCTCTTTTCTGTATATAACAACATATATCGTCAATAACCTACATACTCAATATCACAATATGTCGGTGAAAACAGTCAGAAATATTATTAATTAAAATGGGATATACTCTCATCAAATTTACATTTTATTATACGCCTATAAGTTTTATTCTTATTTCCAGCTTGTTTATTTTAGATTGTCATGTTTGTAATCAATTAAATATATTAATTTATTTGTATGCTTAGTGAATTTTGTACAGGTTGTCAAGAATAGGAACAACTTTTATAACTGCAATATCGGACCACCCACGAGATGCGCAGTAAATGGTTTTTACTCAGCCGCATTGAGATCTTTGCCTGTCGAAGGTAAACCTAACTATTGCTCTTTATCCGTTTGAATAAACGCGACATCTGGTATAAATTTCACTTCTTTGAATCAACAAGATGCCTGTATAAACTTCACCGCTTTTTGATGTTCATGGTATTGTTGAGGGAATTTATTTTGAAAAGAAAAAATTAAAAAAATTTTAACGTATATTGTTTTAAATACATGTGTATATGTATTAATGATAAAATTAATATATTATTATTAAGTGTATAATACAGGAGAAATGAAGATCAATTTTCCTCTTTCTCTTCAATGTGCTTTAGCAAACTTAAAAAAAAATAAGTAAATGATTGTTATTTACTTATTTCTCAACTGTAATTCTTTACCTAATTACATAAAATAAGATAAAAATTCCTGAAATAACGAATACAGTATTTATTTTTTGAGAAAATATTTGTTTGCAATCATTATCAAGGTGAACTTGATTTCGTTTATAAAGAAAAGTAGATAATGTGGAAGATATGATAAATGAAAAAAAACACATGTTTGAACAACAAAAAAGAGTATTGAGTTGGGTTTATGATTAAAGTAAGAGTACATAGTTAATATATTTGACATAGATATTTAACATCGACTTTAAAAAGTGTGTTGATCTAGAATATTCTTTAATATCTAGTCATCTTATAGTAAATAAATTTCTATACAAGAACATACATACACTTACAGAAATTTAATTATTATTTTTCTTCGTGCATCAAGTATACCTAAATGCGGATTGACTCGCCTAGAACTTCATTGGTAGAAATATCCGTGCGAAACTGTAGTGAATGTATAGAATTGGAAAATTGAACTGACAATTTTCGATGATAACAATACGATTAACATCTAGTAGTACTACTAAATATAATTGTTCTTAGCTTCTATATTTTATAATCTCTGACATCGATCAGTTAAAGATGCATCACCAAGAACTCTAAATGTCAATCGGCAAATTAATTTTAACAAGCTCATGAAGCTGTATCATTTTGATACAGAACTACAGTGATCATAACAACGATGGTTTAATCTGAGATTAAAATTTATATGGATTTTAATTAGTTGGTATTTAAGACTGTGATCCTGGTTAAGGTTAATAATATTACAGGAATGTTATCTTTGCTAAATATGAAAGTTTCGATGTCGATGTTACTGAACTTGTTAGAATATACTTTCGATGTTTTTTCGACAGGACTAGTAATATATGTAAGATTAAACTATATCTCATTTGTAGAAATTTAGATCAGTAGTAAACTGGAGAAATAGAGGCTATCTAAGGGAAATCTATATATTTTTTAATGTCATTGTCTTAACACCCACAGGGCAAAATATCACTACCGATACTTTCAGTTAAGACTGCTTGTATAATATGTTCTAATCTAATAATCTAACTACGTGAAACTTATAGTACAGTGGATATAAGACGTGTCATCAGTGGGTCATAAATTAGAGACATTGATATTTTTTAACTAACAGAAAAGAGTATTATATAACTTAGAGTCGTAAATATCATTTAAATATTATTTTAATTCACAAAGTCAGTGAGATCATCATTAAATAGAGAGATATATTAAAGTGTTTCATTCAGACACATTTGAGATATAAGAATGGAACCATGGAATATTTTGAGAGATAATGCTTAGAGATGGCTACAATTGAAGCAAAACCTTATGGAGAAATCGAACACACCTTTTTTGGGTTATGCCTCGTTTGTCGTTGAACTTGTTTTGATGTTTTGCTGATCATCCTATCAGCTTCCTTAGAAGAAATCCAAAAACTGACTAAAGTAATTTTATATCATCTGAAAAACTATCTGGAATCCATCAAGACTCAAGACCATCTCCTTCCAACAAAAGAAATACTCAGCTTTTGGATTTCTCTAAATCCAAGTTGCCGATTATTCTATTAGTTTCTTCATGAGACGTCCTAAAATTTGAGTTTGTGGGGGATGGTTAGCGAAATATCAAGATTCGATTCGTCGACCACCACAGGATAACCGGAAAAATTTACTTACTGCTCATCAAGAATGGGAGAAAATGTGAGATTCTCTAGGTATGCGTAAAACAAAGAGTGAAGCAGCATTCGCAGGGAAAGGGATGCACTGTACGCGCGGCCAGATCTAACTCTGTATACATTCACATTCAATATATATTCATCGATATTCACTCTACAAAAATCTCAACTGGACTGAGTAAAGACCAGGCTATTTACTGCGCACCTCGTGGGCGATTCGATATCGCACTTTTGAGACTTGTTCCTATTCTTGTTGAGCTATACTTGTATCTTGACTATGGCCGTGGTCCTTCATTCTACTTATGGGGGAATCGTTCAAAATTATGATAACCCGGAAAGGAACTAGTGTAGCTTCCAACGACTCTGAAAGATGCTTTTGTCTAATGATGCCATAGAGCTTATTTGGCCTCTGTAAGTATACTAAAATATTACTGTAAAAGTGAACAAATAATTACTTTATCGATACTCGTACTTAAAAACTGAACATATTTAGATACTTAGTATTATTTTCAAATAAAGTTGCAAACGGATTAGTTCATATCAGTGCATTTGATTCTAGTTGAATCAAATTATTTATTGGTAAGTCATCTAGCGTTATCATGGATATATGAAGCAGACGGCATTGATACAATATATTGAAATTTGGCTTCGAATTATAAAAATCATTTTCTATCCATTCGTAAGGAAATATAAACAGAATTAGTGGAGCAACTCAAGAAATCTGCAAATGATATAACATATTTCTTTTTTAAATCCAAATTATTAGAATATGATTCATAAACATAATTAAGGCAATGCGCGGCGTAGCGTCTTTCGTTGTTTTGGCCCGTCTAGGTTAGGCAGTGATTAGTGATTAGCTTGTGTAATAAAAATATGAATTTCCTTACCTTGAATGTATACTGATTTATTTTTCCTGTTCCTTGAAATTGGAATTTAGATTACAAGGTAGAAATTAACATAACTTGACGAAAAACTTATAACTGACGTTGATCTATTAGCAGTTCATTTTATTTATAAAAATTAATTGATCGGTACTGCGTCAGAATGTACAGTGAATCTGATGTACGAAATTAAATTGACTTGAACACGATAAAATACAGGGACTTGGGATAAAATACCAAAAGAGTTTATTGTGTTTGTAGCATATGCAGCCAGCAAGATTGTCATAAGATAAAGACACACATTTTTAGGATACTGGGTATGTGTTCCTACGATCAGGGGAGATTTATTTGTCTTTAATAGTAACTATATATATATTTAATATATTTAATATAACTTAATATAAGTATATATATATATATATATATATATATATATATATATATATATACTTATACTAAGCATATTTTAGTTTTTATACGAGGTATTAAGAAAATTAATAAGACAATGAAGATATTTATTTATACATTTTCATAATATCTTTAATATTATTAGCCCATACCAAGCCTATTCGTCACCTTGTATTAACTTTAAAGCAATCGAAAAAATATTTTGTTTGATAATTAACAAACAAAGGACATGCTAAATACCAGATAAGGTATTTGGAAATGTACTGGTGATAACGTTTTCTTTATTATGTAAATCGTTTAGTGCTAATTTACCCGTGTGTAATATATTCGTAAGCTCTTTTCAACGTGGATCATATAAAGGGTCTCTCAATAAGGATACTCGATTTTTAAATGTAAGTAAAGCAAGTTGTATGTGAGATGCACTCAATTTTTTTTTAATTTGAAAGAATATTTTATGGCATTTAGTATGGAATATAACATCGTTCAAATGTCCGTCGCGGTTTTGCTTGGTAGCACGTATTCGGGAGGTCGAATTTTCGATGACTCTATCGCATAAATCTGGCTGAATTTGTTGGATGGCATTCGCTATGCTGACTTTGAGGCCATCAATTGTTTTCGGTATTTCTCTCATAGACCTGCGATTTAAGATAGCCCCAAAGGAAGCTGCGCAAGATTACCATGCCCTCAAATCGCTCGTGGAGAATGTCCATTGTGGCATGCGTTGTGTGGCACGTAGTCGTCCTGTTGGAACCACATGTCGTTGGTATTTACATCATCCAGTTCAGGACACGAGAAGTTGCTTATCATCGATCTGTAGCGCTCACCGTTGACGGTTATGGCAATGCCAGTTTCGTTTTGGAGAAGAAGAAGAAGTACGAACCGATGATTCCGCCATACCAAGATTCGTTCCGAATAGTGACTTTCTTGAGATGCATTTGGTGCTGGTGTATCTCATGTGGATAGGTATCGACAGTTTTGTTTGTTCACATATCCATTCATACAAAAATGGGCCTCGCAGCTAAAGATGACTTTTTTGGCGAAATTTGGGTCAACTTCCAACTGCTCCAGAGTCCAATCAGCGAACACACAGTGTTGTCTATGGTCGTTTACCTTAAGTTTACCTGAGTCAGTTGGATTTTATACGGGTGCAGACCCAAGTTCCGACGCAAAATTCACCAAGTTGTAGTCGCAGAAAGGCCAAGTTCTTATGAACGTCGACAAATTGATTGCCTCGGGTTTTACTGTACACTCTCACGTACAGCAGCGATGTTTTCAGCAGACCTTGCGTTTCGGTGACGTACGGGTGCTGGCTGATTATTTATCAAATCGGTTGACTCGAATTTGGCCACCAAACGTCGAATAGTCGACTCGGCGGGACGGTTGTGGCGAGAATAAAAATCACGTAATGCGCGGAACGTTTCTCGTGCACACCGATTTTCAAAATAAAATTTGATGATTTTTACACTTGCTGAACGCTATAACCTTTTATGGTGATTTCGAGCGTCGTTATTGAAAGACCCTATATATCTAGTTGTGTAGCAAACTGGTAACTGCGAGTCAATAAATTGAATGCTAATTCCACTTTTGCCACTAAATGACCCGATATTACATATATTATTAGTACTGCTAATAATTATTGCTATTACATTTATTTAAATATTTAATAAAAATAAATGGGAAGCGCTGAAGACCACTGGCACTGAACCATATATCTTTTATTTCCACAATTACAAGACATTTGTTATATTCCTCTCAATGAAAACCGATATTTTATGCATTTCGATAGCAATGCAATCTTGGCCATCAGAATATGTTTCCTGTTCGAATGTGAACTTGAAATTAGTACCCGTAATTTACTTTTTACTACCTGCTTAAGTTTGAAAATTTTCACGCCATTATAATACTCACTGTTCTCTTTTTACTCAATTCATATGCGAAGTATCCGTTACACGCAATTTCCTACTATTTATGGTACCCTTGTCCGGTGTCTTTTCCAATGACATTCCAAGAATATTTTTACAGTTCTTGATCACATAGGCCTATCATAAACTTTTTTCTGCCTTTAAAGTCGTTGCCTAAGGGACTTATTTGTACATGCATCTATATCTAAGCACATAACACATATTGGGTAGATCTTCTCAGCAAATAAAGATATGTAAAGTAGTTCCAATACACAAAATGAGTAATACCGATATAATGGATAATTACAGGCCGATATTGTATTCGAAAAATTAAAAATAATGACAGAACCAACATTAATTTTTCCTTTCTACATCAATAAATCTAGCAATCCAGTGTGTGTACAGGGTGATTCAGTTAACCCGTTCATTAAAAGTTTAAGAACTTCCCATTGGAGTTCATTTTTTAAAATTTGGAATCAGGGGTTAGCGAGGACGATCTATTCAACTAAAGTATTTTTGCTTTCCTGACACTTCCGGTTATACCGGAAGTAGCTATCAACTTCCTTATTTTAAATAGAACACCCAGTATATTATTACATTTTTGTATTACACTGTTGATTTTAAGTGAACTTTCTTAACAATTCCTATACCTATCTTCAGCAGATATTTTATATTTTGAGATATTTTAATTTTTTTGAAAAAATTAGGTTTTGTAGTATTCCATTGGAATGCTCGTCACTTATTCAAAACAAAAGTTATAGTAGCAAATTTTAGACTGTAATTAGGCGGACTATTAAGCTTTCAGGTGATATGTAGTTTGATTTTTTATTATTTACAGGGTGTCCAAAAAATTGAGTTCATTCTGACAAACTTCAACTGCTCAAAAGTCAATTTTCTTAAATGGAACACCCTGTATTTTATTGCTTTCTGTGATGGAGAATTAAGTGATATTTCAATCTGTATTAGGATTCCCTATACCTATCTGCTACCGTTTTCTTGCTATCGACGCATTTTTCATTCGATACCATAGTTTTCCATTTTATTAATTTACCTCTGACGAGTGTCAATGCCATGAACATTTGAAGCATTCTTCACTGTATAAGCTGACGATATGTATTTTATAATATCAGAGAAACAATTTGGTAAAAATAAAATGTAATTATGTATTAAACTCTAAAGCAACTGGTATTCAAATAACTCTCTGTATTTTGAGACCGAATTTTTTATTTCATACAAGATAAAAGACATCCAAAAGACGCCCAAAAACAAAATTACTCATAAAAGATATGTGTCTAGTGCGATCTAGTAAATTTCATTTCTCGTAGTAGATGAGTGATTCCTTCCATGTGAAACTGAAAGGATCATTGTCGTATCTTCGGCCTATATCACGCTCGAGTTACGGTATATGTACCCCTGTATCCTCAAATTGTATTTATTATAACATAAAAGTTGGAACCGATGCGATAAAATTGTTAGCGGCCAAGTGGGAAAATATGTTCGGATAAATTGATTTTGTTTTTTAGATACGAAGAAAAAACGTATTGTGCTGACGAAGACAGCACTGCTATCGAAATATGCATAAACAGGTGCATTAAAGTATCGGTTATGGTTAAGGGAAATGTAATAAATGTGTTGGAACCAATAATAGAACAATTAGAAACAGTTGTCATTAAAATTAACATTCAATTTATTTATGGAATTGTATTAACTAGAGGAATCTGATTACTAGCTGAATGAAATTATTTTTTTATATTATTGTTAAAGACAAGAAATGTATTAGTAATGGTTAACTTTTGAGATAATGGAATTTTACAGAACTGATTAAGAAAAATATAATTAATTACGAGTACCTAGTATCATATTGAACCGGGCCATGTATCGACGTTCTTATTGATAAATTTTAACATAAATTTTGTATTTTGAAGTCTGATTTTTATGTCCACTTTTATTTTTATCCATTACTCCTATTATTTACGACATTTCATTTAAAATATTTGGTGTATGCTAGTCAAATCGAATATTTGCATGCATAGAATGGATTTTACCAGAATAAATTTAGATTAGTATCGACTTCTTACATTCTTATGGTGATTTTTTTTTCAGTCCAAAAATAACCCACTATTTCAACAATACTTCAGATATGCAACGGCATGGGCCAGTAAAGGAAGGAAACTCAAAAACTGCATTTTGCTACATGTTAGTATAGAGCAGAGATATTAATTTCCATTTATACAAAGTGGAAACCACAACTGGACATTCTATAACTCGAACATAGAGGATTTCAATAAATATTGCTGACACAGGTAAGTTTTTGATTTTGGTAGCCCATACCTAGGGTTTCTCTACCTTTAGTTATGTTCACCCTTGAGGATGTAACTACCCCCAAACTTTTTTTTTACCATTATGTTAATATGTCGAGTGAAATAATTTTGTCGAAAATTGTTTTGGGAGTTGTGAGAATTAGGGAAGAGGAGGCAAGTTTTCTCTTGGCAGTAATGGCAATATTAGTAGTCTAAGTTTTACGCGATTGCTTTTCGTGATTCATTTTCTTCTACGCGCATCTTGCACGAGATGCCTCATTATGCATATATAGAAAATATTGAGCTTGAGAATAAATGTCGCTGAAATGAGAGGCAGCAAAATAACGAGAATTCCTTTCAAATATGTATCTAAGTTTTTAAAATTTCAAAAGTTTTGATATACCAAAATCGAACTTCATTTCCTAAATCCTCAGGCTGCAGAGGGAAAAGTTACACGTAGAGACCAGAACAAGCACATCCATGCTGAGGCAGTGGTTTTCGCAGGCAGTCTGGACTGTCTGGAGCACCAGTGCCGCGAAAATCAGCTGAACGACGACGAGGACTGGATGGACGACGTCAAGAGGAGGGCACGTATCGGCGACACCGACGATGACAGTTTCCACTTCCAACCAGCTACGATGGAGGAGGTCAAGGCCATTCTGAGCACCTTTAAGATCAGGAAAGCCCCGGGACACGATGGCATCGGCAATATAGCACTAAGGAATCTGCCAAGGAAAGGAGTCGCCGCGTTGTTGAACATCACGAACGAAGTTATGCGGACCCAACACTTTCTGGAAGGATGGAAAATTGCTGACGTGATCTTCATACCTAAACAAGGCAAGAACTTAATTCATCCGCCAAATTTCAGATCCATCAGATTGCTGTCCACGTTCAGCAAGGTGATAAAGAGAATTATCCTGGCCCGCCTCCACGAGAAAACCGAAGAGTTGGAAGTCATTTCTGACGAGCAGTTCGCCTATAGACCTCAACACTCGACAGAGTTGCAAGTGTTACGACTGGGAGAATACTTTACGGAGGGTTTCAACCGGAAGAACGTCACTGCAGCGATATTCCTAGACGTTTCCAAGACATTCGATGGAGTCTGGCACTACGGGTTTCTAAGCAAGATGTTAGACTTGGGATACCCGATGGCCCTGGTGAAACTGATCAAGTCCTACCTGAGAAGAAGACGATTTCGGGCGAGAGGAAGACGATTTCGGGCGAGAGTAAGGACCTCTGTATCGGACTACAGGACCATTGACCCCGGAGTACCGCAAGATGCGGTGCTGTCGCCTCACATCTTCAACATCTTAACGTTAGACCTGCCAAGGACAGAGCGCACGGCCACTGCGCTATACGCTGACGACACGGCGATCGTGTCGAGGAGAGCGCGCATGACAATGACGTACCTTCAGCGTGCTGCGGACGAACTAGCCGACTGGTGCAACAAGTGGAAGGTAGCCATTAATGGAGAGAAAAGCAAGGCGGTGCTTTTCAAGAAGACGCAGGAAACCCCGAAAAGACGTGAGCTTTAACGGCGAGGACATCCAATGGCGGGATAAGACCAAGTACCTTGGATTTGTCATGAACAAGTCTTGACATGGAGATACCACATCCACCAAGTGACGAGATGCGCCAAAGCTACCGCGGTCAGACTCTGGACAATGACGGGAAACAACAGCCAGCTGAACCTCAGAAACAAGCTGCTCCTCATACGGCAAGTCCTTCAGCCCCAACTGATGTACGCATCGACAGCTTGGGGCTACGGTGCTCAGACACACATGAAGAGGATTCAGGCCGTCGAAAATATCGGGTATCTGCCGTGCCGTGGACGCCCTGTGATACGTGAGGAACATCGACATCCGGCGAGACCTAGACTTCACCACTGTGACGGAGAAAATCGGAGCCAGGGCTCGGAAGCTCTACGATCAAGCCGATGTCCGAACCTCCTCATCCGAGCAGCTTCGGACTATGACCCAGGAAGATCAGGACGACACAAGAGACTCAAGATCCAGGTAGTATAACCGCATAGACCCCCTTTACAGGCCAAACATAACTTTTCATTACAGCTGACCCCTATTGCTTCACTAACCATTTTTTATGTCAGTGGGCCCTACGGCCGTTTAACCGTTTTCTGTTACAGGAAATACACACGACTTCCCTCTCACACACATCTGACTCCAAATCCTGGGATCCTTTTCTATTCAAGCGACGCGGTTCGTCTGCATTGTCGTGGAAGATCGCCTGATATAACCCAATTCCCGGGCGTCGTGCTGGTCGAGGCGCCCACGACAAGACGCCCCCTGGGAGGTTGACGCTGGCAAAGCGATCCGGCAAAATAAGGCGACCAAAGAAAAATCCGAGAAGAAGTCCCTGCTAGCGGGACTTAAAGGCATCAGGACCAAAGAAGGTCGAGGGCAGCGAACCGCTGCCAGTTGCGCGGGACTTGTTTGCGGGCGGAACTTGCCTCTCGCGTAGAGACCCACGAAAGCGGAAGCAAAGCTCAGCCTACCTTCGTACGACGGTCTCGGTCTACACGATGGGTGAGTAAAGAGCGGTAATCTCGTTCGGCTTGCCGACAAAGCCCATAAAAGCCATTACGCCTGCCAATTAATATTGGCCATGCTGAGGGAGAGATGGTAAATTCTCCTCGTTGGAACTGGAACTCGGGAATATTATGATGTTCCCAATATTGGGCCCAGTGTGTCGCCTGGGACCGCAGGATGAATGACATTTTTGCAGCCACCTCTGTAGTAGAATACGATAAGTCACTCATCCATTTCCAGCAGGTGTGGAGCAAAATGCTGCATTTATTCATCCGCAAACGGCAACTGGCCTGAATACCCACCGTATTTTCTTATTCCCTTTCTATAAATTATTTTTCTTTCCTCAAATATTGTGCCCAATTTGATATACACAGGCTAAACAAATACATTTTTGGGAGTGAATAATTGTTTACGTATACCTACGTGTAGTACTCATATATGAATGGCAAAGTTGTAGGTATTTAATTTTGATATGAGAAAATGGCTACAAATATATTATTAGCATTAAGAAAGAATATAATGAGACGTTTTCGATACGATCCTTTCAAACTTAGGTAATAGTGCTCTCTCTCTCTCTCTCTCTCTCGATAGTAGATAGTATATGCATCTGTAAAACAAAATTTTTGTGTTTTGACACTAGGCAAGTGTTCGATACTTGGGCTATAGTCAGGATTAAGTACTTCTGAAGTCTCTTATGATGTACATATGCGTTTCAGGCAGGCAATTTCATTTTATTTTGAAACAAAAATAAAAGACATAGTTAGAGACAATTAAAGCTGCAATTAGTGTTAAGCGTAATTGTCGAAAATAGTAAAAACGTTTAATTTTTTAATGAATTAATATTTCAATAATACGTGAATTTACAAATGAGCATGTGTTTGGCATGACGTCACAATCTGCGTTTGATTCGACAGTCGTGGCATAGACGGAGCGAACCTCGTCTTAGGTGGGGTTCTTAAAAAATGTCCTCTTGTCTCACTTGTTGAATTATACATGAGTCATGCTCATATTTTCATAGTTTTTTTTCTCTCGCACCTGTTTATAAAAGTGTTTTATTAGGCGAACTTATTTATAAGAACGTTGCAAAAAAACAGTAAGGTAAACGTAATTTACCAGTTAAATAGGCAAAGAATTGTTTTTATAGGTTTTTCAACCATTTACGCAACCAATTCTTGTAAGTAATGTTACTAATTAATTTTTGGTCAATATTCTAGGGACAACTTAACAAGGTAAAGTGCAGGATTGTTGGAATATTACATTCAACAATAATTATTTTAGGTTTAAAAATAGTCTTCATGCGGTGCCTGAAATTAAACATAAACATTAGGTCAGTATTTATGAGTTCGGGTAACTCAATATCGAATGTTTAACTGTTCAAATGTCGTTGAAATAAAAATTGATTATTTAGCAAGTCACTCTGAAAGATTATATGTTAGAATACACATCTTAATTTCTTTGTACGTAATTTAGTTGTTATACAGGGTATCAATAAACTCGTATTGTCCTCAAATTGTATCTTTAATTATTTATTCTCCCAAGTACTTCGAACAGGTGCCTAGGTGCGTCGCGTAAGCTCACTTGTAAGGGAGAATAATTAAAAGGTACATCGCGAGTGATAACTATTGTTGTATAGACAACTGGAAAATGGCGGAAAGTGCTAAGTATAACATCGAAAAGTTGAACGGGCAAAACTACCAGTCCTGGAACTATTTAGTGAAAATGTTATTAATAAATGCGGATTTATGGGATGTAGTTTCGACTGAATTACCAACACCGGAGGAACGAAACGGCACCTGGCAGAAGAAAAATGACAAGGCCTTATCAACCATAGCCTTACTTGTCGATGTTAGTCAACTAGTGCATATCAGAAATAAGGAATACGCGCATGATGCATGGGAAGCACTAAAGGAGTATCATCAAAAATCGAGTTTATCTAGCATGGTTTTTCTGTTAAAGCAAATTTGCAGGCTATCGCTAGATGAGAATGGTGATATGGAAGCACACATAAGTTCATTCTTGGAATTATTGAATAAACTGGCCGCTTTAGGGGAAGAAATTAAGGACAGGTTTGCGGCAGGCATTTTGCTGGGAAGTCTTCCAGACTCATACAGTTGTTTAATCACAGCGCTGGAAAGTAAGTCATCGAGTGAATTCACGCTTGAATTCGTAAAAAGTAAATTAATCGATGAGTACAGGAGGCGTCAAGGAGCTTTGAAAAGTCAAAACGAGTCAGCCATGAAATCAGTATATAATAAAAGGATCCAAAGTAATCAAACTGCAAGTACAGATGTAAAGCAATGTTACTTTTGCAACAGGAAAGGTCATTTTAAACGGGACTGTTTCAAGTATAAAGCGTTTAAAAGAGAAAAGGCCAATAAAGTTACTGAAATTAATACTGGTGACAGTGATGATGCGTGTTTTATGGTAAATTCAAGCTCAAATGACGTAAACAGGGATTCTGCTTCGTGGTATGTGGATTCAGGAGCTTCGAGTCACATGGTAAACTACAAAGAATTTTATACCCAATTTGACGGTAGCAGAAAAGGCGTTGTGAGGTTAGCGGAGAAAGGGCAACACTCCAAGGTTCAGGGTATAGGAACAGGATTCATCAAGTGCGCGAATAGTGCGGGAGTGAATAAGCTAAAAATCGACGACGTGTTGTATGTGCCGGACTTAGATTCAAATTTACTTTCTATGAAAAAGTTAACTAGTGCGGGGTATAACGTGCAGTTCGACAACAATAACTGTAAAATTGTCTCAGGCGGAAAAGTGATTGCGAGTGCAAGGCCGGCGCCCGACTTGTACAAGCTGTCAACTGTAGAACAGGCACTGAGCATCGTGACTGAACACTCCAGCAACTGTCAGCATACGTGGCATCGACGTTTTGGGCACAGGGACATAGAAGCAGTCAAGCGCTTGATGGAAAGAAAAATGGCAATCGGGATTAATATTAAGGATTGTAGGATTAGGGAAACTTGCAACTGCTGTGTAAAAGGTAAAATTATTCGTAAGAGTTTCCCGAAATTTTCTCAAAGCAACACATTTAATATACTTGACTTAATACATACAGATGTTTGCGGTCCCATGAAGACTGTTACTCCAGGGGGTAAACGGTACATTCTTACTTTAATAGACGATTTCTCAAGATACACAACTGTGTATTTACTGAAACATAAGAATGAAACTGAAAAATATATTAAAGAGTTTATCGAGTTAATGAGTAATCAGTCAGGCAGGGTACCAAAGGTTATTAGGTCAGATAGGGGTGGCGAGTACGTAAATAATGCGTTAAGGGAATATTTAAGCAGTAAGGGCATAAAGATACAGTACACGGCGGGGTACTTTCCAGAGCAAAACGGTGTTGCAGAGAGAAAGAACAGGTCGCTAGTCGAAATGGCTAGGTGCATGTTAATCGATGCGGATTTACCAAAGAAATTTTGGAGGGAAGCAGTTATTACAGCCAATTATCTGCAAAATCGACTATCTACTCAGTCAAAACAGAAAACACCGTTTGAGTTGTGGCATAAAGTCAAACCTGATGTGTCGAATTTGCAAATATTTGGATCTAAAGTGTATAGTCATATTCCAAAGGAACAAATTAAAAATAAATTTGATAAAAAGGCAGAATCACTAATTTTCGTAGGATATTCTGATGAATCTAAAGCATATAGATTGTTAGATTTAGATACAGGGCGCATAAAAATTAGCCGTAGTGCGATATTTCCTGAAAGAAATATTCGTGTTAAAGAAAAGAAGATAAAAGATGAAGAAGCGACTATTGAGTTCAAAAAGGAGCAAAAAAGAACGGAGCCAAATGACACTGGGAGACATGAGGTCGCAGATTTCGAAAAAACTGAAGAAATAGAAGAAGCTACGGAAGAATTTAATGTATATGAAAGTTCAGGTACAGAACAATCTTATGGCAGCGATAACAGCTATCAACCAAGTGAAGAGTTCTACATAGAGCACGGAGGTGATCGTAGATCAAATAGAATAAATAAAGGAGTTCCACCTGAGCGCTACACAGCAAAGTTAGCTGAACTTCGGGAAATAGAACCAAAAACATTTAAAGAAGCTCTTGCCAGCAGTGATAGCGAAAAATGGAGGAAAGCTATGGAAGAAGAAATGAAATCTTTGAAGAATAACGAAGTATGGGGTTTAGTACTTACACCGGAAGACAAAAGCATCATATCATGTAAATGGGTGTTTAAGCTGAAGACAGGTGAAGATAATCAAAGCTGTTTAAAGCAGCTAGCAAACCATAAATTTAGCAATCGAACGAAGCATATTGATACAAAGTATCATTTTTTAAAAGAATTGTATGAAAATCAGGTTATTGCATTCGAGTATTGTCCGACTGAAAAAATGATAGCTGATATGTTAACCAAGCCGCTAAATAAAGTAAAGCTAGAACATTTAAGCACCAAGAGTGGTCTGGTTGACTGATTGAAAAATAATTATAGTTGCGAGGGGGTGTTGGAATATTACATTCAACAATAATTATTTTAGGTTTAAAAATAGTCTTCATGCGGTGCCTGAAATTAAACATAAACATTAGGTCAGCATTTATGAGTTCGGGTAACTCAATATCGAATGTTTAACTGTTCAAATGTCGTTGAAATAAAAATTGATTATTTAGCAAGTCAGTCTGAAAGATTATACGTTAGAATACACATCTTAATTTCTTTGTACGTAATTTAGTTGTTATACAGGGTATCAATAAACTCGTATTGTCCTCAAATTGTATCTTTAATTATTTATTCTCCCAAGTACTTCGAACAAGGATAAGAGGAAAAACGCATGCTATCTGAAACAGATTAATCGAAATACACAAATACACCTGAAACTAATTTCACAAATCTATACTATTTCTACTCAACAAGAATATAACTACTTTTTTCATTTCAGAATCATTTTTTGTTGATGGTCTATTAAATACTGAAATGTATCTCGATTATTTATTATCAATAAAACGGTATTTATATCAGATTAATCGTTCCCGATGCGCTTCTTTCATATTCTGCGGAGATACTGACCACCAGATGAAATGTTTTTTGACATTTGAATTAAAAGACGTGATCTTTTGAAATCACCAATAGTTTCTTGATCTTGTACCTTCCGAATTTTTCTTCCTGGGTGTATTAAGTACAAAAATTTATCCAAAAGGATTAATATCGAATTTGAGATAACGTCACTTCAATTTAATTAAGTTTACTTTAATAGAAAATGTCAAGCCATCTCTTCAAGCATAAGATATTAATGTGAATACAACACATCTATTATATTTCGCTTAACTGAAGACTTTATTTTCAAGTACATGTGTACATATTTTAAAGAACCTGTACACAGCACATATTTCGATAGAAATTCTACCATGCTCAGCAGGAAATGTCTCTTACAAATGTTATTGAAACGTTTGAGGCTTTTAGTATCGTTTATCAATAAGGGAAATATGATAAACATATTCTATTTGTGAATACAACAAAAATATTAACCGATGCAAGTGGCTTTTAGTGCTTTCTAATTGTAGTTATCTATTGTGATATTGTAGTTATTTATTTTCGATATATTTTCTCTTTATCTAAAAGAAATAGTTTGACATTGGTGGTTCATTTAATTCATATATTTTCTCTTTATTTCAATAAAACATGTTTTTCTCGTTTTATTCATGTTACCTTTTCAATCATTTCCTATTTATAGTCGGCTGATAAGTTGAGTTTTCTCTGAGATCTCCTCATTTGACCATTATAAACGATTTCTTAGTACCTTACTTAAAATGTAGGATTTTCAGAACTCTTGTAAATAATTTGCAAGAACTAGAACAGAAATTGTTGAATTATTTGCCGTCATAAATAGAAACTAGAAACGCTGCAAAATGGCAGGTTGTAAACATTACATAAGTTTATTTATAATTGACTGATAAGTTGAGTTTTCTCTGAGATCTCCTCATTTGATCATTATTATAAGCGATTTCTTAGTACCTTAGTTAAAGTATAGGATTTTCAGAACTCGTATAACTAATTTGCAAGAACTAGAACACATAAGTTTATTTATAATTGACTGATAAGTTGAATTTTCTCTGAGATCTCATCATTTGATCATTATTATAAGCGATTTCTTAGTATCTTAGTTAAAGTATAGGATTTTCAGAATTCTCATAACTAATTTGCAAGAACTAGAACAGAAATTGTTGAATTGTGTGCCGTCATAAATAGAAACTAGAAACGCTGCAAAATGGCAGGTTGTAAACATTACATAAGTTTATTTATAATTGACTGATAAGTTGAGTTTTCTCTGAGATCTCCTCATTTGATCATTATTATAAGCGATTTCTTAGTACCTTAGTTAAAGTATAGGATTTTCAGAACTCGTATAACTAATTTGCAAGAACTAGAACACATAAGTTTATTTATAATTGACTGATAAGTTGAGTTTTCTCTGAGATCTCATCATTTGATCATTATTATAAGCGATTTCTTAGTATCTTAGTTAAAGTATAGGATTTTCAGAACTCGTATAACTAATTTGCAAGAACTAGAACACATAAGTTTATTTATAATTGACTGATAAGTTGAGTTTTCTCTGAGATCTCATCATTTGATCATTATTATAAGCGATTTTTTAATATCTTAGTTAAAGTATAGGATTTTCAGAATTCTCATAACTAATTTGCAAGAACTAGAACAGAAATTGTTGAATTGTGTGCCGTCATAAATAGAAACTAGAGACGCTGCAAAATGGCAGGTTGTAAACATTACATAAGTTTATTTATAATTGACTGATAAGTTGAGTTTTCTCTGAGATCTCCTCATTTGATCATTATTATAAGCGATTTCTTAGTACCTTAGTTAAAGTATAGGATTTTCAGAACTCGTATAACTAATTTGCAAGAACTAGAACACATAAGTTTATTTATAATTGACTGATAAGTTGAGTTTTCTCTGAGATCTCATCATTTGATCATTATTATAAGCGATTTCTTAGTATCTTAGTTAAAGTATAGGATTTTCAGAATTCTCATAACTAATTTGCAAGAACTAGAACAGAAATTGTTGAATTGTTTGCCGTCATAAATAGAAACTAGAAACGCTGCAAAATGGCAGGTTGTAAACATTACATAAGTTTATTTATAATTGACTGATAAGTTGAGTTTTCTCTGAGATCTCCTCATTTGATCATTATTATAAGCGATTTATTAGTACCTTAGTTAAAGTATAGGATTTTCAGAACTCGTATAACTAATTTGCAAGAACTAGAACACATAAGTTTATTTATAATTGACTGATAAGTTGAGTTTTCTCTGAGATCTCATCATTTGATCATTATTATAAGCGATTTCTTAGTATCTTAGTTAAAGTATAGGATTTTCAGAATTCTCATAACTAATTTGCAAGAACTAGAACAGAAATTGTTGAATTGTGTGCCGTCATAAATAGAAACTAGAAACGCTGCAAAATGGCAGGTTGTAAACATTACATAAGTTTATTTATAATTGACTGATAAGTTGAGTTTTCTCTGAGATCTCCTCATTTGATCATTATTATAAGCGATTTCTTAGTACCTTAGTTAAAGTATAGGATTTTCAGAACTCGTATAACTAATTTGCAAGAACTAGAACACATAAGTTTATTTATAATTGACTGATAAGTTGAGTTTTCTCTGAGATCTCATCATTTGATCATTATTATAAGCGATTTCTTAGTATCTTAGTGAAAGTATAGGATTTTCAGAATTCTCATAACTAATTTGCAAGAACTAGAACAGAAATTGTTGAATTGTTTGCCGTCATAAATAGAAACTAGAAACGCTGCAAAATGGCAGGTTGTAAACATTACATAAGTTTATTTATAATTGACTGATAAGTTGAGTTTTCTCTGAGATCTCCTCATTTGTTCATTATTATAAGCGATTTCTTAGTACCTTAGTTAAAGTATAGGATTTTCAGAACTCGTATAACTAATTTGCAAGAACTAGAACACATAAGTTTATTTATAATTGACTGATAAGTTGAGTTTTCTCTGAGATCTCATCATTTGATCATTATTATAAGCGATTTCTTAGTATCTTAGTTAAAGTATAGGATTTTCAGAATTCTCATAACTAATTTGCAAGAACTAGAACAGAAATTGTTGAATTGTGTGCCGTCATAAATAGAAACTAGAAACGCTGCAAAATGGCAGGTTGTAAACATTACATAAGTTTATTTATAATTGACTGATAAGTTGAGTTTTCTCTGAGATCTCCTCATTTGATCATTATTATAAGCGATTTCTTAGTACCTTAGTTAAAGTATAGGATTTTCAGAACTCGTATAACTAATTTGCAAGAACTAGAACACATAAGTTTATTTATAATTGACTGATAAGTTGAGTTTTCTCTGAGATCTCATCATTTGATCATTATTATAAGCGATTTCTTAGTATCTTAGTTAAAGTATAGGATTTTCAGAATTCTCATAACTAATTTGCAAGAACTAGAACAGAAATTGTTGAATTGTGTGCCGTCATAAATAGAAACTAGAGACGCTGCAAAATGGCAGGTTATAAACTTATGTGTTGAAGACTGTGACATTTCCTTCAGGTGGTTAACATTTCTAGGTAGTGGTTCGGCGCTTTTTCCCTGTTGCTTCAATTTGGATTTGCAAGAATGGTGTTAGTTTTTAATTTTCAAACTTGTAGTTCATTTTTATTTCATTTCTAAAGTTAATAACACATTTGCACGTTATTGATGATGTTAGTATGGAATGTAACTTGAAAAACTTTGACAGAATTATTTTATCCTGGAGTAGGTTGGAACCTTTGGTGTGAAGATAACACTGAGTTTTCCACAAAACACTTCGTTTTAATCATCTCCAGATGATGCCAACTTTGTTGGCGAAACGCGCGTCGAGTGTAGTGTGTAGTGTTTTGGTGTTTTGTGGAAAACTCAGTTAGTGTTAGAATTATTTTAGAAGTATGATATAAACCAAGATGGAGGTTTTCGATTTAATGACCATCTTGACAGTCATTAATCACTGTCAAGATGACACAAATAATGACAGACCATACAATCGGTCCGCCATTATAACTTTACCACTACGTCACCACCATAAGGTAATATTCACAGACAACCCGCTATCCCCATTAACGCATTTGCTATAATAGGTGAACGAACAAGAGACAGGTGATGTTACGTGTGTCTTTGGTCTTCGGAGATGACCTGAATATATTCAGGTCATCTCAGGAAATTTGAAAACAGTTATCGGTGATATACCGATAACTGTTTTCAAATTTCCGCGCTAATTGGTGAGAAGACAAATAGTAACAAACGTATTAGATTAAAAATATGAAACTTTTCTATTGACTAACGCAGTAGATAATTTTCGACAGATATTGATAGATATTGATAGTTGTTTGACATCTGACTGCTAATCTCGTTTCGTTTTCTGCAAATTTTTGAGCATATTTCATTGCGCATTTAATAATATTTGTCATATATCCGTTCTTTTTAGAGCGACACTAGTTTCAGAATTGGAGTTGATGTAAGTAAGCAATATTTTTTATGACAGTTTTATGCCGGGAAAACATTAAATTCTCAAGCACAGCAAATGGTGGTCATTCTCCTGGAATACTCTAAACAGGAGAAAGGAAACGGAAGCCCTTTAATATCTGTTAGTGCTGTTCAAGAGGTAAAAGACATAGATTCACAAATATCTGAAGTAATGTGTGTGTACTTGTTAAACTTTCGAAGAAAACAGTATACACTATTAGAAAGGAAAGAAAACAACCTAGTTCTTTCTTCACCTGGAAAAACAAGATATCGCCAAGAGTCCATGATAAGGGATTTACCTGAAGGTACAAAAATGGTAGTACGAGATACTTTATACAATGTGTATGAAAAACGTATGTTCTGGCAATATTTATTTGGTTGTGTAAATATAGGAGCATTTTCTGTATAGCCCAAAATGTTTCTGATAAAATTGTTTTTGTTTTAGGGCAACATGTAACTGTTGGTATGCACTTTAAACGAAGAGCTTAAAAGACGAGAAATAATTTATGTGAGAAAAATATCGCTTATAGCTACATTAAAGGAGGTTTTAAATTAAAAAATAAAGACAATCGACGAGCTTTAACCGAAAGAGTTAATATAGCAGCTAAGGGGGGCAGATTTTTAAGAAATTATTGTGATAACATGAATTCACAGTTTACTAGAAACATAATTTGCATTCTAAATCATGTTTCTAGATAAAACTTGGATTTATGTGACATGTCTCTATCGTTAATTTCAAAATAATGTCCTATTTAAAATTCAAACTGGTTTTTTTATACACCATAGCCAGGCAATGAAATTATTTGTTTTATATATTGTTATGGAAATATTTGCTATACATATTTAATTTTTTTAATTGCACAAGTATATAGCCACTTCTTTATGGTAGAATATCATCTTTATCACCTTGATAATGATTGTGTTAGTGTAACCTATAATAAAGACGTATTTAGTAAAATATTACATTCGTTTGTGCTGATTTTTGACATACTGTTTTATAAACTAAATAAAATTAGTGGTTTTTTTGTGAAGGACTTTTATTGCCAGACGTTTCCTGTATGTTTATTTTCGATACCTAACTAAAATAACATTGTTTTATCACATTAGAATTTGAATTTCAAGGTTAGTTGTGCTTTCTTCATATAGTTTGGGTGCAGTTTAGAGAAGGTGCAACTCTTGCAATTAAGGTCAGTGTACTGTAATAAATTAAAAGGTAATTATACAGAAGTGATAAAGCCTTGAAAATGCTTACCAAATGTTTCCTATCCCCCTATTTTCGAGGGTGCTGGAGACGAATCTGGCTTCAGTTCTATCCCCTCGGACACGGTTTTCGAGAAAATGAATTTTCCACTTTTCCGCATGAGGCCATTTTTTCTATCAAATAACTTTCACTTCACACTACGTAGATAGCTCATATTAATACGAGTAGATGCTACAACCCTTCTTTTATACATATCATATATTAAACCGTCATAAAACCTATTATTTATTACGAGGTTCTCACATTCCTTCAAATATTTTCAATTGACATGAAATTGTCGTCCATTGTAATATTTGTAATAGTGCGCCCTCTATATGAAACCACATGTACCATTCCGTATATGGGGGCTCCAAAAGTTAACTATGAATATTAACAACTAAATACGCTGTTATTTTGAAGGAACCTAACCTAACGTAACTGTCTATTTATTATGGTTAGATTGGGTTAGGTCAGGCTCCTTCAAAATAACAGCGTATTTAGTTCAATTAATATTCATAGTTAACTTTTGGAGCCCCCCGTATACTAATCAGTACATGTGGTTTCATATAGAGAGCACACGATTAAAAATATTACAATGGACGACAATTGTATCGCAATTGTAAACATTTGGAAATTAAGAAAATCGTAATGAATAATAGGTTTTATGACAGTTTAATTTATGATATGTATAAAGGAAGTGTTGTAGCATCTACTCGTATTAATATGAGCTATATATCTATTGTGACGTGGAAACTATTTGATAATGAAAGTGGCATGTATTGCGGAAACGTGAAAAATTCATTTTCTCGAAAACTGTGTCTGAACGAATGAAATTAAAACCAGATTCGTTTTCAGCACTCTCGAAAATAGGGGGGTAGGAAAACTTGGTAGACATTTTCAAGACTTTTTCACTTCTACGAGTATATAATTACCAACTAAAATATACCCAAATAAATAACAGTGATGAATTAGGCGAATATGTACTAGTAGTTTGTAATACTTGTAGTTTCATAACTCCTCAAGTTCCACAATGGAGCCAAAGCTTCGATCGGCGGAGAGATGCAGTTATCTTAACAATCACAGATCAATTTATATGTATATTGTATATTTTCACATAATTTTTGCAAATATTTTTTTACGTTTGAGCCCATTGATTATAGAGTTTGTCGCCGTGATAACTTATTTGAAAGACATTTTCTAGTTTTTGTTGCCGGTAATACAGTTGACTGTATAGGCGATAAATTTAAATTACGTAAACAGTCACTCGCTTGACTTTGATTTTTCGTCTTAGTTCATACAAATATCGCTTCTGACGTAGTGGTAAAGTTATAACGACCCGACTGTATCTATCTTTAGAACAGTAACGGTCTCACTTTCTCTATAGCAATATTTTTGTGACATTTATAAATATTATAAAATGCCCCCCTGTCCTCCGTCCTTGTATTTCTACAAAAAAACTGCCCTGAAACATAAGTGCTTGAGTTGTTCATACGAATGTTTATCATGTCACATCGGAACATGTGGTTAATGTGTGTGATATTTACACTTGCAACGGCTCTAATTAAAGCTCATATTTTACAGCTCATCAAGAATCCCGCGGGACCCCGAAACATATGCCCGATATTGCTAATAGAATTAAAACGCTGCCGTTCTTTGTTCGAGTGTCTGCTTAAGTAAATAATGAATTCGTAATTAAAATACATTTGTCGGTAGTGAAAGTTTAGCATGATAAATCGTAATTGATATGCGCGATGATTTGTTATGCGGTTCGAGATTTTTAATTACAGGAAGAATATGGCTGCGATTTTGTGCTGCTTGTTTTATTTTGTCAGGTTTGGCGAGGCAACTTCACGAAATGTGGAATTTCTGTGCTCTAGAATGCCTTCACGAGCCACACCTCTATCCCTTGAAAGATAGAAGAGTGAAATAAAAATTAGTTTAAATGACATCGAAAACCCTTTACGACTGTATATTGTAAAACATCGTAGGTGTTTACCACCTCAAACATTTTTATTAAATTTCACCTCTATTTTTGCTACTGTACCAAAAATATCTTCTAAATAACAATTAATTTCGCTCTCTACAGGAATGTCATTGTAGTGGAAAAAACAAGGTAATAATCATAATCTAGGTACAGATTTATGGTTGCTATATTCCCAGTAGACGGTCTTAAGTTCCTTCAACAGAGACTAGAACTACTATTGTGTATGTAAAGGGTCCTTCAATAAGGACGCTTGATTTTTAAACGTATATAAAATAAGACATACACTTAATTTTTTTTTAATTGAAATCATATTTTATGGCATTAAGTGTAGAAATATAACGTCGTTCAAATGCCCGCCGAAGCTTTGCTTGGTGGTATGTATTCGGGAGATCCAAATTTCGATGACTTTGTCGCATTAATTTGGTTGAATTTGCTGGATGGCATTCGTTATGTTGATTTTGAGGGCATGAGTTGTTTACGGTTTATTTGCATAGACCTGCGATTTAAGATAGCCGTAAAGGAAGAAGTCTAAGGGCGTCAAATCGCATGATATCGGTGGCCAGTTTCTTCCTTTTCCGTACGAATGCTATCTCACTCTTTCTTCTACGCATACCTAGAGAGTCTCACCCTCTTTCCTATTTTTGACGAGCAGTAAATTCAAATACAATAGAAACAATACTGGCGCTCATCTAGCCTTTTCAAATATTTGGGATCAAACCACTAGATGTCAATAAGCTTGCAACTAATAAAGGTTTAAAATTTACTAGAGATAATAAAAATCTTTAAATAAATAACACTTTTCGACAATTACCTGACCAGTTAAGCTTGTATCATATAATCCTATGGCAGTGTATTTAAAGTTTAATCCTTTAATCTTCTTATTTTTAAACTAATTATCATTAATTAGTTCTTAGTTAATAGCAATATTTGTCACATCCTAGAAATTAATATAGAAAGATAAATCATATTATAAATAGGTTAAACAGCAATTCTTTGGTAATTTATGTGTTTGAATCATGTTGAAGATGATACTGATACATTTGAGATATAGTGGTAGAAAATAATGTGTCAATAAATGATAGTAAAGTACATGGGCGTAGCCAGGATTTTGAACAGGGGGGAAGCAGTGACGGTTTTAGGATTTGATTTTGGGAGGGGAGCGCGTGCAAATCAAGCGCGCCAAGCTATAGCGCCGCAGACGAAAATTTTTAAAATTTTCAAGGTCACGCGTTTTCCTGACACTTCAGAATTTTAATGATAAATTCACTTTTACAAAAATATTGACTTTCACAGTATTACTTTTTGAAATTTGTTGCCTCTTTGAAATAATAATAATATTTAATTTTAATGATAATAAGAATTAGAAGCTCCTTAATTGAGGTAACTACTGACTGTAATAGTTAAGCTGACTTTACATTAGCAGCAATAATGCAAACTCTAGAAGCAGGAAGAAGCAAATGTTTCTGTGCTTTTAGAAATAAATGACTGACAGTCAATAGCGTGCATTTGCTGCTGCTGCAGTTTGTATTATTGCTGCTCATGTAAAGTCAGAAGTCTGCGCCCTACATTTGCAACTGCTGCAAATGTATCCGACGCGCGGGAAATTCGAAGTGCGACGCCTGGCCAGGGGTGGGCACGTGCCCCCCTGCCCTCCCCTGGTTACGCCCTTGGTAAAGTATTATCATATATCGTATGAGAACAGAAGAAAAGTGCATATATAGTTGTTAAACAAATTATCGCCCTAAAGCTAAATAACAAACTAAGCAGTTAGCAACAGTTCTGTTTTAATTTTAACTATAAAAATTGTATTTTAATCTTTTGAAATATGTATTGTTGTAATCTGGAGGAATATTGTAAGAAAACAATTTCCTAAAGACAAACATTTGTGTTGAGATATTTCCAGTTTATATTTCTTACGGGTATTAACATATCAACGGTATTTAATTTTATCACAAATATTAGCAGATATTAAAATAGGGACAATCACAATGAAAATACTTGCGCCCTTTCATACTAAACCATGTGGCTTCCCGATTTTTAAGATGTAGGTATGTGTCAATTGCGATAAACCTAATAAGTCTTACATAGGAATTTTGAAGTTTCTGAATTTCGGTAGCATCATATAGCGTGAGACATGAGACAAGAATTATACCCTACGTCAACGTAATTTCCTGTTTCAGAAATGTTTCCTTTTTTTGTGAGTGCATAAAATTCGGTTAATAAAAATATATTTACATTTACTATTCTTTATTTAAATTTAAAATGTAGGGAAAGTTATATATGAAAAATAACATCGTCAAGGTGCTTTTTTTCACGCCGCTGTACCTCCTCAAGGCGCATCCTAAAATTTGCGATAACTCAACATAATACTGGTTTAATTCTCAGAATTTCCTCGCATAATCTGGCTTGTACAATGTACAATGTTGCTTCTGTTGATTAATATATCCATATTAATCAACAGAATTGTAATACAGAGGATGTATATTAATATATCTACATCCATATAGAAGTTTAATATTATCGAAATATTTTTATGAGGTGATTAATATGTTGCGTAAATTGCAAAATGTGATCAATATGTAACCCTATTTTTTCCTAATTCATTTATTTGCAATTCAACATTATCTACTTTAAATTTTAAACGCATTTTACTAGAACTTTTTTCTAGAACCGAATATTAAGTTGAACTTGGATGAATTTATTTTTAGATAATACTTATAACATACATTTAACATTTTTGTGTGCCATCAGCATAAAGATGGTACTAGTACACTAAGTCAACCTATTTTTGAGAAAAGAGGGGTACATAGAAAATAACAGTGAACTTAATATTGATCCTTGTGGTATGTCATAGCTGACGGTCAATGGATATCGAATTACCAAAATTATTTAAAGACTACATTTATTCTAAAGACTATATTTTTTTTATTATTTTTTATGTTGTCAAGAAATATTTGTACCTTTTTTAATGTTATTAAAAATAATAAACAAAATAGGTACATAAAAGCATTTCGTTTAGGGGCCACGATTCTACAAACAATATTTCTCTTGTCTAAAATGTAAACGTGCCCTGAACAAGTCACCATTACAATGGCGACAATGTAGACATTGAATAATGGATTGTTTCGACATACATAAATTTGTATACCTAACCAGAACTGCGTTTGAACTGCGATGTACTGTTTGTGCTATTATTAATAGTATCATATAACGCGGTATTCAGAAATTACTTGCCATTTTTTTCTGCTACCTACCAGTTTCAGTGTTTATGATGTTTCTAGGCATTTTATAACAACAATTAATACGATACCTAATGTTTACGTTGCTTATTCTAGAAATAAACAGACATCGGTTTTAAATATGTTAGCATTGACATGTTTACTTGTAAAACACATTTAGTAGCCGAAGATTTGCATATGTTGCATAAGAAGAAGAGACGGTCGTCGGATTCGAATATTTAAAATACATTAATTACGTCATGTGTGCATAAAAATCACATTAATTCATTATAATTAGGTACAGCGCTAGATGTAGGTATTAGCATTAGAATTATTATTATAACCATTGTCTTCAAGTTTAACTTTCACTCTTACTTATACAACAATAATAGCTATGAATAGCTTCACGCATCATGGTACGGCGTAAAGGATAATTCGTTTCGTTTATTTTAGTGTAACATACGGTGCAGGTTGGGTGGAGTTAGAAGTTGTAAAATATTCCAGCGCCGCCGCATGAACCTAGTTGACGTAAACGTATAAGTGCATAGCTATACTAATTAATAAGATACGCGAAAATTAAATTGAGACTAACAATAAGTAAGATATGGGACAAAAATATAGCCCATCAGTAGTGTGTTAGTACCTATTCTGTGCTCTCCCTCCCTCATCGCTCAATGTTGTATGCTGATTCTATGCCCCCCCCCTACTCAATTTCTGAATGATGACGTCATGAAAGGGTTATCAATATTGATTAATTAAATTTTATATCAATTCTATAATTAAAAAAAATAATTAAGGCGTTCTTTGCATAAACACTATTTGTCATTAAATACAACTTTAGAGCAAACTAAAAAAAAGGTATTTATTTATTTGTATTACATTTACGAACTTGACTTACGAACACTTATATTTTGGTGAATTGTCACTTTGATAATAGACATATTTTACAATATAAATGATATTTTTACTTTTGCTTTTTTTGTACGGTTAATGTTTTTAATTGATATATGTGGTTTTTGCAGAAATTTGTATATAATTTTATAGGAAAAAAGGAGATTTTTTAATTTTCAATTAAAATTATTATTTGGAATAACTTGAAAATATTTTAATTGTAAACTGTAACAAATATTTAAAGATACTAGTCTTCACCACTCATACGACTGACTACTACGTATCACTCATACGAGATGAAGATAATAACATCTTCATCTGCATCGCTAATATGCACAGATTGGCCAGACGCTGAGAATGGGCCTCTGCTTTTTTAGATATTAAGTTAAATATTTTAGGTTCTCTATATTTCCTTGAAGAACATCTAAGCGAGCATTATATAACGATTTAATTTCAAATTTTTTGAGTGTACTAAGCTTATTTCTTATAACTGATTTTTCTCAGCTGCCTGTACAAGTCTGCCTCAACAAAACGCTAGGTTCATTAAGTGAGTATCCAACATACACGTTGTTTTGATATTTACTGGCGGACTAGCAGATCTGAGAAAAAATAGAATTAATTAGTGGTTTATTTCTAACAGTTTTTATGACGTTGTTCCATTCTTTAGGCATTTCTACAGTAACAATTGTGTTATGCTTTTCAATTAACGAAAAATCATGGTCACAACTCAGAAAAGAATGACCACGTATAGGAAATACGTGTAATATTTCTAAACATGTGTAAGCCATGGACAAGCAGGTACAAAAATTTTCAGAGGCCATTACGTCATGAAAGGGTTATAAATGTCAATATTAAAATGAAAACTTATGTATTCAGTATTCAAATATTACCGCGTAATTTTCTTGTTTACGAGAAATTGCTTAAGGGGGCAGTACTATAAAGGAAGGTAGCATGGTGGTTTTCGGGGTGCGTGTGATGAAATGATACTAGTGTTTATGTTATTGCTATAGCTACGTTTATTTGGATTAAATAAATAGCGAGCAAGCTAGTACCGAAAGTGTAGACAATATTTCAGAGCGTGATGCGGGAATTGACTGATTTGAAAAACTTATCCCAAAAGCCGATAGCCTGGTGTGCTTATTACCGGACGCCACAGCCGTTATAAAACATTGACCTAATGTGCAAGGATTTTAACAAGTGGATGGCGCAGCAATAAGAAGAGAAATGTATTGCCTGAGATAGTTGAATTTTTACCCGTAAGAAATAGATGTGTCCTGGTTTCGAGTACTAGCATCATATACAAGGGTTTCTCTCATATACAAAGAACGTTTTCCAAAAACTTATAAAAAAAACACATATACACTTTTATACATATATAAAAAAATGTATAAGGGAAGACCATCTTTTTAAATTAACTAAAACGTAAATTGACTTAATAAATTGAATTAATTAATATAGTTCAGAGTTAATAGTGTATATTTTGTTATGACCTTATGTTGTGAAATAATGTAACTAATAATAGTAATATGGCCATTTGGAGTTTTGTGTCTGTCTTCCATTGGACGCGTCCCCGGGTGGTGGATAGGGGAATGCTCGAAACGCCTTCATCCAGCGGGTAAGTGAGAAATAAAGTATCACCCGCGGACCAAAACAGACATACACCACATAGAGGGCTCACCTCCCGCTAGATATGAAAGCAAAGGTTCCCAATAGAAATTCCTTAGCTTCGGATGAGCGTCGTGACGGTCTGGCCATCACGACGTTTTCGCGTCGTGCCTGAGCACAACGCGAAAATCTACCACTTTACCGACCTGATAATGATATTGCGAACATAAGGACACGATTAAGAAGCGATGCTTTGCCCCTCAAACCACACGCGCGGTCAATCCAAGAAATAGGAAATGGTTTAAGTGAACAGATGAAGTAAACGAATTCCTATAATGTACTTATTTCCGCATAACTCAGCACAGAGTGCTTTCCTCAAAACCAGCACAGAACAATACGGACGTGAATTGCACAAAACGATAATAGAAACTTTTTCAGAACTCTAAGGGAAAACGCTCCAAAACATCTTGCACCAAAGACGTGTTCTCTTCACCCAAGACCACCAATGCGAACTGATAACATCTGGCAAGAAGTAAGTCGCGAACTGGGTCTGGTCCCTGAAGACCCACCTGAGAACAAACCACCGGACTCACCCCCGAGAGATAAAAAAGAACAATACATCCACGGCTGCTTCCACCGTCACCATACGTTATATGATGGGTTAAATCCCACTAAAAAAAAAACGATTACCCAAACTACAACAAAATAAGAACACCAAACAGCTTCTCCGCATTTCTATACTAGAAGAAATTACTCCAATAATAAGCACAATAGAAAACCTACACAGTCTGGTCTACTCAGCTGCCATAACCATTCTTCACTAGAAGAAAAAAGAAAGGGAAAAATCACGAAATACTTACCCCTTGCTGAGGACATCAAGCACATGTAGCAACAGGAGAATGTCACCATAATTCCTATAGTAATAAGCGCCACAGGTGAGATACCAGTCTGAAAGCAGCCATAAAAGTCATTAGATTATTATACTCCACCCCATCTGCAAATGTCTTATATAATAAGGACTAAACAAATTGCGCCAAAACAGCTATTCTCCTGGCTATATTCGTATGCCAACGCAGAGCGCTGAATTAAATGATGAAATTTGTTGTATCTTGTCTAATAGAGTTAACACTAAAATACAGTGATTTAGATTGTTTCAAAACCACAAGGAAGATGCAAAGTGTCATCTATCTCAGGATATCGCTAACTGCAGACCGGTTTCGACCTTATCTTGGGTCGTCTCGTCAGTGCAGTGTAAACGAGTATACCTTCGACAGATGAGGCTCACATCTAGTAGACGTTGCTACGTTCCATCGTCGTAAAACAAGCGTCATCTCTTGGTAGTTTCAATATCAATCTAAATCGGAGTAAAAACTTGATCATCAATATATTCTTGATGAATTATTGTTCTTGTATAGTTTGAAAATTACCCTCTGCGAAGTAAAACTTTGCATTATATTAATCATTAGATTAAGGAAAATACCTATTTCCAGATGCAGAAATCAGTCATCATAATCACTTGCAGCATCGTCCACACATTTCTACAACTGCAATAAAAAGACAATCAAAATCAAGCTGACCACGGGCCCCTTAACTATCCATACATAGCCTCCTAATATTAAAAGAGCATTCTATAAATAATAATATGTTATTGACATAAAATATTGAGATCAACAGAAAATTCTAAAAGATATATATATATATATATATATATATATATATATATATATATATATATATATATATATATATATATATATATATATATATATATCAAATTATTATTTAATAGATAAATGGTTATCTTAAATGTATAATAAACAAAATCCATTTAGCATAAAAAATATACCAAAACTGACAGATGTGTGCACATTACAAAATTATATCTAATAGTTTCAAATACTATTAAATAAATACATCCACATGTGGTGCCATTTGTTCTTTAGTATTTTTCATGCAAGATGTATATCTTTCAAAACAATGTGCATTTATAAATAAATTATTTAGGAGTCCTTGAAGTGTTTGAAATATTTCAAACTCCAAAACATATTCAACTTTTGCGAAACAGATTTCTATCTAAATCCATTGACATTTTTTTATGAAAAAACTATTTAAAGTACCGTAATGCGGTGCAGCCAGGGAGTGTCTAGGTTGTGCGCCGAATAAACCGAACATTAGGTATTGTTTTTGGTAATATAAACAGCGAAACAGAACTGGCTTGTATCATTCTTTTGTTAAATTCTCTTATTGTTACCAAAACTCTCTCTATGTGCATTGTCTTATAATCATATTATATATGTATCGTACAAATCATGGTGTTACTTTCCACTAAGAATATTCGGGATCCAATAATTACAGACTTCTGCAGAGATGGTTGGAGATAAAAATAGATCGTGTGATAATTTAGTATAATGTGGTCAGACAGTACGTCTGTAGAAATACTATACGGATCTATGCTATCTAAAGAGTGCATATAAAGAGTGTTATAATAAGAGCCCAAGATTTGAATAGCGCGCCATTTTGGAAGTCATGATTCGATAGGTCAATAATTATGACAGATCGATAGGAGACAAATAAGAGTTAGTAAATATGGAGCACTACACGATACAACAACACGTTCTTATTGTTAAACATTACTATCAAAATTGCGAAAGTTTGGTTGTTACGTGTTTAATTCGTAAAGTGTGTCCAATTTTCAGTAGAAATAATGTTCCAAATTTACCAACTGAAGCTCTGATCTTACATCCCTTGATTATTTATTATGGGGATATCTTAAAAAGAAAATTTATGAAAGCAACCTACGAATTCTAGTGCAATTAAAGCACAACATCCACACCGAAATAGCCGCCGTTCCCAGAGAGATGTATAGACGCGTGGCGGCTAATTCCCGTTTTCGGTTAGAGGAGTGCCAGCAGCCGAGGGTCAACATTTGGATAACTTAATCTTTGGCACTTAATTTTCCAAAACATTGCCTAAAAATTGAGAAAAAAATTGGTAGTTTTTTTTATTGAATTTATAAATACTCCCTACCTTTTCTGGACACCCTGTATAATCAATTGTAGTAATATTATAAATTTTATGTAGGACATAGGATGGGTGTTTTTCTTCATTACCTATTCAACAGGGTAATATGAGTTATTTTATTTAAGAAATAGATTTTCTGGTATTGGTTTGGTGATTCTGTATTAAGACTTTCTTTCAAACTACAAGATAAACACGGTTTTTCCACCTGCAACGTGGTGGATAAATTTTGCACTACTCGTGTATAGCATTAAATTATTCTTAAACAGTAGGCAATTAGGTCTATTTTATAATTTATTGCCAACGCCCTACTTTCAAGAGGGCGTATATTTTCACAAAATATTTATTTTCAGATAAAAAGAAATAAACATTTACTCTGACATAATTTGAAATATGTTTACTATAAGTCAACTGTATATATATATATATATATATATATATATATATATATATATATATATATATATATATATATATATATATATATATATACTGTACTCTATAAATATATATATCTTTATCTTCAAAAATTGGTTCTCAAAAAATTATGAATATCCTGTATATATGTTCATACAGGGTGGAAATTTTACCTGGACTGTATTCTGTAACACGAATATGGAGGATTTCAGTAAAACCTCATAAAACAAGTTTTTTGATTTTGGCTACCCACTCTTAGGGGTAGTTATCTTCCCTCTGTAAGGTATAACTGTCTCCAAATTGTAGGGTTAAGTGACAAAATTATTTGAAAGGTTGCATCAAGAGGAATACAATATACACTTATACAAATTTTTTTAATAAATTTTAAAAATACGTGGGATAAGCTCCGGAGTTTTTTTACGATCACTCAATCGAATCTCGCTGTTTGTTAATATCTCGTTAAAATATGGACGGATGATTATATCATAGTTGGGTGGAGCTCTATCTTCTTCAAGCCATATTTTGGTCAGGTAGATCTGGATCTAATTCATTATATCTTAACATACACTTATATTAAGAAAAATAATCGAGGACTGTTAGACCTCCAAGGGTAAAGATAAGTAAAGGTCATTTATGAGATGAGTATGGGTGATAAAAATTAAAAATCGATCTGTTTCAGGAATTTTTATTGAACTACTCCACATGCGAGTTACCAAATTTATTCTAATTAATCTACATATATCGCTAATTGATAATATTCTATGAGTAACTTAATGCATATTCTTCTTTCGTAAATCATATAAACTTTTAAGAATTATGTTCATAGTAAGTAAAAGACGGTAACTAGTGTGCTAGTTCGTGTTTAATTTTAATCGTTATCAACTTAACAACTATGTTACAGTTAATGGATTTGTTTACCGCTCGGTTTTAATCTCATACGTTATTATTTTTATTGCTTCTGATAAATCGCGCTCGATTACAATTTTATTAAAACAATACAGTCGTAAATTGATACGAAATTGAAAAACCAAGTTCGTTTAAACGCTATTTTTATACGAAATTATGCATTAAGAAGCGAGTGGGTTTACGCCCCACTTAAATTCTTAAATTGTTTGAGTTTCAAGAGAATATTAGTTGTTGGGGCGTTTCTATTACTTCAAATTATCAGGTTTCACATCATCAAGAAACATTAACATAATTAATTTTAACATCGTTTTTTTTTTTAATTGAGATTGATTAGTCACGGGTTCATATGCCGACTAATAAAAATATATTTTAATGTTATGTCTTTTTATAGAAAATCATGTAGTTATTTAAAAGAAAATGATATAAAACGTTAAAAAATTGGTATGTTTATAAGAGGAACTGATCGAATTTGATATACCACAAGGTACAATCTTGGGTCCATTATTGTTTAATTTATGTACCAATAACTTGCTCAAACTCACAATCAGAATAGAAGAAAAAAATATCAACTTTGCGGGATATTCGAAATAGTTTGTGTACAACTGTTTTATAAAAGTGAGCGTTTATTTATAGTTGCATTAAGAAAATTCGTACAAAGTTACGTATTTACCACTATATACAATATTAATATGTAAGTATTTCAACTAGATAAAATCTGATTTTCGTATAAAAACGTGTTTGTTTAACAAGATAACACGAAATCATAATTAGCTTTATGGCTTCACAGATTCATCATGAGTTTAACTTTTCTGATATGTTGTATAGTTGAGACTTAACTGCATACATTTATTTATTTTTTATTTATTTATACATTTCTAAAATGCTTCACGGACGCTATTTGACTATTGAGGTTTTGTTTTGGAAAGTAAGGGGACAAAGTTTGCTTCGTTGTTAAAACGATTAGAGGTGAAGAAGTAGAGTAGAGTAAAGAGAAAGTTTGGCACCTCTCCCGGGACATGCGTGTTTTTTTCCTCGTCTATATGTGTAACATTATCCTCCTCAGCCTAACGTATTGGGAAATAAGTCAATTTATATGTGTGCAAACTTTAAACGAAGACTATTATTTTACACAATTGACTCACGTATTGATTTTAACGTATTGTTATGGGAAAAACTTTAATTATGATTATTTTATTTATATTTGTTATCTATTTTATACTATAATAATTGTTTTCCAAACGTTTGCCTCCTCAGGTAATGAGGGTAGGTACATCGACTAAACTTAGAACTATCCAGCCTTTCAGTAGATAAAAAGTAATAATGAGTTATTTTTATCAATATAAGTTATCACTAATGGAATCCTTACAAATGTATGAAAATAAAACAATTAGTTTGTAATGAAATGATAAGTAGAAACTCGCCTCAACTCATTGTTTTAGAAAAATATATTTGTTAAGCTAAAAATATTATATTTGAATAATTTATAACAATTACAAAATATTCCCGTGTAATTTTACATAAACCAGACTATAATTAATTAAAACTCACAGCAGTTTGTATGAAAGATACTAGGATTTTTAGGTTCAGTCTATATTCTCACCCACACCATCTGAGGAAATTAAAGTTTGTCGAAACAATTGTTGTGGTGCAGAATAAATAAAAAATAAGGAAAATCATAAATAAAATGTTTCCTAACAAACAGTTATAAAACTATTATTTCTTCGGATGAAGTTGTTATGGACAACTTTTGTTTAAATGTTTTAAACACATTTTTAATTGATCCACCTTGTTTATCATCTGAATATCTCATACGTTTACGTAGATATAAAAACAAATAAAATCATAATCTTAACAACTGACGCTTAACTGTATGAATTGAAGTTGATACAACGCATACTTGCACAATTTTTTGCGCGAGCAAATTTATTCTGTTGATAAAAATAATTTTTAATATCGACTGACTCAAATGGACTAAATACTGTATTGCACAATATTATGTATTACCATTACTCATTAGTCGTTAAATATAATTAGATGAAAGTTGGGACATACACTTAAGAGATTAAAAACATATGACCTTACATGAAATAAACTTATATTTTTCAATAACTTATCGTAAATACGAAAGGATTAGGATAGGAATTTATGGCATTTCCTTTGGCCTTATGTTATGTAAATTTTTATTTACGTGAATGTTTTTTATCAAATATACCTTAGAATTTTAAGCCTTTAGTACGTAAACTGTCTATATCACATTTAATCGATATGCAAAATATGTTTCCATATGGTATTTGTGTTCTTTATATCCACAGCCGTCTCGATTTAGCTATAATGTGTGTAGAAACTGTGTGTCAATAATTTCAATAATAGCCCAACATATTAAACGAAAAGTCAGTTAATGCTAATAAAAAATATTTCTTGAGAAATAAAACAAATTTATCTGCTCCTACCCCCAACTATTTTAAAATAATGAAAACCTGAACAGAGAATTGTTATTTTATGATTTTCAAAATTATCGTATCCATGAAGTACCATATTGTGAAGATTTAGAAGAAACAATTTCAAATTGCCAGAAGTTTATTGAAGTACATACAATTTCATCATACACAGGGTGTCGGAATGTCTCTTACAGTATATCTCCATTATTTGAACATATACAAAGTTTCATACAAAACTATTATAAATTATATCAAAAATATTACTCATTACAGATTTAAAACATTATTATTTTTTCGAATCCTTTTGAAACCACCCTCAATTTTTTTTCAAATTGCATCCTATTTTTTTTGTAGGAAAAATGAATCCCCACTTCAATTAGTCATCTTAATTTTTTTCTTTCAAATTGTATCCCTACTTTTTTTTCTTGTAAGAAAATTTAGTACTAATGTTTATTTAATAATAATGCACTTTTTCATAGAAAAGGGCATTATTACTAAGCATTATTAGTACCGGTATGTTCCAAAACGTTGATTTAAAAGCCTCCCAGTCCATCGCCTTGTGTCAACTTTTTTCGTTATAAATAATACTGGTATTCCCTACTATATACGTAAGTTAAGTAAATAACTAATATTTATTTTAAAATTAATAACAAACGTACTTTGTATTTTTTATAAGAAAGCAAAGATATGCTTTCATAGCAGCAGCGGAGAACAATTGAATATAATGTAATAATTTTAATTGAATATACGGTATCCATTCCATACGTTTTATGGTGTAAAATATTATTTACACAATACACATTGTTTAAAGGGCAAAATAAAATACTTTTGAAATTGAATACGCTTTATTGTGTACTTCGTTGTTAATCTATATTGCACTCATAAAATATCAGAATATACATATATAGTAAGTATATTAAATATGCTTTTTCATCTTTATTAATAACGAAGCCAAATTCTGTAACATTATTAAAGAATTTTATTGTATAATGTACTTTTTGCGTTTGTTTTATCGAGCTTTATTTTCAATCCTTCTGATCCAATCGTGCCAATGATGATGATCACCCAGATCATAAGTAAGTGTACATAATTAATATCTAGAATCCTTTGGGCATCTACTTTCCCCTGCATAAGTTGCCCTCCTGCACACTTCATGCAAACTTCAAAACATTGTAATAGTTTCCTGGTATACGTACGAGTAGGTCGAATCATACGCACAATATCTTTGCGATAACTCCACAAGAAAAAATCCAATGACATAAGGTCTGGAGACCCTGGAAGTCAATTAATCAAACCCCTACTATTATTTTGAAATACCCTTTGATGATTTGTACATCATAGAGCGGAGCGTCTTATTATTTACTTAGATTATTAAATTCCGTTTCCTAAATGAAATATTCCATACGTTCCTATTAGGTTATCTTCTATACGTTCCTCCAATGTATTCATAAGAAATTCCGAGTATATTTTTTTGTTAAAGTACCTTCATAAACGCGTGGTCCCAATAATGACCAATGTACATCAAATATTTATATCCCAAATTGTTTTGGAACGTGCTTGCTGAATCCAATGGGGGTTTTCTTCTGATAAATAATGGGCCTTATGTTTATTTATGACATTATTATAGCCGCGAATATTATCACTCCAACAAATTGGATGTAAAACTGCTAGATCCCCTTATACCATAACTTGAATTAGAACTGTAATATTTTTTTATTAATAACATTTTTTTTGTGTTCTTTAAAGAAAACTAATATAAAAATAATGGATTTTTATGGATAATTGTACTCAAAATATTAAGTGTTTGAACACTCTGTGTTCAGAATGTGGAGGACTAATTTTTAATACAGCGCAATTTGAAAAAAAATTGTTGGGGTGATTTCTTAAGGGTCGAAAAAGGCAAGAAGATTTAAGCAAGCAAGTAAGAGATATATTGACTGAAAACGACATTATGGGGTACTCTATATATTGTGGCCATAAACTAAGTAATATTAAATTATTTTAATTCAAATACTCCTAAAATACTTTAAGCTTTAAATACAAAATCACATTATTAGAGCAGACTTAAATACATTTAATTCCCTTAGAATGACAGTCATCCTATAAATAATCACTTTTATTTAAATCTAACAAATTGGTCAATGAATCAGATATATTATACAAATAATTACTTTTTAAGAAACTATTCTTGCTATCTTATATATACGAACTATATAGAAGAACTACTATGAGAGGCGACTAGACTAGAAGTCTGGAATACTACCATATCTTGTCTGGAACCATCAGATCCTCAAAGTTCTAAAAGCAGAAAAAGTGTGACTATTAGTACAATATATCCGGCCCGAAGGACCAATTTGTTAGGACTTATATTAAAAGTAGTTATTTATACAATATATCCGAACGAATGACCGATTTTACTTTTCCGCACTCCACTATACTAGCGGAAAAGTAATGCAATCGTGTAAAGAAAAAGTGAAAAAACAAAATTTTTTTGGGTTTATTTTTCGTTTTTCGGCCTAAAAACAAAAAAAAAGGTTTTTAAAAAAATTTTGCTGTGTGTGTGTCGTCGTTGTCGTCGGCATTTATTCTTGTTCACACAATAACTCAACTAAATCGTGTCGGATCGATCGGGTTTTGACTGATTCTGATCGGGGACGTCTCTCAGATGACACCTATTGATTTTGAGGTGGATAGGACGCACCCCACCCTGTCCATGGGTCATGAAAGAGAACGTCGGCATTTATTCTTGTTAGCACGATAACTCAACTAAATCGTGTCGACTCGATCGGGTTTTGGTTGATTCTGATCAGGGACGTCTCCTAGATCCTACCCATTGATTTTGAGGTGGATAGGACACACCCCAACCTGTCCATGGGTCATAAAACAGCGCGATGGTGGACTATTTGAAAATTATTTTTGTTAGCACGATAACTCAAAGAAATCGTATCGGATCGATCGGATTTTGACTGATTCTGAACGGAAACATCTCCTAGATGACACCTATTGATTTTGAGGTGGATAGAACACACCCCACCCTGTCCATGGGTCATAAAACAGCGCGATGGTGGACTATTTGAGAATTGTTTTTGTTAGTACGATAACACAACGAAATCGTATCGGATCGATCGGATTTTGACTGATTCTGAACGGGGACATCTCCCAGATAACACGTATTGATTTTGAGCTAGATAGGGCACACTCCACCCTGTCCATGGGTCATACAAAAGCGCGATGGTGGACTATTTGAGAATTGTTTTTTTAGCACGATAACTCAACGAAATCGTATCGGATCGATCGGATTTTAACTGATTCTGATCGGGGACGTCTCCCAGATGACATCTATTAATTTTGAGGTGGATAGGACACACCCCCACCCTGTCCATGGGTCATGAGAAAGCACAATGGTGGACTATTTGTGAAATTTGTTTGTTAGCACGATCACTCAATTAAATCGTGTCGGATCGATCGGGTTTCGGCGGATTCTGATTAGAGACGTCTACCAAACGACTTCTATTGATTTTGAGGTGGATAGGACACACCCCACCCTGTTCATGGCCCATGAGAAAGCACGAGAGTGAACTATTTGAAAAAAGTAAAACTGTCGCATAAAACACATATTCTGCATTTATGTGTTGGTTTATTTTTTCTCGGCCACTCAATTTCGAAGTAGCGATGTTCTACGTGCGGTAAAGTCCATTTTAAGGTTTTAAAACTGTTTATTTATTTAGAAAAGTCTCTTAATTTCAGAAAATCATTTTTTAAACTTATTCTGTGTATGGTTGTGAATACTATATATCATAACATTAAGTCCACTAAGATCATGATAACTATTTGAAATATTGGAACAACTGATAATACGTCCCTTTAATATTTTTTAATAAAAAGAGGGTGCGTTATACCTCACTTGAAATAGTTTTTAATTCACTAGTCAGTAAAATATTTTTAACGTTACTAAATTTCATGTTAAATAACGTTTTAAAATTAAACAAGTTTAAAATAAATGGTCATATTGGCAGCCAATTACTTACAGAGATAATAATAGAGCCGTTTTTGTAATTCTAAAAACAATTTTCATCGTCTTCGGGTGATTTGATTAATTGTTTGCGTTGTTATCTTTTTTTTTTTTTTTTAATAATAGGCATTATTTGGTAGTAGAGTTTGGAAGGTAGTAGATAGTAGAGAATGGAAATAAAGCAGCAATTTTAAATAACCCCATAAAATAATCAAGCGGGGTCATATCAGGTGAATAGTCTGATCACTCAATTGTTAAAATAGTAGTCAAAGATGTAGTTTGACTGTTATTTTAACAATTGTGAGACCAGAATGTGCACCCGATTTGAATCCGAAACTTAATCATAAAGTACAACTAACTAGATTTAAGTCCACACAGATATTTCAAACTAAAAGTGTCTCATTTTAAATCACACAAGAAAGAATCGCAATTTTACACAAATGTTTAAAATAAAATAACACTAAGATTTGAGTAATATTTAGTAAATAAGCTTAGGATTAATTAGTGTATAATTTTTTTCAGTTTATTTACATTTATATAACAGATTATTTGTCTAATTTATTTTGTTAATAACAAGAGACATAAGACAGGACGTTTCACCCAGGCCCAATATATTACCCGATTATTGCTATAGTCCCTATAATTTATAAAATATGTGAAATTATTTTAAACGAGATTTTTCTATCGTATTTAGAGAAACAATCCATTTACCCTTACACTTCAGATTTAGGAAATGTTTCTCCACAATAAAAACTATTAGCATTAGTAAATTATGATGTTGAAGGACTTGATCTTAAGACTAACATATATGCAACTGCATGCAAAATTATTCAAAGCCTTTACGTAGATTTTTATATCTTAAGATTAAAGATTGAAAAATATAGCAACCGTAATAGAGACTTACAACTTCTTACTAAAGAGACTACTTTCTTCTAAATTTCTTCATTCGTAGTTCAGAGCTAACAATATGCCAGTATTAAACGTTCCAACTCCGTTTGATTACATGGAGGAGGTGTACCGCAAGGATTTGTTTTGGGTACAGTACATACACTTTTTTATTTATATAAACGACGTACCAGTTGCAATTGAGGATAGGTTTTGTATACTTTCTTCTTGATGATTACATCACTTCACTTTGCTATTTCCATAAATTGAGGAGATGAACAGAACAAGTTTAGAATCAGCAAATACCTGGTTCTCAGTTAATAAATTGAACATGGGCAAAACAAAAAAAAATAACATTTACATCTGGACATATATTGCTAGACATCATACTTGATCTTAGTCTAAATTGGTCTGCTCATTTCGACTGTCTCTGTTCTAAATTAAGTACACAGATACTTGTTATGAGACAATTGTGGTTTATAAATAATAACGTCATGAGAACAATTTATTTCTCCTTGCTTCAACGTCGCTTGACGTACAGAATAGTTTCATAGGGAAACTGTAGCACAGCTCAAAAGGCATTTATTATACAAAAACCCGCGTTTCGTCTCACTGAAGGTGCAACGATCCATGCTCTTAGCAGAGAACTGTTTAGAAAATATAAGGTTTTACCCTTAGCATACTTCTACTTACTGGAGTCACTTCTGTTAGTGCATAAAAATCTCTACAATCTACAAAAAAAATTCAGTGTACACCAGCATAATACATCAGTGCTAAATATCTAATAGAACCTCTATCAAGATAACATATTACGCAATAAAACTGCTTAGAAGTACGATTCTACAATATATATTATCAGTACATCAAAAAAGGAAACATTAACATGACATTTTACATGTTAAAAAGATGATTTTCACCTGTACTTAAAAAGCTTCTTACTAGTCAGATGCTTCTTCAGTATTGATCAATCTATATCCTATGTAACGCTATCATTTGAGTAGTACTGTTCCTAGATAATATATTTTCTTTGTGTTTTTTGTGTATATATCATTGTGATTTGTTATTTCTATGACTACAAAATACGTCACAAAAAATGTACTTGGTGTATATAAATGGTCAATAAATTCTATTCTATTTTCTCATTCACTGTCTTTGGCTCCAGAAGACTCTTGATCGTATACAAATATATTTTCAATTTTATCGAATTCTATTCCATATTTTCAATTTTATCATGAAAATTCCAATGATCATTTTCATGATAAAAATACACAACATCAAAGGATTCTCATATTTGAATGAAGAATAAAATAAAGAAAATAAAGGGGCAGCTGTCACCTCGGAGGGGTTGACGAACGAGATACAAAATTCTAAACTAATTTAATTTTAAAATTACAAATTAACGTATTTCAAATTACGTAGAAAATGAAATTATGCGTTACTTATGCACCACAGTGTATATTTAGAAATTTGTGAAACTTAATTACTTTTACTTTTGACCAAATTGCGTCTAAAATGTTAAAGAATGCGCCATAAAGAAAACATTTTACATTCTATCATGCACTGTAATCTAATTTAATGTATTTATGTATAATGTCTTATTAAAAATACCTTTTTTGTATTATTTAATAAAAGACCATTAAATAGTTTACTCTGTATTAAATTGTCGGCGTGGATAAAAACTGTAAAATTTGTAAATGTTTTGTAGATTTTCACCAATTTATTGTGAATAGAGTTTCTAAAATGTTTAATGCTTAAAAATAATAGGCGCAGTTTCTATTGAAATTTTCATTTTGATAATATCTTTTGTTTCGGATGATATTCTATTATTCCTTATATCCCGTTTTTGATTTTTATGTCCATGTTTATTTCGAAATCTTGTTAGTAAATTTAGATAGCAGTTCTGGTATGGTACCTCTCAGAGAGGTATGGTGTTTTTGAAAAAATGCCACAAGCTCATATTTGAACGAATTTTAAAATTTATTATTTTTATACATTAGTCGTATATTGCCATTAAAGAATACATAACATAAGTCAGCTCCATACTTCTTTCGAGCATGGCATGAGTAATTCTTTCAATCTCGCGCGTTATAGCTTCGGAAAGAGCTTTAAGAATTTGCGGTTTGTCTATGTAAACCTTAGTTTTTAAATAGCCCCATAAAAAGTAGTCATAAGGTGACAGGTCTGGTGACCGAGGAGGTCATCCCCACGCAACGAAATCAGGCGCTCAGGGAAACGTTCCAGATAGCACCACAGAATGACCAGTTTGTAGATAAATACATGATGTGTCACACCCACGGCTCCATAGCTACTGGAATGGTATCCCGCCATGAGTAGATATCAACCATTCTGAAAATATTCGCTCCACGCAGGCGCGCATAAAAGTCATCTGAAAACCACCATACGTCCCTGGCGAAAACTGTATATAGAATTATGCCGTTTTGAAAAATTAATAACGTCAAAATTCAAGAATAATTCTACAATAAACAAAAATACGCACAAGGAATGTATCTTTTTATTACAAAAGTTTATTATACAATCCTTAGGTCAACAATTTTGGCGTGCCTAAGGGTAAGGGTAAACTTAATGACGTTGATGTTGCATCCTTACCGTTGTTGTACCGTTAAGAGGGTCCCTAAGAAGAAAAGACAAGTCCAGAGGTGTTAAATCATCTGATCTTGCAGGTTGAAGTCACAAGTTGTTCAAATCTAAATCATCAATTTCTCTTAAAATTTATTGATTAAATTACGAACTGTGAACTGGGTAGACGCTTCATTTTGCCTTAATTTTGTGTGAACTTTTCTTCATGCAACAGTAAATGATCGCTGACTTTCATAAAATAGTTGTACACAAACTATTCATTGTTGAATAATTGTTAATCGCGGCTTGGTGACGTCGTATGATTTATAGATCACAGTCGTTAAATATTGACGCCCTTTGATCTTCGACAACACAAATGGCACACAATTCAAATCCTATAGTTCCAACTAAGACACCCTATAGTTTTAAAATATTTTTTTGTTTCTTAGTTGAATAATTGATTCTTCATATCATACTCTGCAAATATCATTACTTATATAAAAAAATCACTTGAAGAGTGTCATTGGCGTTGAAACGACGATGACTTTAATTAATTTTCTCTAGATTTTTCCACAACTGTACTCCGCTATCGGTTATTCGATAAATTATTTTATTTACTTTTATCTTAATAACCATTATCGTCATTTAAGTGATATTTTTAGATGATGTATTACAATGTAATAATGAAATTCATTGAAATATCGATTATAAAAATGAAATACTCTTTATAATGTGATCTGCATGAATTTTTCTCGCTAAAATGGTTTTATTTCAATTGATTAAATTTGTTAAAACACATTAATCAATATGGTAATAGATTTGGATCTCTGGAAAAGTAGTCTCATATTGTATATTTTGTATACCTTTTGTATACAGAGAAATTAGAAACTTAGAATATTTATAAGTCATATAAAATAGTTTTAAAAGTTTGCTAAAATTATAAACGATAACTACAGGTCTATAATTTGTTATTTAATTCTTGTTACCTTTTCTGCAAATAGGGTAACTTTTTATGTAGACCAAATCTCAGCAAAAATTGAGACTGAAGCGTCAAATGAAAAATAATAGTCAGGGGATAAGGAAATAAGAGCACAATGTCTTATCAAAAATATTGGGATACCACCTGGGTCCGTAGTAAACTGGTTTTTAAATTGTTCTAAACTTGTATCTGACATCTTTCTTACTAGTAAATATGGTGTTGAGGAAAATTACGTATGTATACGTCTTTTGAGGATTTATAAAGATGAGAGAAAAGAAAGGCAGATTGAAAATAATTAACAAACGCGATTCTACCTTGCGATTTATTAAGGTTTTCTCAAAAGTAATCGAATGTGAAATCGTAGATATGTGTATTATGCATATTATTGATGAAAGACTAAAAATATGTAGTATTTTAATGTGGGTTTCTACACCTTTAATTAAAGGGATTTATGCACAAACGCGACAACATATTGCCACAAAGTTAAAAATTGAATAGGTACACTATTAATTTTTATAGTAAAAAAGATTTACTGCAAAAGTTAAAAGTATCATCCTTAATTATTATATTAACAGCCCGTATGACTGGTAATTTTGCTACACTGCACTGTATTCTAAAGACAACGAGAATGTCAGAATTTAGCACGCACTAAATTACTTGTTCAATTACTGCGTGAATTAATTTGAAGTAAATATTTCTATGGCTCTCATTGTTAGTCACGCCCGCCTTTTGTTTTCAACTATACACAACTACAATGCCGCAAAAAAAAACATAGTATTGATAGTTGTATTTATAGACAAGACTAATTATTATTTCATGCAATACCCAGTAACGTCAGTTCGTGGAAACTGCAAAAAATATTATCCAGTCAAGCAGTTTGGAAAGAGAGAAACGTCTATTTTTTTAAATATTGTCTTTAATTTGCTTAAATTTGGAAATGTAAATTGCTCTTTTGACACAATTATATAAAGATGTATGTAACTGTAATTCAAACAAATATTATAAACCCTTTATTGTTTCAGCCTGGAACGTTTTAAATTCAAAACAAACATTCTACAGGGTCCGCTATGTAGATATGGTGTTTTTGAGGCGACTGTTATGCGTGCCTGCGTGGAGCGAATGTTTTCAAGATGATACCTACTCGTCGCGGGATACCATTTCAGTATAGTCCAATCAATAGAGAATGACCCGGTCACTAATTGTAAACAGCTAAAAAAAATTTGAGCACATAGAAAATAAAATTTCAAGAAACTTAACCGTTTTTTGCTCTCAAAATGGCGGCCCCTAACAACCTAAAAAATTCGCAAAAGTCAAAAAAACGGTTTCTCGCGAATAAAAAAGAAAGTTATACTTCGATTGGAAAAAGTTAAATGAAAAAGTTGTAGATAATGAAAAAATCTTTCTACTCAATTTTTGTAAGCTCGAATCGATTCATTACTTTTCGAGATATATCGAAAAAACCGTTGAAAATTGCGTTTTTTTGTTTTTGCTCTAAAAATAACAATATTTGATGAAAACATTTAATAATTTCAGAAAATGTAGTCCTAAGTGAGACGAAAACAATCGTTTTTGTACAATTCCAAAATGTTTTTTTTTTTCAAAGTTATAGCTGTTTTCGTAAAACGGCTTTTACATCGAAACGGATTGTCGTACAGACTTGTTCGGGGACTATTCTCTTCGTTAAGAGTTGTACTACAAATATATTTTCAGCAACAATCGATTTTTTTAATTTTTTATATAAAAAATCGCGTTTGAAAATGACGTAATTTTCGTACATCGGTTTTTTGGCAATAAATTCTTGTAATAAACCGATGTACGAAAATCACGTCATTTTCAAACGCGATTTTTTACATAAAAAATTTAAAAAATCGATTGTTGCTGAAAATATATTTGTAGTACAACTCCTAACGAAGAAAATAAGCCTTCGGACAAGTCTGTAGGACCATCCGTTTCGATGGAAAAGCCGTTTTACGAAAACAGCTATAACTTTGAAAAAAAAAACATTTTGGAATTGTACAAAAACGATTGTTTTCGTCTCACTTAGGACTACATTTTCTGAAATTATTAAATGTTTTCATCAAATATTGTTATTTTTAGAGCAAAAATAAAAAGCGCAATTTTCAACGGTTTTTTCGATATATCTCGAAAAGTAATGAATCGATTCGAGCTAACAAAAATTGAGTAGAAAGATTTTTTCATTATCTACAACTATCCCATTTAACTTTTTCCAATGCGAGCACAACTTTCTTTTTTATTCGCGAAAAACCGTTTTTTTTCTTTTGTGAATTTTTTAGGTTATGTTAGCGACCGCCATTTTGAGAGCAAAAAAACTGTAAGTTTCCTGATTTTATTCTCTATATGCTCAAATTTTTTTTGCTGTTTACAATTAGTGACCATTTAACATAGGGGCTCAGACAGATTTATTGGACTAGTAGCCATGGAGCCGTGGTCTGTGGCATATCGTGTGTTTATTTAAAATAATTTCATTGAAACTGGTCGTTCTGTGGTGCTCTCTGGAACGTTTCTCTGAGCGCCTGATTTCGTTGCGTGGGGATGTGGAATGGCCTCCTCGGTCACCCGATCTGTCATTTTATGATTACTTTTTACGAAGCTACTTGAAAGCTAAAGTTTACATAGACAAACCGCGAACTCTTGAAGCTCTTTCCGAAACCCATAACGTGCGAAAGTGAAAGGATTCCTAGTGTCATGCTCGAAAGGCGTATGGAGCTGACTTATGTCATGTATTCTTCGATGGCAATACACGATTAATGTATGAAAGCAAAAAACTTTAAAATTCGTTCAAAAATAAGCTTGTGACATTCTTTTCAAAAACGCCTTACCTCCCTGACGGACCTTGATAAGTCAGATAAAAGCAATTAACTGTTAACAGGTACCTACATACTTATCTGTTGATACTACTGAACTTAACTCAACAATAGAATGATCAAAGTTTACATATCGAAGATATGAAATGTAACACATATTTATTACACACTCATGTGAAACATGTGATATGAGATATTTAATATTTTGGGGTGTAATAGAAAGGCAAAATAAAGGTAGTATTACATATAAATATATCTATTTGGACAGTTTGCGGATACTTCCCACGAAAACATATTGATAAATGTTCATATAGGGATAGGGGGTTGTTACTAAGTGGTGGGTCAGTGGTATTGTTCTCTATCGGAGGAAATCGTCAACTTTTCAGTCATGATAGTTAATGGTATACATGACATTAATGGCTTTTGATAAAGAAATATGTATATCATGTCAGTATATAGCAAAAACATTTTTAAAATGGCTATAATTCACCTTAGTGTTTTCTAAACACCCCTATATTACTCTAAATTTGATTATTTTTGCATTTTCTTTACATACAGATATTTTTGAATATTTCAGTTTCGTTAATCTTATTTTTTCTGTCTTTCTTTTCTCAAAGTTTTTATGACACAGATTTTATATTATTGCCTCATATTATTGCATATTTGTTATATATTGCATATTGGGCAATATGCAATATATAGCAATATTGCACATTGTTATATAATGCATTGCATATTTGCTTGATAATACGTATTGCAGATTTGTTTGAATATATGTAATTTTCATAATTTTTTGTATATCTACCTACTTTAAGTCCTAGATAAGGAAAGAATTAAAAAAATAAATTGGCATTTTTTCATAGTTTTTGAATTGTTCAGTCACACAGTTCTCTCAACAAGTCTCTCTTCTCTCACTCACTCTCATCAACTATTTCCTAACTAAGACACCATACATTGATTGGGTCTTCAGGGAAGTTCAATTTTATAATATTCATGACAATATTGTTATGATGTTTTGAATCGTTTTCCGTATATTTATAACTATTATAGTTGAGTGGCTGTGAATATAGAGAATATAAATTTTTCTTGTACTTATAAATAATATTTAAAAGAAGGATATATTTACTACTTATGACCAGTGAATTTCAAAGGAACATAACGTTAATACCAACGTAAAACTATAAAAAAATACCCTGTGTTAATTTGGGACTATAACAAAATAAAAGGTTTAAACTGAGGAAAACTAAAAAATGAGAAATTTTTATTGAGATAGGCAAGGTTAAGCTTTTAGTCAAACTCTTACTGATACTATTTGAGATGAAACATCTCAAAAACTATACCTAAAAGTACGCAATTCTTTTCGTGAGGAGCCCGCCAATTCAGTAATTTCGCCACAATTTCGCCTTTTGAACACATGGTTTGTTTCTAGTGTAAACACTTTAGTATTAGTCTTAACTCCAGGAAGTGCTCCCAAAAATTGTCCAAATATAAACGCTGATTGTTTTCCCAAATTCCATGAATTGGTACACCAGTTCGCAAATAAGCTCCAATCATGTAAAATTTCTGTGGTCCAAATAGTACTTTAAAAACTGCTTACAATTACAGTAGCAAGAAAACTTCACTGTAACTGCTTGACAAATATTTACAATCAAACAATGATTGACACAAATGCACGATATTAGTAGCTCCGACAATTATTTAAAATCCACAACAAACTTTGACCAAGATAATTTTTGTTATCTCGGTATAATCCCCATTCGTATTGTATGCTTGACGTCAAATGTCAACAACCTCCAACATTGCCAAGTGTTGATATTAGCAAGCAATAATTAATAAAGCTGTAGGTGACTTATTTACAAATTAGAATTATGATTTGTTTAATATTATTGAAGTAAGTAATTGTTTATAGGTAGGTTATTTAAATTACTGGCTTGCTGCTTCACAGTTAATATTTTAGTGGTTTAAATTTCGCAGCAGTATAGTACTCTCTTTAGCAGGTGCAGTAAATTAATTGTTTAATTCAAATTTTGTTAATAGCCAGTCGGTCAATATCCGCGTTAGGTTGTTATTGGCTTTGCTTCCTCTATAGCCCGCAATCTTATACAGGGTCAGGCATAAGTATGGAATAATGACTATAACTTTTTAATGATTAGTTGTAGACAAAAATATTTCAAATAAAAGGTTTTTAGCTATTTATTTTACTTATGGTGGTCACCTTGAAACTTTTGCTTCCATCATGAATTCGATGCTATGGCACATAACTTTGTTTTTTTTAAATTACAATCTGAATCAGCATATTATTCTGTATATTATCAGCATTAGGTTTCATTAGGAACATTTTAAAAAACGTCTTAAAATATCTTACGTGTTACGTCCTTTATGTCGAATGTCTACCATTATTTTCGATACACACTTCTATGCCGGTTTACAAATGATTATCTTACATTCACAAATATCTTTTATCGCCTTTATTTCACCAACAATTCGAGCTCTTAGGTCATTTAAATTATTTGGTAATTCCTTGTATACGTAGTCTTTTATTTGGTCTCTGACTGGAGTATGAAATCAGGCGATCGAGCCAGTCCACTGCTCCTCTCTGCTCTATACACTTATTGGGAAAAAATATCTAAATAATTTACCTAAACATATCATGCAGAGCTTCTATGGCAGAAATAATAATATCTCTTAATAAAGACAAATATCTGTTCATTGTTAACTTTCCTTCTATAAAAAGACCGGATTATGTGATTTGTTATAATACCTGCCCAGATATTCAATTTATGTAGATGCTGAGTGCGTGTTTTGGGTTTAAGCTCTATGTACGAGTACTCCATGCAGTATAAAAGTCGTCCCATTAGAGAACGCAATGTCAACAAGTTCAACAACAAATGTTTTTTATTCGGCACATAGATAGCCCTCATAATTTCAGAGAATTAAACCCTTTTGTTGAAGTTATCGTGAACTAAATATAAATATTTTAAATCTCATAGTATTTTTCTGTTTTCAAAATTCTGCCCAATGACTTTTGTGATATCTCTATTTACTAAACGGCTGTTTTCGTGTGTGTGTCACGAAATTTTTAGGTCGATGTACGAAATGCTTTTCGTTCGAATTTCAGTATTTTGACAAAATCAATACAGTAAATCAACCCTCGCGAATAACGTGGTAACAATTGTTTTTTCAACCGAAGCCTCTAGAGCTCTAGAGGCATGCCCCGGAGGTGCTTTCGATATGAGCGAGAAGTCGGCCCAATATTATTGCGATTTGCTTACTCGTTTTTTATTATTATGGAGACACAAGTCTAACTAATAGGAACGTGGTTGGAATAAACTTCATTAAATGTACGGTCATTTTGCGTCCCTGCGTCATTTTACGGTCTCCATAGCCAATTATAATTAAAATATCAATTCGTTCTTTTTCTGACAGGTGCCCCATTTTTACTATCTCCTTCAGTTAAATTTAATGTGTTGTCTAATAAAACAACACGATTTTGACATAAAGGAGCAGTAAGGTGGCCGGCTTGATCACCTGACTTTATCCCTGTGGCTCTTTTATGGGGACACAAAAATGCCAAATGAGCAGAGAACGGCCAAATGACTTAGACGGCCTTAGTTGTTGACCCAGTGAATGACACTGGATAACTCTGGAAAAAATAACTCGCGACCGAAAAACGTTTCAATGTTACCAGCATATGTACAATAAATTACTAAAAAACTTTTATTTTGAACATCCTTGAATAAAATAAAACATTAAAAACGGAGCTGGTCTAGACTGCCGGCTTGTAGTAATGTGGGCATGGGTTCGATTGCTACATCAGTTGGCTGGATGTATTTGTGTGTGTCCCTGTGACGGTCCAGGGGTTAGGTGGAAGACTAGATCTGTGTCAAACCCCATTCCCGTATGTACAAATAAAGTGTACATATTTATGGTGGACTCTATATATGTTAATTGTAATATTTGAATTAGCTTGTAACATGACGACCCTGCATGGACACACTTTATTTTTTGCAAGCTCTTATAATTCATTATCATAACAATACTGTCATATTCTAGATCAGCCATACTCAAAGTGTGCTCCGCGGAGCCCTAGGGCTAAGCAAAACCTCTGGGGGGGCTCCGCAAAAATACTGGTCATAATGAAAAAAAAAACTAAATTAATACATACAAGGTTGCAGAGGAAAATAAAATCTATCTAAATATTCTAACATAAAGTTAAAAAATTAACTGAAAGGGTAGTAGTGGAATGCGTAATATGAGAGCGCGACATTTCAGCCAGAAGCTTAGTCAACAGTTCAGCACTGACTGACTGACTGGAGACAAAACTGAACGAATTAAATTTGTCATTACAAGATAAACAGACAACAGTGTTCAACGCTAGTAACAAAATAACCGCTTTCAGAAGAAAATTAGATTTTTTGGATTATTTGTGTTGGTAAGAGAAAAATAGAAAACTTTTCATCGCTCAGTTAGTTCGTTAGCGACTCAACGTTTCAAACGTTTCAAGATGATATGCTTCAAGAATTGGTCCAATATCTCAATGCTGTGCGCACATCTTTTGAGACGTATTTTCTCGAAGAACAGAATACACAAATTAAAATTAATTCATGGATTCAAAATCCTTTTGTACCCAACTTGCAAAAGCTCAAAAGTATGTCAAACGAGATTTATGAATCATTTTTAGAAATGTCATCAGACACCAGTATAGAGTCACTGTTCAAAACAATGCCTCTGAATAGTTTTTGGTGCAGGATCCGTGATGAATATCCGCTTCTTCTTGCCATAAAGGCCCTGAATGTTCTTCTCCCGTTCCCAACAACTTACTTGTGCGAAACAGGATTCACAACCCATGCAGCAACAAAAACAAAATACTGCAATAAACTGGATGCCGAACCTGATATGAGACTTCAACTCTCTTCTATCAAGCCTGATATCAAACAATTGATGAAAAATAAAAAACAGTTTCATACCTCCCATTAGATATTTGATTAATATGTAATATGATTATTAATAAAGAATACATATAAACCAATTTTTGATTATTTTAGAGCTCCGTCAAATATTTTGCTTTCCAAAAGGGTTCCGTCGCCAAAAGAGTTTGAGAACCACTGTTCTAGATAATATGAAACTCAAAAAGCTGAATGTGCAACATGTTTGTAAAGCTCTTTGATATAAATGAAATTAAGCTTACGCCTCAGAGAGTTATAAGATATATCTGAGTTCGAGCTGTTACTCTGTAACTGCAAATATACAGTTTTAGAGTTTTATAATTATCTTATTTCTAGCTACAAGTTATTTTGAGTCTATTTTCTTGCATTAAAGTTATTGTGTATTATTTTTGTGCACATGGTTATATCTTCGATCGATTAATATAACTATTCATTTCATCAATTCCTATTTTTTTTATTTTGGAAAATGTCCCAGGTTCAAAACAAAATGTAAAATGTATCGATTTTAAAGCTAAATAATCTTTCGTTTTGCAATGTTCATATACCGGTTCCATGTTTCAATCGACTTTATAATACCCAAGTTCGATTCCTTGACACACCACACGAAATTTGTTTACACAAAAAGTAAACGAGAAAAATGTTGACGTTAACGATACACAGTCACTTTTTTGTGGCATATTAAAAATATACGTCGAGGCAATCTCGAGACATTCCTCGTACAGCATGTGATGTTACGATTCTTTTTTTGCCCTTTTCTCAGCAGGAGACGGCTTGGTCGTACGGTTTTTAGTGCGTTTGTCATAATTATCTGCATTTCGTCATAATAAACCCGGCAGATTACTATGGGGATGAGCGCACATGTTTTTCTAGGCATCATAACCGTTAATGTACGTATTTTAACATTTGTAGCTGTCATGCAGAGCAGGTCCTTAAGTTATCTATCACGGATACTGCGTGGCGTAGCACATACATATAACTTTACGTAGACCTTAGATTAATTTGAACTTTAAATATGTCCATTAATAAAACAACGAAAATATAATTATTTCTTTAATATTTCTTCTCGATTACGTCTTCTATGAGAAAGTAGGATACTCACTTATTCAACAATTTCCGCATATTGAGAGGTACCATCAAAATGCGGTATATAGTTTTAATAAGAATTTCGAGTTGAAAGAAATTTCCGCGAGTCTTGTTGCTGTAAAAAATTTTACAGCGCAGAAATTTCCTCCGCGTTCGTTTTGTTTTTCGGTTACATTGTTTGGATTGTTTGAATCCTCACTAGTATTTGTTCTGCTTTCACGGATAATTCAATTTGATTTACATAATCTTATTCAAAAAATACACAGATCTCTGTATTCTTTAATAATTTTCTATGTAACTCAGAATATTGGATGCAATTTATTAGTTAAAATTCGCTACTTTTGCCTATTAATTTTTCACAGTAATACAGTCTCAATAATACAGTTTACTATAACGTGATTGAATTTACTTGATATATTTATACTTGTTAATAATATATTTGTTATTGTTACTTGTTAACACTATACTAAAAGTAGTATAACTGGAGAATAAAGATGAAGTATTTATTCATCAAATTCTACGTTCTAGACCTTAATTTTGGTTTGTTTGGATTATTATTATTCATATTATTATATAATGTCTATACCCACTATCAAGGCCTATCACTGATGACAGGAGGGGAACTACCCCCCAACCTGAACATTTTCTGAACCCCCACTTTTGTAGCGGGGTATGAGTTCTTTACTTACCTAGCATATAACAGACAAAGGGCTTGAGGCTTTACATCATATCCAAGGGATGGTATGTCTTCTACGCAAACTTCGTCAGAGTATTTGTAGCTTCTGCGAGGGGATCATTATTTGTAATGGGGCTATGAATGTACTTTTTAACATTAAAAAATAAATGTATATATTCTTTATAGTTTACTTTGTTAAATTTATATATTATTTATAGTCACAAAATAAATAAATAACAATTAGTAGTTATGATCGTGTCATCTATTTTCTGACGTCACCTCATACTTATCTCAATGCAATTAGCGATGTTGTTGCAATCGTTACTATTGGATAGTTATATCCGTTACGTCTTGACATAAGCTTTAATAGAAATGTATTTCTAATTTGTTTTTTAATCAGACAACCCCACGATAATTATGGGAGACTTCAATGGAAGAATTGGAAATGAGATTGTAGGGAGACAAGGCGTAATGGGAAGTTATGGAGAGATCACAAGTAATACGAATGGAGAGTATTTACATTGATTTTTGTATACAGAATGGTCTAGTGATACAAAACTCGTTGTATCAGCATAAAGAATGTCATAAATATACTAGGGAAGGAACCAGGGAGAAAAGAAAGATCAGTTATTGACTATATAATAACGGAAGGAATAAATAGGAAAATGATACAGGATGTGAGAGTTTACAGGGGGGCTGAATTATCGACAGACACCTATTAATAGCAAAAATGGAAAATAAAAAAGAAAAGGATGAAGAGAGGATAATGAAGAAAACTGAGAAGAAAGAAATAAAGACAATCAAGATACACAGATTGCAAGACCAACAAGTAAGAGAAGAGTACACGGAACAGATCAGGAAAGAGATACAAGAAGTGGAACAAGAGATAGTGGAAATGAACATAGAAGAGATGTGGGAAAAAATTAAAGAAATCATTAAAAAATCAGGAGCCAAAGTCTGTGGCTTAACCTCAACAGGAGGAATGAAGAAGAGAACAAGCTGGTGGAGTGAAGAAATTAAAAACACCATTAAAACAAAGAAGAAAGCTTGGAAAAACTATCTACAAAGAAAGAGTGATGAAGCGTATGATAGATATAAGGCAGTGAGAAAAATAGTAAAGGATAAAGTCAAATTAGCTAAAGCCAAGGAATGGGAAGAATTTAGGACCAAGATGGAAAACGGCAAAGGTGCAAATCAAAAAGCTATTCTATAAGGTACTGAAGAACATGAGAAATAAAAGAAGGAAAATCGGGACGAAATAGAAACAGAAACAGGGAGGGAAATAGTAATGGAAGATGATAAAAGTATGGAAAGATGGAAGGAATATTTCCAGGAGATGTTAGAGGGGGAAGAGATAACAGTGGAGAATGCGAAGAAAGAACACAAAAGGAAGAGGAAATTGGAAAAGGGGGAGAGAGTAGACAAAATAATGAAATAAGTGATGGCATTAGCATAGAAGAAGTTAAGAAGGCAATAGGAACGTTGAAGAACGGAAAATCTCCAGGAGTAGATGGATTAAAAGAAGAACTATTGAAGGGAATGGGTGAAGAAGGAATGGTATTATTACAAAGTATATTAAATAGAGCATGGGTAACACATATAGTACCTAAGAAGTGGAGAATTGCAATAATAGTACCTATTTTCAAAAAAGGGAACCAGAAAGACTGTGTTGTGTGAACTTGGAAAAAGCATTCGATAAGGTGGTGAGACAGAAAATATGGGACATATTAGAGAAAAATGGTACTGCAAAAGAATTGAAGCTGTAAGCTCATTATACAGTAAAACGGAAAATATAGTAAGAAAGGACAATATGGAAACCAAAAAATTCAGAACCACACAAGGAGTGAGACAGGGGAAAAATCTTAGCCCACTGCTCTTTATCATTTTCATGAATGAAATAATAACAAAAGTGAGAAGAGAAAGTAAGAAGGTGACGGTAGGATACTATAAAATGAAGCCAGTAGAAGTGAGTGAATGTGTGTTTGCAGACGATATTGCAATAGTGGCAGACACGGAAACAAAGTTACAATTTAATGTGGATCTATAGGTGAAAGAGTTGGACAAACAGGGCATGAAAGTAAATGTAAGCAAGACAAAGGTAGTAGTTATAAGCAATAATAATAAGCGAGAAATGAATATAAAAATAAATAATCACATAGTGGAGCAAGTAAAAAGCCTAAAGTACCTAGGAGTAACCATAGAGGAAGGAGGAAAGCAAGATGAAGAAATAAATAATAGAATAACGACAGCGACAAAGATCTTCCATAGTATGAAAAGGAGGTTCATTAGTAAAGCAGAAATTAGTAATAAAACAAAAATGTCAATTTATAAAACTGTATATTTGCCGACACTACTGTATGGATGCGAAACATGGGTGTTGACAGGGAGGCAGCTTAAAAAGATACAGGTATTAGAAATGAAGTATCTCAGAAAAGTAGCAAATATTACGATAATGGATAAAATAAGAAATGAAGAAATAAGGAAAAGATTGGATAGCGAAAGTATCGAGAAGGTCATAGAGAGGGCTCAGCTGAGGTGGTGGGGGCACATGAAAAGATTGAGCGAAGAAAGAAAAGTAAGAAAAATATGGAAAGCAAAAGCCATTGGAAAGAGAAAGAAAGGCAGACCAAGGATGACGTGAGACGGAGAAATGGCGAAGATAATGAAGACAAGAGGAATCACATGTAAGAAGGCTGAAATTACAGTAAGGGACAGGGTTAGATGGAGATTAACGATAAAATAGTGAAGAAAACCGTGAAAGTGGGGAAACAAATATGAGTGAAGGGAAGTCAGGTGTTCATCATACTTGATAGGTTTGAGATGAAAAAAAGGAGAAAAGAGGAGTGCATAAGGGAAGGGGTAGTTAAGTGACAAATGATACCACAAACATAGTGGAGTTTAGATATAGGGACAGAGTAAGATAGGGTGGGATGAAATTGTAGAAGTTCTTTTAAGTTGTTTAACACGGAATAGGGTATTTAGTTAAGTAACTGTAATTGTAGTATTTAGATTAATTGTTTAAAGAAAGGTGTATTTAGCCTCTACACCTAACGGTAGGATAGGTATAGATTATATTATTATTATTGTTTTTTAATAAGAGTAACAGAGTATGTTCTATAGACAACTTGGGTTTAGCTAATGTTTTAATGATATTTTCATTACATCAGTCACAAAATATCATAAGTACTGCTAATATAATTTATTTTTAATTCCCTTGCATTCAAGTAAGTACACTGGTATATATTTTTTCAATTTTGTTAAATGCCGCGTTTCATATCTTATCTACTAAACAATGTAATGTAATGTCCTCAGTAAGAAACGATTGTTCAAAGCTGGGAATCTATTTACAACGAAATTAAGATAAAGAAACCTGCTCTTTACTTAACTCAATATTAAATATAATGTTGGAAACGTGACTTATACATAATAACAACTAATTATGCAGTAACGACTCAACTTGAACACAATAATAGGATTCCGATGAATAAGTCACACGTTGAAATATATTCAAATTGAATTGGGATATTTAAAAATAGCTGCTGTATAACTCATATCACTAATCTAATACTTAACCGTGGAAAGCTTTAGCAATAAATCATTAAACATTTAGATTTTACTTTTAGAACTAGAACTCTTATAATTATAACTCTTATAACTCACGGTATCATTTTTGGCAAGTATGATAATATACCGTTGTATAAACTGAAGAACACTACGCCAGTGGCTAGAAAAATATACGGACCGAAAACTCCCTAAGCCAATTACACTAAGAAACAGAAGTTGAACTATTGATATGTTGAACTATTCCCTGATATGTTATTGCAAAACATTTACAACCACGTGGGGAATAATTTTGTGTACTTCATTATATCCAAAGCAATGCAATTGATGCATGCGATGGTCAGTAGCAATTTTTTTAATTGGTGCATTGAAACCTAACTGTGCTGATGCCAGCCATTTAGGGGATTCCAAGATACTAGACAAAATGGACCACAAAACAATTGTAGTTTTTATGACTGAGTGTTTTTACTGAGTATGGCCAGATCAAGGCAATTCTTTGAAAGTATTAGTAAAGCTAACGGATGCAGCTACATACATGCGAAAATCAGGAGATCTGTTAAGTGAAAGTTTCTAGACGCGCTTACTTGGAGAAACACGTTTAGAAAAGCTCTGCCGGACATATATTTACCTCCTGAACCAGTTGAAACAAGATGGGGTAGTTGGTTAGAAGCTGTAGCTTATTATGATAGCATTTTGAGGAACTCGAAAGTGTTATCTTTAGGTTTGATCCTAAAAACAATGCCATATAAGCAATGTAAAACTTACTACAACTACAAAGCATACGAGATGATATAGAATTAGTAGATAAGCTATGACAGTTCACGACCAAAATCCCATGTAATTTCTGATGCAGGTTCATCGTGGTCTTTTCAAGGCCATCCATCCTCACTTACGGCCAACTTCGCACCACCTATCGAGATCATCAGCGGCCTCCGCACGCCCGTCACCTATCGGTCAGTAGAAGCGCCACTTGCAGCTAACTTCCACCTAGCGCTACGACCGGCGGGAAGTTTGAAATGCAGTCTGTAATGAATATTGAAATTAAAAAAATTCGACGCTGAGGCTTGAACCGGAGACCTCGGGATTTATAGTCGGCGCCGTTACATATGTGGCCAGTGTATGACTTGCTGTAATGTTTAACTGATATGGTAAACTCACTTAATGTATACATGCGCAATGGAGAAATAAAAAGATGACAGAAGAAAAAGGGTATGTGCAGTGAGAGAAAAAAGCACGGCTCGGGGCTGCCGGACGGTGGGGGGCTACAGACAGCATGCTGTTTATTTCCACACATGTGTTTTTACTTTTCCGTACTTAACTATACCAGAGCGGAAAAGTAATGTAATCGTGTAAAGAAAAATGGAAGACATTTTTTTCTAATGTTTATTTTTCGTTTTTCAGCCTAAAAACAAAAAAATATGGTTTTAAAAAATTTTTGTCTATGTGTGTGTGTGTGTGTCGTTGTCGTTGTCCTTGTCTTCATTGTCGTCGGCCTGAAAATTTCTTGTTAGCACGATAACTCAACTAAATCGTGTCGGATCGATCGGGTTTTGACTGATTCTGATCGGGGACGTCTCCCAGACGACACCTATTGATTTTGAGATGGCTAGAACACACTCTACCATTTTCATGGGTCATGAGAAAGCACAATGGTGGACTATTTGAGAAATATTTTTTTTTTGTTAGCACGATCACTCAATTAAATCGTGTCGGATCGATCGGGTTTCGACTGATTCTAGGGACATCTACCAGACGACTTCTATTGATTTTGAGGTGCATAGGACACACCCCGCCCTGTCCATGAGTCATGAGAAAGCACGATGGTGGACTATTTGCGAAAAGTTAAACTGTCGCATAAAACACATGTTCTGCATTTATGTGTTAGTTTATTTTTTCTCGGCCACTCAATTTCGAGATAGAGATGTTCTACGTGGGAAAAAGTCCATTTTAAGGTTTTAAAATTATTTTAATTTCCAAAGGATACACATCAAGAGTTATCTCCTATTTTACAAAAATATAGCCTACATATATTTAACTTCTCGTACTGCCACTTTGGTGACAGTAGACGTTGCAAGGACTTTTTCATTGTATAAATTTTCAAATAGTCCACCATTGTGCTTTCTCATAACCCATGAACATGGCAGAGTGTGTTCTATCCACCTCAAAATCAATAGGTGTCGTCTGGTAGACATCTCCGGTTAGAATTAGTCAAAACCCGATCGATCCGACACGATTTAGTTGAGTTATCGTATTAACAAAACAAATTTCTCAAATAGTCCACCCATCATCGTGCTTTCTCATGACCTATGGACAGGGTGGGGTATGTCGTATCCACCTCAAAATTAATATGTGTCGTCTAGGAGACGTCCCCGATCAGAATCAGTCAAGACCTGATCGATCCGACAGGATTTAGTTAAGTTATCGTGCTAACAATAATAAATGCCGACGAGAACGACAACACACACACAGCAAAACATTTTTAAAAACCACTTTTTTTTTGGTTTGTAGGCCGAAAGACGAAAAATAAACCAAAAAAAAATTTTGTTTTTTCACTTTTTCTTTACATGAATAAATTACTTTTCCGCTTATAGTGGAGTGCGAAAAAGTAATTAATTAGAATGTAACAGACATAATATACCGACCATATTTCATATTATAGGAGACACCCCACCCTGTCCATGGGTCATGAGAAAGCACGATGGTGGACTATTTGAGAAATTTGTATTGTTAATACGATAACTCAACTAAATCGTGTCGGATCGATCGGGTTTTGACTGGTTCTCATCAGGGACGTCTCCCAGACGACACCTATTGATTTTAATGTGGATAGAACACACTCTACCTTTTTCATGGGTCATGAGAAAGCACAATGGTGGACTATTTGAGAATTTTTTTTATTAGCATGATCAGTCAATTAAATGACTGGTCGGTTTTGACTGATTCTAGGGACCTCTACCAGACGACATCTATTGATTTTCAGGTGGATAGGACACACCCCACCCTGTCCATGAGTCATGAGAAAGCACGATGGTGGACTATTTGAGAAAAGTTAAACCGTCGCATAAAACACATATTCTGCATTTATGTGTTGATTTATTTTTTCTCGGCCACTCAATTTCGAGATAGTCCATTTTAAGGTTTTAAAACTGTTTATTTCCAAAGGATACACATCAACAGTTATCTCCTATTTTACTAACATATAGCTCATACGAGTATATATTTAACTTCTCGTACTGCCACTTTGGTGACAGTAGACGTTGCAAGGACTTTTTCATCGTGTAAACCACTGTTAAGTGATAAGCATCGAGGTTTTGCTGCAGAAACACAGAAAGGTACTTGATGATAAACTTTCATTATCGGGACCGGTCTCCATGCTACTCAGAGACATGTGTTGGTAACTTTTTTATTTATACATTTCCTTCCTATTTTTCTATTTATTCGACTATTCATTAATGTTTATTATTGTATTATAAGCCATTTTATATGAACTATCGCTGTGTAATAATAGTGATCCGAGTTCGACTTTGTTTCGAAATAGATGGTTCACTGATAATGTGTTATTTTATTATGTTTGTGATTACTTCGTATCTTATTTTCACTTAAACTCTCCAGATCATATTATTTTATTAACTTATCAAAATTTAAACATTTGAAGTAGTAAAAGTACAAACATACTCTGTACAAAAATTTCCCGTTCCAAAACCGTTTCTGACAATTTAACTTGTTTAATCTTATATTACTAATTGGGCTTAAGAAGGTACATTACAATAAGACGGTACAGTGTTTGCCCAAACAATACATAATTAAAATAGTAGAATCATAATATTTATTCAAGCGCATTTAATCGTTTTATCGCGATTATAATTTTGTTTAAGTGTCACATTGTAGAAGTTATCAAAAGATAACTGCTATAACGTGACAAACAAAACCTTCGTTTAGTGAAACATCGCTCGTTGGTCTCAATTTAAAAGAAAAATAAAAGTAATCAGGAGTAATAAACATCGTTACACCTTTTCCTGTTTGCTGATTATCTTATCAGTTATTTTATACTCGAAAATTTTAATTAAATGATAAACTGTGTGGGTTTTAAGCGATAGATTTAAGGATAATTATAACGGTATTAAAATAATGACAAGTAAACAAACTAATGTTCATTAACGGCTGTGAAATTGTATATTTGTAGAAACGATCTTTTATTTGAGCTGCCACAATATTGTACATACATGGAATCTTCGTTGGTAGTTTAAGGGGCTACTTCCACCTAAAATCTTTTCGATACTTATTTTGTATTATTATAGTATGAAGGCTTAAGAATATACTCTGAAAGTTTAAAGTCGATATCTAACATTTCCAGAGATACAGAGCTTTCAGTCACGCGGTTGAGGACGGCTAATGCGCTGCTACCTGCGTCCCTCAATGAGCACCCTCGGGTGCGGAGCAATGATCGACTTAACTAATCAGCTACAAACTTGAGGAATCATTGTTTTATGCATTTTCCCTACTATATTGAAATAATGTATATGCACACAATTTATAGCACTAAGAGAAATTAAACAAGCACCTGATGAGAATTCATCATCCTAAAAAAGGGCAACGTCTTTTGAATCCGAAACGGTGACCGTCATATCTCGAGAACCGACAGACAGATTCATTTAAAATGTGGCACAGTCACGCTTTAATAATAATAGTCAAGAATAAGCAAAATTGCATAAACAAATTACGATAATTACGAGTTTTTTTACCGAATTTTCGTACTTCAGTTCTATGTGCGGGTTTTTTTTTAATAATTTTCGGAAACGGCGATCGTCAATATGTTTCGTATGCACTTAACTTCATGATAGATTACTCTCTTTGATTTCAGATGATTAGTTTTAGAAGGGTAACCGCAAACTGGGTCGCGAAATAGATGCTCCACTACCGGCGGGCATATTTCTTCCAGTTTTAAATTATGTTCATTTCACCATGTTTACAGTAAATTTATCTCCTCAATTAAAACAAAAGTTTTATCATTGATAGTTTCCAAGAAAATTCACCTCGAAGATCAATTATTTTTTCATGTTTCTTGGTGGATCCTAAAGGGCACGCACTTTCTTCTAAAGGGCGTGCCCTTTAAATTGCATCATTATAAAGTATGAACATTAAATATTACCTTTGTCTTTCTTTAATAATTCTTAAATATGTTGTAATTTATTATGCAATTCATTATATGTAATGGTTACATAGATATGCCTTTTGATATTAAAAAATTAAAAAGAGAACAGACAGATACCGATGTTCTACCTCTAAAGTTCTAGTCTGCGTTGGGTCTCGAATCTAAGCATACAATGACATCCCTTATACCACGCCCAGTTCGTCACTTCAGTTGACAGTACGAATGACAATGTTGAAGTCACTTCTATAAGAATATATGACAGACCTGACATACGATAGGTTCGACAAAGCTCTTGTCTTCTATTGGCTCCGTATCAGGTACCAAACTGAATGCCCACCGTGTGATCTACGCTAATTTTGCTCCTTATCTCTATTAAAATTGATCTGCTATTCGATGAAAATCAATATTGAAAACCAAAAAATATTATTGGAAATTGCTTCAGGTTGTATAGCGTGGTTAGTCTCGCACGATATTCACAATTTTATTATAGGATTTTTTAAAAAACTTAATATATAAAAAAATATATCAACATATCGACCTTATTTTTCAAAAGGATATTTGAGCTATAACGTCATCATTTTGACGTCAGTATTTTCTATTATTATCAACCCCTCCTTTTTTTAACAAAAATGAATTCCTTAAACTGTTTAGAGTACAAAAGTACTCTACATTACGATACAGTTAGATAAATATACCTTTAATTCTCACAGTTTAGAGTCATTCAAAATATTCTCCATTAACATGATATTCGTCATCATGCATGTACAAATTTTGTATTAAGCGTTGAATACTATTATGGCTGATATTTTCCATTTCAACTCGATTTCGTTGCATGGAGCCCTTTAAGTTATTTAATCCATTAAATGGACCCGCGATTTTAAGTAACCCCATAATAATATATCCAAGAGGGTCACATAAGGTAAATGCTGGGGCCATCTAGTTCACCGTCGCCGCCTTATCCACTAGCCAGGGAATTATTTACCTATAAAATCTGCTTAATTGAATGTGGGAGTGATTGAACTATGAGATTCTGTGGCGTTCTTTACTTTAATATACAATTTTAAAATATTTTGATAGTAATTTTTCAATGTAATACAGAATTTATAAACTACAGTAGTAAGTATTCTTTTTGTATTGTAGTAATCGTTACATTATGCATATGTTTCCATTTAGGTATTGACTAATTTATTACGCAATACTAGCTTAACTCTATTTATTCATAGTTTTTCATATTAAAAGAAATGAAATAGAAAACTACTAATACTAAAATTAAAATATTATGGCTTTGTTGTACGTTTAGTAAATTTAAATTTAACATTCAATAAACACAATCAAAATATAAGGTATATTGAATAAACCTTTCTTTCAGTGTAGGAATTTGTTCGGTGAATTCGAAATTTGCACAAAAAATATTAACTCAAAATTCGTGCACGATATTTTCACAATTATATGATGCCTTCCTCCATGTTGTATGTATATGTAGTGATTATAATGTAACTTAGTGCATGATAGGTGATAACCCTCTATAATTACACAGGCCAAGAAAGATTTTGTGATCGGACTTTTTTTGATTTTTTGGCTTAGTTACATACCATGAGTATTTGTAAATGTACATTGTACAATAATTTGTAGTTTTTAAAACCGAGGTTCTATAAATTTTGCCTCAATCTCTCGCAATCGGCGCTCCTGTGTTTAATCGATTTGAAACATACACAAGTATGGGGGATTTACTGAAGTGGAGTTGGCCGGTGGGAGTATTCCGGTTTTATACTATTCGGGTATTTGCATAGTCGCTGTAGTACGTTTTTAATGTGTGTACATTTACTCGCGACATCGTGTCGTATTTTTATTTTGTTTTAAAAATGCCCAGAAGTTGTACAAATATGCCAAATATATTTTGTTATAAACTTATCACCTGGTTAAGAAAACGTTATTTATGCAAAAGAAAATTAATGCAGGACCAACAGTTTGAAGAAACAATGATAGAAATTCAAAAAGAATCTTAGACACTCTTTAGAAATGTAACAGAAATTGTTTTAAGAAATTATAAACATCCGCAGTATGAGGAAATTGTCAGCAACATGCTGGATAAGTTTAAGCAACTTGGTTGTAATATGAGCATAAAAATTTATGTTCTGCATTTTCATCTAGACTACTTTCCAAAAAATCATGGTGCTTTTAGTGAGGAGCAAGATGACAGGTTTCATCAAGACATAAAGGTGATGGAAAGGAGTTACCAGGGTTGATGGGATGTAGCCATGGTGGTAGATTACTGCTGCATGCTAAGAAGAGAACATCCAACGAATGATTACACAAGAAAAACTACAATACGAGGTTTCGTGTTAGAAAAGATTAAAAACTATTTGTGTTGTTGCTTTTTGCTATGTTTTTTAATGTTTATTAAACATAATGTTTATTAAAATAATTTTTCCTCTAGTTTTTAATTTATACTGATTATTTAGTTGATCAAAAACCTTACGTGAGGGTCAAAAACGGAAGGTAGATATGAAATCAGCGTAATTCACTTATATAAGTTATTATAAGTGAATTACGCTGATTTCATATCTAAATCCCAAATCAACTTTTAAAATATCAAAATTTGTAGGCTCGTGTTATTGTTGAAGATTTAGTTGAAGTTATTTTCCGCTGGACCTGCCCTAAATCATTGAGTGTTCTTTGAACCTGGTTACTGTTAGTGATAGACGATTTAGCCATATGTTCTATAAATATCGTAAATAATACTTAAACAAATATATTTTGAATACACACATTCGGAACCATTAAAATCGTATTTGTTTTTACGAAGATATGAAAATAATTTTGTATATGAGTGAAGTGCCAAACTCCTTAAAGTTGATGAGATTTAGATATATCCTTTCTGTCCATAATAAACATGCGACGAATAAACGCATACATGAGATCTGTAGTTTATTTTGATACTGACAGACGAATGTATTAAACTATGATGGAAACTGTGCTTATGGTAATAATCTTTAAAGGGAGGTCTGAGGATTTACTTTCCCCGAACAGTTACGTACAGCACATAAAGGTTGGAAGAAATTCGATAAAAAATTAAATTCGACGTTATTGATGTCATGACTGTTGGAGTTTTGACGTCATCTATAGTTTTTAAATAGCAATACCCTTGTCTGATAATGCTATTTAAGAAAGTACATTTTTATGTATGATGTATTATACGTAATTCAAAATATGTAAGTTATATAACACTTATTTTGATAAATTCGGGCAAACTAATTACTATAATATTATTAGAAGTAGCTCCATAAGGAGTATAGCGGACGTAGATCCGAAGATCTAGCTGGTCACAGTGGCTCCTCTGCTACCAATATACTTAATAAAGAAGTTGACGTGTAGTAATGTGTAGGTAATCACGCACAATTCTTAAATAATACGGTGGGGCTACATCATGTTGGTATCGTACTGACTGATCTGGTATCGTCTAGTAAAGTTGTGTAGGCGATTTGTCTCCATAGTCAATCATTATCTACAATTCAATTCATGGTGTTTCATATAAACACACTATGTTTTGAAAATTTTATTGACATTAGATATGTAGTTGTTGTAGCCCAGTAACCACGCGTAGTTCATTGCCATAAACAAGTAACTACGTACGTAATGAAAAACATATATAAAATCTTAGAAAGTGTAAAATAATTATCAAAAGAAGGCGTGCCACGTACTGCAGAAATCATAACAAAGCTTAGAGACAGCAGAAAGTAGAATATTCAAAAAGTTACAAAGAATTCTCAACATAGCTTCAGCCAGTACAAGTTATTATTGTACAAAAAGGTCATTTACTGTACCAGTATTGTTATGTACTATCACACTGTAGATCATGTTATACTCTTTTTGATAGAACAAGTACTTTATGATAGAACAATTACATCATGACTGAAGAATAATTGAGTTAACAATTGATAATTCGAGAGTATAATAGCCTGCTTATGAGTAATGCTTAATTACCATTACATTTATGCTTCAAGAGATCACAGGGTTCAGATATTGGAATGTATGTATTTACTTTAAATAAATCAACATTTATTGAATCATATATTCTGTTCATAATTGTAATTATGGGTCCAAGGTTATTTGCTATTACCAAATTAATAACGAGTTCTTAGTTATTTGTATTCATGTAAACGGCACAGTCCCTCTGGCAAGAGACATTTGGTGATGGCGGCTCCAGAGACAATGGGGGAAACTGGGGCTGGAGTATATGGTCATAACAGAAGTCGAATACTTTTATTCGACTCCTCTCGGAATTATGTCACAGTGTCACCAGGAAGAGGTGATAGCCATCCACGCTTGCGCACAAACACAACTGGTGAATGGAGTGGTTTATAAGAGCATCCAGGGCGGCCTGGATGCTTTAGAGGCTCCAGAAGTACAATTCTGCCTGGTGAAGGAATGAAGAAATGAAGTAGAAACTAGCCAAGAGTAACAAGCTGAACTGAACTGAGAAGGGCTTAATCGGACCTGAATCAGCTGCCAGGACTGCACACCCTCGCTGCTAGAGGGCAATCTGTGAATGGCCGGAGATTGAAAGACCCAGTAGCTGGAAAAACACCCAGGGATGTAAGTAGGCAAATTGAGCTGCTGTCAGTGAGTTTGATGTCTAGCAACAACTGGACGGCAAAGCTCCTAGACAGGATACTGTCATCTTAACTACCATCTTAGCAAGATTGGCTTGTGCCAACAAGGAATGCAGATGTGTGGAGGTGTGTACAAGGTGTGGAGAAGTGCTTGGCTCTGATAGAGCGTAGGCACGTCGCACTTGGTTTCCCTTATTGGACCTAAGCGAGCTGAAAAAGATCGGCCTCTAGAGAATATTGAGCTTTTGGAAAAAATACAAATCCATACTCCAGCGCTGACTTCTTTACGGAAAAATACAATGGGTGGCATCCTGAGTATTACAGTGGGGAATGGGAGTAAAGATCGAGCATTCCAGCAGTCTATCACATTTACATCTAGATCAGTTCAAATCTGTGATATTATTGGGTGTAATGGTAATAACATACAACCAAGAACATTGTTGAGTTGACTGACTCTTCTTCTTGCATGAACACAACTCTGTTGTGTTTAATAAAAAAAATCCTACAGTCAGCTATTCATAAAATGTACTTTGTGCTCAAATATTCCCATATATGTTTTTATATATATTTTTTAATAATGTAGGTGCTCAACATAAGCATTTTCCTAATGATGGGCAAAAAATCCTCTACACAAAATTTACAATGACAGGATTTAATGTCCTTTTTTCACATTTTCATTCGCCTTTTTTACATAGGATAATTTATTAATCTTCAAAGAATAATTTATTATAACTATAATTAATTACTATACTATAAATGTTTATTTATAGCATAATCTATTATTCTCCGAAGATTACCAGTGGGTTATTTTAGAATATCCGTAACAATAATTAAACTAAGGAGTTGCAAAATATATAGGCAAAAATTTATTCGCATTGATAATCTATTTCAAGACACATAGTTTAATTGAACTGTAATTAGATCAATATTGGAATCTATTTTTGTGTTTAGTTAAAAAGTAATTTTGTAGTATTTTTATTTATAACGATACTTATTGTTATGGCATCGTTTACGTTTATAGTTTCAGTGGTACTTCCGAGAAATTTATTTTCGAGGTATTTTACTACGTAATATACTTGCTGGCTAGAGAAAATTGTTTTTATCGTTATTAGCTATCAATTGAGAAAAGTACGTAAACAAAGAATCCCAAGGATATCCTGATTCTAGATATTTTTTTTATCTAGTGTGTAATCATTTTCTTTAAAATTATTTAGGATTTTACGTATTTGCAATGCTTTCCATAGCGTAACCTAATCAAATACGAGTACATATATACAGATATACACGGCAAAATTAACACATTAACAAAACTTTTCATTATTTCTTATAATTTTTCGGTTTTAAATCGTTAAATATTTTATGTAGACGGCCTGGGATATCCTCTCTGATTACTGATAAGCAATTGTTTGATAGATGTAAAGTAACATGTTGTAATTGTTTGTTAATAATACATTTAACGCTACTTAAAGTGATTCGTAAAAAGCAATAAATTCAGTTATGTTAGCGATTTCTTTAAATTTAATGTCATCAAATGAATGAAACAGTTTGTCCAGTACACTTAGAGTAGAAGAAATGAATCATGCACGCAACTTAAGAGAATATGAAGCAGTGAAAATAGTGAAATTAAATTAGTCGAACAGTTAAACAATTCTATGAACTTAGAAGTTATTGTAGAACCCCAGGACAAGGTCGTAAGAAGTCTGCAGATGCAAGAGATGAGCGATATATTAAGCAAGTTGCCTTAAGAAACAGGAATCCTATTAGTGTAGAGTTAAGCGGAGCCCTAGCAGTACCACAAAATGTAGCAATTCCTGGACGAGCGGTCAGGAGAAGGCTTAATAAAGGAGGATTGAATAATAGGAAGCTATTGCACCACTGCTCACCAAAGAACAGTTACCAGGCTGCGTTTTGCAAGAAACCAATGCAAATTGGGCCATTGTCGACTGGAAGCGAGTTTTGTTTTCAGATGAAACAAGAGTAAGTCTCCTAAGAGTACAGGTTTGCTGCTTGCAATATCTCTCCGAAGATTCCATTTTTTGGTGGATCAATAATGTTCTGGGGAGGAATTTGTTTGGACGGATTTGGTTTCCACACGGGTGAGATCCATGAATGCGTATTTCTACGTAGAAAATACCGTAGAAGAACATGTGGTTCGATTTGTCCCGTTTGGGGACAACTTAATTGTTATGTAAGATAACGCTCGGCCCCGCATTGCTAGAGAGGTACTGGACTATATTCGATTTGTGAATATTCTGACTATGGCCTGGTTACTGAGAAGCCCAGATATGAACCACATAAATCATCTATGATCTACGGCATGCACTTAAACGATCAGTTAGGTGCCACATACCTGCCCCTATGACTCTTAGGGAACTCGAACAAATCATTCTCATGAAATGGGAGAATATTCCTCAGGAAACTATTCGCCACATGATCAATAACATTTCCAGATGGACGGAAGCAGTGGTAAGAGCTAGAGGAGGATCTGTAAGTGGTAAGAACTAGAGCAGATATTACACGCTGCTGAATTAAAACTCTTATGATTTGATTTGCCCTCCAAGTTTTTTTCTAAAGTTTCTCATTAACACCGTTTTCACTAATTGTAAATTTGACATTATTGTTCCTCTCGTTTTTATTCGTGTTTTTTTTTCAAATAATGCTATTCTAAGTTTTTAAGAAAAGTTATTAGAATAAATCATTTTATTATAACATTATGTAGGTACTATGATTTAGATGTTCGAAAAAATAAAAGTAATAATGGGGAGAATCACTAATGCGTTAATTTTATCCAGGAGTTTATATATTTTTAAATAAATTGTCCTAATATGCATTTATAAGTAAATCATTGCAAAAATGGCATCTCACGTAATAGAAAATTACATATTTTTTAAAATAAATAATCATACATATATATTTAGAAAACAATTGTTGTTCAAATAACTAAATGAATTGCTATTTTAAGAATTTTATCAATAGAGAAATTTATTGTTTACGTGTTTTTCGTCGTTTTATATTAGCCTATTTGTCTGATACAATGTTATCATTTTATTATCTATTTTACCATTACTGTTTTTTACTTAATCAAAACGTTCGAAAAATTATTAAATACAAAACAGTAATACAGTTATGTGAAGGATTATTCATTATATTCTGACGCCCCCTCTTCCTTTTAACGCCCCTATTCTTCCAAAAAGTGAATGTTAAAAAACTTAAATACAAAAATTTTAGGGTTGTATCCATATTTTTTTAAAATACAGTTAGAAAGAATAAGTCTATATAGGTCACATGTTATAAAAATTAAAGTTTTCATTAAACACTCTATATAGTTTTATTTCGTTTTAAAATCTTATGTAGTTTTATAAAGTATAGCAATTTTGGGGGGATTCGAACCCTGGACTCAGCAAAATAAAGTTTTAATCATATTCTTATAATGATGATGTTAAATCAGGACTGTCTAGTGATCACCAAATTGATCAGCCATTATCAATTTAAACGTCAATGTGACATTTAAATACACTTGAATGTCCGAAACGCCAAATTGAGGGTGCTCTATTGTGCTGTCAAATTATTTTATCAAGTTCCTCTGCAGAAAATTTTTGCTTTTAAACGTATGCTACTCCGGAAGGATCACCTGTGGATACGTTTCTCCTGTTGGGCTATCGTTAAAAAATATCAATACAATGTTATATTAGAAAATACCACACCAATTTTTTTGCGGTTTTTTTTACCGTATTTTTTTTTATTTAAAAAATTTTTATCCATTATCAATTTATGTTCTCCTGACTATTGCTTCTATTAAAAACTTGTATTCTACTTGGTTATGCTGTAGAAAACAACGATTTTATCTGCCTACAGTTTGGACATAAAATTAAATTCAGGAGTTTAATAATTTTTTAGTAAAACAATATTTTTTACAATCATCTCAAAAGAGTTATGAGAAGCCACAGAGATTTTATCTTACAATAAATTTAGTAGTAGTGGAATGAAACAGTACTCTGGATCCCAAAAAAATTACTTTCAAAATATAGCAAAATACCAAGTTCTTCATTGTCGTTATTGTCGCAAATTTTTATTTTTCCACGAAATGTCATTAAGAATAATTACTGACAAGGCAAGGTCCCCAACCTAGAAACTCTGATTTCGATGAATTGCGGCGAATAAATAGAACTTATTAAGATATGAAAGACTATTATTTTGTTGCAGCAGTTCGTTTAGGGGCGGAAGTAATTTTTGTTAGTAAACAAAATCCCACAGGTAAACACCAAGCTGCGCTGACACAAATATTTGTATGTGTAATTTTTATCATACATAAACGAATAGATCTCTCAAACTTTGTAGACATAGCGTTTACAGAATCTAAAAATCACATTTCTTTTTAAATGCACTCTCATAATGCAAGTAGGAAAATGTAACCAAAATCAGAGGAAACTAAAAAAGGATGTCTCCCTAACGCTTTATTTACCTTTATAATAGCACTTATTTCCTACTAACTAACAATAAGTGAAAAGTGTAAAACGTTGTAGAAAGGAAACTACAAACTAATAAACAGTTTTAAAACCTTAAAACGGACTTTTCCGCACGTAGCATCTCTATCTCGAAATTTAGTGACCGAGAAAAAGCAAACCAATACATAAATGCAGAATGTTTTATGCGACAGTTTTACTTTTTTCAAATAGTTCACCCTCGTACTTTCTCATGACCCATGAACAGGGTGGGGTGTGTCCCATCCATCTCAAAATCAATAGATGTTGTCTGGTAGACGTCCCAAATCAGAATCAGTCGAAACACGATCGATTAGATACGATTTAATTGAGTGATCGTGCTAACAAACAAATTTCTCAAATAGTCCACCATTGTGCTTTCTCATGATCCATGAACACGGTAGAGTGTGTTCTATATACCTCAAAACCAATTGGTGTAGTCTGGGAGACGTCCCCGATCCGAATCAGTCAAAACCCGATCGATCCGACATGACTTAGTTGAGTTATCGTGTTAACAACAAAAATTTCTCAAATAGTCCACCGTCGTGTTTTCTCATGACCCATGAACAGGGTGAGGTGTGTCCTATCCACATCAAAACCAATAGGTATCGTCTGGGAGACGTCCCCGACCAGAATTAATTAAAACCCGATCGATCCGACACGATTTAGTTGAGTTATCGTACTAACAAAAAAATTTTCTCAAATAGACCCAAGGGAGGGGGTGGTGTGTGCTATCCACCTCAAAATCAATAGGTGTCGTCTGGGAGACGTCCCCGATCAGAATCAGTCAAAACCTGATCGATCCGACACGATTTAGTTAAGTTATCGTGCTAACAAGAATAAATGCCGACGACAACGATGTATCGTCGTACATACACACAGCAAAAAATTTTTAAAAACCATTTTTTTTTGTTTTTAGGTCGAAAAACAAAAAATAAACCCAAAAAAAAATTTTGTTTCTTCACTTTTTCTTTACATGATTACATTACTTCTCCGCTTATATAAATGTGCGGAAAAGTAAAAGTAAAAAAAATGCACATATTTGCTAATATTGATGATTATCGTTTTTTTACGGTGTAGAAATATGGGGACGGTATTTCAATGTACAAGTACAAGGTGATCCAAACTCAACATCAGATAATTTTTTGTTAAATCTATTAGAGATAGAAGAGTTGTAATAAGTAGAGTTGTACTATGAAGCCGCATCAACAAATTTGAGTTACTTGACACATATTCTTTACCGTTGTGATGTCGTTTAATATAATGACGTTTATAAAACTATGTTTCTCCCAGCACGCTTCCATTGACACGCAATTTCATAAGACATTTTACTTCTCCGCACTCACCTATACTAGCGGAAAAGTAATGTACCCGTGTAAAGAAAAATGGAAAAAAAATTTTTTTGTTTATTTTTCGTTCTTCGGCCTAAAAACAAAAAAATGGTTTGAAAGACATTTTGTCTGTGTGTCTGTGTCGTTGTCGTCGGCATTAAAATTTCTTGTTAGCACGATAACTCAACTAAATCATGTCGGATAGATCGGGTTTTAACTGATTCTGATCGGGGACTTCTCCTAGATGACACCTATTGATTTTGAGGTGCATAGCACACACCATCCCCTCCCTTGGGTCTATTTAAGAATTTTTTTTTTGTTAGCACAATAACTCAACTAAATCGTGTTGGATCGATCGGGTTTTGACTAATTCTAATCGTAGATGTCTTTCAGACGACATCTACTAATTTTGAGGTGGATAGGACACACCCCACCCTATCCATCGGTCATGAGAAAGCACGATGGTGGACTATTTGAGAAATTTGTTTTGTTAATATGATAATTCAACTAAATAGTGTCGAATGGATCGGGTTTTGACTGATTCTGATCGGGAACGTCTCCCAGACGACACCTATTGGTTTTGAGGTGGATAGAACACACCCCACCCTGTCCATGGGTCATGAGAAAGCACGACGGTGGACTATGTGAGGATTTTTTTGTTAGCACGATAACTCAACTAAATCGTGTCTGATAGATCGGGTTTCGACTGATTCTGATCGGGGATGTCTCCCAGATGACACCTATTGATTTTGAGGTGGATAGCACACACCACCCCCTCCTTTGGGTCTATTTAAGATTTTTTTTGTTAGCACGATAACTCAACTAAATCGTGTCAGATCGATCGGGTTTTGACTAATTCTGATCGGGGACGTCTCCCAGATGACGCGTATTAATTGTGAGGTGGATAGGACACACCCCACCCTGTCCATGGGTCATGAGAAAGCACGATGGTGGACTATTTGAGAAATTTGTTTTGTTAATACGATAACTCAACTAAATCGTGTCGTATCGATCGGGTTTTGACTGATTCTGATCAGGAACGTCTCCCAGACAACACCTATTGATTTTGAGGTGGATATGACACACCCCACTCTGTCCATGGGTCATGAGAAAGTACGACGGTGGACTATGTGAGAAATTTTTTTTGTTAACACGATTAAATCATGTCGGATCGATCGGGTATTGACTGATTCAGATCGGGGACGTTTCCCAGACGACACCTATTGATTTTGAGCTGGATAGAATACACTCTACCATGTTCATGGGTCATGCGAAATCACAATGGTGGATTATTTGAGAATGTTTTTTGTTAGCACGATCACTCAATTAAATCGTGTCGGATCGGATTTCGACTGATTCTAATTAGAGACGTCTACCAGACGACATCTACTGATTTTGAGGTGGATAGGACACACCCCACCCTGTTCATGGGTCAGGAGAAAACACGATGGTGGACTATTTGAAAAAAGTAAAACTGTCGCATAAAACAGATATTCTGCACTTATGTGTTGGTTTATTTTCTCTCGGCCACTCAATTTCGAGATAGAGATGTTATACGTACGGAAAATTCCGTTTTAAAACTGTTTATTTTCAGATAATTTTCATTCCTTGACATGTTTTTGTGATACATTTTGTAACTATAGGGTTCAGGAGTTATTCAAGCTGAACCTAGGATTGGAGAATTACGTTTATAATAACATATAATGAGAAATAAAGACGACTTTCAAATGGTGCATCTGTCTCGATTAAAATACAAGTCAAATATTTTCAATAACGTCGTGACGCCGTGCGCCGTTTTTAAATTTACTGCAAAATATATCAGTATAAGAATATAAGACGAATATTCTGTTAATTTTTGGAGGTTACACAGCCTCCACAAAGAGGGATGGAGAAATTGGTTTTTGGGTTCAATAGAGTTAAGTACAACAACATACTTTTAGTAAAAATAGAATATCGCCGCCCTTCACAACGATCGTAACGAGATATGTGACGATGAAATTTTTCAAAATTAATCTAGACACTTTCTCTAAAATCAGAAATGTCGATAAATATTCCCTTAAAAATGAAATCAGCATGAAAATGTACATCATTATTGGCACTAACATAGATGATTCTGTGAAAATACACTATATGTGTAGATAAATGCTATTTAAACATGACTAATTATGTTTACAAACAGAAAATGTATAAAACAAATATAAAAGCAATTAGGATTAGATTAGAATACAACAGCCTAGTATTAAAACTAAAATAAAACTTCTCTTTGTTATTTAACTGTAAGAGTATCTATTTTTAAATTGGTTAAAAATATATGGAATAAATCTATACACACGAAACTCAATTAGAAAAACCTTTTAAATAAAACGCCATACAGAATAAGCGAAAACATATTATTGTTGTTAATTGTTCCACTATGAGTACGTGATGTTTTATATTCCACCGCAAATCGCTACAATGTATCGATTTTTTTAATTAATGGACAATTTTCAAGTAATAATTGTCCTAATTATACCCAATCGTCAATTACAATGTGAGTAATTAAGTTAACATTATTGATTCTGAGAAATCGTTAGCTGTTTTGTTTGATTGGGATAGTTCTGGGAAAACACGATATGCATTCGTTGAGGATAGAAGAGAATATGTTAAATTAAATAAATATTATGAATAAGATATTAAGATTAAACCAAATTGTGATATAGATATTTTTAACTACATATATCTATATCACAATTTGGATTAATCTTCCAATAATAAAAAAAATCAACAGGTATACTTTATGGATAAATTAAAGATACATAGTTTTTCATATTCGCAATGCTCGGTCTACCGACAGCCTTAATAGATTCACCACAATTTGAAAAATACTATAACTAGTATAACAATATGGAAAATAAATCAGGGCGACATTATGTACCATCGGGAAAGAATGTAATGAACCTTCGATACCTTTCCTTGAAATATAGGCAATAATGAATACATTTTTGGAGTTAATTCTATCTGGGGCTCAAATGCTTTCTATTGTACAAAAGTATACTTAATTCAAGACTACATGAGTAAGTTTATTTATTATTTCTATATTTTATGAGGATGTATAGAAAATGTCTCATCATTACTTTTCCGCACTCCACTATAAGCGGAAAAGTAATATAATAGTGTAAAGAAAAATTGAAAGAACTAAATTTTTTTTGGGTTTATTTTTCGTTTTTCGGTCTAAAAACAAAAAAAAATTATTTTTAAAATTTTTTTGTGTGTGTTGTTGTTGTCGTCGGCATTTATTCTTGTTAGCACGATAACTCAACTAAATCGTGTCGGATCAATCGAGCTTTGACTGATTCTGATCGGAAACATCTCCCAGACGATACCTATTGATTTTGAGGTGGATAGGACATACTCCACCCTGTCCATGAGTCATGAGAAAGCACGACGGTGGACTATTTGAGAAATTTTCTTTGTTAACACGATAACTCAACTAAGCCATATCGAATCGATCGGGCTTTGACTGATTCGGATCGGGGACGTCTCCCAGACGAAATCTATTGATTTTGAGGTGGATAGAACACACTCTACCATGTTCGTGGGTCATGAGAAAGCACAATGGTAGATTATTTGATAAATTTGTTTGTTAGCACGATGACTCAAATTAAATCGCGTCGGGTCGATCGGGTTTCGACTGATTCTGATTAGGGACGTCTACCAGGCGACATCTATTGATTTTGAGGTGGATAGGACACACTCCACCCTGTTTATGGGTCATGAGAAAGCACGAGGGTGAACTATTTGAAAAAAGTAAAACTGTCGCATAAAACATATATTCTGCATTTATGTGTTGGTTTATTTTTTCTCGGCCACTCAATTTCGAGATAGAGATACTCAACTCGCGGAAAAGTCCGTTTTAAGGTTTTAAAACTGTTTATATTTTTTCGCGATAGTACATGTAACATTAAAAGGTTATTAGCAAATTATGGGTTATATCATATTAAATTATCAGGGTATGTATAATCCTGATAGATATCAAGTTTTGTAAAAGAATAACGATTATGAAATAAAATACATAACTGTTTGACTGATGTTTGCGTTAACAGAAGAAGACATAATAGGTTAATATTTAATCAGAAACAGCTAATTAAATATTAAATTACACGTACATATGTTTAAATATACGCAAATATCGCCAATGAGGTGCGCAGTAAATAGGTCTACTGGTCTTTACTCAGCCGCATTGAGACCGTTGCAGAGTGAATATCGAGTATGAATTAAGAGAGTTCGATCTGGCCGCGCGTAAAGTGCATCCTTTTCTCTCCGAATGCCTCACTTTTTCTTCTACGCATACATAGAGAATCTCACACTTTTTCCTATTCTTGACAATCTGTAAGTAAGTGTGTTACACTGTACATGTTGACTACTATATAGTGTTCAGGCAAAGGTTGGAACATCAACAGTTTTTTCATGGCAACATCCTTATTTGATGATGCCATAAAATAAGCAGATGATTTGTTTAAAAGAGTACATTATTTTTTCTTACAGTGTTTTAAATTGTGGTAAGTTCCATAACAGCGGTATCGAATTTATTAATTTAATTTTTAATAGGGTATACGAGTATAAAGCGTCTCAATTGTAAGGATAGGATTTGAATTGCACGCCATTTGTGTTCTTCATTTGTGTCTTCAACATGCCGCGATTAATAGTTCAACAACGAATAATTTGTGTTTTATGAAGTGAGATCATTTATAGTTGCATTAAGAGAAATTCACACAAAATTAGGATAAAATGAAGAGCCTACTGAGTTCATAGTTAACTTAATCAATAAATTTGAAGACACGGGTTCTATTATTGATAAGGCAACACCAATACATCCTTGTCGTGGTCGGTCAGACGAAAACATTGCTGCAATGAGAGAACGTGTACGGGAGTATCCAAATACATAAATTCGACGTCGTATACAACAATTTAATCCATCTGTCAGGAGCCACCACGCATCGGACTTTAGAGGAACATCTGCATCTGTCATCATATAAAATTCAGTCGACACAACAATTGAAAGTTACAGACCATTTACAACGTCAAGACGGTACAACGCGTCATATAGCACGTGCAACCATCACTCTGTTGTATACCAAATTTCTTGATCATGTTGTCTCGCGGAATGCTGACATCAATTGGTCTTCAAGATCATGTGATTTAACACCGCTGGACTTTTTCCTTTGGGGTAATGTCAAGGGAAAAGTGTACGCCACCCAGCCAGTAATAATCAATAACCTCAAAGCTAAGATTCAATCAAATAGAGCCAGTTTTATGTGCTTGTGTTATGGATAATTTTGATAAACGAATGGCATCATGCCAGATGAGTCGAGGCGGTCGTCAGATGGACGATATTCCTTTCCATCTGTAGCCGTATGGTCTGCATTTTATGTTAAAGAATAAAAAACCTTACTTTGTCAAATATTATTAGTTTTATTCATAAATCACATCCTATAGTTCCAAATGAGATACCCTTTATTTGCATTCTATTATTTCGCTACTGGTTGTAGCTACTTTTTTTTAAATTATATTTTCTGCTATTTCTGAATTTTGTTATATTTTTACGTTACTTTGAAAATTCTTCTACTTTTTTTAAGATTTCATATTGTTCTTCCTTTACTTGGTTACTTACGTTAGGCTACGCAATAATTTTATTTATCCACTGTCACAAGTTTTCAAAATATGGTACATATAAGTGAAACTTTGATGATGATTGATCCTGGACACAATCTGAGGTTGGTGAGTTATTTAATAATCAGTATCCTGAATGACTTATTATACTCTCGACTGTAGCTAAAATAGGAGCAAAACTTAGAAATCTTGATACTGTGAGAGACAATCGTACCAAAGGTCATCCTGCCGCTTCAGAAGATATTTATAGTTGGATGTATTACAAGTAGCCCAGGAAAATCTTCATCAATCAATTAGTGCAATTATTGTACTGTAGCTTGCAAAGTGTTAGTTATTTGTTTTGAAATGTCTGAAAAAGTTACGAGTGGTATTCAAATAATGTACAGTTAGTTCACGAGCTTTGGGAAGAAGATTTCGACAGTAAAATAAAATATCATGGCGCGATGTAATAGTAATTTTTATTTCGTAAACCAAGTAATATTTTCGGACGAGGCTACTTTTTGTTTCCATAACACAGCGAATAGGTAGAATTACAGGTACTGGATGTCTGAAAATCCTTATTCGATGACAGAATACACGGAGTTTCCAGAGAGAGTCAACATGTGAGTAGGAATCGTTGGAACTACAATTGAAATAATTTTTTATTGAAAGTGCATTAACTGCTGAAAAGTATTGGAGTTGCTACATAATTCTCTCACTAGTGGCACTGCGTTCAAATAATAAAAATCCCCAAATACCAGAACAGTCAACATGGTACCAACACGATGGGGTACTACCAGTGTATTTACGAATTGTGCATGATCTTAATGATCATGCACACCATTATCATTGGGATGACTTAAACACCGCTTTACCAAACCAGTGGATTACTAGAAGAGCTATTGTGTGGCCAGCTAGATCTCTATATCTAATTCTGCTGGACCATCTTTGTAGTATTATCTTAAATTTAAGAAGTTCACTATCGACCTACACCTTTTAAAACGCGAATCGCACATAAGCGACCGTTTAATATAATAGTTATTGTTTACGTTAATTATTATTTTTTATAACATTGTTCTGATTAATTTGCTAAAATATTTGTTGTTCCTCAAAACAATTCTTAAATTATATTTCACAGTTCAACAATTCGACTACTATTTATCTCTCTTTTAAAGTTTTAAAGCTATTACATTCAGATGTAAGCTGCCAATTAGATCCTAGACTATATTTATAGCAGTGATATGATATAAGAATGATATAAGTTCATAGACCAGACATGAAACTGACGTTATGTAGAAATGTAGTGTAATTTATTTGCATAATGAAGATGACATGTTTTAACAACCTCGTATTATTTATAACTACCATACAACCTCCTGTAAACGTTTGTTAATTAATGTCACTCTATCAAAGTCTTTACAAATAAAATTTATCTGTCGGATACGTAATCTATAATTTTCTATGTGTGGTTGAAATTACCAACTAAGTACGGCGTAAAAAGTTGTGATTTTAATCGCTGAAATCATATAATATGTTAACATTATTGGATGCATTAACAATAAATAATTATTGAGAGATCTGAATCTAAAATAATTAACTAGTAATATTTTAAGCCTCTTCTTGTTACTGATTTATTTAATAGCTATCTTTTTAATTGTACAAAATTAACAGTGTATCTTAAAAAGTTTTTTTCAGTATTTATTAGTAACCAAAAAAATATACAAATGCTCTGTTTTGTACTTACATACAACTAGTTTAGTGAACCATTAAATGTTATGACGAAGTAAACACCCAGTGATGTCACTTCAGTTTTGTAGATCAAGGGGCCAATGTCTTTTCAATCTTTAAGTGTTCGTGGGTTGTAGCAGTTGCGGAAGTAGTAGAAGTAGGATGGTCTTCAAGTTTGTTGTGGTGTTTTTTCTTCTTCTGAAGAGCCCCGTGAACGATTTATTTCACGGGATGTAGGGGATTTTGAGGTCTATGTAATTAAATACGTACGTACCATGGTGCTAAGGATTTTAGATGAGGTTCGTTGAATTATTGTATTCGATTTGTTTGTACAACTCCAGACATCGATTCTGTCCTCCTAGATCGGCTTGGAGATTGGAGGCTACCGCAGGACCCTCACTATTATACTTGCAAACATCGCTGTAACATCTGCAAATGCACCTACTATTGTATCTGTTGCTATTGGTAGGTCCGCTCAATAAGATATGCACAGTAGTGGCCCTAGTATGTTTCCTTGTGGAACGTCTGATACTATTGGCAAGAGGCTAGAGCGGTTTCTCTATCCACCTTTGTTTCAAATTGATGCTCGATTAGATATTATTTTAGGAGATGTGTAATAAGATGAGAGTGTTATTTTATTTCTTAAGAGAAAACCTGGATGCCAAACTTTGTCCAATACTTATACAACATCTAGGAAACCAGCAATACAGTACTTTCATTTTTGTAATTTTCAAAATAACGCACAAGGTAAATATTTCCTTTGTATTAACTTTATTTAATTTTATGTTTTATTTTGTTTTTTGTTTAACGAAGAATAGGTCGATTAGTAAATTAAAAAGGTAATTTTTTACAGAATTACGTATATAAAATTATCAGTATAATTTCTGTAATTATATTTTAATTCAGATATAACGAAACAAGTGCTTTTAAAAACATAAAATACAATTTTCATATTTCAATAACAGTGTTAACTTTTATACGATTCTTTGATATGATGCTACTTTTTGAGGTTTTCTTAAATTCTACTTTTAAGTAAATAAGTGAAACTGCGTTGAATTATTCATGATATTAATTTATGTTATTAAACTCATATTAAACATCACTTTCGTTTTATTAAATTTCATTTATATTATTCATATATTTTTAAAACTAAGGAATATGAAATAAATGCTGTATTTTCGGTACTTCTCGTCAAAATAAAAAATATATAGTAGACAAGTATGTGAAATTCTATATTTTCCTATTTATCTCAGCGAGTGTTACTTATGAACGTACAGACCGAGGTGTGCAATTAAAAAAAATATCGATGACGTTATAAATATATCTGTGGCATTATTTAAAAAAAAAATCAATTATTAATGTATATAATCGAATAGCTTACTTACAAACTTGATTCCTTTTCCTTCGTCATATTTTTATATTTTTTCCTTTGCCGTCTATTGTTTTTGCTTCCTTTCTGATATTATATAAATTGTGAAATTGAAAATATGAATTACAATAATTCATACAACATAAAGCCTAAATTACAATTCTCTGGGTATTATTTACTCCTTAAATATGTATGTGAAATAAATGAGACACAACAAACATTACCTAACAGATAAAAGTGTTTATTCTATAGAGGAAATGAAATTTGATTGCAATTATGTAAATAAAAATATGGTAACTCTAACAAGTGTTAAATCATTTCCTTAAATTAAAATTACATAGTTTATTAACGTTAAATTTCGTAAAGTATTTTAATTTGGGGCGTTAGATAATGATGCCTTAATACATAAATAAATAATAATGATTCTAATAGAAAAATATTAAATATTAATACACGTTTTCTAGGATCAATCTCAGGACTGCTATATGAATCAGGTGGAAACGGTTTCTTTCTAAATAATTTGCGAAAATTATTCATTCATTTTGAAGTTTGTTTATCTTAGCATAATATCAGTAAAAAAAAATTAAAATGGAAAATAATGTGAATCAAATTGATATTAAAGTATCTAGTAATTCTCTATAGTTCCGTAATAGATTTAATTATTATAATCCATACTAACATTAATATTATTTCAATTAATTTTAGACGATGTTAACTGAAACCGACACTTGTTTCTCCACTGTTTAAACCTGGATATAAATCTAATATCTCCAATTATAAACGTATAATAGGAAAACACGAAAAAGTACTTGCACATGACAGTGTTCCTGTGATTTTCATAATAACTGTACAATCATTTGAATAATAAACGTTTTCTATTGAGGATTATACTAGCATGTTGTACATATACAAAAGCATAATAATATTGTTTTTCGTTATTTGGAACATAAACAATGTATTGTATAATTTTATTTATCACATACAGAAAGCCGCACATTACTAGGTAGATTACTAAGTCAAGGGGAATTATCGAGTGAACTCCTTAGATAATATAAACATATACGGGACAATATATCTGGAGCATTTTTGTAAAACAGTTATTTCGGAAGATGAATTCGTGTTTTCTAAACTTTATTGTTAACGTTCAAGCACTCGCATTCTTCAGAGTCACTTCAATACGCGTGGGACGGAAAAAGGGCTGCATTTCAAGGTTTTATTCATTATTATTTTATCAGGTCTATCTATTTTTTCCAAGTATGTTCTGTGAACTATCAAAGAAGAAATTTCTCCATACATAATATTTTTATATTTTCAAAGGAACATAATTAAGTGTTTCATTCAACGCAACATTTGGATGAACGTTTCAGTCATCAACATTACGTCTTAGGAACTAAAATTCAGCTTTTTGTTCATCATGAAAGCATAAACTTAAGCCAAAACAAAGATGAATACATAATTAAGCTTTCATAATTTATATAAGTTTCAAAAGAAGCAACACATAATTTTTATACTCAAAAGAGGAGAGCTTTCAAATTGTTCTATAAACTAGAATAAAGTAAAACAAGTAGAAGGTAAAACTAGTATTATTCTTCCTCGTTTTCGTTGATGAGGCATCGTTGACAGATCACTGTACGCTGATTATGCATTTTAAAAACACAGTATTTGCACTTTTCACAGGTAAATTTAGTTTTACTGTTTTTGGGAGAACCACATAAGTAGCAGATGATTCGCCCTGTGCGAACTCAAGTGTTAGGCTGCTTGTTGAGGGTTACTCTGTATTTGGAAAGAAAAATTGACACATCCTTGGGTAGACACCAGAGTATAGCCATTTGTATCAAATGTTGTTCCATCTAGCTATAGGCCAAATCATTAAGATATTTTCTTCTGGTGCAGGGCTTATTAATGTTGTTATTCAGATATATTTTATAGGAGTTTATCCCAGCTATATCTAGCTCTCTAAAGAATACAACTATAGGCCAACGTCTTGTTTTACGTGAAGTAGAAGATGTTGAGCACATTTGATGAACTGTATCCACGCCTCCTTTAGTGTCATTATAGTCAATAATCGTAAAAGGCCTTCTAGTTTCAGGATCAAACCCTTCCTTGTCGTGCTCAGTTGATAATAATAGTACAGCTTTATTCTTTTTGTCGACATGGTTCATTAATAAAAAGTTATATTGAAACACGAAAAGGCTTGACCCAACAGGACCTGATTTGTCTGCGTGAAATTCTGTGAGAATTTCCCTCTTGCTTTATTCAGGTTTCCCAAACACGTCAGTTCAATCTGAAGCAAATATTCAGCAAGATCATAGCTGGTGTAATAGTTATCGGTAATTATGCTCCTATTGGAACTCTTTCTTGGTTCCACCAATCGTTTTATAATATCCGTCGGTTTGTTGGACATGCTGAATGAACCATCAACCTGTTTCCCACAATAAATTTCCAAGTTGAATGTGTAGAACGTATTACTGTCACACATTGCGTAGAACTCCAACCCATATTTTGCAGGTTTTGGGGGCATATACTGGATGAACCCACAATGACCATGGAATGCCACAAGCATTTCGTCAACTTTGGAACTCAACTGTGATCCACCTACTGACGGAATAAATGCGACACTGGCGCAATCTCATGCCAAAATTCGTAACAAAAACGTACAGAATCACATCTGGCTTGAGGGCATGCTTCATATGGTTTTTGTATGTCTCTATAAACGTCAGAAACATAGTTTTTATTTAGTTAATTATAAGGTATTAAAAATAAAATCTTGTACGACAACAGCGCGGTTATTTAAATATCATAAAGGATACGCAAAATACATACATAATTATGAGATAACTGATTGTGAGACGAATTTATGCCATGTTTAACACATACTTTATAATACAACATCGTGATACTGTAATTCGATTACGGTGGTAATTTTCCCATGAACGTTCACATGTTCAATTCGGAATAACTTCGCACTTGATATTTACGAGCCCATTCGCATCGAGCCCATGTGTCTCTCGACATTTTTATCCTTTTGCGTATGGTGTGCACCTGTTGGCGTCGAACAATATGATCGCGTTACGCAGAACTGTGCCTTATTTCCTTTTGCACAACCAGGAACGAAGGAAGATTTACTTGCCTCTCTCTGCCGATCCGCCGGGCGAACAAAACACGGCTAACCCAACACCCCATCTCAACTGCGACCCTCTGCTTTCATAATCGACCCACTCGCAGGTGTCTTGAGGGTGTTTCTTCAATAGCTCTGCTCATTCAGGTTAAGATTTCAGCATCTAAAGAATATTGACGTTCGAAATTTGTAAACCTCTGCAAATATCTCTTCCTGATACACGAGGGTCTCCCTCGTATTTCTTTTTTTTTTATTTTCTAAACGTTATTTATTATGCCATAGGCGTGTATGTGAATTAATAGAGGTTTACATGTATAAAATTTACTTTTTGTACAATATTATACAAGGTTAGCCAGCGCCTTTGAAGCATTATTTTCAATATATCTATCTATATATGTACATGTTGACATACAATTTGATAAAGTTTTGAACAATATTCATAATTTTGTGAAACGACTACTGACAACGACAATCGTAGTATGCTTTCTATATTCTTCTTCTAATAACTCTAAAATACGACAATTCACAACAATAATCATAGTATCTCCCTGTATCATTCTTCTCATAATATTCTCCTTGTCATAACTCTGAAACATGTCAAATTTTTTTTTAAACGACAATGATAATCGTAGTATTCTGCTGTAGTCTTTTGCTCATAATATCCTTCTTCTCAAAATTCTGAAACATGTCCACTTTATTTTTTAAAACGACAATCATAGTATTACTTTATAATGATAAATATCTATTTTGACTAAACATAGTTTTGTACCGTACACTAATATGTTAAAAATTAAAAATACTAATTAAATTAGTGTATTAGAAAAAGGTAAATAAATATCTAATAAAATACTTTTTGCTAACAGGCAAAATAGTAATAAAAACTAATAACAGATCCCTACACTTATTCTGTTACTAATGCTGTCAACTGTCAAGTCGAATTTGAGAGGCACAATTTTTAAAAATTTTACTTAATAAGGCTGAATATAAATGATTCGTTTAACTGAATGGAACAATAACATATTTAGGACATCACAAAGAGGATTTTGATTCATGTGATTAAATACATCTCCTATTTCTAGACCAACTAACAGAATAGTTTAAATATTCGAAAACTGGTAATTTTAGGATTTATCTTGACAAAGCATACCTCAAATCAATGAAAACACTATATTATAAAGCGTAATGTTGTCTATTAAAATGAATATTCTGCCAGTCAACTAGGTCTAAACTATCATACCGACTATTTCACAGTTGGAGAAAAGTTGTTGTACCCTTATAAAATTTAGTACAAGTGCTGAATGTATCTAAGGAATGTAACGAACTAATGTTATAAAATTTTCTTGACGAAGCAATTTTGTTCTTGAGGTTCTCTGTTCTTCGAAGAACATATATATTGGTCTTAACATAAAACAACAAAAACCTTATTGAATTCACGACTCTCATAGACAGCTAAGTAAAATAAATGTATAGGCTAGAATAATAATATATGTCCTTAACTCCTCTCAGAAGCATAGGGCCTCAACAAATCCTTCCATTTGGTTCTGTTCTGGGCTGTCTGTTTTGTCTGTTGCCACGTTTTTCCTATTTGTTCTAGTTCTCCCCTGAAATATCTCCAAACAAAACTCCAATGGTGTTAAATTTGGCGATCGAGGAGTCCATTTCAGAAGTCACCTTTGAACAACCCACCACCCTGGAACACTTCCTTTAGATATTGCCGGATATTTCTTGCGTAATGCGGAGGTACTCCATCTTGCAACTAGACTTCGTTAACTGAATTATCTAGACCATCAAGATTAAGAGAAAAACTGCAAATGCTATAATTAATGGAAAATCAGAATTGTGCCTCCTACAATATTCGCTTTTATACATTTAATTTTTGTTGATGTTGAGTATATGATCTATTCTCAATTATTCGATCTGGCATACTGGTAGTCTAATATCTACAGTTTATGAAGAACAGGAAAGAGTGTAAGATTCTCTATGTATGCGTAGAAGAAAGAGTGAAGCAGCATTCGGAAGGAAAAGGATGCACTTTACGCATGGCCAGATCGAACACTTCATTCCACCACTTTAACTGACTGTACACTTGATATTCACTCTGTAAAGGTCTCAATGCGACAGGGATCAGGCTACTTACTGCGCACCTCATGGGTGGTCCGATATCGCAATTTTGAGATTTGTTCCTATTCTTGATAAACTGTACAGTTTTGTCTGTTCACAACCATTTAAAGAAAACTTCGCCTCGTCCGAAATTGAAATTAACTAAAAATAGTCCCTCGAATTTCCTCTCATTTTTATACCTATTTAACTTTGTAAGGATGATTGCCTATTGCTCTTCAGAATTTTGTGGACTGAAAATTAGGCATGCAATATTCATATGTAAGTGTTTGGGTCATCAATTATCGATTTTCATGACCAAAACAAAACGTTTAGGATATTTTTATTGTTAATAAATCTGGTACGTTCAGGTGTAGAAATATTAATCGTTAATGTTAAGTAATAGTGCCATCCACTATCCACTCCAAACTAAAGTATTTTTTACCATATGCTTATGCTTTTATCACGATATTTCATATTGAACATACAACAAACTGCAAAGATTTGTTAAAGTTCTTTCTACGTTTCATTTACGAATATTAGAAAACTTGCCTAAAACCTACATTATATGTCAATTAAGCTATTAATAGGTCCATACGTATATGACTTAAGACATAATTGTTTATTTGAAAACTATTGTTTTCAAATAAACAATGGATTGTTGTACGAAAAATCACGCACCCAGACATGTACAAATGCCTTATTTTTGTGGGAGGTTCGCGAAAATACCCAGGAGAGCCTGGAATAACTGCTGATTATTTCTTTTTGCGTATCGTTTTACCTTTGAATAGGCCTCGTGTATGAGAATATTTGGTTGGCTTAAACTTTCATAAATCATAAAGTAAGCAAATAATTGTTAACGAAACTTAAAGTAATCTTATATGAGCGTTGGCAATTCAGATCGGATTACTTCCACTGTCGGCTGTTTGTGATCCATTGGTAAGTAAAATAACAATACGATTTAGCAAATTGTTGAACAAACAGATTTTAAACAAAGGATTTTAATGTGTATATGCACAATAGCACAATGAGCATACAATCGGATTGTGCTTATTGGTTCATCGGTTTATTTAGGTAACATCAAAGCGAATGGAAATCATTTGTCAAAGTCATTTCATTAGGTCGGTTTATTTTCTTTTAGTAATTCTTTTCACACCTTATTTTCTTGCGAACTAAATTAAGGAACAAAGCGTTTTAGCTGTTGGTTCCTCTTTCCGTAATATAGGAAACGGAATTCTTGCGATTACACCCATTAAAATTTCTGATTGTGCTATTACAGTTTGTACAGATCACCAAGCATGCATGACATATTTGTTTTTGTATAAATGAAGAAGAATAATGAGTGTATTATTAAAAAAAAACCATGCCATTGTTATTTATCCTCCTATGTAACATAACATTTTAGGGACAGTCCTGTTCCGAGGCAAGATTTCGGTTCTTTGAGCTGGAAAGTTTTTTATTTTAGGTAGGGAGCTGGCCTGACCTAAAAACCCTCCTCCTTTCTCCGGGCTTGGGACCGGCAACATGGCCATTGAGCTATACAATCCACCCAACAACCATGCAGGCGGAGTTGGAGACGACGGAGAAAAACAGACAAAATGTCTATATAAAAGAAGGAAGAAGAGGAATAACATCTTAGCTAAAATTTAACTAAGCTATCATTCTTAAAGATGTTGTAATGACGGATTGAATGGAAATATCACCTAATACCATACAAAAATTGTTTCGTGTTCAAATCTTGGCAGGAAAATATCTTCTATCTGGACTGGGCATTATGCGCTCTTCCATAACCTCCTGTCTTCAGTTGAACATTATATTCGAAATAAAAACGCATCCTGGAAAATAATTGTAAATGCAGATAGAAAAATTCTGCTAGCAAGATATTTGGATAACTTTTTCGATAAAATTCCTAAGCTGTTATCGCATTACGTAAGGAAATATAGCTCGAAGCTTTTTCTACAAGACTACTTACGATCATTGGTCCATCTATACCAAATTTTCTAGGATGAATATACTAAAAATGGACAGAGGAATACTTTAGGAAGAAAACTTTTTGAAAAAGCTTTCACCTTCAATTACTCTGGACCTCTCTGTATAATACAAGCTTTAATTTTAAGATTATAACTACTGAAATTTTAAATGAGCACAGATTGATATTACCTAAAGAAGGAATAAAAAGTATAATGTGAGTGACGAACGACGACAGTGTTAGAAGTTAGTTCTACATCATTAAGAAAATGTTGGATATATATATATGTTAAACATTACTACCTTCCTCTCACATTAAGTAGGTATTCCGTTATTATTATTTTTTATGTAAATTATAATTTGATAGGCAGTTTAATAATAATTAAGAGCCTTAGCTCATTAATACTTGAGTCATTCCTACATCTTTTTCTTCTTCTTATTTCTTTCATCGTTTCATAATTTCTCTCCCCTTGGCGCGCCAATGGCTTTGGGTCAAAATTATGCGTAGCACAGTATTCCCGAGGTGGTTAATTGGGGTAAAGTCATCTCAGCATCCATTTACAGTATGACGAAATCCACGAAACATGTGTCGGGTCGGAAAGCTCGGCGAATTTATTTGTTGGTAAGACGCTGCACATGTTCCTTTTCCCACGGCTTAAGATTGCCCATGTGTGTAAGACGGTCCGAGCTTATAGAGGGTGGCCACCCTAAGAAACACTTGTGTTGTGGGACTAGTTTTTGTTGACATTTCTTAAACTGTAATGCATGTGTAAAGACGTACGTTTTTTCTCGAACGGTTTTTTTAAGTTATTATGAGTGCGACGGTTGAACGAATAGTATCGGATTTCTCTGGAAGCAATACAGAAATAGAAATGATGGCTGTGGGGGATTAGTTAATATGCTAACAGGTGCCGCTTCAGGAGGTGTATCTATATTTGAGGTTAAGCTTTTCTTTGTTTTCTTTTTGCTTCGAATCGAGATGCTGTTTACGGATGATCATACCGGGTGGTTAAAAAAAACGTAATGTTTCAATGTTCGTAATTTAGAAATATATCTATACCTACGAGATACTGAGTTCGTTTCTTTCATGTACATGTTTAAACTGATCTGTCTGTTAGGTTTTTTTTTAATAAATGTCATACGCTAGTTTTCTATTTTGCTTTTCTTCATGCCCAATGAATGAATGTCCATGAATATTTTACGTTTGTCGGTATGTATTCTACGCTTTCTGATTTCCTGATTAATCGAACCTTTTTGTTACTTGTTGGAATGGATTATTTGAGGTACTCGTCAGTTTGTTTAAACAGTTGATACGTTTATAGAGTCAAGTTCAGATGGTCGGTGATTTTGGTCGAATATTTTAGTACAATTTTACTGTACTTACTCCAGGTTGCTGGGGTTCATATTTCCAGACTCACCGTTGAAGTTTTCTCGTTGGAGTTATTGTGAGATTTCTTCTCGACTTTGTGTCGGATACTTTTGAACTTAACTCGTAAGTCTTTCTATTGTTTCTGTAAATTAATATTTAATATGTGTCTTCTTTTATCACTAGAACGTGCATCTAATCTCCCAGATAGTTGAGAATCTGGGCTACTTATTAAGCCACCCCATATCTAGAGTAAGTATATTAACTTTTTTAAGAAATAAAGAAATATTTTTTCTCGCTTAATGAAACTTTTGGGGCATGTACTTTGTTTCCTCTTTTCTCTTCTTTCGTTTTTTTTTGTCTGTTCGTTTTGACACCTCGTTTCGTCATTCGAGTGGTTTCGATTATTCTACTAGATCTGGGAACACGGCTCGAGAGAATTGCACCGGAGGTTTCATTTTGAGAAGAGATTATACCATGAGGCAGAAAAGTTTTCACACGCCAACATCGCCGGACAAATATATGATATGTATGTGTGTGTATATATATATATATATATATATATATATATATATATATATATATATATATATATATATATATATATATATATATATATATATATATATATATACATTTCTTGTTAATAAAAATTGTCAACAAATATCGCGAATTTTTTTTAGAAATTTTATATATATTTATTTAATGTCCATCTACTGATACTGAGGCCGGTAACCGATATATGGAGATGAGCTACCTTTCACGTGAACATTTTTGTAGCGAAACAAGGATTTTATCTGACTAATATGTAATAGTCAAGGGCCCAAATCTTATCCGAGGAATGACATGTTACAAAAATTTCATGGAGCACCTATTTAAGTGGCATTACAATGGTTGTTGGTCGACATTTAATCTAGGTGGTATATATGCCAAGTCAGCCTACACTGTTTAAAAATTGTGTAAAGTTTTGAACACGAATTATTCTTATTGTATTAATTTATTTATAATAAAATGTAGCTAAAAATATTTGCAAATATATAATTACAATTTTATATTTATTTGTCTTTGATTTTGATGGTTAAAAATATATGTATTATATTGCTTTTGAATTTATGCTGCATTAGAAAATTGTAATAGGTACGTAAAAGTAAGGAAACTATTTTTTATTTAGTTCCTAGGATTTTTCATATACGAATTTGTTCAAAAAGTAACGGGAACTTTGTAATTTCACGAGTTGAATTAGTCCAATTTGCGTGATTTTTTCGTTGTTGTGTTGGTAAACATATTTGAAATGTATTTGTATATTTTTAACCATATTTCTGTTGGCAGCTGTCAGAAAGGTTACATGTGTTTTGGAATGACCGACGATTATTTATTTATTTAAAAAATGGATCAGAGAATTTGCATTAAAATTTGTTATAAGAAAGGAATAAAGTGCAGCAAAGTTTTAGAAATGTTAAATATTGCTTTTGATCTGTTATGAGTAAAACAGGGGTTTACGAGTGGCATAAACGTTTCCAAGAAGGCTGTAAAGACGTTGAAGATGACGAGCGCCCTGGACGTGCCAGCACATCAACAACCGATGAAGACGTGGAAAAAATGAAAGAAGTGATTATGAACGACCGTCGAATCACAATCGGAGAAATCGCTGATGATGATGGCTTTGATCCCGGAGTAGGTTGGAAACTTTGGTGTGAAGATAACACTAACTGAGTTTTCCACAAAACACTATACACTACACTCGATGTGCGTTTCGTCAACAAAGTTGGCATCATCTGGAGATGATTAAAACTACTATTAAAACTGAGTTTCAATCATCAGTTGATGCCAACTTTGTTGGCGAAACGCGCGTCGGATGTAGTGTATAGTGTTTTGATGTTTCGTGGAAAACTCAGTTAGTGATGGCATATCAATTGGCTCATGCCATGAAATTTTTTTCGGTGTTTTGGAATGAAAATTGCTCAGGACTCGCTAAATGAAGTCAACGACGATACAGAACTACTGAAACATGTTATAACCGGTGATAAAATATGGGTTTACCGATATGACGTCGATACTAAGGTTCAATCGTCCCAGGACGGGTTATAATGGAGACATTCTGGACCGCCAAAGTCGAAAAAACTCGACAGGTGCGGTCGAATGTGAAGGTTATGCTCACTGTGTTCTTAGATTTTACTGGCATAGTGCACCGTGAATTCTTGCCATAAAGTTAAACGACAAAAAGGAGTACTACTTACAAGTTCAGTACCGTTTTCGTGAAGCAATTCGACAGAAACGCCCGGATTTGTGGCGAAACATGACATTTGCACCACTGTAATGATGCCACAGCCTCCATATTCTCCAGATATGGCTTCGTGTGACTTTTTTCTGTTCCCAAAAATAAAGGGAACCATAAAGGGCCGTCCTCTTACAAGCATAGATGAGATTAAAAGCATATGGCTGAGATAGTTAAGCACTATCCTTCCAAAGATCGAGTTCCAAGAAACGTTTCGGAGATTAGAAGAAGTGCTAGTATAAGTGTATAATATCTAATGGGGACTATTTTGATAACATCGATGTAGACGAATAAATAAAATTCTCTACAAAACAACGAAAATTCCCGTTATTATTTTACACACTTCTACTATACCTACTTCTATAACTATGATCTTAACTATATTTTAATTGGCTATTATAATTAATATTCGATTTGACTATCTATATTATATAATTAGGCGCGACATATTTTAATTGTAAACATGGCATAAACATACATATCACGTTATTTAACTGCTGAATATAACAACTGGGGGTTGTCTCTATAGTTCGGTACCGAAATAATATGAGGTGATGCATACGTAATATCAGGCCACTCTCAATACTCCCTATTTTAAATATGTATCTAACTGATACCGTAATTCTATGTGTATGAATTGTACTTACCGCAGTGGAGGCTCGCTGGTTAGAAAATAGGTGAAGGGTTAGGATGTGTAAACAGTTGCAAAAAAGTAGATTAATTTTTCTTAAAACTTACTTATAGCCAAGCTTATAGGTACCTAATTTTTGTACACCAAATCAATTCTTCGATATTTTACTGAGGCGTAGTTATCTATTATATCTCCATAAAATGGCTGATCCTTTTTTAGCTCTAGCAACACTTTTTTCTCGATAGAAACAGTTGCTAAAGATTTATTCTTGGGAAATGGTATTTCTTAAATACCATATTCTTGATGGAATAGATAAAATTATACAAAACAGTTTGTAAGCTTCTGTAAAAATGTTTTTGTATTCATTCCGTTTTTTGAGCAGTTCATGTAGCGGTATAGTTCTGTAACTTTCATCACTATATAACAGGCAAAGTTTGTTTTTCAAGTCGTTGATGTTTGGTAAATACATTTCCATAAAATTGTTCCAAATTTTCAAAAGCATTAGAAGGGAAACACGAGCTATATTGTTCAAATTTTACAGTGTCAGCGAGATAAACAAATTTCATCTTTTCGCAGTCCTGAAACCTGACGTCTATTTCCATTAAAATAAATTCCAATATTACATAAAAAGGTGTTTTATATCTTGTACTAATGGCTTCGTTAGAAAGACCAGCGTATTGTCGTTTTGTAATTTCTAATTTCATCATTCTACTTGCTTTATTAAAAGTTGTCTTAAAAAGTCGTCATTTTTCTTTTTGTTCAATATTTCACGTGTCTGTTTTATCTGATGCTCGCAAAAATTAATATCTAATGATTTTTTTTTGTAGGATATCATATAGAATATCTGAGCAGAATCGGTATGTTTATAAATGCCCTCGTAATATTTAAAATATTTACAAATCCATTCCTGTTCCAAACCAATTCTTTATTAGAAAATAGTAAACAGGGCCAGCAATATAGTTTTTTAACATTGGGCTGCTACATAACCATTTATAATTTGCGAACCAAGCAAATTTGAAATTTATGTTATAAGATTTACCAGATTTCTTAACTTCTTTTTTGACGAATATTGATAAAACAGTCGTAGGTCTTCCTTCCAGTAAAATATCTCTTTTATTTTCATATTTCCAGCGACAGAACAGTGTTTCCAGTAAATTACAAATAATATCGTTAACTGAATTCATTATAAATAATGTAAATCATTGTTTCATTTAATATTGTAACTATCAAAGTTAAAAAGTCACTAATTATACGATCACTCAGTTGGTCAATCAACACATTAAAATAAAAAAATCAAGTCTAAAAATGATGAAAACATAACACAAATTCAATAAATCGCTCAAATTCAAAAACAGACCGCACTTCAGTACATTCCACTGAGCAGATACCCTATAAAATCTCGAGAAACTCTTCACCTATGTGGAGGGAGAAGACGGAGTAAGCGGACGTAGGCTATTGCGTGACGTCATGTTACAAGGGCAACCCGCTGTGCATATTTGAGGGCACTTGATTTTCATCTCTGCACCTGCGAGTTTTTTATGTTATAGATAACGCGCGCATGGACTATTGAAGATTTAAAGAACGTTCCAATGTAAACACAGTGTTTTTAGTAGCATAGCGGCATATTATGCTTGACATAAAAGTATAATACGTTTTTCATAACAAAATATATTTGAATGTACATATTGAATGTACATCTGAAAGGCATGATTATAAATCCCAAAAATATAAAAAAAAAGAAATTCCAGTCTCAATTTCTTTGGAAGAGACACTTCACCTACTTCACCTGAATAGCCGCCACTTAATTGTGCCGCTTCCTAGACATAATAGGCAGAACAATTGGCAACTTAGTTGGTGATATAGAAATCTCCGGATGACTTCTGTCTTAAGACTTTCTAGTTCTACATTGTATCGGTTTCGCTTTTAAAGCCTCGTCCATTTCCGTATCGTAAATAAATCCATCGAAAACGTCGACAGTTACTAATGCCTTTTTATTGACTAATGAGGCAACATTCATTATTTACAGATACACTGGTAATGATAACAAATAATCCAGGCAGTAAAATATATCTTGAAGACGCGATGTAACCTTTAATGGATAGGATAGTCCCCATTCATATTTAGAGGCATAACAGTCGACGCATTATATTATGTACCAGGAAATAATGCTTGTTAGGCAAAAGGCGAACCCTAAAGGCTAAAGTTGACGTGTGCGTGCGTTTGACAGATATTTCCTATAGATTGTTTTGTCTGAATAGCATTGGACTGGTCGTTGGCCTGTCGTATATATCGAGGCCGAACACCACATGAATATGTCTTACCATGTGAAGAGTGATACGTATTGGCACGGGCAATACGTGTGCTTGCTTTTGCTGTCTCGCTGTCTCCTTGGTCGATCCGATGACTGTTTCGTCAATTGAATTTTGAAATAACGCATGTTTATTTACCAGATGTAGCCGCTAGAATACCTATCGGTTTCTGAAATTCATTTCTGGCGTTAGGCTTTTGTTGCATCACGTGAATTACAACTTAATTTTTCTTCACGTCTTGCTACACTGCGTGGTGATAAATTTCGCACAATATTTATTATTTTGTTATTAACACATTACCTGCCACACGTATAAAAAAAAAAAACGTAGGAGGTCACCCCAACAAAATTACATTTTCTGGAAAATTTTAACAAGAAAATGTGACCTATATTGGAAATACGCAGTTTTTGTGAAAAAAAACCGATTGTTTTTTGTTATGAATTTATCACCCAGTTATGACTGACGTACGTGGCCTCTCAGAGTAATTTAGTTTAGAAGTGGCCACGTCAGTCATAAACGTGTGACAGCGTCAAATTATTCAAGCTCTGTGCAAGTAATAGATATACTTGAAATATTAGCGTTTATGAAGGGAAATCGGGAGATTATGATAAAAATTTAAGTTTAGCACTCCATGTTTGTGAAAAACTGTCGCGAGATGTTTTATATCAAGGCCGTACAAGGTTTCATTGTAGATAACTACACAAGCAAACCCTCTACCTCGCACACTCTTACGTCAAAATACCCATCTGATTGGAAGTCTCAGAGCAAACAGAAAATATTTTCCAGTAGAAGTTATGTCGGCTAAACTGAAGAGAGGCGAGTGTAAAGCCAAAGAAGAAGGAAATGGCATAGTCATTTTGAAGTGGCGAGACATACGTGATATCAAATTACTGTCCACCAAACGTTCTCACAAATGATTGATGTTTCTAAAGATAATAACAACAATAAAACATCGAAACCTTCAACGAATAAGCAGAAAATAACAAAAAAACTTAAAATGAAACCAGAAATAGTTGTAGATTACAATAAAGGAAAAGTTGGCATTGACTTATCTGATCAAATGTCTTCTTATGCCACAACTTTGAGAAAAGGTGTTAAGTGGTATGGAAAGCTGGCCATGGAGTATCTTCTAGGCATTATAGTTGTCAATGCTTACTTGATAATGAAAATGGTTACAAAAGAAAATGACAATACGGAGCTTCAGAGAACAACTGGTTCAAGATCTATTACAACTACAAGAAACACAGGAACCTATAAAGAAACTGGTCATGCATTGTCTACAAGAAGAGATGAAAATTCGTCGGAATTCAAATCAGGAAGGCGGTGAAGAAGGTTATGACATATTATCCTGCCTGCCTTGGTGGACATGTGCTTTAATTATTTTAATAATATTCATACCTAGTTTAGCAATGTTTTTACTATAAAAAATATAATTACAATATAATGTATTTTTAAATATTTTTCTTTGAAAAAATAAAAAGGATTTATTCCTAGAAATGTTACATTATTCGTCATTCAGGGGCCACAAAATTTCCGACAAAGTTTTCCTGGAGGCCACCCTATTAGAATCCTATATAAAAATACATTTAGTGTCACGCAAATTTGACCGACACATCAAAATGTAAAAACCAATATGTCACTCATATATGACCGACGTGGCCTGATTGAATTAAACCACGTCAGTCATATATGACTACCATGGCAGGCAATGTGTTAAATAATATTTTAAAAATATATTACCTGACGTGTAAATTTTATTTTTTTTTTCTTTCATTCGGAGGGTGCTCAGTTATTTAAGGACCAACATACAGATCTACCACTTATTAATCAAGGTATAATCAGTAAAATTGAATCTTGTGACCGTGAGTTTGTGAGTTTGGCCATATAATAGATGTACCTAAAAAGAGGCAAAATATTGCTATTATTTATCTTTAATTTAATACTATATTAAATTATCTTTAGAATGGATATACATATGCATATTTTAGATGAAATTACATTACTCTAAAGGGTGCAGTTAACTCTCACTGGATGTGGGAAAGTTATACCCATAAGAAACTGTTACTTTTTATAATAACCATAATGATTTAAAATACCTAAATTTCCATTTCAAAATTTGATTCCATCTTTGTCAATTTTGAATTAGATCCAGATCTACCTGACACCATTTGATGGTTTTAACAAGATGGAGCTCTGCCCCACCATGCCGTAACCGTCGATTCCTACTTGTCTTCTTATGGGGGTACTTGAAAAACAAGGTTTTTGAAACAAAACTTGACAATATTGGGATTCTGCAGCAAAGAATAAAACATGAAGTCAGACAGATTTCTCCGAAGGTGCTACAGAATAGACTACAGGAGTTGCCTTAAAAAGAAATGAAAACTTATTTTTAGGTAATCATCACTGCATTGTAAAAGGTGTACAAAATCTGGAAAAAAATTTTTTCTTGAGTTTTTTTTTGGTTGAGGAATATTTATAATAAAATTTCTTGTCTTCACTCTAATTTGTCACTTTTCATTGTTCTTTTTAACATTCCATATAGAGAATTTATTCCAGTGAAGATATCCATCCTATATACCCAACATTTATGATTCATATTGTTTCCAGATTGATATTTTGATTGCACATATCGGATTATAAAACATATTGAACACAATGTAATAATAAATAATTAATATTCCTGTAAAATTGTTACTTCCACGTCAAAATGTAATAATTGTTTAATAGAAGTAATAATTTAATTTAACAGTAAATTTTTCAGTGCTTTCAGATGTACTATGGTCTGAAACCAAGGACTGAGCTCAGTATTGGAAGTGTCATTGTATGATTATATTCGAGTGTTAACGAAAGGAGTTTGTCCTGAGCTTGGGTGAACATTTATCGTCTCCATGGAAAAATACACCAGTACAATATCAAATTTTTTACAAAAATTACTAACTATGAAATAAAGATGGTGTGTGAAAGGAAATGTACTTGCTGCGTCCTGCAATAATTTACTAGTGCCTTTCACTAATACAAAATATTTGAAAGGATTAACTTCCTTATTATATTCATTAATGACCAATCAAATATTCAAAAGTATCATTAGGATCATGATCATCTGCATGTTGAATATGTGAAGATTGCTTTAGACAGTTAATGGACCTAAACTCCGGATCCAACATTTGTAGTATGTTATACACAATGTTAAAACAATTCTCATGGTATAAGTTCAATAATATGTCAATGGTTCTCGTACACACAGGAGCAAGAATTCATGCCAAGTCTTCGAGATATTAATATATTATTATTGTTCAACAGCAGGGTCCATGTTGCAGGGATCTTTGTAAGTTATTTAACCAATTCAGTATCATCTTTATAAGTTCTATAATTTTATGGAAATTGAAAATAAACCAAGAACTAAATCTGCATAAATCTAGAATAATGTAGTATATGGACTGTTGGATTTCATTGTCTGTGTTTAAGAAGAGGTTTACAGGTTTTGAGCGATTGTAAAGCCTTCTAAAAAATACGATTTCATTTGTCACAAGGGAAATAAAGTACAATAAAATGTGGTATAGAAACAAGATTAATATTAGAATTATCTTTGAATAAAAAGGTGTTATTGTGGTTAGGTGTTATTGTGCATAATATTAAGTATTCCTTCTCTATAATGCGACTTAAGTAGGACCAATTTGGATTACACTGTAGATAGATAAAACTTAATTTTATGTACCACAATAATATTTCCATCATACATCCAGTTTAAATAACAAATTAGACAAATCGTTCAAAAGTAACTTGACGTCAAATTTACAATAAGTTTCTAATTGTTCTTCAATTTTGTATAGTTTATTTCATCTCTATTTTCCAAATAAAAAATCCCAAACGGCTCTTATCTCATACCGTGGTTTGTTTTTATGGCTAGGCTCAGGTAGACTGTTCCGTTTATCGGCAAGATAAGAGACTTTTTTATTTGGCATAAAGCGATGAAATGAATAGTACAGAAGTTGGTTTTAGTTAGCTGCTTACATCTCTTAAATAACTGTCAATTTTTTCATATTATCGACAATGTTTCTTTGGATAGAATCTCAAAATTCGATTAAGACTATTTAATAAAAATCAATATCGCCGTTTCCACAAATTTTTAAGTAAAGCATTGCAGATTTTGAATTTATATAACAGTGGCAATTACAAGCAAGTATTATGCATAAGTCTCAATTTACATGTTATCTGATGACAATGAGATCAACGAATTAAAAAGACAAACGAAGTCCTTCAATCTAATCGATGTTTATTGTAAACGTCATTAATTCGTCATCCTTAATACTATTTATCATTGTTTTGGTTCTTGCTTACGATATAAATGCTTCCAAGGCAAAAATAATTAATTAAAAATATAATAAACGAAATAAATTATTGATAGGATTAATTAGGGAAAAGCAGCATTTTTGTATATACGTAGATATCCTTGTTGTAGGTTGCTCCAAAGGAACCAATTCTATTTGTACTGGTGATTCTTGATAGTATTATCAATGCGACAGAATGTTGACCAGCTTGTCTTCGATTATGTCATCGAATGCATTCTTTAATGTTATTTGTCATATTAGATAGGTATGTATATTTAGCAAAAAAAATAAATAAATAAAAAAACGTAACTGTTAAAAGGTTGTAACACTTTTCCAGACCTGTTATATATAATGATTACTAATGCCTGAAAATTTTCCTGTTTTAACATATGCAAGAATGTAATAATGGTGGAACACGTGATTTGAAAACAAAACTTTTTAGTGGTTTTAAGTAATAAAATACAACTAAATATAGGTTATTATATAAAGAGGAAGGTAGAATTATGTCTGAATTATATCGGATTGTTTCGGTTAGTATTCCACACTGTTCCACTGTACTCTCCTTTGCAAGGCAACAAGACTCAACATTAAGTAGCGTAATTACATATGTGATAAGTCAAAGTACAATATAAAAAGCACTTTTTATTAATCAGATAAACGGTTTACATGCTACTTAGGTAATTATACAAAAGCGATAAAGTCTTGAAAATGCTTACCAAATTTTTCCTACCCCCCTATTCGTGCTGAACACGAATCAATTTCATTCGCTCGGACACAGTTTTCGAGAAAATGGATTTTCCACTTTTCCGCAATACATGCCATTTCCCTTATCAAATGATTTTCACTTCACACTATGTAGGTAGCTAATATTAATACCTGTAGATGCTACAACACTTCCTTTATACATATCATGTATTAAATCGTCATAAAACCTATTATTTATTATGATTTTATTAATATCCTCCAAATGTTTACAATTCCGATACAACTGTCGTCCATTGTAATATTTTTAATCGTGCGCCCTTTATACGAAACCACATGTACTGATTAGTATATAGGAAGCTCTAAAAGTTAATTATGAATATTAACAACTAAATACGCTGTTATTTTGAAGGAATCTAACCTAGGTTAGGTTCCTTCAAAATAACAGCGTATTTAGTTCAGTTGCGCTAAGTGCATAATGTTAATGATTAATTTAGAAAAAGTTATTAAATATTTATTCAGAAATAGAAAATATACCGATACGAATTAAATAATAATGTATGGAAACGTCAAAAACATTACTGTAAATCTCATAGTAGTTATACAACACCTTTGTAGAAGACATACTTAAATTAATTAGAAAAAACAGAATGCAAACCAAAGCTTATCTTAAGCACCATCTTGGACAGCATCCTCAAAAGCATATAACCTGAACTTGCATTTCTTTGTTCAATGGTAGATGTATTCTAGTCCTATGGATAACAATTTAAATATTAATATACAATGTTATTACTTATTTCAGTCTAAATATATTTTAATTATCCTTTTCATTAACATAAGTTATTTGAAATTGATTGTTGGGCGATGGCGTTTCAGGAATAGTACAAAAACCAGTCTTCAGTCTCAAATCAGTCTTCTTAGTTCACTAGTAATGAACTAAGCAGTTTGCTTTTGTGACAAAAAATATTCCAGTTTTTGTAAGTGCTCACAGAAATTATAAAGAAAATGGAGATTCATTTCTCATAATTTAAGAGGTTAAATCTCTTTGTACAAGAGCATTCATCAAAAAAAGAAAAATATTGTAGGTATAAAGATTTTGCACTCATAAAATCTACTAAAGACACAGTTATATGTATGTACGAAATTTTATTACATTAAAATTTTCGTAAACTGGCTACGTAACTACAATTATCAATTATTACTGACCAGTGTTATATCACTTTCTAAATACATTAAGATACCAGGTGATGGCATGACTACTTTATGTGATTTTGTAAAGCTCACGTAATTGATTACATCCACGAGTCGCTTCTATCGAATCACTTGATTACAAGATGAGTTGTATAACGATTTCATTTGGAACATTTCACGATTTTGTATTTATGAGACAAGATTATGTTTCTTTACAGCCAAAAAAAAAAACAGCTTGTTAGTGTGTTTATAGGTTAATTTGCATTCGGACTTTATTTTTTGTGTTAACTGTAAATAATTATCTTTCTTTTGGTGGTCATGACAGACATTAAAGAATAAGCAATGTAATAGTTTTAGAGATTTCAAAAGACATGAAATAGTTAACATGTGCCCCTTAATCGGTAATAAATAAGTCAAGATTATTGGTTCTTTATTATGTAGTGTTTGAAATAAAAAAAAAATCTATAATAATAAAACTAGTACATTAATAAAAAATAATACAATTATTTTCCCTTAAACTAATTATAAGATGTTGTATTATATAACATTTCGCCAACTGCATATTTACTTTTTAGGTTCGTTTAAAATCTTGTAGATTGGTTTGGAACATTTGGAAAAGGCTGGTATTAAAACCCGTATGGATGTACTTATACCTTATTATATATAATCATTTAATGTCAAATTTGATGAACTGCAAACTATAGCAGATTTTTGTATACCGAATCGTGTTATACAAGTAAATATAAAAATTGGAGGAGATTTAGAAGTTGCAAAATATGCTTGCATGAAATGTGCCTGCAGAATATGTCAGCAAGTATAAACAGAAAGTCAGATGAGTTGAATGTGGTACTCTTTAAAGAATATATGTGTCAACTACATGTTTTGTGGCACCTACTAACATTTATAAGTCATATACATAATTGGCAACAATGATTTAGATTTACAGATAACTAGTAAAATACAAACTGGTGACTAATTGGTTTTTACTTTTTTGTTAAGGAATGAAGTTTACCGATCATCGTTTTTACTAACAATGTATTTAAGGATAACAAAAGTAACACCATCAGTTCTATACATTAAATGCTCAACATGCTTGTCTTCATTTAATGAACATAAGTATTCTCATCTTTTTAGATATACAATCAATGTTCTGTAATATAGGATGTCTCAGTTGGAACTACAGGATTTGACCTGTACGCCATTTGTGTTCTGTCAAAGATAGGGCGTCAATATTTAACGACTTTTGTTATCCACAAACCATACGACGTCAACATACCTGGGTGTCTCATTACCAGCATTTCTTTTTCGTGAACAGCATGTGGATTTTCAGCACCCTAAATTCGATAATTGTTGGCTGATGTATCCGTCAAGATAATAATGTGTTTCATTGCTTAACAAAATTTTGTTCTTTCTTCTCTAATACCTAATTAACAAATGTATGACGATGTAAATGGTCTGTGACTTCTGATTGTTGTGTCAACTGAATTTTGTATGCTGAAAGGCGCAGATTTTTCTTTAAAATCCGATAAGTGGTGGCTCTTGACATATTCAATTGTTGTACACGACATCGAGTCGCTGTATTTGGATACTCCCATACACATTCTCTTACTGCAACAATATGTTTTCTTATCAACCACGACGAGGACGTATAGGTGTTGCCTTATCAATAGCAGAACCCGTCTTCTCAAATGTATTGATTAAGTTACGAACTCTTAACTCTGTAGATGCTTTATTTCGTGCCAATTTTGTGAATTTTTCTTAACGCAACTGTAAATGATCGCTCACTTTGATAAAACAGTTATACACAAATTATACGTTGTTGAACTGTTAATCGCGGTATGTTGACTTCATGTGGTTTGTAAATAACAGTCGCTAAATATTGACGTTCGACAGAACACAAATGACGAGCAATTTAAATCCTATAGTTCCAATAATCTAGGGATCAAGCCATCATATAGGTGACACTGATGAAAGAGTGATATTATTTTAGTGAAACTAGTTTTAATACAATATAAATAAGTTTTGTTAATTTTACTGCAGTTTCTGTGTGTCGTCGCCTTCAACTTATTTGGATCTCCTTGTATAAATTATGGTTAAATTGGAAGTGCATCTGTCTATAAATGAAGAAATGGTGTTCACAAATCAGTTCGTATGTTCAATTCAGTTAGATGGTTCAGGCTAATTAATTAAAATGAAAATAACATTTTCATTGGGTTTGGCTATTGGGTACACAATAGTAGAACAGGTATGTCCATGTACGTTTAACCACGTACGCGTGTGTAACCTATGCACTACAGCCTTCATGACATAAATTAGCATTAATTCCAGAAGTGTCGTCTTCAGGACTGCTGCCTATATTGCACCAGGTAGACTATATGCTTTCTGAGAGAGTAGCACTGTTAACAGTCGAGTCATGTCCAATTTTTGTGTGCATGTGTCTAATTGTATTGTTGGGTTCAATATCTTTGTGGCTTACTTGTTACCCATCTAGATATTTACCTTTGAAGTATTGTTGCACTGGCTTCGATCCTGTAAACATTTCTACTATAATACACATTTTGTAGACATTACAATGAGAACTAGACAAAAAAAAGATGGGAAATTGCATATATAAGAGATGGGTATGATGATTAAGACTACTGATTAACTTATAATTGTGCCCATAACAATTGTTATCTTAAAACAGGGAAACAGGATACAGGTAAAAAAGGTTTGTCTACATAGACACACAAGTAGAACCAAATGATAATGGAACAGAAGAAATAAAAAGGGTCGACGATCAAAACCTGTCCAAAGAGAAATGTAGCAGTGCAAATTCTCTACTAATTTATTACATGCTTGTTTATGCTTGTCAGTGAATAATTGTAATAAACAAATATTACCATCACACATTTAAAGTATTTTTCAGTAGGTGTCTTTCATAAACGACAAAAATAAGAATATATAACATGTTCATAATCCATGTTCTTACATATGAATCAAAGGCATGGACGCTGATAAAAGCAGAAAAATCCTTCTTGTTTACATTTGAAAGAAAGGTACTTCATAAAGTTTGTAGGGTAGTATGAGAGAAGGAAATATGGAAATATAAATAGAACTTTGGGCTACAAAACATTTACAAAAAGGGGCCAATGGAAAATACATCGTTATACAATGAAATTGAATCACGTACAATGAACAAGTCACGTAGTTAGAGCCCAAAATACTAATATGGTAAATGAAAATTTCCTAATCGAACCTGTGGTAAACAGAAGAGGGATCCAAACTTATTACTTATGCGCCAAAATTTAGATGCATAAGTAGTGTGGTCCAAGATGTCAGAAACATAGGTACTCCAAATTAGAAAACGTAAGAACAAAATGGTATAGGAAGCTCCAAATATATAGGAGGATCGAGACCTTCTAGAAACTGCATAATTAGTCCATTTAATCAATAAATATTTAATAAGTACATAAAAATGATAGATGCTATATTATTTCATGCCTGTGCCAAATATACAAGGTCCCGGCAGAGATGTATGACGGTTTTGAAATGAGTTTAATAGTTCAGAGGGGCAGGCTAATGTTTTCAGAACGGTTAGTATGTGAAGGTCGGGAGATGCCGTTTCAGTCGCGATGAAATCGTGACCGCTCACGCAACGTGTCTTTGTTTACAACACATTCATAGTGATCGGTCGTTCTGTTGTCGCTCCGCAACGCAGGTTCCGAAATCGTTTCAGTGTTGGAAGGCACAGTAGTGTCCCTACTTGGAACACGATTTTGAAGTGGTTGAATAACCTCCGTACAATTGGACCTGGAGGACCTCTGGGACTACAGCGAATGGTAAGAACTCCTGAAAACATGGAAAGAGTTCGTGTAGCAGTGGAAGCCAGTTCGCGCCGATCAGCTGGATGGCATGTTCACGTTTGCCTGACAGGTCAGTATGACTTGACTTGAAATGAATTCTGCATTTAGGCTTCCACTTCCACCAGTATAAAATCATGGTGATTTTATATGCAGTCGGGTGTTGTAAATAAACAGAATTTTCGATATTTGTCGGAGCAAAATTCACGTGAATTTCACCAACGATCACTTCATTCGGACCGAGTTACTGCGTGGTATGCAGTAGCTTGATTCGGTATCATAAGTCATTAAAATTTTAGAGAAAATAGACGCACGGTGTGTTAATACGCACCGTTATGTTACGATGCTGCGCGAATTTCTTATTCCTGAACTGAGAAGGTATAAACATGGATGCAGTTTATTTTCAGGAAGATGGAGCTACTTTCCATATTTCCAGGAAGAATACTTGCAATACTTCCAGGTTGCCTTCTTCATACATTTTCCGAGGCGCTTCATTTCCCTATGGGCGATATCGAGTGGCCTCCACGATCGGCGGACCTGTCGCCCTGCGATTATTTCTTGTACCTTTGCCGAAATTTAAGCTGCAATAAGGGAAATTAAAGTTAATCCAGCCAACATGGTATAGCGATGCACGGACAATTTTTCTATTCGTTTACGGGAGTACTTACAAAAAAAATGGGCGCCACTTAGATATAATAGATTATTTATTTTTCGCTCCTAATTGTAATTTTCTAATGTTTTTCATACGATAACAAAATGACATCTTGTAACGAATGTTTTGAAAAAATAAAAAATTACTATATGTGAAAAATAACAGACTTACTGATTTTTGAGAATCGTTATACATCTCTGCCGGGTCCTGTATATTTTATTAACATGTCTCACTTTATCTATTTTTGCAAATATTGTGCAACATTTATTACAATGGTATCTATACTCATATAGAGCTTGTTCACGTAGTGGAGACCACAAACCTAAGCGAAATATATTTTCAGAAAACCATAGATATTTTCATAGTAGCATGAAATCACACCCTTAATTTTTCATATAGAAACCGAAAAAATAATAAAACATGTAGGTTGGTATTAAAAAAAACAAAGTTGATAACCGCCTAGAAGAAATGAAACGCCTTGTATAATGGATATTATTTTTATATTGTATAACTTGAAAACTTGTGCAAACTCGTAAAAAAGATGCATTTATCTCTTTTCTTTTAACGGAGATATTGGAGTTCTGTACACCAGGTGGCCACACTAGATATACTGGGTGTAACAGGATCATGGTATGCCCCCTTTTCTCCTTTAATTTTGAAGATAATTGATTTAAATTTGTGATATCTTGTACACATAATAAGCGGCACATTTTCACATACAATTGATTTTTCTTTCGATTTTTCGACACTAACTTTCGATTTTTAAATAGAATGCCTTATATATTACTACATTTTTAAATTCTGTATAATTTTGTGAATCCAACGATACCAAATAAGTGACATTTCAAAAGTAAAAATTTTTTATAATCTAATTTTTAGTTTTCCAGTTAAGTGTGCCATGACGGCTCCGATTTATTCTAAACGGCCCTTGTAATGCTACAAAAATCGAAATCCCGTCAAAAATACTAAATCACGTGATTTATGAACAAATAAAGTTCATCAAAATTGTTTTTGGGGCAAAACTCAATTTTTTCAAATTGAACCATATTGGTACCATGGTACCATTTATTAGTACTATTAATAAGAAATGTATTCATATGTCGTAATAAAATGTGCAAAAAATGCAAACAAAATTACAGCTAAAAGAAAATAAGAAAATACTAAAATTTTCTTTTAGCTGTAATTTTGTTTGCAGAAGGATTTTATAAAACCGTCTTTGAATTTTTGATTTTTTTTCCATCGGTTGTTCATGTGCCATATGTGATTCTATGTGTGATAGATCTGCTCAGCAATACGTCTTAATACAACATTGATCAACTGTTATTATATACAGCTCATCAACAATAGGTACATGTCTCAAGACTACGATATGAGACCGTCCACGAGGTGCGCAGTAAATAACCTGGCCTTTACTCAGTCGAATTGCGACCTTTGCTGTGTGAATATCGAATTCTTCTTAGTTTAATTTAACATATATGCTGTGTAAATTGCCCATTTAATCAGTTTAGATGAGGTAGATTTAATGGTAAAGAAGACTGCAGTTGTGTATACTGGTTATTTGAGTACGTCAACTGGGGTTACTTTGCTCACCGGGGTAACTTTACCTATTTTTGAAAAAAGTTTCAGCGCCAAACATTATTTACTTGAATGGTCGCTGGATGCGCAGCAAATAATCAGGGCTACTAGTTGTGATGTTGGCAAGCGTGGCTCTTAAGTTTTTCCATGTGGTGATAGTTTATCAGTGTGAAACTGTGAGCTGTATAAGGGGACTCCAAGACAGATAATTGGAGTACCTAACCAACTTTCATCAGCAGGCAATAACGTAATTTTTTTTAATTATTTCTATTTGTGTCGCATACAATAACGATTGAAGTAATATGATAGGGGAATTTTTATACCTTCATTTTCATGTGTTTGTTTTGATGGACAATGTTACCCCATGATCTGTAAGCAAATTGGAGTTATCTTGCCCACCCCTCAAAGAACTGAGTATGAACGAACTATGAAGATTTTTAAGTAGGTTACCATAGTGTTTTCAGCCACATAGTTTTCATTCGTAGTGTGCACTGAATAGTTGGGTAGCATACCTTCCTCCCTATATCAGTATGCAGGGTGATTGGGGGCAGGTACAAAACACAGCACACAGTACAAAGTCGCTAAACCTACCTAAATTTTGATATCTATCTAACTAAAGATTGATATCTACCTAACTTTTTATTTCAGAATAATGTTACGAAAATTCACACCGAAGTTGGGGCGCTGTCAGTTCAAAGATTATTCTCAACAGGATCTTGAAGAAGCTCTGAATACTGTTGCCAACGAGGAGATGTCAGTAAGGCAAGCTGCATCAAAGTTCAACATCCCAAGAAAGACCATTGGCAATAAATTCACAAGAAAGCACACAAAGTCTTTTGGTCACCCAACTGCACGTTCTCCATCTGAAGAGTGTAACATTCTCCACCAAATTCTTGTATGTGCTGACTGGGGGATGATATAGATGTTTTGGAAGTGATACTAATCGTGAGAGACTACTTGATGAGATGTGGCTGGAGTGTTAGGAATTTTAAAAGCGGTAACCTGCCAGGAGAAGATTGGTACAGCTTATTCATTCAACGCCACAGAAATGAGTTAACAGTCAAAAAATGTTAAAATATATCTCCAGAACAAGCCACTGTACGTGAACTATGACGAAACTTATATCATAAAGTTTATTACTTCAGAGGTGGTAAAATAAATTATTTTACCTCCTACAAAGGTAATACTACCCAGAAGAAACTTTAAAGGCAGTTTTCAATAGAAAACCAAAGTTGCCTCTCTTATGGGTAAAGTTACCCCTCTTGTCCAGGTAAGTTTGTCCACTAGGTTTTTGAATTTTTACAGAAAGAGAAAGCAGCGAAAATATATTTTAACATGAAACAATTCTACAAGCCCTCCCCCGATTCTAGATCATTTTCCCCTTTTCCAACCGATAGAGAAGTACACGAATTTTTTACTTGAAATTTAAAAGTAGATAAAGTACCCCCGTTTACGATATAAAACATGATCTTTCCTAACTATTCTGCCATTTATAAGATTACTGTTGCTTGAAAGTATGATTAAATCGAGCAGAGAAAAGAATAGGGTAACACAAATTCCCAGTGTCACCTGAATTGCAAGTTAGTTTGCAATAATATAGTCATCTATGTTACTGTCATTTCACCCATACTTATGTGACTGAAATCCTTCCTTACGAATTAAAAGTTTCTTTTGTCTTACTTCATACAATATTTCGCTTCGACTATAATATTACTGAGGATTTTGCAATGCAAAAAGAACTGATTTTGAATTTATTAAAATACAAATATAGATCTTTTTTGCACTTATTAATGGTACCTATGTATATTTCTATAACTCAAATCAGATAACCCAACTTGACAGATAGCATAACATACAGAGACTATCACACATAAATGCTAGTGGTGGTGGCTGCTGCAGAAAGAAATATTAAGGTAATAATAATGAAGTAAGGTGTTTCAGATTACTTCATTATTATTACAATTACTCCCTTTAACATAAAGCCTTGCGTTCTTAAAATATGATGTCTAGCGTCAAGTAGTATTCCATGGATGTTTACTTGTGTTTAACATATGATACACGTATTTAAGTTCTCTGTAAAAGCACCTCAACATATTCATCGGTCTCTGTACAAAAAATATCTTCTCGATCAGCGTCAATATCAATATCAGTATCATCGGAAACACTCATGGTACTCATCATCAATGTCCATTTTGTGTACGTTTTTATCTATCGATAAGGCATTAGGATAAGAATTTAGACACTATTCACATAATATTATAATCAATTAATTATTTTGTTGCAGAAGCTCTATATGAAGCTATTTTTCTTTGTTTTCATTACTATTTATGTCCTCAAGAAGATTGCAATATTTTCTCTTAATAGGCATTATGGGTGTAGAAATATGCGTTGCAATAAAAATAACATAGAATTCAAAACGCTCTGCGTCGTTTATTTAAAACAACGTCTATTTATAGCGTACATTTAATAATATGTCTAAATAAGCAGAATGATAATAATAATAAGCATCTGTCTTAGAATGAAGACATACAGGTATCTCAAATACAGATAACTAATTGCAATATGCAATAATTAATAGTAAACTTGAAATATACTACTATAGGCTGTAAATTTATGTTTTAAGAATATAAAAAATTGTAACTGAAACTGCAATTTTTAAATTATCAAAGTAATAAAGATTTGAATAGTAAATGAATTATCCCATTCTCTTCTGGTACAATTTCATTATTTTACTTGACGGAATTTGTGTATAAAAAAACATACATATGGAACTATATATTTCAGTTCTTCGTATATTTGTAGCTATTTGACTTTTTCTTACCATTATTCCTTCTCTACTATTAATTTTTTGATATATAGGATATCTCAGTTAAAACTATAAGCTTTGAATGTTCAGTCAAAGATAGGACATCAGTATTTAACAACTGTTATCTATAAACCATACGACATCAACATGCTACAATTAACAGTTCAATAAGAAATAGTTTGTGTACAACTGTTTTATGAAAGTGAGCCATCATTTAAAGTTGCATTAAAAAAATTAGGACAATATGAAGCGCCTGCATTAATAATATTGCGTAACAGCGCGTAACTTAATCAAGAAAGAGGAGACAATTTCCTTTTTCCATCAAGTTGATGATTTGGATTTGAACAACATGTAGTTTCAGTAAGACGGTGTAACGAGTCATGCAGCACGTTCAATCATAACTTTGTTGCATACCAAATTTCCATATCATGTTGTCTCGCGGAATGCTGACATCAATTGGCCTACAAGAGCATTTGATTTAACACCACTGAACTTTTTTCTTTGGGGATATGTCGAGGAAAAGTGTACGCCACCCAACCAACAACAATGACTTCGAAGCAAAAATTCCACGTGTTATTCGGGAAATAGAGCCAGGTTTATGTGCCCGTGTTATAGACAATTTTTCTAAACGAATGACATCATGCCAGATGAGTCGAGGCGGCCATATGCACGATATTCGTTTCCAATCATAGCCGTATCGTCTCCATTTTATGTTGAAGAATAAAAACCTCAGTTCATCAAATATTAGAGATCACATCCTATAGTTCCAAATGAGGATACTCAGGCATGTTGACGTCATATGGTTTGCAGATAGTCATTAAATATTGACACTCGATCTTTGACAGGACACACGTGACGCGCAATTCAAAGCCTATAGTTCCAATTAAGACACCCTACATAATATATTTCAATCCACTTGTATGATATAAATCTGAGAAATTTCAAAGAACAAGACGTTAAACTGTTTCCGATGTTACCATTCTGTCTGCATCCATGTCGTTTAGCTCTGATTACTTTAAAATGTAATACTACTCCTGTATTAATCACAGATTTATTTATTTACCAACCCATTAGTAATTCCAAGGAAATTGTCATCTTGAAGTGTTTATTTTTTATCTTACTCACTTCAGTTAGATTTAAAAAAAAATTGCCCGTTGTTTATTATCTTATGATTGGCCTCGGCATTTTCAAACGCAACCTTAATGATATAAAATTACTTAATATTGTTATATGCCATGTATGTACGAATTATTAATATCAGGATACAGGAACCTATTCATAGTTATTACTTATTAGTAAGGGTCAAGATAATTTTCTAATTTAAGTACAGATAAATAGTTATAAAAATAGTATACAAAATTATTGATCTTACCACGACCATTTCATTTAATTTTGAAAATGACAAAAAATATACATTGGTTTGAACTTATTTTGTCAAATAACAATAATAATGTGGCTACAGTAATATACCGGGTGTAACAGGATCATGGTATGCCCCCTTTTCTCCTTTAATTTTGAAGATAATTGATTGAAATTTGAAATATCCTATACATGTAATAAGCGGCACTTTTTGAGATACAATTGATTTTTCTTTCACTTCCGGTTTCGCCGGAAGTGACACTAACTTTTGATTTTTAAATAGAATACCCTGTATATTATTGCATTTTTGAATTTTGCATAATTTTATGAATCCAACGATAGCAAATAAGTGACATTTCAAAAGTCAACATTTTTTATAATTTAATTTTTAGTTTTCCATTTAATCCAATCTTTAGTTAGATAGATATCAAAATTTAGGTAGGTTTAGCGACTTTGTACTGTGTGCTGTGTTTTGTACCTGCCCCCAATCACCCTGCATACTGATATAGGGAGGAAGGTATGCTACCCAACTATTCAGTGCACACTACGAATGAAAACTATGTGGCTGAAAACACTATGGTAACCTACTTAAAAATCTTCATAGTTCGTTCATACTCAGTTCTTTGAGGGGTGGGCAAGATAACTCCAATTTGCTTACAGATCATGGGGTAACATTGTCCATCAAAACAAACACATGAAAATGAAGGTATAAAAATTCCCCTATCATATTACTTCAATCGTTATTGTATGCGACACAAATAGAAATAATTTAAAAAAATTACGTTATTGCCTGCTGATGAAAGTTGGTTAGGTACTCCAATTATCTGTCTTGGAGTCCCCTTATACAGCTCACAGTTTCACACTGATAAACTATCACCACATGGAAAAACTTAAGAGCCACGCTTGCCAACATCACAACTAGTAGCCCTGATTATTTGCTGCGCATCCAGCGACCATTCAAGTAAATAATGTTTGGCGCTGAAACTTTTTTCAAAAATAGGTAAAGTTACCCCGGTGAGCAAAGTAACCCCAGTTGACGTACTCAAATAACCAGTATACACAACTGCAGTCTTCTTTACCATTAAATCTACCTCATCTAAACTGATTAAATGGGCGATTTACACAGCATATATGTTAAATTAAACTAAGAAGAATTCGATATTCACACAGCAAAGGTCGCAATTCGACTGAGTAAAGGCCAGGTTATTTACTGCGCACCTCGTGGACGGTCTCATATCGTAGTCTTGAGACATGTACCTATTGTTGATGAGCTGTATATAATAACAGTTGATCAATGTTGTATTAAGACGTATTGCTGAGCAGATCTATCACACATAGAATCACATATGGCACATGAACAACCGATGGAAAAAAAATCAAAAATTCAAAGACGGTTTTATAAAATCCTTCTGCGATTTCTGACGGTGTATAGATAAATAAAAGGTAGAAAACATGAACAGTATAATATTGCACGAGTGGGTATTAATGTGTCTTATAACATTTGGAAAGTCACAGAGTCACATTGATATTAATTTTAACTGCTTTTGTTTCTTTCTTATTGCAACAAGCACACCACTACTAATGTTACTACCTATGACTATAAATGATTTAAATACACACTGAAAATATATCATATTAATCTATGTATAATTTAATGTTCTAATGGTCTCTGCAACAGTTCTCAATATATCGCCGCAATTTAGTAAGAAACCTCCCCACTTGTTTATAACTTTGTGTATAGTTTACTTTTATATCGCTTAAATTACTAGGTGTTAGATTTGGTTTTCTGGGGAGGGTCGCGAAATCCTGAAGTCCTGAAATACTCCGGCTACGGCGCCGGCGCATTGTATCTCCCTGTAAAGCAGTCAGCGTTGGAGTACGAATTTGGCCATCTTCCAAAAGCTTAATATCTCATCCAGGCAGATCTACCTCAGTTCACTTGGGTCCAAGAAAAGAGGCTCCAAGAATGCGAGCACCGAACAGAAACGTTTGTAATTTCTATTCGGTGATGCGAGATATCTACGCCATGCCAGAACAGGGCACTGGTAAAGCACATACATATTCTGAAGTATCCATCTCTCCTCCACACTATCTGCTACTACGTGTTACTGCTGTTAATTTTTGTTTAATATGTGTTTACATTTCGCAATAATCATTAATAAGTAATAGTAAATGAATTTAAATTCATATACATAAAATATAAAATAAATTTGATAAATACAAAAGTACAAGTGGAAACTGCAGAAATGGTAAGACTGGAATAAAATAAATAATTTATGTAGATAGAAAAACGATAAAAATCGCGAAATATTTATCTTATTTCTTATTTTCACCATGGTTTACTCTGAAGTGTTTGTACTAAAAAATAATTTAGCAATTTTTCTTTATTGTGTAACGGCCAAATGAGGTCAACACCGTTCATTGTATTATCACGCTTTATCTTGTTTGCCTTTTGGCGAATCTCTAAAAGTTATCAGATAAATATTGTTGAAATGAACTGATTGAGGACGTAGATTAACAATAATATAATTCCGTGTAAAAATAGAATACTTAATAATGTGGCCATAATGTTAATAAACAATATTAAACAAGATTTCTTAATATTATCAGTCTTCATTTGGTCATAGTTCAAGGCTTTTGTGGAAATATCGGCTGCCGTGAAGATTAATAATAACTATACTTTATCCAGTATACAGCATGTTCCTAAAGTTTGGAATAAAATGGATCTAATTAAAATTAATAGTTTCTGGAAAACCTCGGATACGCTTTATTTTCAAAAATTGTTTTGCTGGGATTGCTGAGTTTAGGGGGTTAACTATAAGGAATTAAAACAAGCCCTGCAGATGTTGTTTTGAAAATAAAAATTGGTGTGTCCAAGGAGATTCTGCAAAAAAAACTATTTTAGTTTGATGAATTTTAATAAAAATTTTAGGAATATGCTATATATTTTTGCGTCTGACTTAGTTTTTACACGAGCGAGATTTAGCTTAGAGCTACTCTTCCACTTAACTTCCGGGCAGTCATACAGATATACACAGACATACCCAGCCGGCTGTTGTGGGAATCGACCCATAATTAGTTTACCGACTGTCAATCTAGGTCAGCTCCAAGCAATTGGTATCGTTACCTAGAATCAATCCAGGGAACTTGGGGACCTTATGCTAGTAATTATATTATTATTTATCCTCATTAGATCTATACATACCCATGATATTTGTAGATATACTAACGCTATTTCGATTTACATTATATCAAAAGATATGGGAAATATAGAAACTGTCAGTAGATTTTGTTATTTTTTAGCAGATTATTTTCGATTTTAAAAGCATTTGATAGAAGAACCTTTGTTGTAATATATATATATATATATATATATATATATATATATATATATATATATATATACATATATATACACGAATTTGCGTTAAAAATGTTTAGTTTAAATGTAAACTTTTTATAAATATACGATTATAATAAACATTTGATTACAAACAAATGAAAGACAATTAAAATTTAGTGATATGAAGTGTAACTAAACGAACTTCTTTATGGTATCTATTATCTAGTGATTGATGTTACTATTTGTTGCATGAATTATATTCTAATACATATATACCAACAAAACTGAACAACTTTACAGATGATCGTAGTTGGACACTGAGAGAGGTGATATTTAACCTCATTGATGAACCATAAAATGAGCTCAAAAGAAGAGAACGTAAATCCTACTCTATTATAGAGTAGCCGTTACGTTCGTAAGGTTACATTCAGAACGTAACCTTAAGACAGGTTACGTTCAGGACAGTGTCTGTCCTATAGTAGGACAGACCGTCCTACTACAAACCCTACGTTTGGTAAGCTAAGCAAAAACATTTTTGCTTAGCTTCTATATTATTAAATAATGTAGAATAATACAGCTTCTGTATTATTGAATAGTATAGAAGCTAAGCAAAACTGTTTTTCTTTTTAACAAGAAAAATGAGGAACAAAAAAGTGTTCTATATATGTTAAATTAATTTGTTTCTAGCAAAGCAGATTCCACTCTATCCAAGGAATACAGATTTTGAATGAATGACTTGAGAATGTCCTTATCTATAATAGCCAATGGTGTACTTCACGAAAATTTGAAGGCTATCAGTAGAAAGTTCGTCATGTTCCACACGTATCCACACACATTTTCTACATCAGTAGAAAATGTGTGTGGATAAACCGGATTCCAACAAGAACCAATTCTCGAACCTTCTCACAAAATCACCAAAAAATACGGTAATTATACAAAAATGATAAAGTCTTGAAAATGCTTACCAAATTTTTTCTACCCCCCTATTTTCGAGGGTGTTCAACATGAATCTGGTTTTAGTTTCATTCGGTCGGACACAGTTTTCGAGAAAATGGAGTCTCCACTTTTCCGCAATACATGCTACTTTCCTTATCAAACAATTTTTACTTTATCCTATGTAGATGGCTCATATTAATACGAGCAAATGCTACAACACTTCCTTTATACATATCATATATTAAACTGTTATAAAACCTATCATTCATTATGATTTTCTTAATTTCCTTCAAATGTTTACAATTTCGATACAATTCTTGTCCATTGTAATATTTTTAATCGTGTGCCCTCTATATGAAACCACATGTACTGATTAGTATACGGGGGGCTCCAAGAGTTAATTATGAATATTACCTGAACTAAATACGCTGTTATTTTGAAGCAACCTAATTTAACCCAACCTCACCTAACCTCACCATAATAAGTAGACAGTTAGGTTAGGTTAGGTTAGGTTAGGTTCCTTCAAAATAACAGCGTATTTAATTGTTAATATTCATAGTTAATTTTTGGAGCCCTCCGTATGGTTACTAGTACATGGGGTTTCATATAGAGGGCGCACTATTACAAATATTACAATGGACGACAATTTCATGTCAATTGTAAACATTTGGTACGTATTTTCAAGACTTTATCACTTCTGTATAATTACCAAAAATACTATTTTTCTAGCAAAGTACGACAACAATATAAGCCTCAGGATTACTTATGCTCTCTAAATAATTAATTCCTCAAGTGGATGATTTCAGATAGCGTCAAACTAAATTTGAAGACAGAAGAGACAGCATGAGAAGGACTTCTTTATGGAAGTCATTTACCCGAAAAGTTTAGTCAGAATTTTGTTTCGTTCCATTTTAATTTTATGCAATTAATTTACGTAAATAGTAATTATAGAATAATTTCGATTAGTGCTGTCAACTGTTACAAATAAAACAATTCTTCCCATAGATCATTAAACAACCACAGATACACTGATACCCACATATTAATTCGAATCCATTTACAGGCAAATGCATCAATAAAATTGTTCACGAGATTACCTAATACGAAATATACTATATACTATGTAAACTATTGATACCACATAATTGTAAAACAATATTAAAAGTGTACACCAGATCACTTATATTTACTCTAATTGCACTCATCTCTTTAGAGGAACACAACTTTGACACTGACTAGTTCTCTGTACACTTTGAAAATTATCATATTCTGTGCAGCAAACAATGTAAACAAATGGTTCAGCGACAAATATAACTATAAGTATTAAATAGAAATTAGCTCGTTACACACCTCTATCTAAAAAATGTTTAAATGCTCTTATGGAACATGCCGACAGATTGTAAAGTAGAATTTAGACATGTAGCTATACAAAATGCAATCGTATTAACCCCTTTTGTTATAAAACTATCCCAGGCGTTTTGTGTATTATCAGTGGTTTAATAATTTAATCACTACTAAACTTAACGTTACTACAAATTAATAAAAACCCATGTTTCAGTACGTATCCCAATATATTCCACTTTGTTTTTTCAGGTGGTGATTTTGACAGCTCTTCAAACAAACATAATTTTTTCAAAAATCTTTAAGACTGCTACAAGTTCCACTAGGAATCTTTACAGAGGAAGCTTTTGCCAAATCTAATCTTTAATAGTTCAGCTTGTCTAGACATTACGACAAATTAACAAAACACTATTCCATATTTCCACCTTCTCCTCTACTTTTCCGCGTATAGTTGAGTGCGGAAAAGTAAAAATGAACTAGATTAATTAGATATCAATAAATCCTCTAACTATAAAGGAAACGGAAATATATTCATAGAATTTTCATAAAATATATTTTTATAAATTAAGGAACACATGTAGGGTAAGATTATACATATACAGCTTTGTGTATTTTCTAATTGTTTATTAAAATATGACGTTATTGTTTTTGTAACGAAATTATTTTGATTAAAGGCGATTACATATGTAATTGTGTAGAAAATTGTATAAAGAAACTGCATTACATATAAACGACAAACATCAAAATTAGCTTTATTTTTGACATATTAGTCAATATTAACACTTCTTTTTCGATTAAGTCTAATCGAACTAATAATTTCCTTAGTGAAATTTTCATAACGGGTGACATGGATGTTCTCTAGAGCCATTGCTCTTGCATAATAAAACTTCTAATTGTTTACTTTCAAATTTAACGACCCATACTGAAAATGTAGTAGGATAATTTCACACACACGATTAAACCTAGGAAAATGGAAAGCTTTTATATCGTCCTAAAATTTTGCGAAGTCATAAATTTGCGTTATAAATATAAAATACATACAAATATTTGGGGAAAGAGATTGTAGTAGAAAAACACTGTAAATAACTGACTTCTGAATTATAGCAGGTTTGTGTATGTGTGAGGTAAGTGTAGATCCTTCACCTCAGATAATTTTTGCGGCGCATTACCGGATCAATATGTTGCGTAAGAAAGTATCTTCTGTTATGTGAAAATAGTAAATAATCCGTAGTAATTAATTAATATACGTAATTATAGTAAATAGTCAAAATGGGATTGTGCTTTCCCAATTTTGATGAAACTTTGTGTATCTACTATTATAGCATCAAAATATAAGAGACACGTTTTGTATTATATGCCAACTTCAGGCGTCAAAAATTATATTGAAATTAACCCATTTTGAAATAAAACCATAATGTAATACTTTAACCCTTTATAGGGCAGTGGTCAAATTTTAAACCACTTAGTTTTTATTCGTATAAATTATATTATTTTTCGGGTTCGAAAAAATAAATGGTTGAATATTCGCCATTGCACGATTGTAACTTTTTAGATGTGTTGTTGCGACATGTGCCAGTTAATTATAAAAACGATTGTTTTTTGGTGCAGTAAATGTTTACCAAAATGAGTGGATTAAAAGAAACATACCTTCTATCCAATTGAATACATTTGGTGTGGTTAATCAATCATAATTTAGTATAAATTTATCATATATCTAATTCTTCAAAAAGACCTCACTTGTTTGCAAAACATAGGGTACGAATTTTTCCAATTTCTTTATTATTTCGTGTTCAATTTCCAAATTGGGTATTTCATGATACTCACAAAAGATTATGATAATACTATTTCAGTTGGTTTTCATGATACCCTTGGCGCCGAGGAGATATCACAATATATGTTATGAAAAAATAAAACAATTTTGAAATAATGAACCGATATCTCTGTGTTTCAACTGGTATGACCAATTAGTAGCAAGCATAACTGCACTATAGTGAAAAATGATCGATAACTAGGTATGTTGAATATTTTCATGTAATCCTATACAGTGGCATCGTTCCTAAATTTTCCTGAATGATAATTATTTTTTCACATTTATTTCACCTAAATTGGTTAGTAAAGATAACGTATTTTAGAAGTTTTGTTGTGAAGATGTCGAAAATAAATTTGGCGGAAATTGGCAAAATTAATTCCGATGGTGTATTTGACTGGTTGAATGAATTTTGACTTTGAATCCCAAGAAATTGGGATTTTGTCGAAATCTTGACTAAGAAGATAGTGTTAAGTATTCCGCCCGTAACGTTCACTAGTTAAAATATCAGCCACCACCCTCACCCAAAACGTCAATTCTGTCAAATTTTTCTTACTAAGAGAAAATGTTCATTTATGTACCATGAACATTAAAATATAATTATATTCTCTAAAACCTGCGTAAAATAGTTTTGCCCTATAAATGGTTAAATAAATTTACCACTTAATCTGTAAACGAAAATATCTCTATCGAAATAGGGAAAGAGACATTTTCACCGTCTCTTCGACCCTTCATTCACAGTTTTTGATGTAATGTTCACATAAATATCAAAACAGGAAGATTACATATTTTTGTACTTAATTATTAAGTTATGTATAAGCAAGTGTCAACTTTTTACTTTTCCGCACTCCACTATACGCGGAAAAGTAATGTAATCGTGTAAAGAAAAAGTGAAAAAACTTTTTGGGTTTATTTTTCGTTTTTCAGCCTAAAAGCAAAAAAAAAGGTTTTCAAAAAATGTTTGCTGTGTGTGTGTCGTTTTCATCGGCATTTATTCGTGTTAGCACAATATGTCAACTAAATCGTGTTGAATCGATCGGGTTTTGACTGATTATGATCGGGGACGTCTTCCAGACGACACCTATTGATTTTGAGGTGAATAGAACACACTCTAACCAAGTTCATGGGTCATGAGAAAATACAATGGTGGACTATTTGATAAATTTTTTTTGTTAGCACGATCACTCAATTAAATCGTGTCGGATCGATCGGGTTTCAACTGATTCTGATTAGGGACGTCTACCAGATGACATCTATTGATTTTGAGTTGGATAGGGCACACCCCACCCTGTCCATGGGTTATGAGAAAGCACGATGGTGGATTATTTGCAAAAAGTAAAACTGTCGCATAAAACACATATTCTGCATTTATGTGTTGGTTTATTTTTTCTCAGCCACTCAATTTCCAGACAGAGATATTCTACGTGCGTAGAAGTCCGTTTTAAAAAAAGTTAAACTGTTTACTTTTACTTTATTTTTATTATTTTATATTACTTCTTTTTATTTTTGAAAGCTGCTATACTCACTTGAATTTATTCTCAAATATTCGGGTGATGCTTGCTATAGCCGATTTAGATATAACTATTTAATATAATTCTTTAAGTAAGTCTATAAGATAGACTTACGACTAGCTATTATATAGGAACATTTCGACTACTTTGTGGATTTTTAGGTTTGGATAAATATATAATAGTAATATGCATAGATAAAACCATTCTTGAAATCACGTAGAGTATGGTGTAAATATATGATAAAAGAGTATTATTCAATAGCTTGCTTTATTTGAACTAGACTGAAAATATAAATTTATCATAAATATTATCATAAATTTTACAAATGTTAACCCTGTAAATATATTTATATTATTGACGATACCCATTAATAATAATGGGGAGTGATCCTAGCATTGCCTTAAAACTGATAATTCTAAATACTGGGCTATCTAAGCCCCAATTTGTATACATGACAGACAACGCAAAATCCATATGATGCAGATGAAAAGTGGAGAAGAATCTAACAAACAGAGAGTTATTTAAACTTCAATACAATCAGTTTTGCTAGTTTTAAGTCCGAAAGTTGCAATATTATTATGTGATTATAAATAAAGCCAGTAAGTTTTGAAGGCTCTAGCAAAATTGCACATGGCAAATTTTGAAGTGTTATCGAGATGGATTCTACTCTTTAAAAGCAAACGTAACCTATTTCATTTTATATTCCCCAAAATTCTTACATATGTAACATATGATACAAATAAAACAACCTACTGTATGTTAGCATTTTACCTTGTATTTATACCCCTGTATCACTACTATTACATAACACTCTTAGTTGTACATAGTCAGTCAAAATTAATTCGAAATTTAATTAAATAATGCCAGTCGTAAATCAAATTTTGTAAATTTTTCAATACATGAAGAGTACTACTGGAGGTGGAAATAGTATGCAAGTGGAAAGAAAGTCGATTAAGGATATTAGTTTACAAGTCACTTTTCCTTTTTGGATGTAGTTTATGTGCAAGAAAATTGTTACCTAATTTAACATTATGGAAGGGAAGACTAAAATGGGGAGAAATATTATTTACCTTGTAACAACATATATTTTATGTTTATTCGTGCACTTGTATATCATTGTGAAGTGATACATCGCATTTCTTGTTCCATATTAAGGTATTTATAATACACATAATAAACGTTTGATCTATATTCAATTCAAACAGTTTCATATTCTCAAATTACTCATTACTTTCTACATAAGAAACATAATTACAAACACCCAATTCTATGAGAAACTGTTTAATATCTCACCTTCCCCCGCCGGCGCCGTCACATCATAAACATTTGTACGATCGGGATATGCCCGTAACATTCTAAAGGGTGGTCCAACCATAATGCACGATGTTAATTGTGAGTCACACCTTAAGTCAAATTTTTTGTCCAATTTAATTTGACATTTCCTTGTTTCAGTGTTTGACAAATTCAACCATGGAAAGGTACACAATTGAGCAGCGCGTTAAGATTGTTGAAGCCTTTTACGAAAATCGGCGTTCAAATCAAAATGCATTTCGTGCATTTCGTGACTTTTTTGGTCAGCATAATCGACCAAATGTGTCCACAATCGGGAGAATTGTGCGCAAATTTCAGCAAACCAACAGAAACAAAAATGTTTCGAAAACCAACTACTACCCATCAAAACTAACTTTTTCATAAAAAATATTCTGTCATAAAATTTCCCGTTACTTTCTACATAAGAAACGTAATTTATAAACTCCCAATTCTATGAGAATTATTTTGGAGAACACCTGGAAAGAGAAACTGCTAGTAAGTACCTGAAGCTGTACCTATCTCGTCTTTCCCCGGCGTCAAATCTTACATATTCGTAGGATCCGGATATGTTCACGATATTTTATGTAAAGAAGTACAAAGAATTGATTGTCAAAAACTATAAAAATGTATTTTGGTTAATTTCAAAGAGACGTTGGTCAAAATCAAGAAATTAGAATCTACAACGTCTTGCCCGCAGAAAAATTAATATTTCGAAAACCAATCAATTCCTGTCAAAACTGGTTCTATCATACAATTACTCATTACTTTGTACATGAGAAACATAATTCACAAATACAGAATTCTGTAAGAATTATTTTGAATAACACCTAAAAAAGAATCTGCTACATGAAGCAGTAGGTATCTCGTCTCTCCTCGCCGCCACACCTTTAACATTTGTAGGATCCAGATATGTTTATCATATTTTATGTAAAGAATTACAAAAAATCAACTAGAAAAAACTAGAGAAGTGTACTTTGGTTAATTTCAAAGATACGTTGGTCAAAATCAAGATAAATGAGTATCTACAACATTATGCCCGCAAAAAAATTAATATCTCGGAAACCAACCATTTTCTGTCAAAACTGTTTTTGTAATAATATTCCTCATTACTTTGTATATAATAAACATAATTTACAAATACCCAATTCTATGAGAATTATTTTAAACAACACCTGGGTATATCATTGTGAAGTGATACATTACGTTTCTTGTTCTATCTTAAGGGGTTTGCAATACAGTACATATCTTCTACACGTTACAACTTTTGCTTTATAATCAATTAAAACAGTTTAATTTTCTCAAAGTAAAATATACAGTAAGAAGTGTGAAATAATAAACTAAAACTAGAACTATTCAACAATTTTTAGCAATGAGAGTCAAATTTAATTAAATATTATCATGGATTATTCTGTGTCAATACACAGTTGTAGAAACTGCAACAGAAAAATATGCACTTGATTAACGACGATCCATTTCAAACTTCAAGTCACGCCACTGTGCCGCAGGTAGTCGTAAATTTGAAAAAACTCGCCGGCCAAGCGGCTTTGTAATTTGGATACCACAATCGATATTCTTGATGGACTGCTGTTCCGATACTACCGTTAAACAATCCATACGTGAGATGTATATCTTCATGCTCTATATTAACAGGGGCTATATCATCCGTTATGAATTATTTTAGGACAAATTCCGCGCCGGTCTCATCAAGCTGAAAAAAAAAATGTTTCACCGGTTTAAGTTGTTCCTCCACAGACATATGCAGATACTGCGGATACTGCAAGATAAGAAATATGTACATAAATTAATTTAATTATGATGGCAATATACTCGTACTTTCATTTATGTCGGTAACAGCTACGAGTAGTACTTTGAGTCAACGTTAAAAAACAAGAGACCAGTTTTTCACTAACACTGAAAAATTACACATTACTCTTTCTTCAACTAAATTGGCATCATCGGGAGAAGATTAAAACTAATTTTTAAACTATATCTAATTTTTATTTATGCTAAAATTTGTTTTCAAGTTTAGTAAAGATTTACGAATATTTTCTAGCTTCATGTACTGTTCACTAATAAACTCATTCAAGTGAGCTATTACACTGGGGAACAAAAAAAAAAATATATATATATATGCCGTTTTTTATTCCCTCTGTCCAGCTTCTCTTTGGTCTACCTCTTTTTCTCCGATGTGCTGGTATCCACGTCATGGCTTGTTTGGGTAATCTAGAATCTGCCATACGGTGTACATAAGCGTACCATATAAGCTGTTTTCTTTCAATATCACAGGTTATAGTGTCTGCAAGTCCCATTTGTCGAAGTACCTCATCGTTTCTTATTCTTTGAATTATAGATACGCCAGCCGATCTTCTCAGAGCATCCATTTCCGTAGCTTCAATCTTCCTCTTATTTCTGTCCGTAAGCCTCCATATTTCAGCCTCATGGCTTAAAGTGCTTTTTATTAGAGTGTTGTAAATATTAAATTTTCGTCTTTTGTTTATGTTTTTGTTCCATAGAATACCATTTAAACACCCAATTGCTCTTTTTGCTTGAATTATTCTTGCTCGTATCTCCTTATCATCTGTTCCCGTTGAATCAAACATAGCTCCCAAATACTTATATTCATTGCATCCTTCTATTGTTTCCAAGTCGTTGATATGTAAGTCACTCTTGTCATTGCCTATGCACAAATATTTTGTTTTCTGTGTCTTCATTGACAGACCCCATTCCTCGTATGTTTCTTTCAATTTCCTAGTCATGTATTCTAGATCTTCTTTGTCACCTGCCAGTACTGCTTGATCATCTGCAAACTGTAATGTATAAATGCTTGAGTTTGATAGAGATATTCCCATTCCGTGGCAAAAAAAATATATATTACTACAAATTTAAGATCGGTTTCTGAGTACTCGAGGACCCTAATTTTACATTATATCTTCATTTTAGCTAAATTGACTACGTTTGTTAAAATAATGGAGACTTCTGAAATTTACCAGCTAGCTGATTGGCGGCTTTTCGTAGATAGTTCTTAAAAGAGATTGAAATGTGTATTCACATTTCAATCCAATCGGTCATTCAATAAAACCTACAGAACAATATGAAAATATTAAGCTGGTATTAGAAAAAATTGTTTATTCTCAGCATCAGTGGCTTGTTTGTGTCGATTTGAAAGTGGTCACCATACTTCTTGGCCAGCAAAATGGATATACCGAATATCCTTGTCACCTCTGTTTATGGAATAATCGTGTAAAAGAAAAGCATTAGCAGCAAACTGTTTGGATTTTGAGAGACGCTATGACCTTTGGAAAGGCCAAAATTGTTCACAAGCTATTCACTGAGCTTAATGAAACAGTTTGTAAAAGCACTGAACAAGTTAGATAACAAGAATTTTTGACGGTCCACAAATTCGAAAACCGGTAAAAGATCCACATTTTAGCAAATATTTGACTGTTATAGAATATGATGCATGGTTTAGTTATGTAATTCGAAATTTTTAGGCAATCACAAGGCAGGTGGCCACCAAGAACTAGTATATAAGATGATAAACTGTTTTTAAATATTGAGAGCCAATATGATGTGTATCGAATTATATTTTTTGCAGTCACTTAGAAAAATGTCCTTCTAACTTAGGAGATTATAGTTAGGAACAAGGTGAACAGTTTCATCAGGATATCCGAATAATGGAAGGTAGGCGTCCAAAAAAGTTTTTCAATTATTCTTTATTTTCTTGTTATATTTCATATATAAAATAATTTAAGAGAAGTTTAAAAACAAAACGAAATTTCTTATTTTATTTTGTTTTTCTTACTTGACATTAATATCTATCATGTATGTTTATTTCAGACACTAGAGCCAATCAAAGAAAAATAGTGCCATTTTCAATGTACTGTAAGTCGACTATTAAACTGCTGGCAACAAATTGATTATTCCCAATGTTGTTCGTCATGGTGATTGAATAGTGAACAATTTGTTTTGGTTCTTTTTGTTCCTTCTTCTGACACCTAATTTTTACTTTTCCGCACTCCACTATAAGCGAAAAAGTAATGTAATCGTGTAAAGAAAAAGTGAAAACACAACATTTTTTTTGGTTTTACTTTTCGCTTTTCGGCATAAAAGCAAAAAAAATGGTTTTTAAAAATGTTTTGCTGTGTGTGTCGTCGTTGTCGTCGGCATTTCTTGTTAGCACGAGAACTCAACTAAATCGTGTCGGATCGATCGGGTTTTGACTGATTTTGATCGGGGACGTCTCCCAGACGACACCTATTGAGTTTGAGGTGGATAGCACACACCACCCCCTTGGGTCTATTGGAGAAATTTTTTTTGTTGGAACGGATCGATCGGGTTTTGATTAATCCTGATCGGGGACGTCTCCCAGACGACACCTATTGATTTTGAGGTGGATAGGACACACCCCACCCTATCCTTGGGTCATGGGAAAGCACGATGGTGGACTATTTGAGAAATTTGTTTTGTTAATACGATAACTCAACTAAATCGTTTCGGATCGATCGGGTTTTAACTGATTCTGATCGGGAACGTCTCCCAGACGACACCTATTGATTTTGAGGTGGATAAAACACACCCCACTCTATCCATGGGTCATGAGAAAGCACGACGATGGACTATTTGAGACATTTCTTTGTTAACACGATAACTCAACTAAGTCATGTTGGATCGATCGGGTTTTGACTGATTCGGATCAGGGACGTTTCCCAGACGACACCTATTGACTTTGAGTTGGATAGAATACACTCTACCATGTTCATGAGTCATGACAAAGCACAATGGTGGACTATTTGAGAAATGTTTGTTAGCACGATCACTCAATTAAATCGTGTCGGATCGTTCGGGTCTCAACTGATTCTGATTAGGGACGTTTACTAGACGACATCTATTGATTTTGAGGTGGATAGGACACCCCACCTTGTCCATGGATCATGAGAAATAACGAGGGTGAATTATTTGAAAAAAATAAAACTGTCGCATAAAACACATATTCTGCATTTATATGTTGATTTATTTTTTCTCGGCCAGTCAATTTCGAGATAGAGATATTCTACGTGCCGAAAATTCTGTTTTAAGGTTTTAAAACTGTTTGTCTATCTTGTAGCTATTTCCCTTGATGGTTAGTGAACAGTAATGCAGTAAAAATTCAGTTTATCGATCTATTATCTGGATTAGTAAACATGTCATTCATTGTATCAACTAAAACAACTAACTGTTAGCTGTAGGGCTCTTGTATTTATTCATGCTATTATCATTTAATCTTAATACACTCCATGGCATCTAATAACCCGTATAAATTTTATTAACTTCAAGTTACTGGAGTCTATTCTATGTTTGCTTTACTTCACGTGTTCCTTAAACCTAGTTACAATTGCTCCTTTCGTCTGCCTAATATACTTTTGACTACAATCATGACAATTTATTCCATAAATTCCGAACTTTTCGTTATTTTCAATTGCATCTTTAGGAGTTTCTAAAAGTTGTTGCAATTAGTTTCCAGGAGAGTTCATTGAGGTTATTCTCAATGTGTTTCCCAACTCTTTTAAATTAAAACTGTGGCAAACTATGGTTAATATGGAAATAACACAATTTTACGATGTTTGGAAACTTTCCAAAAGGTCGTAGAGCTAAGAAGAGTTCTCCTAAATATACGTTTTTTAATGAATTTATCTACTATGTGAGAAGGTTGCCCACTACTTCTAGCTACACCCTTAATGACGATTTTTTTCGGGCGTGTCATCGTTAAGTGGAAAACTTAGACAAATGCTTCAGAAATTTCAAGTTGCCATTTTATGTTGATAACAATGTTGGAAGTCATTAGGAATGTACCTAAGAGTGCTAGGCCCCTTCCTGTATACATTAAGTTCTAATCTAGTTTCTCTATTTTTAATTATTGATACATCAAGAAATGACGCTTGTTCACTATTTTCAATTTCATATGTAAAATTTATCGAGCGTAACAATCTATGTCTGCTTTCGTACGAGTAGTATCGAAAGTTGAAAAAATATCATCCACATATCTGAACCATACTCTGTGGAAATTTTCGAATTTTTCCTTGGTATCCAGTTCAAACCTACCCACAAAACGGTTTGCTATAAAAGAGGACAGAAAGTTACCATCCATTGCAGTATCTTCTTGTTATTCAAAATATTCATCTATTGAATATGAAACAATTTTGACTCATATAAAGATTAGTTAGATTAATGTATTCCTCGACATGAATTTGGCATTCATGGAAACAAAAATGTCTTTGGAAATCGCCACTATTCATATTCTAACTTACTTAACCTAATCGCCCAGTAATATACCACTATACTTTAAATTATTTATGATGTTTCCTTAAATAGGTTGAAGGCTTGGGTTGCAAGCCTACTTCGTTTGTCGTATAAGTATTTGGTTTTTAAAACAAGCCATTTTTGTTTTGCGAAATCAGTGATTTTATCAGTAATATGTAATGAGTTTGCTAACTTGACATCTATAAAATTTGGATAAACTACAATCACGTTTACTAGATTTTAGAAATCAGATATCTGCACTTGATAACTTAATCCTAATAGTGTACATAAGAGACATAATCGTTATAAACCATTAAATTGGACAAACAATATTAATATTGTTTTTAATATTAATAGTTTTACTAAGAAAAAAGAGCTATTTACTTATTGTTAATTGATTATAATTATTACAAATAAATGCTGATTTTTAGATACGACGAAGGAAACATGAGTTTCAAACATTTTAGATAGGATTTATCATTTTCATTTGTTAACATTTAATGAAAGAAATTTTATTATATTTGCTTTTTCTCAAAAATATTCCACGAATGTCACATGAACAATTATTATTTAAAATTAGCTTATTTTTTATAAGTGTATTAAAATAACAATATTTGCAACCGATAAATCTACCTACTACAAAAACAAGTACGTATACATTACCCCAATATGCACCTGAAAGAATATAAAAGAAACATGCAGGTGAGGTAATCTATATACGTTATATAGTTTCAGACGCATAATTCTATTGAATTGGATAGCTCACGCACTGTCGTGTCTGTATCGTTACCTTGTGTGTCAGTACAATATTAAACTCAGTCCTTCATAATTAATTTTTGTTATATTATATGTACGAGTAATTAACGTAATGGAAAAGAGTAGATGGTAGGACTATATTAAGAATATTTAATTATGATAACCCGTAATTTTAAAACGAATAAATACGAATATATTTCGGATTTGCCCAAATTTGTCCAAATAAGAAATGTGTGGCCGATTAAGTTTGCAATCATTTTATGTTAAAATTTATTGCATTTGCTACATATCTATGTTCAAAAATTAATGTCAAATAGACACGCTTTCTTATTACAAATAAATTGTTCTCTCGATGTATTGCAAAAGGTACCCAATGAAGACGTATGAGTTATAACCAAATTTTAAACACAAATAATATATTTGACTATTGTATTGCCAATATTTCGTGCAAAATGTTTTTAATATTTGTCTATTTCCTATGAAAAAATGCATAGTTAATGTAATTTGGGCTCATATTTCATAAAATTACGTATAAACATAGAATCACTTAATTAAAAATATAAATGTCAAACTTAGGATATACCAAATGAAGTCGTAACCAACATAGATAGATCATTAAATAGAATAGGTATATTCTATTTTATAAGTTTTGTTACTGATATGATAGAAATTATAGAAATAACGATTTAAAGTCAAGAATATTATAAAGTAACAATCTGGTAAAGAAAAGTTAACGATTATTTTTAATTAGTGATTTTACAACAAAGAAGGGAATATAATTTCAAATTAAATTCATCACTAGATATATACTAATACTAATACGTACACAATAAATTTGTTATAATTTTATACAGGGTGTTTCCCAGAACGGTATAAAGTTCTATGCGTCTGCCTTTGGACAGAAGCATTTAAAGAGAGTCAGACCAATGGACAATATGGACTAAATCTTACTCTCTTACTTACATACTTAACGATATACAAAATTTATAATTCTAAAGTTTGGAATATTTTTTTTAATAAAACAAGTCCAATGTTTCAATAATTTCAAAAATGATTATTATATTATGTCATTTTGAATGGTAGGTCATACATTACCCAGATATAAAGATATCAAGAGTAATCAGATATTTTGTTAAACAAAGAATAATTAATAACAATTTATTTATTTATCTAATATGTTGCTTTATGCATATTCCTCAATTACATTCATTAATCAATACATGCTATTAATCTTCTTCTTATCTTCATCGTACCAATTTGTAACCTCATTTCATCCTTCATTACGTCAAATAGACAATAAATCGGTAGACTTCCTAGTCGCAGACAAGGTTCTTGGAATGCCCCAAAACCAAAAAGTTAAGGGCCGTTAGTCTGATGAGTGTGTTGGCTGAGTTGGCTCTATTTACTAAAAGTTGATATACCTTCTGATATACCTTCTAATATATAATTTACTAAAAGTTGATATATAATGGGTGATAAAACCCATTAGACTTCGGATTAAAGTAAATGTGGTTAATATCTAGGGACCGTTCGAAACTTTACATCGCTCTGCTAAACACCCTGTAAGTTATCTAAGCAGACTTAAAATTTATTTTTTACTTTGTGAATAACTTTTGGTTTATTTAACTAAACATTAGCTCTATATATTCCTCTTTATTTCTATTTATGTACCAAATATGTCAGTACAAGAACAACAACAAAGAGAAAATAATGGCCCAAATTTGATAAACTTTGATGACATGGAACATTAAAATGAGCAACGAACTATTTACGTAGTGAACTCATAGTTAAATGATCCTTTAAGTAGTAGACGTTGCTACGTTCCACCGTAGTAGAACGTACCAAACGCCATCTCTTGGTAGTTTCGAACAATCTAAATCGAAGTAAAAACTCGAGATCATCAATACAATGCAAAGTTTTACTATCAGTGGGTAACATTCAAACTACAGAATCTACAAACTAGATGTGAGCTTTATCTGTCGAAGGTATACTCGTTTACACTGCACTGATGAGACCCAAAATAGAAAGGTCGAAACCCGTCTGCAGTTAACGATATCCTGAGATAGATGACACTTTGCATCTTTCTTAGTGGTTTAAGACAATCACTGTATTTTTAGTGCTAACTCTGTTAGACAGAAATACGACAAATTTTGTCATGTAATTCAGTGCTCGGCGTTTGGCATATAGCCAGGAGAATAGCTGTTTTGACCTAATTTGTTTAGTCCTTATTATATAAGGCATTTGCAGATGGGTTGGAGTATAAACTCCTTATTTCTGTACGTTATTATATGATTTATATCAATAAATATCAATTAAAGAGACTCCCTCTAAAACAGGCAGTTGTGATACATTACCTGTTGTTAGTCTATTATTATCCACATACTCTAGTAAACTCGATGAAGATCTTGATCAAATATTTTTCTTTCACCACAACTGTGTTTGTATTAGATGTAGTGACAAATAGACACATATTTGTTTATGTCAGCATATCCAATATAAGATTGGAACAGATTTGAAAATAAAATTGCTACGGGTACATATACTTCAGTACAAAAATATGTACTTCCACCCAATTTTCGAGTACTCGTATTCGTGTAACACTCAAGTCTGGCCACAGAACATGATCTTGAAATAGATGCAAAAAATTAACAGTTACAAACGCAAATATGCCAAAAATACACTAATGAGAAAAAATCTTGGTTATAAATGAAAGTTTACTTTTAATCACATAAAATATACCCCACTAGTAAATTAACAGTAATTGACAACTAATAAAACTTTGTATAAGGTGTAATTAATTATGATACACTATTTTTAAATAAAACTTGGTCAAACTTGAAATTTTTGTTTTGTTTAACTTTATGATTTATGCCAATGAATATAAACCAAAAAAACTTCGTCTAAAATAGACAGTCGTGATAGATTACCATTGTTAGTCTATTATTACACACAAACTCTATAAAAGTTCATGAATATATTTATTAAATCTTCTTTCAATTTCACCACAACTGTATTCCCATTAGATGCAGTGGCACACAGACGCAGACTTGTATGTGTCTGCAAGTTCTGAATGAAATTTAGAGTACAATTTGGAGTATTTCGAGTAATTTCAAATTGTTACGACTAGATATACTCCAATATATTTAAAAATAAACAGTTTTAAAACCTTAAAACGGACTTTTCCGCACGTAGAATATCTCTATCTCGAAATTGAATGGCCGATAAAAAATAAACCAACACATAAATGCAGAATATCTGTTTTATGCGACAGTTTTACTTCTTTCAAATAGTCCACCCTCGTATTTTCTCATGACCCATGAACAGGGTGGGGTGTATCCCATCCACCTCAAAATCAATAGATGTCATCTGATAGACGTTTCTAATCAGAATCAGTCGAAACCCGATCGATCCGACACGATTTAATTGAGTGATCGTGTTAACAAAAAAAATTCTCAAATAGTCCATCATTGTACTTTTCTCATGACCCATGAACATGATAGAGTGTATTATATCCACCTCAAGATCAATAGGTGTCGTTTAGGAGACGCCCCCGATCAGAATCAGTCAGATCGATCCGACATGATTTAGTCGAGTTATCGTGTTAACAAAAAAAATTTCTCAAATAGACCCAAGAGAGGGGTTGGTGTGTGCTATCCACCTCAAAATCAATAGGTGTCGTCTGGGAGACGTCCACAATCAGAATCAGTCAAAACCCGATCGATCCGATACGATCTAGTTGAGTTATCGTGCTAACAAGAATAAATTCCGACGACAACGACGACAAACACACAACAAAAATTTTTTTAAAACTATTTTTTTTGGTTTCTAGTCCGAAAAACGAAAAATAAACCAAAAAACAATAGTTTTTTCACTTTTTCTCTACACGATTACATTACTTTTTCGCGTATAGTGGAGTGCGGAAAAGTAATATGTACTTTTATCTAGTTATCGAGTATTCCAGTAACGCCCATGTCTGAGTAATCTGATCTTGAAATAAACAGTTTTAAAACCTTAAAACGGACTTTTCTGTACATAGAACATCTGTATGTCGACACTGAGTGGCCGAGAGAAAATAAACCAAGACATAAATGCCGAATATGTGTTTTACGCGACAGTTTTACTTTTTTCAAATAATCCACCATCGTACTTTCTCGTGACCCACGGACAGGGTGGAGTGTATCCTATCCACCTCAAAATCAACAGATGTCGTCTGGTAGATGTCCCTAATAGAATCAGTCGAAACCCGATCGATCCGACACGATTTGATTGAATGATCGTGCTAACAAAAAAAAATTCTCAAATAGTCCACCATTGTATTTCCTCATGACCCATGTACATAGTAGAGTGTGTTCTATCCACCTCAGAATCAAGAGGTGTCATCTGGGAGACGTCCCTAATAAGAATCATTCAAAACCCGATCGATCCGACACGATTTAGTTGAGTTATCGTGCTAACAAGAATAAATGCCGACGACAATGACGACGACAATGACGACGACAGCGACACACACACAGAAAAAATATTTTAAAACCATTTTTTTTTGTTTTTAGGCCGAAAAACGAAAAATAAATAAAAAAAAAATTTTTTTCACTTTTTCTTTACACGATTACATTACTTTTCCGCGCATAGTAGAGTGCGGAAAAGTAATAGGTGGAAATTACAAATACAAAAAAATTGATTTTACACTACCAAAACAGACATACTATATTTTTAACAATCGATTTCTCTAAACGGAGAATAAACATGAAAACAGATATGGAATTAAATAGTTTTCCTCTTTCCTCGATTAATTTCGATGCAATTGAACATATAACATTCTTCTTTAAATAAAAACCATACACACAATAATTCAATCTTCACTTCAGATAAATGAATTAACCTAAAAATGTTTTTCGTAATAAAATTCTCAGAACACAATTAAAAATATGTATTTTTTAAATACGCAAAACTTTTCACTTGTATGGTTTTGTCGTTTCACTTTCACATGACCAGATTAACAGAGAGAGACATTGAAAGCAAACAGCACTATACATTTTCTGTAATTGTTTATTACAATGTATATTAATCATAATTATCGCCGTATGATAAGATAAATACAAGACGAGTTTCGTCGTTTTGCGGGATGTCCTCAAGATAATAAAATATTCTCCATCTATCAGGACATACAAAAACAATAATTATAAAGAGATATTGTAGCTTGACCTGGGGGTCGAAGTCGTAGGAGATATTCCATTTAAAATGGCGTGGTACACCACATAAAAGGAAATATCAGGTAGTAACATTTCAATCCCAGCCGTACGTACCATTACAGCATTCAAAAAACGGTATTTTAAACCGTAAACAAATTGTACGGAATCGCGCAATCACTTTCACTATTCAACTTTCTTTAGTTCGAAAGTAGAACGAAGCATAAAATGTACACTCGGCTGGAATTATGGAAGATTTGCCATGTGCTTGTGTGTAATGTCATTAAAGACATAATGCACAATAATTTTCTACGTCGATTTCATTTCATATTCACGGTCTGAGAGTTGTAATTTATCACAATGGAAATGGGTCTTGATATCACCATTCATATTTCATACGTTTACATATTTATTATTTCGATTTTGGGTGTAGCACACGCATGCACGTGTGCAACATGTCGTGATAATAGCGGGTTTTTGAAATGAAGTGTGAAATTATTTGGTTGTGTAAATTATTTCCAGTAGAAAACGAGAGAGGACAAATGAGGCAAAATGAGAAAATACTGATATTTCAAGCATGAGGATACATTATGCACGAAAGAAAGTTTCGCTCTAAAAAATATTATAACAAAAGTTAATGTCCTTTCCATAAGGTCATTATTATTAGTTAGCAATACTAATATCTGTAGTATAATGAAAATGAAATCATGTGTATACAATTTTTATTGGAATTTTCCGATTTTCGAATGTGGATGTGAAAGGGATGTCAAAAATATCTATTCATTTCATGGATATTTGCCAAATACAAAACTCTCTTATCTTGCGGATAAACGAAACAGTCTACCTGAGCCTAGCCATAAAACAAGACACGGTATGAGATAAGAGTCGTTTGGGATTACAGGATGTGAAAAAATATAGACTCACCTTCAATTTGGACTACATCATGAGTATAACTCAAAACTGAAAATAATTTTATGGATACATTGCAGCGGTATATTACGTGAAATCAGTGTTTTATATTCTGAGTTTTAACTCACTGGAGTTTTTATATTTTACTTGGACCAATACTTGATCTATTTACCCATTACATTATTTTTTATTACATATAATAGGCGATTTTCATACTATTTTTTAAATTGTTTGAAGGTTGCCTCTGAAATTTCGTCTCAGGCAGTTACAATTCAACGCTTCAGTTCATCAACACTGTCAATTGAAGGCTTTGGTGGATTGTATACTGCTCTTGCCATAATTTCCAATAGATTTTCTATTAGGTTAAGATTAGGGATTAATGCTGGAAATGGCATAAGGTCGATTCCATACTGTTGAAACCATTTTTTGTAAACATTTCAGAATGAAGAGGTTGAAATATTGCACCATTAACATTAGTAAGGGTTTAAAATGGTAACAGGGAATCTTCTAACAGGTTTTGATAAGCAGTCACATTCATTCTGCGATTTGAAAGTCACCCATATCATAACCCAACCAACTGTTTGAGGTCTTCTTGACATAATTTCTCGCTCCTTTCGTAAATCATGCCAATAATAACTGAACCTATTCGGTCCATCCAAATTAAATTTTCCTTTGTCGCTAAGATTACATAGCCCCAACAATTTTTTGTTTTGATCATACATCCTCTGCAAATTTTAATCTGGCCTTTATGTGATGCTGCTTAAGTGCAGGTTTCTTTAAACATTTTTCGTATTTAAAATGTCCTGAGTTCGCCGCCCATTTTCCTATGAGACTGGGATCACAGTCTAAATTAAAACCATGGACAATCTGAGAAGATCACGTTCTTGAAGTTCTTTGTAGTTTATGCGTTCTTTTACCATAATTTTCGACTGCAATTCAAGAACACTTTGTGAACTATTATTCTCATTTAACATTGATAGACTACATGTCTTTTATATACCCATAAGGTTTAAGCATTCCTTAATAATCATACAGGGCTGTGCAAAAACAAACGCGGGAGTGAGTATTAGTAAAGGTCACAATTTACACGTGATGTGGCGGTGGAATAATCAATGCATTGCTGAAGATTTTGGATTATCGTACGTATACATTTCCATCTAAATACTAACTAGATACTTCTATTTTAATCGTAGATAACATTTTAACGGAACACCCCATTTATGCATGGCAGATATGATCACATATGTGCTGGCTAAGGTACAGTGGTTTTTGTTATGGATACTTTCTTAACGATATTCAAGACATATATTGACGGTAGATGAAAGTTGGGTACTTTTATACGGATTCGTCTAACGAGACCAGATCCTATTTTGATCCTATCAGTTAGAGAGCAACCGTCACAAATTTATAATCGTCTAAGAGTCGTTAATAAGCATTTGTTAATTGTCGGTACGACAAGAGAGATAGAGAGAGAGAGAGAGAGAGAATATCTTACAGAAATTCTTCAGTTTCCAGTTGATGTGGTGCAGACTAAGGTAAGACTTTTTTAAGTTTTTAATAGTTAATTAAAAATAATTTTTTTCCTTATATTGATATGTCTTCGATATTCAATGCGCTGGAGCTTTTGCTTAATAACAATCATTCATTGATTTTAATCTTTAAATCTAATGAGATTGACGATACACTTGACATTTTCTACGACGTATCTACATCCACACCAATTATTCTATACATAATACACAAGATAACAGTGAATTGATTGATTTCCGAAAAATACTTAACCCTACAGCGTGGTGATAGACTTCGTTCCATAATTTCTGGGCTGATAAAGTTCTTTAGTGGGGAACCTCATCGTTCTCTTTATTTGACTGGCTGCTGGAAATAACTCAAAACATAGAAATTCTTCTGGAAACGGTTAAATTTTCTTAAAAAAACTAAACCCCAAAAAACAACTTCCCGCCTATAAAAGTTGTGATCTCTGATAGGAGATACTTGTGTAGTTGTAGATTTTAACTTAATGCAATATAACTGCATTTCAATATGTTAAGTTTAATATGCTCTATTTTATAAACGGTAAATAGGAAACCACTGATATGGAGTGGGTTATAAATAATTACTTATTGTAGTTATATCTTGTATCATCACAGGTGTATATAAACGTCTTAATTGCCTACCGTTGTTTATTAAAAAATAAGTTTGGACACACAGATATTGAGTTTTCCCCTTCCCTTATACCCTCTGACTACGGAGGAGAAGCTTACACAGAGACGAAGAAAAACACACACACACCCATACTCAGAAAGAGGTGTCAAGCTACCTCCATTGGGACACGAACTCAAGCATAATATAATGACTACCGCAATACTGGACTCAGCGCATCTTGGACCAAATCACGGATGAGATTGTTGCAAACATCTCTATAGAAGAACTCGATAGGTCACTCAAGGGCTGCACTTTTATTATCTCTTCGCAGGAAATTGCCTGAATACTAATTGTATTCTGATAGCGTTTTGTTTACCATAACGTATTACAAACATCTAATGTAGCACATAATTTCAGCCAGTGCGAGAAGTGATTGCTACATATCGAAAGATTTTAGTCATCATAGGTTCGGATCATATGCTTTATAGTAGAATGCATTCAATATTAAACAACCTACTCTACCTTTTCGTCCATATTAGTCCACGTTTCATTAACCTAAGGATATTTACCTCTATACTTACCTCAATACATGAACAACTTCATCACATTAATAATATTTATTTATTGCAGTATTATTATTTTTATTCGGTCAAGCAATAGCTATAATGATCAAAAGTGTTTATGATATGAATATACGTTATAAGAAATGTCAATTTTTCTCAGAGGACTGAGAAAGAGATTAATATTTATCAAAAATCAATTTAAAGAATTGATTAATTGATTAATCATTCTTAAGAAGATCATCATAGCGGTTTCTTAAATTGACTTATTCAGAATTATCTTGGTAGTCATTTGAACTAAATATTTAATTTGAGGTAGTACTGAATGAAAATGTGTGTTTTTTATTAATTTCATTTTATACATTTGTTTCGGTAAACATTCTGTTGACTGATCCAATCACTTCGTCTTTCACCGTATCAACCAAAACAATGGTCGTTATCTTTGTTCCACTATTATCACACTTAACTATCTTAATAGTTTCCATGACATGTAATTGTCTGTTTTTAGCTGTAAATTTTACTAACTTTAAGTTACTAGAGTCTGTCCCTGATTATTTTCGAAAGCATGTTGAGTAGTGGAAGATTCTTTTAATCTTCTATATTTTAAATGGGTCATGTACTCCTTAAACCTAGTTAGAATTGCTCTCCTTGTTTGCCCAATATACTTTTGACTACAATCTCGGCAACTTATTTTATAAATTCTGGACATCTCTCGTTATTTTCAATTTCATGTTTGGGATTTCCCAAAAGTTGCTGCAATTTGTTTCCAGAAGAGTGCACTAATGTCGTTTCCAAATCTTTCTATCTATCCTAGCTGTCCTACCTATGTTTGCTAATTAATTTATCTGCTATGTGAGTATAATACTCGTTACTTATAGCTACATCTTTAATGTTATTCTTTTCTTTTTTTATCATAACTAAGCAGAACACTTAAAATCAACGATGGATCAAAAATCTAAAAATTGCCATTTTATATCGCCAACAATGATGGGAGTCATTAGGAATGTTTCTAAGAATGCGAGTTTTATTCCTGTATACATCAAATTCTAATCATTTTTCACTAATATTAATTATTAATTCACATTAAGAAAAGGTATTTGTTCACTATTTTCAATTTCATATGTACAATTTATTGATGTGTAGCGGTTTAATTTTAAAACCAAACCATCTATATCTATTTTCCTAGTACCAAAAACAGCAAAAATATCGTATACATATCTGAATAATCCTCTAAGAACATATTTAAATTTTTTATTGTCTTCCATCTCATGCGTACTAATAAAAATGTTTGAATTAAAAGGGGACAGGGAGTTACTTACCGCAGTACCATCATATTCCAAAATATTCATTATTGAATGTAAAACAATTTTGACTCAGACAAAGATAAGTTAGATCAATGTATTTGTCGATAATTTCTTAAGTGAAGCCGTTTAGTTTGATTAGTTCCTTGAGATAGTTCAAAGTTGTGGAATAGGAAGAATTGTAAATAAAGAATCTACATCAAAGGAGGCCAAAATTTCATTTTATTGTAATTAAATGTCTTTGATGTTATTAATGAATCTATGGTATTCAGAACTAGCAAACTGGGTTGAGCAATAGTCGCATGATTTTACATTTTTCTTTTCATAATTCGCCATCTGTAATCATTGCTGATATTAAAAAATATGAAACCTCTGTCGTGATGACATGACAAGCCTTCAGCTTTTAAAACTATAATAAAATAATAGTCATAAACATATGTCAAAGAATAGCCACAAACAGAAGATGTCAGTATAGGTCCCCCACTTTTTTAGGGACATGTGAAAATATTTCGTTGATACTGTTTGTGATAAACGTATTTTATATATTTCGTTTATCATGGTTATTTTTTTAAAATTCGTATATGTGATAGGTACATTAGATATGAAAGTTATCTAAAAATGTTAAGCCGATAGAGGATTACATATATTTCTGTATATCTATATACTAACACTAAATGAAATGAAGTATCAAACGGATTCTGCCAAAATAGTAAAAACAAGGCAATTTATAGGTATGTCGCATTTTTTTGGAGATTATCTTGTTATTTAATTACGGAATTGTACAATAGTAATTCGTATATAAAAAAATGACAATTTCTATTGTTCCTCTATTCTATGTAAAATATTACAAATAAATACGAAAAACTACAAAATATGGTGATATTCACGGTTCCGAAGAAACTTAGCAAGTATTGTAAGTCAAATCAGTGCTCCTCTTTTCGTATTCCCATAAATTGTTTAAGAAAAACCTCAACAAGCAATTCATAGATTTTATATACGATATGTAAATGAACAATCTCCTCCTGAAAAGATAAAATGATACCAGATACCTTAGAAACAATTTGAAATCACGTTATTATAAGCGGTAAATTATAAATTAAAATAGGAACGAAAACGAATTGCTATAAAATTACAAAATTATATATTTTTTTAAGAATGACATTTTTTTATATCATCAATTGAACTTTCATTTGAATTAAAATATTACTAATTTATCGATATTTTGTTCATAAATTGATAACATTTGTTATAATGTCGTATGAATTAATCAAGTGGCGATAAGATAAATTAATTTTTGTTCATAAACGTTTCAAGTTACAAAAACGCACTGTAAAGTGTTGTAAACACACTGTACAAAACAAATTAAAAATATATGAAGATGGTACATGTAAGATAAGGATATCATGATTAGAGTTCCAATTGCGATCAGTCAGTAGCGTAGTGAAAAGAGATTGGTCGATTTTGCGATTTACATGAGCATTTCTTGTGTATTTTACGCATATTTTCTTGAGGTCATCGCTGTGGAAGTTCTGACAGTATCGACTGTATTTTGGATGAGCATTTTTTGCGTATATTATGTATATTTTTTGAGGTCATCCATGTGGGAGTTCTGACGGGATCGACTGTTGGTATTGATTATTCTAGTATTTGGATTTTCATTATTTGGATGCAATGTCACAGGTAAACGTACTATGGGCTGTAACAACAAGACCAACTTTTTAGGAGTCAATGCTTTCAATAAAAACTGGTGCTACAATTGTGATTTTAACAATTCCTGTCGCCACATTGTCTTTCTCTGGAAACTGCATGTGATCAACAACACCTCTACATAAGGACAAAGCGCTCACAACATTTTAGCTCGTGAAGTCATGAATGTAGGCCTTTCCGATATGGAGCGAAGATGTAGGAAGCCAGCTTACAGGTGGCGTAAACACGATCGAGACACCAGTGACATCACAGATGTTTGCAACGTTGCCAGACTACTACGATACTAGCGAATATTAGGATTCCAGTATATAAAGGATGTATCTCTTTCTCTTAAATTTTCTTCTTCAATATCGTAAAACACATATTTCCATAAGATGTTCTTTCCTCTTTTTTTAATGTGGTATTTCGTAATTTATTTATTTAATTATCAAATACTACTACCTTGTTCGACTTCCCTAACAAAAATACTTTCCTTACGGAGCCGGCAACAGCGCTCATCTGGTACGCTAACCTGTAAACATAAAAGTTGTTATAATCAGCGTTATTTCTTGTATTTTTCTGAAATCAGAACTATTTATGTCCTTTTAAGTACGTGAAACTTGTACCTAATATTTCGTTGTATATTTAGGTATACTATTTATATTGTTAGGCGTATTTTTAAATACCTAAAACCATATATTTCGGACTTATAACCTATTGCTTTTTTGGCGGTCCATCGGTTTGTTTAGAGCACAGTTTATAAGTTTTTGTTCGTGTTTAATTGTATGTTTTTCTCTTGGTTTCGGCTAGTTTTGTGGTAACTGATACTTAGTGAAATTATGCCTCAAAAGTGTTGTGTTCCTCGCTGTAACGGAAACTATAAAAATGGGCCTAAAGTTCATGTTTTCGGTTTTCCAAAGGACGTAAGTTTACGAAAAAAATGGCTAAAAGCGATACCCCGAGATAACTTTCAGCCCACAAACAACACGAGAGTATGTGAAGCTCATTTTCCTGAAGGTAGTATAATAAAAAGTACAACAGTTCAAGATTCAAACACTGGTAAGATTTTTACAATAGATTTACTAAAACCACGGTTAAAAGAAGACTGTATACCATCTATTTTTTTAAATTGCCCCATTTATTTATCAAAAGATGTCAAAATACGGCCAAGTAAAGATGAAAAGCTCAAAAATATTGATGAGTTAAATTTGTCAAAAGCCCTTGAAATAAGCAAAATTGAGTTTGAGAAGCACGAAAAAACATACATTTTGACAATTTTGATGAATTTATAGTAAAATTTTCTACATTTAAACTACCAAAAGACTGGTTTTCTGCTCAAATTTGTCTCAAGAAGGTGAAAGATTAACTATTTTTAAAATTGATAGAATATACACCTGGCCCATGCATTAATTGGGCGATTGTTATTAATTATAACCTGAATATTGAAACTTTTTTATATAGCGAGTCAGTTTGTATTTCAACATCAAAATTTAAAACGCCGTTTATTTCACATAATTTGGACGATATACAGTCAATATTTGAAGCCATAGATGAGACTGTTATTACCGAGGTTATTACCCTACCTTTAGAGGAAAATCGAGAGGAAAATATTACCCATAATGACAACCCCGACTGGGACTTTAATAGCAAGACCATGCCTAATTCTGTCAAATCATCAAATGACATAAATAAAATTAAACGTGTATTCGATTTTGTGTCACATATACTAAAAAGTTTTCGAAATCTTTATGATAACAAAATAGTACATGCTTTAGATTTTATTTGTGAACATTTAGCCTTGCTTACAACTGCAAAGGATTATTTTTTACTTATATTTTTTATAACTAAACGTATATAATTTGGGACCTATTTCTTTAAAAGTTTAATTAATGTATTTTCATGGCTTGTGTTCTATAATATATTTTTTATACCTGAACTCTCACCTCAACACTAAGTTATGCACGATGTTAGGTAGGTAAATGAAATTTGAAACTGCATAACATGAACATGCATACCTATATTATACCTACTAAGTAATAATAATTAAGAAAAGGTGTGGAATAGTTCAGTATATGTATTTATGTGTAATAAACTCTTTTCAGTAGTGTGAAAAATGTTTATTATACATAAATACATATCCTGAATTTTGGCGCAGGTGTAGGGGAGTTGGGAGCCTGCACTTAATACTACACCTAGTATTAAACCAAAACTCAAACATAATTTTTGGGATTTGTCAAGAAGCCTGTCATATAACTAGCGTTCTTTAAAATAAGTTAACTATTGATAGGTTTCATAAATATTAGTGTATTTATCCCCTTATATGATTAAAATTGCACGGCCTACATTGATGACGTCACACGACAAGCACTAAGGCCTTGTTATTCAGTGGGTGTTGATGTGATTCGCAATCGTTCAATGAAGGTTTTCAGGTGCCCAATACCTACAATTTTGCCTGTTCACTATTCAGAGTATTTCCTTAATTTCATTGATGTTTGTTATATAATAACTATGTTGGATATTGTTCATTTGCTCTAAAGGGAACAGAAGGTTTTAATTGAAAATTTTAAATTCGGGAACTTTATTAAGTACTGAACAGCCCTTCAAAATAGTGCCTAAACTTTCATGATTGTCATTTGATCTAGACTCTTCTTATAAAATGTGCTGTGATTGTTGACTCTTGACTATGATTATGTCTCTACCCGTTGTTTTTCAAAAGTTGTAAATTCAAAAAGTCATTGAGTGTTGAATTAAAGTTTATTCGGATTCCACTATGGTCATTAAATTTCACTTCTCATTTCTTTATTCAAGTTGCTGTCTGTTGACTTTCTTCAAATTTGAACTTTCAAGATATTCGACCAAGAATTCAATGTCAAAATGACAACCATGATAGATTGCGAAATAAATTTCAATCAACTCCTGATGGAATGTTGAACCAAGACCACGAGAATTGTTTTTAGAATAACCACAGTACCATCTCTATACGTATATTTATTTATGAAAATATCAAGACAGTATTTAATTAGAATATAAGTAAGATATTTCTCATTAATAGGTATTATCCAACCATAACTTTATATACAACCTAATCTCTGTAAATACAGGAGACCAGTTTTCCATGAACATCGCAGAATGCACCAACTATGTTGGTACCATTAAAGAATGATTAAAATTCAGGTCATAGATCAGTTTTGAATACCCCCTAATAATGCCAATTTAGTTGGTGAAACACGTGTCAAGTAAAGTATAAAGTTTCGGTGTTCGTGGAAAACTAGTCTCCTGTTTTTGTTGCTGTATTGAAGGTTCCAGTCCTCTTTCAAGATTAATCCTTGTAGATGAAGATATCAAGAAAATACTTAATTAGAGTATAACCAATATATTAAGATTATTCCTGTTAATATTAGGATATATTTCAGATTGTTATAATTACATAAAAATAACTATACATTAGTATCCACAAAAATGTAATAAATATTGATGAGAAATATGTAATTCTTATGCTGATTAAATACTTTCTTGATATTCTCATCAACAAAGATTAGGATGGATGTAGGGCTATTAAGAGATATTAAGATTTCCAGAGTTACTTAGAAAAAAAAATACATTGTTAATTTGTTTCAGCGAAAATTTAATAAATATTATCGATTAAAATTTTAGCCACATTCTAATTAAGTACTTTATTGATATCTTCGTCTAGAAAGATTAGATTACACATAATTTTTGACTCAGAAATATATCACCATTGTGATGTATTTCTGGTTGTCATGATTACATGTAAAAATATTCTTCCTTTACTCATATCGGCAAAAATTTAATACATATTAAATATAAATATATTATGCTATATACTTTAATTTTCTCCTGAACTCGTTTATATTTTAATGTACAAAGATTAGACTGGATATATGTCCATTGAGGTGGGTCACTGAAACTAGACAGCAGATCAAATTGGACTGAATCTAACTTCTAGTTCTCGAAATATGAAATAGGAAATTATAGAAATGGGCTATATAGTACAGGTTTTTAAGTTTATTGTTTTGTTATATATCAAGTTCCTATTTCATATTTTTAAAATTAGAAAGTAGATCCAGCCCAGTTTGATCTATTGTGTAATTTTAATGACCCTTAAATTTTCGGAAAATACTAAGTTTCGTAGAGATAACAAAATTGTTTGAGAAACCCATCAGTCGTATGGAATCAGACTTTTGCCTTTTGAAAGTTGAACTTCAGATTCATTTATCAATGACCTGAGAAACACTCAAATACTAAGTTTTGCAGACACCTTTTTCAGAATTTGTCTGCCATATTGGATTCGCCATTCTGAATTTGGAAGATGAACTTCGTTCGTTATCGATGACTTAAAAAAATCCCAGATATCAAGTTTTGTAGACATCCAAAGTTTTGTGGAAAAATTCATCCGCCATGTTGGATTCACTATTTTGAGTTTTGAAAGTTTTATTCCAAATTCGTTATCTGTGACCTCAAAAATCAATAAAGATGAAGTTCCCGGAAATTTCCAACAAATTTCGTTGATTTCGTGTCACGTGTTTAATCAGCCATGTTTTTTTCAGGTTATGAAAAAAACATTACATGATAGAGCAAATCTGACTAAAATTCGTTATCATAAATATTTTAAAATACATAGATATGGGATACTCTGTCTATCGTACATGGTACCTTTTTTATCGGGTTGTTATATTAAGGAGTAATATTTTATTCAAACTCTGATTAAGTACGTATCTGACATAAATATCTGATATGAATCTGCCTCTTTTATTCATCTTTACGAAAATCTACTAAATATTAACCAATAACATTTTATTCACACTCTAGTTAAATACTTCATTAATATCTTTGTCTATAATGATTAGATTAGATATAGGATCATTGTGATATATTACAGGTTACCACAATTACATAAAATATGTCTTCTTTATTTGTATCCGAAAAAATCTTATTCACACTCGTACGTACTTCCTTAATACCATCGTTTAAAAATATTAGACGTGAACCTATGAATAGATATTTGAAATTTTCATAATTGCATGGAAAATATGTATGCTTTACTCATCTATTAAATCTGAATTCATCTTAAACTTATTTAATATTAAAATGAAATATGCTTCTTAATAACTTGGTAAAAAAAGATTGGGGTCTCTTTTATGTGAAATGCAATGAATATTAACGAAAAATATTTTATTCACACTCTAATTAAACATGTACTTTTCTAATATTTTCATATATGTACTCATATAAATATTAGATTTAACGCAGTCCCAATCTGGACCATATCGTATTGTTCTTTATTTTCTCAACAACTAAGATTTGATAACACTTTGAATAATAATTCATAACGATGCCGATGATTAGGATACGACTCATTCTTATTTTTGGAGTATTAAACATGGATTAGTTCGGTAAGTTCTCATATCGAATTAATGTTTTTTTTGTTGTACGGTCAGGCATGGTCATTTAAATAACAAATAGGAGTGCACCAAAAAGACTGGCTCATTAATGTTTACACCGCGGCCAAAATGATTGTTACATAACTATAATAAACAATTAATAATTGTTATTGTGGCTACACAATGGTGAACAGCAGCGTAGCACTCGAAGGGAAAGCAGGTTGCTTTCTTTTATAATTTTCCTTTCTCTCTAATGGTTTGGTGTACCATGCTCTTGTGGTGGCGTATTAATAATAAGTATTTTAATAAATTTAATCCTATTATTTGGTCTGCGTTAGGCGACACAGAATATATTTGTGATACAGGGTAGGAACTAACTAATAGAAATTATATAGTTCTAATAGGTGTTATAAAGGGTGGTCCAACCATAATGCACGATGTTAATTGTAAGTCACACCTTAACGTCAAGTTTTTTGCCCAACTTCATATGACATTTCTTTGTTTCAGTGTTTGACAAATTCAACCATGGAGAGGCACACAATTGAGCAGCGCGTTAAGATTGTTGAAGCCTTTTACGAAAATGGGCGTTCAAATCAAAATACATTTCGTGCACTTCGTGACTTTTTTGGTCAGCATAATCGACCAAATGTGTCCACAATCGGGAGAATTGTGCGCAAATTTCAGCAAACCGGGTCTGTAGGAAATGTGAAAACATCTGTGCATGCTCGCCCAGTTCGTTTTGCGGAAAACATTGCTGTTATTCGCATATGTAGCAGAACAGCCATCAACCTCGACTCGTCGTCGTGCCCAACAATTGAACATCTCACGAACATCACTGATGCGAATTTTGAATAAAGATTTGAATTTACACGCTTACAAGGTTCAATTGACTCAACAGCTGAAGCCTACTGACCATTTCAAGCGTCGTCAATACGCCGAATGGTTAGTTGAACAGACGGAAGTGAATGGTGACTTTACAAAGAAAATCATCTTCAGCGACGAGGCACACTTTCACCTCAGTGGATTCGTTAACAAGCAGAATTGCCGCATTTGGGCAAATGAGAATCCACGAGTGATTGTTGAAAAGTCGATGCATCCACAAAGAGTGACTGTTTGGTGCGGTTTATGGGCTGGCGGCGTCATCGGGCCGTACTTCTTCGAAAATGAGGTCGGTCAAGCAGTTACCGTGAATGGTGTTCGTTATCGCGAGATGATAACGGACTTCTTGTGGCCAGAAATTGAGGATATGGACCTGGACGATATGTGGTTCCAACAGGATGGTGCCACTTGCCACACAGCCAACGAAACAATGGCACTCTTGCGCGAGAAATTCAATGGCCGTGTTATCTCACGTCGTGGTGATGTTAATTGGCCGCCACGATCATGTGATTTGACACCGTTGGACTTCTTTCTTTGGGGATATTTAAAAGAAAAAGTGTACGTCAATAAGCCAAGAACAATTCAAGAGCTAGAGGATGAGATAATTCGGCACATTAACGACATTGAACCTCAATTATGTATCAGAGTCATTGAAAATATGGACCATCGGATAGAGGTATGTCACCAAAGCCGTGGCGAGCATTTGGCCGATATTTTGTTTCACACATAATTGTCATAGATCCTTCTATGATAATAAAAAATATTAAGATAATTCTCTGAAAACTTTTTGTTTTATTTACAATTAACATCATGCGTTTTGGTTGGACCACCTTTTATAAGAGCGCAAGATGCAAATTTTAAATAAAATATGGTTTTCTGTAGCAAAGTATTAAAATGTGTATTATTGAAATTTTCAATAACGATTTTACTTAAATGTGGTGGTATTTCATTGATACAGCGTTCAATTTTGGCCTTCAATGCTTGGGTAGTCGTGGGTTTGTTCGCGTAAATCTGAGACTTCAGAATACTCCACAAAACGGGAGATGATACGATCAGGAAAAAACTCGTTCAAGACCATCAATGGGTCACGGGTGGTATGGCAAATGGCAGAGTCTTTTTGAAACCACATTTCTTCAAGAGAAAACTTCCAATTAAGGCATAGAGAATTGGGTTATCATATGACGATAACGTTCACCATTTACCATTAATACACTACCTGCCTCATTTTCAAAGAAAAATGGCCCATCTGTGTCTCATGATTCATTTTCTGAGCACCAATTGCGGCAATTTTGCCTATTAACGAACCCATCAAGGTGAAAATGGGCCTCGCAGCTGAAGATGATTTTGTCCACAAAATCGGCATTCACTTCAATAATTGTTCAGTGATCCAATTGGTGAACTCTCTTCGCTCTGCATGGTTTGTTGGCAAAAGTTGTTGAGTCAATTGGACTTTGTATTGAGATGCAAATGTTTAGTGAGAGTACGATGAAGAGTGGCTGTTGAAACGTCCACTTCTTGTGCATGATCGAATCGAAGCCCCTGGGTTCTCGGCTGCACTCTCCTGAACTGCTGTGTTGTTTTGTTGTCAAAGACCACTACGAGCTCGTATCGTGTATTTCACATCAATAACTGAACCAGTAATTTCGAATTTTTCGATTACTCTTTTCACAGTTGATAAATTTGGAATATTATTTCTACCGGAAATCAAACTTTCACCATTTTGATTGTAATGTTTAATAGTAATAAGGACGCGTTGTTGTATTATGTAGCGCTTTATATTTACTAACTTTTATCTGTCTCCTATCGACCTGTCATTATTGGCCTATCGAATTATGACAGCCAAAATGGCGCGCAGTTCAAATCTCGAACTCTTATTGTAACACCCTTTATTATAATATAACTATGTATAATAATTTTATATATTATTATATTATTTTTCTTATTTATAGCTGTATCGATGGCATCGGTCATTAGCTGCTTCGCTATATCCTATTTACGACGTTTGACATTAATACTTTCGCGCCTCATGGTGTTTGTATTTTTTTTTTGTAGAGACTGATACTCTTTACCGAACTTATTACTTTTTCGGTTTGTCTATTTTCATTAGTAAGGCATTCTTCAATTGTATTAGGCATGTGCAAAGTTTCTCTCTAATGACTGGTATTTATACAGTCTAACAGAATATATTTTACTATTAGTTTTTGATCATAAATTAGACATTGGTGGTTGTTCTCCTCCAAGATGCAAAGGGGTTAAGGTGTCTATGACCTACCTTTAATCGAGTTAATAGGATTTGTTCCCGTCTTGAAAGATTACGAGGTAGGAAGGTAGGTCCATTTGTCTACTTTTGGTTTAACGATTTTCAACATTGAGTCGGTTCTGGTTCACTCAAATTGCCATTCATGTTTAATTTTAGTATCAATCGTTTTAAAATCAGTATTTCCAATCGGAACGTCATAAACTTCGTGGGTATTGACTGCTTCGCGAGGAGAAACATCTACTATTTCATTACGTTCTATCCCTATGTAGCTTGGACACAATATAAAGTAAATTTTTTTTGTGTACCACTAAGCCAAGCGATTAAAGCCAGTATTCGTTGAATGAGAGGATATTTACTGTAAGGGCTTCCAAAAACCTGAACATAACTTAGGAAGCCTGTTACAATTAAAATTTCCATATTACAATTCTATTCCGCATATCTCAGTGCCTGCCAAATACAAGGAATACTCCAAAGACGTGTCTCTTTGTTTGTTATACAATAAGCACTTTCTATACCAATATCTATCTTTGAGCTAGTAGTATCTGACTTCGAGTTTGTTTCATTCCTATCATATATAGTACAGTATAAGTCAGAACTACAAGATGGAAGTGTTATTGCCCATGGGTGATGTCACAGACGCTTACTGGTAGCACTGATGGAAGAACTAGATTTAATTTTATCATTATTTCTTGGACGAATTATTCGTCAATCAAATCAAATCAGTCATTATGAAAGTGAACGAAATGAATTAGATGTTATGGTAATGCCCATATTTTATTGTAGCAATATATCAGGGACAGGGCCAGACGAACCTGGAATCCTAATGAGCAGGGAGAGGCGGAGGTAGCGTATAAGGCCGAAAATAAAAAGCTGAGGGACGTTATCAAGGCAGAGAAGAGGAGAAAGTGGGACGAGTTGTGCGCCGACATAGACAGAGATGTCTGGGGTAACGGGTACAAACTGGTGGTGAAGAGGACGAATAGTCACCAGCAGGAGATTCCTCTAGAAAAGATGAAAGAGGCGGTGGACGCGCTCTTCCCCGTGAAACCGGTGGAAGAATGGGAACGCCAACCAGGAGCAGATCTCGATCCGCTTACGGAGGAGGAATTGCTAAGGGCTTGTGTCAAGATTAAAAATGGCAAGGCGCCTGGTCCGGACGGTATTTCCCCTGAGATCCTGAAGGCCCTAGTGGAGGAATATCCTGTGGGGGTGCTGCGAATCATGAATGACGTCATGAGGAGCGGCGACTTTCCCGAGGGATGGAAGATGGCCAGGCTGGTTCTAATTCTCAAGGCGAACAAGCCGGTGGAGGACCCCACATCTTTCAGGCCAATATGTCTGATCGATGTGTTCGGGAAACTCCTGGAACATCTTATCCTAGGAAGACTCCTAGGTGAGTTGGAAAGAAAGGGAGGCCTGTCGGAGAACCAGTATGGGTTCAGGGCGGGGAGATCTACGGTGGATGCTGTCATGGTCATAAAAACCATTGCACATGAGGCGTGGGAGTCCAAGAATTTGTGCGCGTTGATCACTTTGGACGTGAAAAACGCGTTCAATTCGGCCTCATGGGGAAAGATCATGAGGAGGCTGCGGGAGCTAGAAATAGCACCGTATGTTGTAAACATGATTGCCAGCTACCTGTCCTGCAGAGGCCTGATATTGATGGCCGGGGACGGTAGCGAGAGGAGGAGAATCTCGTGTGGAGTGCCACAGGGGTCGGTTATGGGTCCTACCCTATGGAACATTATGTTTGATGGGGTATTTAGACTCAGAGTGCCCGAAGGAGTGAGGGTCTTGGGCTACGCTGATGATGTCGCGGTAGTCGTTACCGGAAGAAGTGACATCGACGTGAGGGAAAACTCCAACCTCACTATCGAGAGGATCAAAGGATGGGTTGAAGAGAGGGAACTGACTCTGGCGTTGGAAAAAACGGAGGCAATCCTCCTGACAAGGAGGAGAAAGCTTCCGTGTATCACGCTTCGAGTAGGAAATACCGAAATCGTGCCGAAGCAGAGTATTAAGTACTTGGGTGTCTGGATTGATAGTTCTCTCTCGTTTAGGGAACATATCAAACAGACGCTGGAAAAGGCTGGCAAAACCGTTTCGGCCCTTGGTCGCTTGATGCCAAACATCAAAGGCCCCAGGGCGTCAAAGAGGAGAGTCCTCAGCGGGGTGGTGCAGTCGATTTTGCTGTATGCTGCCCCAATCTGGGTGGATATATTGAGAAGAGACAAATGGAGGAAAGAGCTCACCAAAGTCCAGAGAAGAGCAGCGCTAAGAGTTTGTAGCGCATACAGAACCGTATCGGCAGCGGCAACGCTGGTGATAGCCTGTATACCACCCATCGATCTTCTGGCAAGGGAGAGATGGGAGGTGTACGGAGGCGCTGACAGAGGTGCAGCAAGGGAGAGCCTATGGGAACACTGGCAGGAGAGATGGGAGGCGGAGCCCCGAGGGAGATGGACGAGAGTGCTAATCCCGGACATGAGGCCATGGTGCGAAAGGGCACATAGCGATGTCGGGTATTACTTAACCCAGGTCCTTACTGGGCACGGCTGTCTCGCGGACTATCTATTGGATATAGGAAAACGCGAGAGCAGAGAGTGCTGGTTCTGCGGAGAGGTCGATGATGCCGGCCACACAGTGTTCAGCTGCAAAAGGTGGACAGGAGAAAGGAGAGCTGCAGAGCAAAAGATAGGACATGCTATCATTACTGACAACATGATCCCAATCATGCTCGAGAGCAGAGAAAAATGGACAGTGGTGGAGCAGATGGTAACGTCCATCATGAAGGAGAAAGAGAAGGAGGAAAGGGAAGTGGGGAATGACTAAGTATCCTGAGTGATATGCCGAGGAGAAGTAAAGCGAGAGCGGTTCCTCTTCAGCATCACACTGATAGGATAGCGGGGGGTTTTTAGTCGGTAGACGTATACGAATCCGACACTACCTGGCCAAACAATAACAGAACACCAGAGGCCAGGTGTCTTTTGAAGATTTTCCCCTCGAGAAAAAAAAAAGACTATATCTTCTAAATTTTAAAGAGGGAAAGCCTTTTTAAAATTTAGATAGATGGAAAAGTAAAAGATGGAAATCATAGGGAAAAGCGGAAGTTATTAATTAGGTTGATATCCTACTTTCTCATGAAAGGCGCAGGCAAGTAGAAATGGGGTACAGCTTCTAGGAAACTGTTTTTACTAAGAAGACGATAATTATGACAAACATTAGAGGTGGATCAAAGTTGGGGTATTTCTCTACCGACTCCCTAAAAAAGATCAGGTCTGATTTTAGCTAGCAACCGGATACCAACCGCAACAAATTCTTCACGCATAAAGAGTAGAGCATATGTGAACGTAAATCGTTGTTGAATTTTTATGGCGTTAGATACTGGTATCAATATGGAAAGGGTCAGAATTAATCATGTTCTGACTAGCGTGCTGCAGAATTTCAGAAGAACATTAGCAGTGTTCTCCTTCAATTTAACGTCTTTTTTGGGTTTTTCAATTTTTCATTTGGTTGTTGGTTTTTAACATTGATCTCTTGCATATCTTAAGATATATGGCAGTAATTTAAATGGAGCCAAACTGTGTGTAATAGTGTCTGATTGGTACGTCCTATCAGATCTATAGAAGAAGAAAAACAAAAATTTTTTTGTTGATTTACGAAAACTAATATCTTCTGGCTGAAAATCTTCTTATAGGTTGACAATAAAAAGATATAATAAAAGTGATATAATTAGATTACTTATGAGTAAAATATATTTAAAAAAATTGGATCGTTCAAGAAATAAAATATTGAAATCAGTTATTTGTCACATTAAAATTGAATTTCCCTGGGCAAAAGGAACCTAAGCAATTACTTAATGTTTTACTGATTTTAGTTCTCATCTTCGATCGAGTGACATACTAACTGAAGGTTAAAGCTACACTTAATTCTGATAACAATAACTCGACGGTTTATTGCGAAACAGCTATTAAATCTGACATTTCATATAATTTCGCGTTTCGCGAAATAATTAGCAATTGTTTAACTAACTGAAACCCCATTTCACCGATTGAGAGTTTACCAGTGAAAAGATAAGTGGTCGTCATGTCTGATACATTGTTAAGATGTCATATCGAAGCGAGTCATTTTCCTAAGAAATATGTTGTTTGCATACCTGGTGGTTGAGTTTACATATTTTCAGTTAATCAGGCTCATTATGCAAGTAACATTGTTGTGGTTACGTTTATTTAATTTGAATTCTTATTTGAATTACTGTCGTTCTTGATTAATCAAACGGTGAAGTCAGAGTTCCGCAGAGTTCCTAAAATAATATACTGTTATAGTTAATTAGATTAATTAAGTATAATTAGATTAATTAAATAGTATTAACGACGTTATTTATTTATTTGCTTATATGCACCACCCTACAAATAACTTCAATTATTGAGTGGGAAAAATTGCATATAAACATGAGTTATTGCATACAACAAGATTAAAGTATTATAGAAATAGAAATATAATTAACACTACATATATACGTCGACAAAACTCATTATACTGAAAAATAAATATATATGAATAAAAATGATAAAACAAAAAAAAATTCCTGGAGAAAATTAACGCATTAGAAAATATTTTCATTATTTCTTACAATTTTTCTTGTTTGTAAGTTTCAAATCCTTATATATTTTATGAAAGTGGCCTTAGACCTCATAACTGCTCATAAACAATTGTAATTGTGCGAGAGATGCAAAGACAGTGTAATTTCTTGTTAATAATACATTCAATGCTGTTTAAAGTGATTTGTAAAAGATAATACATTCAGTTACGCCGTGATTTTTTTATTTCAATTTAATGTCATCAAGTGACTGAAACACTTTGTCCGATATACTTAGAGTAGAAGAAATGAATCGTCCACGCAACTTAAAAGAAAATGATGCAGTGAAATCGGTAAATATGGTTAATAAGGGATATAGCCAGGGATATGTAGTTAATTTCTGAGGAGTTAGACACTCAATAATTCGTCAGATATTTAAACATTTCAATGAACTTTGACGTTACTGTAGAACCACAGGACAAGGTCGAAATAAGTCTACAGATACAAGAGTTGAGCGATATCTTAAGGCGCCTTAAGAAACAGACATCCTACCAGTTTAAAACTAAGCATAACCCTATCAGCAATTTGTAGCAATATTTGGACGAATGGTTAGGAGAAGGCTTAATGAACGAGGATTGGACAGTAGAAGACCGGCTATTGTATCACTGATCATCAGATAACATAGAGTCACCATTGGACAACTAGAAGCAAGTTTTGTTTTTAGACGAGTAAGTCTTAATTTACCACATGCACATCAACAAGTCTGGCAGAGGCCAAAAGAGAAGTTTGATACCTATAATATCTCTCCGAGATATTGTACACATTTTGGTCCCAAATTTGGTGGATCAATAATGCTCTGGCGAGGATTTCGATGGTAGCACGGATTTGGTTCCTATACTGGGGAGATTCACGAATGCACATTTTTACGTAGGAAACATCGTAAAAGAACATGTGATGTTATTTTTGTCCCTATTTGTTGGGGGACAATTTCATTTTTATGCAGGCAAACCCTCGGCCCCACGTTGCTATTGGTATATCTGTACTGGACTGTGTATCTGAAGGTGCTGCACTATCTTCGATTTGTGAATATTCCAACTATGGACTGGCCACGAAGAAGCCCAGTTATGAACCACGTATATCATCTATGGGATGCACAAAAACGATCAGTTATGCACCACATTCTTGTCCTTATAACTCTTAGGGAACTCGAATCAATCATTCTTGTCGAAAGGGAGAATATTACTCAGGAAGCCATTGACTACTTCATTAATAGCGTGCCCAGATGAACGGAAGCAGTGATAAGAGCTAGAGAAAGATAGGAGAAGAAATTCTTATGATTTAATTTCGCCTCGAATTTGTTTGTTTTTCATTAACATCGTTTTTCATTGAATTTTACATTATTGTCCCTTTCTGCTATTTATTCATGTGATTATTTGATGCCATTCTAATTTGTTAAACATTAGTTTAAATCATTTAATTAACTATAATATCAAGTAGGTACTATGATTTAAATCTTCAAAAAAATTAAAGGAATAATAATAAGTAATAATAAGTAGTAATAATGTCTCACTGATGCGCTAATTTGGCCAGAAGTTTAAAGTGATCGAAAAGATCGCTTAAGGGACTACAACCGCCTAGAAACAAGAAAAAATAGTCGATTTTCGAAATGAATCTTCTTGGAAACTGTTAATGGTAAATCATTTTTTTTAAATTGAAGATAAATTTATTGTAAATATGGTGAAATAAACGCGATTTAAGAATACTTAAAACCGGAAGAGATATGCCCAGCGGAAGTGGAGTCTATTTTGCGACCCGGTTTGTGGTGGCCCATCTCCTGTTAAAACTGATAATCTAAATTTAAAGATAGTAATCTGTCATGAAGCTAAGTGCATACGAAATATATTGACGATTGCTGTTTACGAAAATTGTTCTTAAAAATGCGGCACATGGAACTGAAGTACGAAAATTCAGTAAAAGACTCACTTATTAACGTAATTTGTTTAAACAAGTTTAGTTATTTTTGAAAAATGTGATCGTTATTCTGTTAACAACGTTAACAGATCGTTATTCTGGCCTAAAGCGCGACTATGCCAATTTTCAAGACAATCCATCGATCGGTTCTCGAAATATGACGGACACCGTTTCGGATTCACAGGACGCTGGACTTTTTTAGGATGATGAATTCTGGTGCTTGTTTCATGTTTCTTAGCGCGAGAAATTTTGTGCGTATACATTATTACAATATAGTAGGAAAAAATGCATGAAACAGTGATTCCTCAAGTTTGTCTCTGATTAGTGAAGTCGATCATTGTTTCGCACCCGATGAAGGCACTCATTGAGGGACGCAGGTAGCAGCATTAGGCGCCCTCAACCGCATGACTGAAAGCTTTGTACCTCTATAAGTTTTAAAGATATAGACTTGAAACTTTCAGAATATATTTTTAAGCCTTTATACTATAATAATGTACTAAGGAATTATCGAAAATTTTGAAGATTTTAGGTGGAAGTAGTGTAGCCTCTTAAATGAAGCGATCCGTCACCTGTTCGAAAAAGTGAAAGCCAATTTTCCTGAATGCCTTCAACAATGCGCTTACGAAAATGGGTATCAGATGCCAGACAGATATAATTTTCCGTAACTGCGGATTGACATGAGTATTATTAAATGCCATGTTCTTATATATGTTGCACTACTAATAATCCTTTTTAAAGCAAACACTAACAATTTGATGATTGTTTCAAAAACACTTGGTTACCGTGCCGCACCATTTATCACATTTTTGTTTTCTTTTCCCAGAGGAATATTTTTCCATAAAATAGTTATATATTTAAATCAGTTCAGGGTGTTGAAAAAAAGATGGTCATTCTATAGAACATCCCCTCCTGTCCTATCGAAAAACTAAACTTACTCACACATTCTACATTCCATCACGAATACAACGCACCTTATCATATCTTGCGAAAATGGCGTTAAGTATTTTTTATAAATAAATTAAAATTGGAACATTTCTCCATGCGCACAGTTACTTAATCGTTTGTGTAGTTCACCAAAGTTCCCATGTTGCCACATCAACTTTTGTACAACTATCATAATATAACGGGTGGTCCAACTAAAACGCACTATGTTAATTGTAAATAAAACAAAAAGTTTTCAGAGCATTATCTTAATATTTTTTATTATGATAGAGGGATCTATGACAATTATGTGTGAAACAAAATATCGGCCAAATGCTCGCCACGGCTTCGGTGGCATACCTTTATCCGATGGTCCATATTTTCAATGACTCTGAGACATAATTGAGTTTCAATGTCGTTAATGTGCCGAATTATCTCATCCTTTAGCTCTTGAATTGTTCTTGGCTTATTGACGTACACCTTTTCTTTTAAATATCCCCAAAGAAAGAAGTCCAACGGTGTCAAATCACATGATCGTGGCGGCCAATTAACATCGCCACGACGTGAGATAAACCGGCCATTGAATTTCTCGCGCAAAAGTGCCATTGCTTCGTTGGCTGTGTGGCAAGTGGCACCATCCTGTTGGAACCACATATCGTCCAGGTCCATATCCTCAATTTCTGGCCACAATTGTTGGGTACGACGGCGAGTCGAGGTTGACGGCTCTTCTGCTACACTATCGCGAACAACAGCAATGTTTTCCGCAGAACGAACTGAGCGAGCATGCACAGGTGTTTTCACATTTCCTACAGACCCGGTGTGCTGAAATTTGCGCACAATTCTCCCGATTGTGGACACATTTGGTCGATTATGCTGACCAAAAAAGTCACGAAGTGCACGAAATGCATTTTGATTTGAACGCCCATTTTCGTAAAAGGCTTCAACAATCTTAACGCGCTGCTCAATTGTGTACCTCTCCATGGTTGAATTTGTCAAACTGAAACAGAGAAATGTCAAATTAAGTTGGGCAAAAAACTTGACGTTAAGGTGTGACTCACAATTAACATCATGCATTATGGTTGGACCACCCTTTACAATATAGGCTACAAATTACTTGCTTACCTAAAGCGCAGACATCACTGTCTAATGCTATTACTAGTCCTTCGGTTAATTAGGTCACTCACAATAACTCCGTTAAGGTCACAAATCATTTATATACCAAATATATCCCTAAACAACATATAGCCCTAAAATAACAGACGCCAAAATTTAACAAAAAAAAGCAAGATATTTAATTTTGCGGTCTATGTGCACACAATGCCACATCCTTTCACCACACATAAAAATATTGCTTCAACCCTTAAACACTACCCCTGTTATGTTGAATATTTTCAAAAATTTACATTTTTTAATGTACCCTTGCTAAATTAACATTCCTCAATACACCTGTTTACCCCACCCAGCACCCCTATTCGCTCCCACCTCCCGTTAGCTACATGGGTTTATTAATTTGCGCAGTTTCGTTTGCGACAAACTGTTCCTATAGCAACCTACAACACGTCCATGAAAAAAAAAACGCAAAAATCCAGAAGGGGATGTTTCAACCTTTAAAAACTACCCCTATATTTTGAATATTTTCAAAAATTTACATTTTTTATGTACCCTTGCAAAATTAACATTCGTCAATACATCTGTTTACCCCACCCAGCACCCCTATTCGCTCCCACCTCCCGTTAGCTAGATGGGTTATTATTAATTTGCGCAAAGTTTCGTTTGTGAAAAACTGTTCCTATAGCAACCTACAACACGTCCATTAAAAAAAAACGCAAAAATCCAGAAGGGGGTGTTCTATAGAATTACCAAAAAGATGAAATAGAGGATTTTCTAGGAGAACAAAAATATATTTACGATGTAACTTGTAAATTTAGAAACCATTATCGAGTTACTCGTCCTACACCTTTCACATGATGGCATGTGATGCCGGTCCTGCAAATAAAAATTCCACGACCTCTGTTTAGTTTTCTATAAAAAGAATTCCGTAGTAAGAAACTTTTTCCTGTTTTCGCTGTTCAATTAACTTATGGCTTTATTGAACTCCATATATTACGGGATACATTATAGGTGTTCATAATTCATATTTCATTCTATTTTCTGTTAAAATAATATTTGCCTTCATGTTTATCAGGAATGTCAACACGCAGTATCGTGTAATCGCATGCTCCGTGATCGAATACAGGCGTATTTAATAAAATACACCGAACGTTGACTCCGGCTTTATCTAAAATGTGATGTATTTTTTAATTAGATCCTTAAAAAATAAATTGCTCTGGAATTATCTTCTAAAAATGAATTCACTCTTATAACGGAATATTTTTCACTTAATACCCAATAAAATATAAATTAGTTGTGCAAAGCCGTGTTGTTGTTTATCATTTTTGCCAAATCAATCTTCGAGTTGTGATTCGCTTGTATGTTTGTTAGTTTACTATTGACATAAAACAATCTTTACTTAACTCAGCATATCCCATCGCACTTTCATGCTATTATTATTAACGATTTCACAATACCATCAATTTGAAGATTTGGCAAACAATTTTTTTTAATTCTTCTAAATTTCATTATATTTTGCGTTTCCTTGAAATAAAGTCTTGGGGAGGGGCTGGAACCTTCGATGCGTCGACGAAAACAGGAGACCAGGTTTCAAGAACACCGAAAGACTATACATTTTTGACGCGCGTTTCGTTAACCAAGTTGCAATCATCAGCATGTTTGTTGGTTTACTATTACATAAAACATTTCTTACTCAACTCAGCACATCTACCTCACTTCCATAGTATTATACATTATAATACACGCAAGTTTCGCTAAACGATTTAGCGCTGTTGGGAATGCTTTAAGGGAACATCACTGTAATAAACTAAGACAGGGCTTTTTTGACAATTCTTCTTTGATGAAAAAAGATCTAATAAGATAATATTTAAGAAAGTTATTAAGCATATACTTAAGTATAATACAAAACATTATTATCAAATAATATTCTAAAATGGCGACACTGGAGCCATTCTCACGAGACATGTCGAATTTAAATCTGGCAAATGCAAATTTGAATATGGAAGAAACATCACTTAATCTACATGTTTAAAACTAGTGAAATACGTAGGGGTTTAAAAATAAAAATGCTCGTGAAAAGAAGAAAATTGTTGGGGTTATGCTGCGTGCCGTTTTTAAATCAAGTGTTATAGACATGAAAATATTCGACTGTTTAAATTTTTACCATTAATCTGCTATCTCAGGATCATATTACCCTTCTATATTTAAATATTCCTCCTCATTCTCTTTCCTCGAACATTTTATGTTAGAGCGTGCCTCTTTCCCGGCATCTGCCAAAGATGTATCGGCGTGTTTGATCCGCTTAGCGTCGGCTTCTAGACAAGAATTGTATGATTGAACGTCAATATCCATCTCCAAAACTTTCATAATTAGAAAAATATTAGTTAGACCATCATTAAAAGTGCACACAACAATCATCACCATTAGGTCATCAGTCCTAAGACTGGTTGGACGCTAACCTCCAGCTTCTCCTATCTTGTGCTAACCTACGCATTTCGCTAATTGTGTTACAACCTACATCCCTTACTATTTGCGAGCAGTAGTGTAATCTAGGCCTACCTCTGCCTTTCTTCACTCCTATTTCTGCCTCCAAAATATCGCGGACTATTCCCCCATGTCTCAGCAAGTGGCCTACCATTCTATCTCTTCTCTTCTTTATGTTTTTCCACATACTTCTTTTCTCGCCGATTTTCTCCAATACTTCTTCGTTTCTAACCCTATCAGTCCATGGTATTTTCATCATTCTTCGGTAACACCACATCTCAAAAGCTTCTAATTTCTTCCTACTTGCTTCTCCTACCGTCCAGGTTTCGCAACCGTATAGTGCCGTGCTCCATACATATGTTTTCAAAAATCTCTTCCTTGTTTCAAAGTTTATTACCCCCGAGCATAACACTAACAGTCACTATATTTATTCAAGACTTATTTGTCACTTGAATAATGATTTGGAGCCAAGTTCTAAACAGTAGCATTGAAATTTTTATTGCTATTTTGCGTGTAACCTACCAAGCAAGGATTTAGCAACTCGTCTCGGCTCAGGTCCTCATAAATCGGTTTGATGGCCTTAAAAACTTTCTTGGAAAACGGCGGCTTCTGGTGGAAGGTGTTCAAGGAATCCTTTGCTTGCGCCTTCTTCCAGTTACACAAAGATTATCTGCGGATTTTCGTTGGTTGATAACTTACGAAATAAGGTCGCCCAGATTTCATTTTTCATATTTTCCAAGGAATTCGGATTCCGATTATTGCCAGGTCATAATAAATTGTTAATTGATCAATTAATTTGGCAGTTAATTTACCTTTTCCTCCGAGGCCATACATATTTTTTTTTTAGATTTCTCAATCGAGAGACCGTTCTCTTTTGAATATTATCAATATAGTCTTTCTCTGTACTCTAAAATTTTCATACCCAGCTTGTACCTTCCCAGTAGGTATTTATTTGATGCAGGTGTCGTTTCGGAACAGTTCGGTGTACTTAGGAAGGAAATTTCAACGAAAAAATATTTTTAGGAAAAATTTTCTGCCCCATATTCCAAAAGGTTCAAAGACTCTTTTGAGCTAATAAAATAAATCGATTTTTTGAAAAATTTACAGTGGCGTTACCCCTTAACGATTTCATAAGAGCATTTTATTGGAGACATAGAAATCAACTACAATATCAATACAATACAATAAACCAAGTACACGTCTCTCTTCTGAAAACCATACTTTACTTTGAAAAACTATTTGCCAATTTTTTAACTTGTTCTGCTCTTTTTTAAATTGCTCTAAATTTTATTTTATTTTGTGTTTCCTTGAAATAAATTATCGGGAAAAGGCTGGAATCTTGGATGCAGCAACATAAATAGGAGAAACATCGATCAAGATTACACGTTTCTCAACGTGCGTTTCACAAACCAAGTTGGCATCATCGGCAGATGAGGATTTAGTTTTAATGTCATACCAACTTGGTTAGAGAAACGGATAATCTTTCAATGTTTGTGAAATTTGATTTCCTGTTTTTGAAATAAAGTGGTAGAGGAACGCATATTGTACATAAGATCTTTTCTAAATTAGATGGAACTATATACTGGGTAGTCCACCAGACTGAACCAAACTCATATACTCAAAATGTATCAATACAGAACAAATAGGTCTGGACACTAAATAATCGTCTACATGGTATATTATTAAATATTTAAACACACTTTTTTGGAAGTAACATATAAGTCGGAAATCGAGAAAGGACTACCAAACCGCCAAGCGGTTATCAAAGTAGTTCCCGAATAGCAAGGCTATTACATAATCACTATAGGAAACAACTACTCCTCGGGCTAAATATGTTACTGACAGATCGTATCGATAAAGATGTATACCCCACAAATTTCATTCGGCATTTGTTCTGGATCGGCGTACCGTGTACGGCACTGATGAGAACTAATAAGTTCGAAACAGCTGTATGTCGTTCGGTTCCAATCCGGGACAAATGTCGAATACTACCTGTGGCGGGTTTTATTTTTTGAAACTTTTTTGGACTAGTTTGGCCAATGTTGTATCTACAATGGTTTCAATGCTTCCCATGTCTTTCAGATTTCATTTGTATTATACTATTACAATAATAACGAATTTGTTAAATCGATAGTCTTAGATTGTTTTAGTATTGTAGTCTCAGATGAATTTTAGCCCGATTCGAGCGGAACTGAAGTTCAAACCGAGAAGTAGACAGATTGAGACTTCGCTAAGAACCAGTAATGAACACTAGGGAGTAGGCAGACCGACACTCTGGTGGTCAGTTACATAACTATCTTAATCGAAATTTCACCTTCTTTCCACTTCTTGAACATGCTTCCAAAATCGGAGTCGAAACATCGAACAGAACTTACATTAAGATTCAGTTCATCCCGAACTCCAGCTTGTATAATCTGATTGCGGAAGATTGTTTGAATAATTTATATATATATATATATATATATATATATATATATATATATATATATATATATATATATATATAGCGAGGTTCTACGGCCTTGTCCGCTTCTCGCATCTCAACTTCCAGTAGTCCCTATTTTGCCAATCTCCTTCCTGAAGTCCTTTGGCCTCCATAGCTTATTCTACATCCTCTTTCCAATTTCTAGGTGGTCTTCCTCTTTTTCTGTGTTCTGGTGGTATCCAGCTCCATACTTTTTTGGGCCATCTATTGTTTTCCATGCGTTGAAGGTGTCCATACCATATTAGTCGTTTTGTTCTAATTATGTCCAATATATTTTCTTTCACACTCATGATCTCCCGTATTCTCTCATTCCTAACGTGGTCTAATTTTGAGATCCTTGTACTTCTTCCCCAGAAGTCCATTTCGAGGGATAGTAATTTCTGGAGGTCTCTTTTGTTCAATTCCCATATTTCGGAGCCATATGTAGAAATACTCTGCACGATAGTTTTATACAAGGTGGTTTTAGTTTTCTTGTTAATATTTTTACTCCATAACAGTGAGTTTAGTTGCCGGATTGCTCTTCTTCCCTGTCCTATTTTATTTGACATATCCTCGCTGCTTCTTCCGTTTGAGGAGAGAGTTACACCTAAATATTTAAATGAGGAACAATATCTTATTATGCAGTTATCTAGATTTAGGTCGATTTAATCATTTTCTTTGCCTGCTATCATATATTCTGTTTTTTCAGTATTTATGATGAGGCCTCACTTCTCATACTCCTCTTTTAGTTTGCGCAGCATATAGCCTACATCTTCTCTATCTGTAGCCATCACTACTTGATCGTTAGCGAACAATAAAGTGTATAGCACTTCGTCACCGATGGGTATACTCATACTGTCACATTTTCGCTTCCAATGCCCTAGTGCTTCTTCCAAATAAATCTTGAATAATAGCGAAGCCAGTGTACATCCTTGTCTCAGGCCTTTAGATACCTCAAAGTCTTCGGAGACTTCACTATTAACTTTCACTGCACTGGTACATCCGCAATATAGTTTTTTCACCGCGTTAATATAGGCTCTGGAGATAATGCTTTTTTTCATACAAGGCCATAACTTATTTAATGGCACGATGTCGTATGCCTTTTGGAGATCTACAAACGCCATATGGACCGTTCTTCCCCTTTCTATTCTCTTATCTATAACGTTTTTAATAGTAAATATGCCGTCTATACATGAGCGCCCTGCTCTAAATCCATTTTATTCCTCGCACTCACTAAATTCATCTTCGATTCTTTGCTTTAGCACATATATATATATATATATATATATATATATATATATATATATATATATATATATATATATATATATATATATATATATATATATATATATATATATATATATATATATATGTGCTAAAGCTCGTAAAACTGTGTCCTCTATTTACAGAACGGAAGAGATATAAATAACAATGTCATTTCAATATAACTATTATGAGCATACAAGAAAATACATTCAATTCCAAATTGGCTCAATTTTTCTGAATTTTAGTTCATTCGGTAAAAAAAATCATCATAAAAATATATCTATCGTATACAAAATTCGCTTTTGGTGATTCTTTTAAATTTATAAATTATATTTTGTTCATATTAAGAAATATTTTAATCAAGACTAAATTTTTAAATTTACAGGACTTTGGCAAGCAGTGGTGCATGTTTTTCTGTGATAAAAATTTGTTAATATTCATTTCATATATGGATATAGTATATGCTGGTATATCGTATACCATATGATGGTATATACTGGTATATGAGTACCGTATATCGATGCAGTGTATGCAGAATGCGTATTTGTGAGAAAAACTCATTTAAGCTCACGCAATGCAAAGTGTGACAAATTATAAATAAACTTGAAGAATAATATGGATTATTAAAACCAATTCCATTGTTTCGCTTTTTAAAGAAATTACTATATAAATTATTTCTTTACGAGATGAAATGGTCGAAACCACAACGCAACTGAAAATTGTTTTACCATTTGCCTTATCATTATCGTCAACTTAATAACGGGTGGTCCAACCATAATGCACGATGTTAATTGTGAGTCACACCTTAGCGTCAAGTTTTTTGCCCAACTTAATTTGACATTTCTTTGTTTCAGTGTTTCACAAATTCAACCATGGAGAGGTACACAATTGAGCAGCGCGTTAAGATTGTTCAAGCCTTTTACGAAAATGGGCGTTCAAATCAAAAAGCATTTCGTGCACTTCGTGACTTTTTTGGTCAGCATAATCGACCAAATGTGTCCACAATCGGGAGAACTGTTCGCAAATTTCAGCAAATCGGGTCTGTAGGAAATGTGAAAACACCTGTGCATGTTCGCCCAGTTCGTTCTGCGGAAAACATCGCTGTTGTTCGCGATAGTGTAGCAGAAGAGCCGTTAACCTCGACTCGTCGTCGTGTCCAAAAATTGAACATCTCACGAACATCACTGATGCAAATTTTGAATAAAGATTTGAATTTACACGCTTACAAGGTTCAATTGACTCAAGAGCTGAAGCCTACTGACCATTTCAAGCGTCGTCAATACGCCGAATGGTTGGTTGAACAGACAGAAGTGAATGGTGACTTTACAAAGAAAATCATCTTCAACGACGAGGCACACTTTCACCTCAGTGGATTCGTTAACAAGCAGAATTGCCGAATTTGGGCAAATGAGAATCCATGAGTGATTGTTGAAAAGCCGATGCATCCACAAAGAGTGACTGTTTGGTGCGGTTTATGGGCTGGCGGCGTCATCGGGCCGTACTTCCTCGAAAATGAGGTCGGCCAAGCAGTTACCGTGAATGGTGTTCGCTATCGCGAGATGATAACGGACTTCTTGTGGTCAGAAATTGAGGCTATGGACCTGGACGATATGTGGTTCCAACAGGATGGTGCCACTTGCCACACAGCCAACGAGACAATGGCACTTTTGCGCGAGAAATTCAATGGCGGTGTTATCTCACGTCGTGGCGATGTTAATTGGCCACCACGATCATGTGATTTGACACCGTTGAACTTCTTTCTTTGGGGATATTTAAAAGAAAAAGTGTACGTCAATAAGCCAAGAACAATTCAAGAGCTAAAGGATGAGATAATTCGACACATTAACGACATTGAACCTCAATTATGTCTCATAGTCATTGAAAATATGGACCATCGGATAGAGGTATGCCACCGCAGCCGTGGCGAGCATTTGGCCGATATTTTGTTTCACACATAATTGTCATAGATCCTTCTATCATAATAAAAAATATTAAGATAATTCTCTGAAAACTTTTTGTTTTATTTACAATTAACATCGTGCGTTTTGGTTGGACCACCTTTTATTAAATCAAAATTCTCTTAGCTCATGATTGTATCTTTAAATTTGCAGGAGTTATTGGCTTGACCACGCAGACATAAAAAAAGATGCCCAGGGAAAAATACTGAGAAGCCGCCATTTTGATTTTTGTAGCTCGATTTCGATGTTCTTTAGCTTTTTTGAAAAAAAAATTCGAAATTTTCTCTGCGTTTCGACCATTAAAGTGGTTTACCCACTTAATAGATCATTGCTTAAATATGTGGCTAATTCTATATCATCTTCATCAATTCTTCTCAGTGTTTTCTACCTACGGGCTTAATTATCTGCAGTTGTGTTTACACGTGTCGTCAGAAATGTATAATTTAATTTTCCATATTGTGTGGTTTCATTGTATTATGTACTGAACGTGACATGCGAAATTAGTAGACAACCATACGAATATTCTTAATGACGCATAAGTTATTTTATTCTCGTCCAAAATGTAGTATCCGAAATTATACAATCTCGGCGTCAATTGCTAAATCGCCATTCTAATCAGTTACCTTGTCACCCATCGAAAAATGTATTAGGTTCGTTAAACACTGAATACGCAAATAGACGCAGTTTTAATTAATCATAATGCGAATACACGATAACAGCCTTCCTTATAGAAGTTTTTTTACTACCGGGTTGCAACGTTCGGTGAAAGCCTTACCCATTGCTAAAGATCCTTATTTCAGGAGTGTTGCGCCAACCGGTACAGAACGTCATCTCTTCCGTAGCTTGATGACTACCCACTAACGACAAATAATGTACACGGTGGCACAACAAAAGAGATGTCCGAGAAAAACGCCTGCTAACACATATTACCTCACACCTTTCAAATCTAAGAAGATACTTACAAATTTTAATGTAAATGTTAATTTGGGTGCATCAAATAACATTTAAATTTATATCATTTCAAATGATTAAATATCTTATACCTCTGTAAAATGTGGTGTGCCAATAAAGTGGAAATATCATATTAAAAATTTAAATAAAAAACATATTTCATGCTCATATTTTTCTTAAACGAGATCCCATTTTCATATAAAATAAAGCATACATAATGTTTTAATTTCGCCAATGTGTATATTTCTCTTATTGATACTGTCTTCATATCAAATTGGTGTGCAAATTAAATAACCTGCATGAACTGGATTAACTGTGTCAGAGTTCTTCCATTTCTTTACAATATCCAGGCATAACTCTTCTAGAATCTATGATATAATGTATTTTAAGTCTGAAATCGATTTAAATTATAACAAACAAATGCGAAATCTGGTCACACAAGGAATTGAAAATGAAGAAGCAGTTTATTTGAACTAGCCAACAAGATAAAAACGTGTAAAAAATGTCAGGCTGATATATAATATTTTGAGACCTGATATACATATATCTGTTGCTTGTAAGCTAGAGATTTTTTTGAAATGTAGAAGACTTCACTAATAAGGCTGTTACCTGAAGTAAACATTATTTTGGAACAAAGTTAAGTTGCTTACGTAAAGCAAAATAATATTATTTCTAGTTTATAGTTCGGTTTTAAAAAATGTTACATTACTTTTAAATTTATTAATTGATATATCTATAAACGCAAAATTTTCAGATGGTAAGTTTTACAAGATGTCGTAAGGAGGCTTATTCTCCAACCATCTGTAGGTCCTTAAACATTGAGGATTAAACAAATTAACCCATTAAGCCAAGACTTGGATTGTTTCCAAAACTACCGAAAGGTGGCGCTTGGTTGCGTTTTACAGTCTACTACTGTAGAACGTAAGGGTGTCCACAAGATTGGAAGCCTCGTTTGTCAAAGGCATACTCGCTTACGCTGTACTGGCGAGATCCAAGATAAGGTTGAAACTGGTCTACAGTTAGCGGTATCCTGAGATAGAGGACGCCTCCCTCTAGGAGAGGAAGTACGGCAAATTTCGACACGTAATTCAGCGCCCGTCGGCGGCAAATATCCCGGAGAATAGCTGTTGTGGCTTAATTTGTTTAATCCTTAATGTTTAAGGACCTAAAGATAGTTGGAGTATAAGCCTCCTTACGACATCTTATTAATTGATAACTTATTTGTTAGTATTGATTATCACCTGGCTATAGCAATAGTGCTGCGAATTTTTCAAAAGCTTTTGATACTACAAATCATAGTCTACTTTTTTGGAGTTTTCGTTTTTATATTATATATCTTATGATCATCATCAAAATTTGAATTGCCCGACATCTGTGTTCTGTCAAAGATAGGGCATCAATATTTAACGACTGTCATCTGCAAACTATACGACATCAACAACGAATAATTTATACACAACTATTTTATGAAAGTGAGCGATCATTTACAGTTGTGATATTGATAAGGCAACTCCAATATGTTCTCGTGGTGGTCGGTCAGATGAAAATATTGCTGCAGTGAGAGAAAGTATACGGGAGATTCTAAACACATCAATTTCACGTCATGCACAACAATTGAATCTATCGGATTTTAAAGAAAGATCTGCATCTGTCAGTAAACAAAATTGAGTTGACACAACAGTTACTTACAAGTTATATACAGACCATTTACAACGTCATTCATTTATTAATTGAGTATTAGAAAAGAAAGAAGGAAATACTGATTTGATTTGCAACAAATTTTGTTCAGAGATGAAGTACATTTTTATTGTGTAGGATACGCCAACAAACAAAGTTATCGAATTTGGAGTGCTGAAAATCCATATGGTGTTCACGGAGAATTCATGCATTTGAATGAATTTTCAAGTGTTTATGTATTAGTCCCTTTAAATTAGACAAAAAATCACTGATTTTGGGAAATTTTTCCTACAGCTAAGCGGCCTATACAGAAAGTTGTGTTAGGATTGTGTTAACATATTTTTCACCTAGCGCATGATAACAAAAGGGTTAATTTTTAGATATAGACATATACGAATATATACGCGTTTTTGGCCGTTTTTTCGGTTTTTTGCGTTTTTCTGAAAAAATATGCATTTTTGGGAAAACCTGACCTGATTTGATGTTGTAGATTATGCGATTCTCCACAATTTTTGTTCTTTTTATTTTCGCCAAATTTTGTTTAATTGCGCCGCTAGAGCGCGCTGAATTATTTTTGAGCTGTTTTTCGATTTTAAGCCAAAACTATGCATTGTAGAGAAAAATATCAAAATTGTAGATATAAAAAATTTTTGACACATTTTGTTTTGTTTTTTTTAATGGCGCACGGTTTTGCCACTAGAGGACGAAAACCGTTTTCTTTTTTTTTTTTTTTTGTAATACTCTTGTGCAAATGAAAAAATCACTAGAGCATTATTTTTTATTTATAGGCAAAACTATGCATTTTTTAGAAAAGTTGGAGAGCAAGAAACTTCCTACAAATTGTCTGATACTTTTCTTTTACAAAAATGCATAGTTTCGCCTATAAATCAAAAAATAATGTGCTAGAGTGCTTTTTTTCATTCGCACAAGAGGATTACAAAAAAAAATAAAACGGTTTTCGCCCTCTAGTGGCAAAACCGTTTGACTTTAAAAAAAAACAAAAGAACAAAATGTATCGGAAATTTTTATCTCTACAACATTGATCTCTTGATATGTTTTTCTACAGTGCATAGTTTTGGCTTAAAATCGAAAAACAGCTCAAAAATACTTCAGCGCGCTCTAGCAGCGCAACTAAGCAGAATTTCGAAAAAATGAAAAGAACAAAAATTGTGGAGAATCGCAAAATCTACAACATCAAATCAGATCATGTTTTCCCAAAAATGCATAGTTCTTCGGAAAAACGCAAGAAACCGAAAAAACGGCCAAAAACGCGTGTATATATATATATATATATATATATATATATATATATATATATATATATATATATATATATATGTCTATATCAAAAAACAACCCTTTTTTTTATCATGCACTAGGTGAAAAATATGTTGACACAACCCCAACACAACTTTCTGTATAGGTCGCTTAGCTATAGGAAAATTGCCCTCAATTTTCCTAATTTGAAGGGACTATATATTTTATTCAGTTTTATGCCAATGACATAACGGAACAAATGTAATATCATCATTTGGTTATAAGTATTCAGTTTATATAGTTAGTAAAGGCATATATGAAGGCCACATAAATATCAAGCCTAGACTATGGCGTACGTAACTAATGCAAACAAAATGGAAGTAATTTTTGAATTGGTGTACACTGAAAGGCCTCCAAATAATTTTATAGATAATAAATTATTCTTTCAGCTCAAATGCAAATTTACACCTAAGTAAAATATTGAAGTATCTATTTTCATTTTTAGAACATAGAAAATAATTTAGATAACTATGGTAGCTACTGGATAATAATGATGATGATTAAGATAATTGTATCTTTGTATATTGTATATTATATACATTAGGCTATTAGAAATATTTTGGGAAAGTTAGAAATTATTTGAACTCATATTTAAAGCGGCTTTATTATTACCCCCCCCCCCCCCCCCCGTTAAGTGATGGTGCCTTATATTGCCATACTGCCATCAATAAATTTAATAAAAATCCTGATATTTAAAAAAATTCACCACTTATACGTGAATTAATTTGTATCGACATCTGCTCATTAACTCGGCTACAGAAATAAATGTAGAAATAAATAAATAGAAATAATAAATAATAGAAGTAATAAATAAAGAGAAATGTCAGACGGTAAATAAATACGTTGTAAATTATTTGCGTAAAAGTGTTATTTTAGCTTTTTAAGATTAACCAGATAACTTTCTAAATGTTTATATAATAAGAATTTAATGGATTAATTATTAATATTAATGAGGGCTTTATTTATTCCGTATTACTAAACTCAACAGATACACGCCGAGAAAATAACAAACTTTTTTTCGCCTTATGTGTAGACTATGGATACGTTAACGAGTATTATTAATTCTGCTAAGTGGGAAACGTGACGTAGCCGTATAGGTGCAGCTAAACTTGCTTTAGATACACATAATATAAGTAAAAAGTAAATTTCAGGGAAATACCAACAAGTATATGCGCATTAATATTGTAAATTATTCTCGAAAATATATGTAATTATATGTAAATATTATCACGCTATTTAAGGCGAAACCTCATCATGACTGTGTTAATCAAGACTATCGAAAAACAGTATACAGGGCGATTTACATTATTTTCACGGCGAGTTGGATAACATATGGATAAGATTCGCCGATTATATTTTATTTTCGTGGTTTCATCTATAAAAATATGAAAACCAACGACATTAGATAATATCAATTTTTTAATACAATCTGTTTATGCTACGACGTCCCTAAGTCCCTAATCAGAATCAGTCGAAACCCGATCGATCCCACACGATTTAATTGAGTGATCGTGCTAACAAACATATTTCTCAAATATTCCACCATTGTGCTTTCTCATGACTCATGAACATGGTAGAGTGTATTCTATCTACCTCAAAATCAGTAGGTGTCGTCTGGGAGACATCCCTGATCCGAATCAGTCAAAATCCGATCGATCCAACATGAGTTGGATCGATAGTTGAGTTATAGTGTTAACAAAAAAATTTCTCAAATAGTCCACCATCGTGATTTCTCATGACCCATGGATAGGGTAGGATGTGTTCTATCCACCTCAAAATCAATAGGTGTCGTTTGGGAGACGTTCCCGATCAGAATCAGTCAAAACGCGATCGATCCGACACGATTCAGTAGAGTTATCGTATTAACAAAACAAATTTCTCAAATAGTCCACCATCGAGCTTTCTCATGACCCACGGACAGGGTGGGGTGTGTCCTATCCACCTCAAAATCAATAGGTGTCGTCTGGGAGACGTCCCGGATCAGGATTAATCAAAACCCGATCGATCCGTGCCAATAAAAAAAATTTCGCAAATAGACCCAAGGGAGGGGGTGGTGTGTGCTATTCACCTCAAACTCAATAGGTGTCGTCTGGGAGACGTACCCTATCAAAATCAGGCAAAACCCGATTGATCCGACACGATTTAGTTGAGTTCTCAAGAAATGAAGAAATGCCGATGACAACGACGACACACACAGCAAAAAAATTTTAAAAGCCATTTTTTTTTGTTTTTAGGCCGAAAAGCGAAAAATAAAGCCAAACAAAAATTTTGTTTTTTCACTTTTTCTTTACACGATTACATTACTTTTCCGCTAGTATAGTGGAGTACGGAAAAGTAATATAATAACAAGGAAATTAATAAGCAGTAAATCAAGACTATTATTTATCCACGGCCTCCTATTTTTCTAATAATCTTCTTACATAATCATTACAGCAGAGACGAGTGCACGAATAGATGTGACAATATAAATAAATCGAAATATGTCAATGGAAACTAAAATACAACTCTTAACGTGTGTATGAGATTGACGTAGCAAATTTCATTCGCGTAAGCAACTGAAACTTCTGTGACGTTCCTGCAGTTTGCACGTACGTAACGCGCTTGAGATTGTGTATTTTTCGAGTGGGTTATTAACCAACAAGCTAACCCAAGGCAGAATAAATCATCGAGGTCAAGAATTTTTTAATTTCGTCATAATAACTGCATACGTCATAATATATTTTATGGATATTCTGAAGATCTGTTATTTTAACTGGAAAAGTCCTCAAGGTTCAAATATAATAATTCAATAATTTCTGTTACTCATGAACTCATGAAATTATTCTAAACTGAATATTAAATAAAACGTCACAAATCATAAACCGACTGTGTTGTATCGCCTTTTATGACCAAAGGAAGTTATTGACAGATTTGGTTTATTTGCTTTTATTTTTCTATTACAATTAGAAATTTAATTTAAATTAGTTAAGCTCAATGGAAAATATTTTATACAAATTCTAAATGTATATATGTACATGTGTAGAATATCGCTTCACCCGAATGTTAGCTTTGTGAGTATTTTTTTTTATGAAATAGCATCAAAAATGTTAAATATGGCGCTTTTTTTTTAAACGTCAAACGATTAACTTCAACTGGAACTCATTAAGTTATGTTAAATTTACTAAGTTAAAATTTATCAAATAGTTTAAGAAACATTCTAATATACATATCTTATAGTTATGTAGACAAGGACAGCAGAGTGTTCTTTAAAATTTATTTTACATGGTTGTCTCACAGAAGGGAGATTGTTTTAAAATTGTGATGTACCTATTCGGACAAAATCTATAAATTTTATAAAACTCTTACTTATTGAGAGTTTGATAAAACGCCATAAAAACGTCGTACATGCTTGACTACAACGTTGTCTTAATTGTTTCTTTAAGATCTTAGATAGATGTTCATAAGTTTGTTAAAGGTATTTGTTAAATTTAATAAATGAGGAAATTATTATATTCCACACTAGGTACCTACAAATGCCTTATACAATAAGGGCTAAACAAGTTAAGCCAAAACAACTATTCTCCTGGCTGCATGTCGACGGCGAGCGCTGAATTATATAGCGAAATTTGCCGTACTTTGTCCAACAGAGTTAGCACTAAAATACAGTGATTCAGATATAAAGGATTCAGTGATTCAGAGTTCTACTATTGTAGAACTTAACGGCGTCTACAGCTGAATCACTGAATCTCTGATATCTGAATCACTGTAGTTTAGTGCCAACTGTGTTGGCACTAAATGACAAAATACTTCCCCAATATAATTCGCAACTATATTGGGAAAAATTTTATGTATTTCATTATAGACAGTTTCAATTGGTGCATTAAAACCTAACAGTGATAGTGGTAGCCATTTAGTGACTTCTAAGATATTGAACAGAACCAACAACAAAACAGTTGTAGATTTTGTGGCAATGTCTTTCACTGTATATGGCCAGAGACGCTCTGCCAGATATATCTTTACCTCCTAAACTAGTTTTCATAAGGTGGGGTATTTAGCTGTAAGCTGTAGATTATTATTATAAGCATTTTGGGGAACTAAAACATGTTATCTTTAAGTCTGAGATCATCAAAAGCAATACCATACACACAGTGCAGAACTTACTGCAACTACAAAACATACGAGATGATGTTTCTTACTACTCATCAATAATAGGAAAAAGTGTGAGATTTCTCTATGTATGCGTAGAAGAAAGAGCGAGGACAGCATTCGACTATTTACTATTTACTGCGCACCTCGTGGGTAGTCCGATATCACAGTTTTTTGACTTGTTCCTATTCTTGATGAGCTGTAATAATAGTGACCTGAGTTCGACTCTGATGTGATTCGCCTATAAGCCATGTTTTACTGTAGAATAGACGCTTTACTTATTTATATACTATAATGACCGAATATATGACCTTTAAATAACAAGAACTACTTAGTATTACAAAATTGTATCGTGAAATAAAAACTACATTATAATTTAAATTCTGTTAAAAAAGTTAAAGGCCATTGTTTAGGTGTAAAGAATAACTAAAGAGCAATCAGATTTTTTATTTTATAGACGAAGAAGAAAAAATAATATTGATTCTAGAATTAGGCGCGTATACATTTGGACTCGATCTAAAGGTGCGTATACATTTGCGAGCCGAACCGTTTGTGAACCGCTTGTGAACCATTCGTTAAAAATAGTTTTACAGCGAACATCTACTGAACTAAACACGATCCATGGGAAAGAAGGAACTAACCACGAACCACCAGCAGTCTTGCTCGGCGCACTTAATTATAATGAATAATGTCTTCGTGCGAGGTAAATTATACGATTTTAGTTATGAGTGGTGCGGCCTTAATGATAGAAAGTTTGTGCAAAAAGAAGGTGAAAGAAAGACCTATTTCCCTCTGAGCATCTTCTTTTAAATTTGTTTATAATGGTCCTTGCGTTTAGCATTCCACAATAACGATTTCGGTTTATAAATGTCAATTAGTTTGACTACATTTTCCTCTGTCCACTTCATTATAATATAAAAATTATTAAATACAATTATAAGGGTATTAAATAAACAACAGAGAGAGAAGAAAATCATACAAAAAGGCACTAGAAATAAATAGAGTCAGCCCCGTGGTTCGCGAGCAGAAGAAAAACAACTAACTGCACTCGACGCCGTCTCAATGTGAACTGCGAAGTGCGAATGGCTTTGTGTTCGTCAAAAAAACCGACTGGTAGTGGTTCGCCGCGAGCGATTTACAATCGGTTCGTTCGGCGCTCGAAACCCCGTCCCAATCTTGCGATAAAATGGTTCTAGAGCGGTTCGCGAACGGTTCGGCTTGCAAATGTATACGCACCTTTAGAGAAGAGTATAACGCATTAATTATTTCTCTAATTACTTGAAAATTAATGTATAAATTCAATAAAATCGGTACTATTTTTTTAAAATCATTTGGCGATGTCAAAAGATGTACTTACTTAAAATGACACTTTGAGCATTACTCTTCAATTTTTCGAGCCGTGTTTTTAAAAGTTATGTCGTCATCCATATTTATTTTAATGGAAAGCCCCATTTTTGATTAACGCCATTTGAAAGTAATATATTTTACGTGCAGTAAAGTAAAATAAGAGATTTGTTGTATAACTTTTTTTAGTAATGATTCGATAAAGCAAATGAAAGTATAAGTAATATAATATAATGATAATATAATGAGTTCTTTCAAATAGCGCAATTACAAATGGGGCCCTTCATCAAAAGAAAAATATTAATGACGCCATGAATTCAGAAAATAGTACTCGAAGAAATTAAAGGGTAGTTCTCAAATTAGTATTTAAAATACTTGGTACTTATTATTAAATTGCTTGGAAAAAGTTAGCACCAATTTTATCGCATTTATACATTACTTTTCAGACTCATTACATATAATCAACAAAATTTCCTTGAATAAGTCTTCAATACATAATATTTCTCATCATTATTGTGTAATAGATAGGTATGACTAATTTTAGTATAAACTGCAGTAGTTTATCACTTGAAGATTTGCAGTTTGAATATACTTTTAACATTATTACTCATTACTATTACTTATGGTGATTCAGTTACCATGTATTTACATTACTAATGATACAGTATATCATTTAACCTATCGCTTTTTATGCATTTGTATGATATTAATTGAAAGAGAATTCGATAGAGAATTATTGGAAACAATGAGAGCAGGTCTATTTCACTACATTAGCGAAACGTATCTATTAGCTTGAAGTGGTTGATAAACATAGTCATTGAGGCACTATAAATGAAAGAAAATATAATACTGTAGGCATTCTGTTTAATGTCTAAAGCAAAGCTAACAAAAATCAGGAGCTTGCTCTGTGTCTCCAGATTGACATGAATGAGTAACTAGTAATTTTTATATGGGTCATATTCTGAGAGTCTGTACAACGGTATAATATTTGCAGTAATATTATTCGTACACCCGGAAAATAACTTATTTATTGTTAATAAAATACGTTTATAACAAATAAATGGTGATTTTAGATATGGGAATATTTGTACCACTTTGTATTTGTATACACCTGATCACTGCGAAATATAGTTAAAATAAATGTACTTCTTCATATAATTATATTTTTCATTATACTGAATTTCAGTTGGTGGATTTTTTTAGTGCAGATTAATAAGACGTGATTATAAATAATATTAAGAAAGTTTTTTCGTTAAACAGATTCTTAATGATGTCGCTTGCAAGAAAATGTGTACTATTTTTAAACGATGTGTAGTTTCCTTGTGTTTTCTTGTGCTGTCAACATTCTACAACATTTCAAACAAGATATGAAGTCAATGATAATAAGTAACAATTCATTTCTGTTAACAGAGATAGGATTGTTTAAACAATAAATATAACTATTAACCGATGACAATATAAAACATATCCGAATTTCAAAAAGGCGTGACCAAACAGTTAAAACAAGCTCCTACACGCCGTCAAATCTAATTCAACAAAATCATAGGAGTGTCCAGGATGCCCATTTCAATTGCAAAGAGGAAATCGTGAATAGAAATTGGTCTAGAGGGTTAGGCACCCCGTTTCCTAAATTGAAAATTGAATTAGATTAGGTTGGAAGGCATATAGGGGCACTTATTGGGTCTCTCTGTTACTATAATTAAACACTAGGTACTAATTACTAGAAACAATCTATTATAACTGTAATCTCATACCTATAATGGAGTATAAATAATTTAGACTTAAATAAACAGTTTTAAAACCTTAAAACAGACTTTTCCGCACATAGAACATCTCTACCTCGAAACTGAGTGGCCGAGAGAAAATAAACCAACACATAAATGCAGAATATGTGTTTCATGCGACAGTTTTACTTTTTTCAAATAGTTCACCCTCGTGCTTTCTCATGACCCATGAACATAGTGGGGTGTGTCCTATCTACCTCAAAATCAATAGATGTCGTCTGGTAGACGTCCCTAATCAGAATCAGTCGAAACCCGATCGATCCGACACGATTTAATTGAGTGATCGTACTAACAAACAAATTTCTCAAATAGACCAGAATTGTGCTTTCTCATGATCCATCAACATAGTAGAGTGTATTCTATCCACCTCAAAATTAATACGTGTCGTCTAGGAAATGTCCCCGATCCGAATCAGTCAAAACCAGATCGATCCGACATGACTTAGTTGAGTTATCGTGTTAACAACAGAAATTTCTCAAGTAGTCCATCGTCGTGCTTTCTAATGACCCATGGACAGGGTGGGATGTGTCCTATCCACCTCAAAATCAATCGGTGTCGTCTGGGAGACGTTCCCGATCAGAATAAGTTAAAACCCGATCGATCCGACATGATTTAGTTGAGTTATCGTATTAACAAAACAAATTTCTCAAATAGTCCGCCATCGTGCTTTCTCATGGCCCATGAACAGGGTGGGGTATGTCCTATCCACTTCAAAATTAATAGGTGTCATCTGGGAGACGTCCCCGATCAGAATCAATCAAAACCCGATCGATCCGACACGATTTAGTAAAGTTATCGTGCTAACAAAAATAGATGCCGACGACAACGACGACATACAGCAAAACATTTTTAAAAACCATTTTTTTTTTTGTTTTTAGGTCGAAAAACGAAAAATAAACCCAAAAAAAATGTTTTTTCACTTTTATTTTACACGATTACATTACTTTTCCGCTTATAGTGGAGTGCGGAAAAGTAACTAGTACATTTTTTTACTTTATATGCTATTGATTCTTAAAAGGTATTTTAAATTAGGATATTTTTTTATTTCAATAAGGATTAAAATAAGAAAAAAATCCTGATGAATGTTCTTACATTTGACCGACCACCTCACTGATTACCAACCGGTTGAGGAGTGCCTTTGGTATTCTCTTACCAAAGGCACTTTTGACTCTAGGATGCTCTTATCAATGGTATTATAAAATTCCTTTGATACACGTGTTACTTAAAAAAGGAAAATGCTTAATATGATTTCTTATTCCTTGGATAAAACAAGTATAGACACATATATTTCAAAATACTTGATATATTTTGAAATATATGCTAAATGTTTTTGCCAAATTACAAGGAAATAGATATATGATGAATTGCCATAATATAGGGTGAGGCATAGGAACCTGCTGGTTTTTCTGATTAAATAGAGCCTGTTCTTATTAACTTTTTATTGATATATTGCTGTTATTGGTATTGTTGTTATTTTCAACCCACGATTATGGAATATCACTGTTAAAAAGGATATCAGTGAGAATGATCTGTAATGATTGGTCCAATCGGCTTCGAAGATTTCTTGCTCGATCATTGCTTCAGGAAGTAACAATCTCACCCCGAATTCATTATTTTAAGTCTTCAATATTATCGAGTAGTGAAGTATACACTTTGATTTCAAGGTAACACGAGAAGTCGTAAAAGGAAGCATAAGCAAAGGTAGGATAAGGAACCGTTTTGGAAAATTAAATGTCCGTGAAACATTTTACGTAACACAGTCATCGTTGCCCTTGATGTGTGTGAAGTTGCACCATCTCATTGGAACTATACCGTATTTTGATTAATTCTACGTTGACGCAATTGTAGCTCTAAGAATTTACAAATATTTACACATAGCGATGATGTTATTGTAATTCAAAGAAGTAGGGACCAATAATGCCGAATTATACTACTGAACGTTATACAGTTACCCTCTGACTGTGAAGAAGATGCTTCACTGGTGTAGTTCATTCAGATTGTCAAATGCTCAATACCGAAAAATCTATTTATTTACATAACCAGATAACTCAATACGAGCCTCAACTAACAGAAATAAAAAGTTCAACACATTTTCTTCATTCAAAATTTCAAGCATCTGTTGAGAAAAATTTACATGATGAATCAAGTCCACATCACTTAGCTCTTGAACAATAATTTTGTATGGATGAAAGTTCAAGTCTGTGCAAAGTCTCGTGGAGATTTGATAATTGATAGGCACTGGGATGCCTCCTCGCTGAATAGCCTGAATTTGACGAACTCTAATATTTCTAGCTCTAATATTTTCAGTGATTTCAGGAGTTCATACTATACAAACGGCACCCGGTGGCCCTTTCTTTAACACAGAACCATTTTGTCGAAAATCCGAATCCCATAGCTTTATGGAATTGTGATTGAAAGCCGTAATATGGTGAGAGAGAAATTACATGCCAAATAATCACTGAATTATGTTAATGGATTCACGGTATCTTAAAAGAGTCTTCAATTACGAACGCACAATGTTGATGTCCACTGCTTCATAGCTGCTCAAATGACATTACAATTGCTATCCCTCCCCTAACTTCCAGGACGTCAAGTAAACCAGTCGCCAGTATGTGTTAATCAAAGAACGTCAGATTCCTATGCCCCACCTTGTACTATGAGTATTGCGAAATCAATATTCATAAAGTCCATAGGGAGAGTCCTGTTTTAAGATATACGTCCCTAATACAGCACCTCTCCAGTTGTTATTAACTGGCGAGTTAATCAACTCAATGACCTTTCGTGGAAACTCGTGGCACTACATAAACCACTAAATTTGTATTGGCTAATACTCATTGCGGTGAATATAATTTGTACTCTTTTCAATAATTATTTTTTGTTTAATGTAAAAATTAAATTTGGAAGAAATCTACAATATATAAAATGCACAAACGGCAGAAATATACTATTTTCCTTCACTTTTCAATATAATTACCGCCACCACCTGTTAATCAACCCTCCAACACCAAGCCACTTATCCAATTATGGAAATATGTTTCCTTATGAAAGTTATTTTGTTTGGAGTTTGGTATATTCAAACCTACCGTTTTTTGTTTCTTATACGAGTATATCTCGAATTTACTATAGTTTCGAGTTTACTATAATTTAACAGATTGGAATGTCAGGGGGCAAAACTGCCCCCCGTCCAACTCGCTCATTGACCTTTCCGGGCGCCCGTGTAGAATGGAGAGGTAGGTTGAACTATTGTAGGTTGTGTTGAAGATTGGATGTCTCTTGAGTTTTACATTTGCGTTTTGCTTAGCCCATATAAGAATATAATTAGAAAGTAGAAGATTCCCCCGCATTATCTAGAGATGTTTCAAATCAAAACCAACAGAAATCGGCTTCCTTTCCTTAAGGTCTCAGACTATGACAAGGTTACACATAGGAACGAGGAGAAGCACATCTATGCTAAGAGTGAGGTGACTCCCTCCTTTGCGACTCGAAGCCAAGCATATAATGACATCCCCAATGCTGTGTTCAATCAGCCACTGCGGACCACAGTACGAATAATATTGTAGTAGCCACCTTTATAGGAAAATACAATAGGTCTCCGACCCATGTTGTGGAAGCAGAGCGAAGTGCTGCACTTTTATTAGGTTCACGTGGGGTAACTGACTTAAATGACCACTATATTCGCAATTAAATAATTTATTAATTTTCGGATGTAGCAAAATAATCTTCTTCTGCCATTTTGAGATGAAATCATGTACCGTCAAGGGAAAATGTAAGGAAACACTTTCGATAAGTTCCCCTAAAACACAGATAATAATGAATTCAATTTAAAGGTCCTGGCTTTAAAATAGTTGCACTTTGTATTTACCAGGAGCATAATTAACTCTAAAATTAATTTATTATTGCATACATTCAAGAGAAACGTATCGAAAGTGTCTAATTGCATTCTTTCTCGATATTACGTTAATAATGGTATTTTTTTAATTACTTAAACAAATACTAAAATTTAGTACATATTCAACTCTCCCGCTGCCATATGCAGGATTTTTAAATACAATGTATATAAAGAGAGAATAATTAAATTTGATTATTACAAACTGGTGTATATTCTGCTGGACTGGTAAAGAAGACTAATTCCAGCGGAAACGAAGAATTTGCCATTTTACTATGTCGTGTTTGTTCGTATAATGCCATCTAATTATTTATAATTGTCAGCGTAAAGCTCGGTTAAAATGACCTCCACGTCTAAGAAAACAACTATGAATATAATTATTTAACAATAATAGATATGCAAATTAGGAGTGCAGTTTTCTTTCACCATATTGTAAAAAGGCTGGTGAATCATGGGGCATGAACGTGTGCTTAAACTATAATTAATAGTAATTATTAATTGACAGAACGTCTTACTTGAAACTAGAAGTATGTATTATGAGAAGGTTTTCCCGATAGGTTGCGAAATAGTTTGTTTACAGTTTTCTGTAGTAAGTCATTGTAGTATAACAGTATATGTATTGTTGTTGCAGTTAGACAAAAATAGTTTTACAGCGTCATAATAATATAGAATTAACAATGTAGAATTATAAAAATCTGGTAGAGTAAAAGGTAATAAATTCTGTGTTTGTAAGATTGATTATTGCTAGATATAAAGCAAAATAAACAAAACAAACTAGGGCACATTTATTACTGATATAGAAGATTATCAGCAACAAAACAATGGGGCATTCGTAAACCCATAACTTGGGTTTATGGAATAAATATTAGTAATATTTAATATATAATATCAAACAATTTCACTGTGTAGTTCATAAATATAATAAATTCTAGATAAAACACTATATCCCGTTTTAAAAGTTTCTTGTTTTTTTTTTCTTAACAATATGAATTGTAGGAATTGGGATCTATACACTCATTGTTCGCCTCTATTTGATACCATAAAATGTGTGAAATGGATATCGTATATTAAATTGAATTTAATATGAAACTGTCGTTATCATGAAAGTTTATCTTTATTACCAAAAGCTGGAAAAATTTATACCAGACATCATGTTGATTTTATTACTCACATCTGGATTAATTTACACCATATTATTATGTTTGACCACACGAGCGGATAGTCAAATTCTACCGTACCTTGTGAATCTCATCTTACACCTACAGGGTCTTTAAATAAGGACGCTCAATTTTTAAACGTTAAAACATGTTGTGAGTGAGATAATTTTTTTTATTTGAAATAATATTTTCTGGCATTACCTAAGTGCAAAATATAACGTCGTTCAAAAGTATGTCGCTGCATTGCTTGGTGGCACATATTCGGGAAGTTCAATTTTCGATGACTTTGCCGCATAAATCTGGCTGAATTTGCTGTATGGTCTTTAGTTATGTTGACTTTGAGGACATCAATTGTTTGTGGTTTATTTAAACCTGCTAACTTAAACCTGCGATTTAAGATAGCCGCAAAGGAAGAAGTCTAAAGGCGTTAAATCGCATAATTTTGGTGGTCAGTTCACGTCGCCACTGCGCGAGATAATCATGCCCTCAAATAGCTCGTGCAGAATGTCCATCGCGGTATGCGCTGTGTGGCATGTAACGCCGTCTGTTGGAACCACATGTCGTCGGTATCCAGATCATCCAGTTTAGGCTACAAGAAGTTGATTATCATCGATCTGTACGTTTCTCAAACGGAGCACTGGTTTTGAAAATAAAATTTGATGATTAGCACGTATTGTTGAACCCCATAACCTTCCATGGTGGTTTGCCATATACTATTGACTAATTCGCAATAAATAAGCGTCCCTATTGAAAGGCTCTGTATGAGCGAGATATGTGGTTGCATGTAGTCTGCGTGGGATGATTTTGATATGAAGTTGCATATTGCATTCTACAGTGTGGATAATTTTTCCATAAAATATAAGCTGCATCATTTATAAATCTTTCTAAATTACAGGAATGTTTAGTATACAAACTTACTCAACATGGCTAGCGATAGTGGCTGGAAAGTAGCGAACAGTTTGATAATTTTACTATTAATTCTTTTATTCTATTAGATGTTGTCGAGGTAGTTAACCCCAACACCGAAGATGTTTCAATTAAAGCAGGAAGTACTAGCGCACTGTTGAAAACCTTCTGTGGTAAAACTTTCACTCTTTTAATGGTTTTACTATTTCTGCTATAAAACTTAACACCAGTGTAATTGGTAAAATTTTACACCCCTATAATTGTAAATTTTTATACATTTTAGGTATAAAACTAATATAAATACATCACAATATAGCAAACTTTACTCCAAATTGGGATTATAATCCCTGGGTGGTAACTATTCTAGTGTACGTAGAAGTCACGTTGACACTGTTGAAACGTGAGGCAATATAGGCTTTGGACATTAAGGTCCAATGCCATCTGGTGGCGCTTTAGTGAATCTTCGTAGACACGAGTTTTAACATTTACAGTGGAATTTCAAAAAATTGTATTGTAAACCTTCGCTTTGATCTTTATTTTTTGTGCAAGAACCTACATGTGATTCAATCTTTTCGGTACTTCTTCTTAGGATTCTTTGGAAACGACTTTCTGTTTGTCGATCAATCCGCAATTGAGTATTGGATTTCAATTGCATCGGTATTTCAGGGCTTCCACGTACATTGATTGATGGCACAGTGTTCGGACGTAGCTTTCTTCTGCTTGTTTTATGGTTTCCTGAAATAGTAGTAAATTATTGAAATGTTATAAACACACAATAAATAATAACCTACTTACACAAGGGAAAATAGTCTGTACTTTTAAAATGCAAACTACATATCGAAATCCCTCTCGACGTGTTTTTTATATTGGTTGCTACTTTCCACGGCGAAATTAGATTTTTATTTTGTGGGAAACTGTGTAAGCTGATGGTATTAGATATTTCGGCTCGACCATGTGCCAAGGAGCAACGTTGCTTGTATTTTTTGTCCATATTTGCTTATGAAGTTTGAGACTGCAACAGTGGACTAGGTTAGGTTTCATGAGAATCACTCAAAATTATAAAAAGCGCCATTTCATAATAAAGTTTACTTCGTGAAAAATTAATAATATAACCCACATCTTTCAAAAATAGCAACTATTCACTCTTTACAAGGTTTAAAATACAATTTGTTTTTAAACAAATTTGTTTAAGCCACCAGATGGCTTTGGACCTTAATGTCCGAAGCCCGCTGTTCGTGATTTCTGATTGACCAATTTATGCCATTTAATAATTGGGTTCATTTTTGAGTACCTTGCCGCTATATTAACACTACTTAAAGTATAATTTTTATTTTCAATAAGTACTAAATTCATTATAATAATTATTAGTAAATATTCAAAGGCATCTAAATATCAATGAAGTAGATTTATTACTTATTAACTCTGAAGAACATTCACGTTAGAATAGGATCATAGTAACATTTAATTGGAAATCTCTTTCTAATATGAGGTACTATTTCGAATATGATACGAATTTTGTTGGAATGTTAAGAAATATCTAAATATTTTCTAAACGTATATTAGCACATACATACACAATAATTTATACCGCTATTTCATTAGAAATGTATTCAATTCAATAAGAATATTAACTTTATATATCGAAAAGAAAAATATAATTAAGTGTATTCTATCTCATTATACAATATGGACAGTAAAAGGTATAAAATTGCAATAAAGCTTACACCAAAAGGTAGAAAAATGTACATCAGACGTCTTATTGATTTTACTCCATTACTGGCATGAAAATTCACCCCAGCGAATAGTAACAAATCTACACAGCCTTACGGTGTTCCTATATGTACCCTAAATTGGAGTAAAATTGGTATCGCACTTTACATTTCAAACTGTGTGGGTAGTTCTGCGATTTGTACATACTAAATTACGTGATTTATACTAAATGCATATCATGATAGTTAAAATCATTTTAAATCAGAACATAGTAGTAGTCGTTATATAGTTCTTCCAACTTTGTATTGGAACCACACAGTTTCATTACTTCCAAGAATTTTTTTTTTTTTTAGATATATTGAATGGTATGTAGTCACCAAGTCAAATTACGAGACACATCAAGTTATTAGAATAATGAAGTAGTAGACATTAGTACCAACAAGTCTGTAGTATTATTTAATAGAAGTTCTTCGAATTTTGAGGTAGTTCCAAAGGAGCAGTTACGTTATAGTGACTCTACCTGATCCTGGAAGGTTATCAACTATGCAGTAGTAGTTTATAGTGAAAATTACATTTGCGTGATCAGTAGTAATACAAAGCCGCCACCAGATTCACTTCAAGGTCACCCCCCACATCTTTGGTCTTTTCCAGTGACCACATGCTATCCACAGCTCGGTGACCTTAAAGTGTATCTGGTGGCGGCTTTGTATTACAACAGTGATCCACATTCACATTCAATTCTTCAAACTTCACTTTTCAATTTTACTAATCACTGTACACCTACGAGTAAGTAAATAATTATAAAGTCATTTCCTAAATATATTGCCATATTTATTTACAAAATGTTCGACCCCATTATATTAAATAATATTTCTGACAACTGCTAAAGATCATTTTGTATGCTCAGCACCATCAAAACATGAAATTGATGCTTAATTATGATTATTTACTTAATAGCGACTTTTATAATTAACATATACTTAATATATGTACACTGTCATACAAGCGTTATTATATTTTGCTAGTTCCGCTTGCCAAACATATTTTACCATATTATTATTATTAATGTAGAACTCGAATTGGAATTAAATTTTAATAAAAAAATTGCAAACAATCTTTGTAACATGACACAGTATGTACATATGTATATTTAAAAATGAATAGTAAATATATAAATTTGATAATTATTTCCTTACAACGTTTCTCGTTTGAAAATATAATCTAACAAGGAAAATATTACAGTGAGTGTAAATAACCAAATGCAAATATTTTGTTTTTGTTTTGGTATTACTTTTTATTTATGATATATCTATTAAGAAGTAAATGTTATTAATTATCACATCATTATCAGTTGAAATATGTTGCCGAAAATATGATTTAATTATTTTCATGTTTTAGATAACAATCAAATGTAATTTTTAAAAAGTTCATTATATATCATAGATAGTAGATAGATATGTATATTTTCATTTCTTGACGATAGGTACGTACGATCTACATTTTTCTCGTATTATATTTTTTGGGATTTCGTTTATGTAAATAATTAAAAATGCTGTCATTCTAAGGTCCCGGTCTTACTTGTTATCACCAGAGATAACTACAATTAATAAACTATAAAAACTATTTTCTAAATTACTCTATATATTATATTTACTTAACATTCGTCTATTTTTCATAATTATGGAAGTAAATTATCTTATTTTAGTGCATTTAATTTAAAGGCATTGACGCAACTGAGTTGAGATAGAATTCTGTAGGGTATGTATTTTATGTTATTAATAATTATTAATCGTAAGCGTCTATTTAAGTAGTGAGATTGGTAAAACATTAGATATTTTATTTGCTTATACTCGTAGTATACAGGCTGTAAGAAATATAACTACCATACGTCAGCAAACATACAATTTTGTTTGCTGACGTATCCGTCAAGATGAAAATGTGATTTATCGCTGAATAAAATTTTGTTGCAAAAATGAACATCACCTTTCTTTTCTAACACCCAATTAACTAATAAACTATGTTATAAATGGTCTGTAAGCTTTTAATTGTTTTGTCAACAAAATTTTGTATGCAGATAGACGCAGAGCTTTCTTTAAAATCTGATGCATGGTGGGCTATTGACAGATTCAATTGCTGTGCACGACGTCGAATTAATGTGTTTGGATACTCCTGCACACTTTCTCTCACTGCAATAATATTTTCATCTGACCGTCAACGATGAGGACGTCTTGGTGTTGCCTTATCAACAGCAGAATCCGTCTCTTCCTATCTCTTGATTAAGTTACGAACTGTTATCTCTGTAGGCGCTTAATTTTTTCCTAATTTTGTACGAATTTTTCTTAATGCAACTGTGAACGATCGCGCACTTTCATATAATAATTGTACACAAAATATCCGTTGTTGAACTGTTAATCGGGACATGTGCACTTCGTACTTAACGACATTCACTGTAGATGAATGTCGTTAAATATTGGTGCCCTATCTTTGCCACAACACAAATGGCACGCAATTCAAATTCTATAGTTCCAGCTAAGACACCCTATATTTTCAGTTTTGTAATAAATTTGTTTGTTGTATTATATGGTTTAAGGCACAGATATATATTTTGTTTAATTTTTTGGGTCTCTAGTTTGATTTATTGTATATAGTATAAATACATATTTTTTTCATAGCTTCATAAAATTGCTTAAGAACTGTTCTAATTTTTTTCAAGTTATTCGGTCTGCATATCGGATGTGACAGTTAAATGACATGATCGGATAGGCTGTTGACAACACTTTTTTATCATAATTGGGTGTGTGTGAATCGAATTTTAAATATATTTGAGACTATATGTGTTTCGTGAACTAGTTTATTTCCAATTTCATTATATCAGATTGTTATATCTCAGAAACTCAAGCATGATTTATATAATTTTTTAGAACGCAGATAATGCAATCGTCTACATATATTTTATAAAATGAAATAATTAGACTAAAAACTTCTTATTTATTTAAATGACCGAAGTCATAGGAAATACAAGACGAGTCAAATTAAAAAATATATAGTAGGATCATATACGTAGTGTATTTAGCCCAGGATAATATAAAACTGAAAGCTTACCATCACAATAAATTTAATGAAAGGCATCACCCAATTGATATTATTGAATTAAAGAAATTACGAGGCATTATTGAAGTACAAAAGTATACTAATGCTTTTTTTCGATGAGGTTATTGATGCTGCAAATAGAATTGCAAATGGATTCGCTAGATATTTCTCAGCGTCTTTTCCACTGACGATGTGCAGGCCATAAACATAACTTTTGGTATTCGCTTAACCTCTTTCAATGTAGTAAAATTTACAGAAACAGACATGATTACTCATCATCACAACTTAAAAACAAAATGACCCGTGGGGACAATCACATCCTGAGCTTTCTTGTTAAAGATTAATCAGATGTTTTTGATACTCTTTACCTACACGTTTCCCAAGGTAAGGAAAGTATCAACTTTCTTTTTCTATATTAAAAAATGCCAATCCACCTGTAATAAAAAATTACCACCAAATCATTATTCTGTCAAATCTTGCAAAAGTTTGCACATTTATCTTGGTGTGCAATCCGTTTGATCTCCTAATCAACATGGGTTTATAGAAAAATGCTTCATAATTATAAACTTTGCAGAATTTACTTAGATTATGGCAAATTACATAGATAATAAAGGTCAAGTGAATGTGGTGTATACTAAAGGCCTTTGACAATATACTACAATAATAATATTCTTTACCTAGTCAAATCGTATTTATCCAAATGTATATTATTTGTTTCATATAATAACATAAATCAGAGACCTTTTCAGCCTCCTCTGGAGTACCACAAGGTACAAATCTGGGACCATTATTTTTTATATTTTTTATTAATGATTTCCCTACGTCCTTAGATGTTTAGGTCACAGTATCTTCTTTTTAACGATGATTTAAAATAATTTTTAAATATAACCTGCTTAAAGGATCACCTAATGTTGCAAAAGCTCATCAACCATATTGTGTCGTAGTGCTCGGAGAATAAACTATCAATAAACATAGATAAATATAAAATTTGTCCATATACCTTAAAGAAGCAACCACTGATATACTCGTATGACTATTCACTTGGGTGTGCACCTTTAACACGTTCTCAAAACATTAAAGATCTTGGTGTGTACTTTGATGATAAACTATTGTTCGCTGGGCATATGAATCATATGAATTAACTCGAAAATATCCAACAGCGTTTCTTAAAGTATCTGTTATTTTGCACACACGAGTATTACCTAGTAAGGGCTTACAAGACCATACTTTGCTTTTACAAAGACTTAACGTCCAGCCATTGAACTCTAGAAGGGTGCTTACAAACCTTTCAATTTTTTTTAATCCACAACAGTACCCGAATTACTAAGCATGTGTAGTATACCTACGCATACCTAAACTTGGCCTCTCAAGAAGAAAATAAATTTTATTGTCAGACTACAGGAACTAATGTACAGTTCATTTCGTCGATATTTGCCAAATAAAAAATCTCAAAACATACCGTGGCTAGTTTTTATGGCTAGGCTCAGGTAGACTGTTCCGTTTATCGGCAAGATAAGAGAGTTTCTTATTTGACAAATAGCGATGAAATGAATAGTACTGTTAAAATTTTGTTACTTAAACAATTGTACGCATAATGAAAACGATAACTTTTTACTATAGTGTATATTATGTTACTAAAGTATTTTATCGTATATTTATATTAAAGTAATTTAGATGTTATCTTTTAATTTTGTTCTTAATTATGTACTACACACATATATGTATTTGTTTGCATTTTATTTTTTGACCTATAAATGGATATTTTTTCTGTTGGGCAATAAAGGGATTATTATTATATGTTATCAATAATTTATAAAAATAACGAAATAATTCTGATATATAAATTGTATATAATATATGCACATATGATCTCCACGGCATGGATTACGAAGCGAGTGAACAACATATTTGTCAATGGCTACCTCATTTGTTGGCTTACACAATATCGGCTGTTTCTCATTGCGACTATCAACATCAACGCTTATAGAATTCATGATGGTTCAAATACCACATTCAAATCAGATGACTTAAAATTATAATTTAGTGGTCTTCTAAGTGGGGTTTCCCACTATAAACTTCGTCTGAGCAATTAAAACCAAGGATGTTTAGATAATTGTCGACAATTCTACCACCACCTCCAAGTTCATGGTGCCAAAAATGTTTACATAGGCAAACACAAAGCTCTCTAGTGGTTTCTTAGAACTGCTATTTGCATTATAATTTTTTTTCTGCTTTTGTAATAAACAGGTAATTGATCGTGGCACACCTCTTGAGGATGTTCTTAGAAGATCCTGTTTTATTACTGCAAGCAGTACTTTGATACTTAAGTTTAAGTATTTGTACTTTAATGTGTAGGTTAACTTATATAGTTTAGAAAAAACTAGTTATTTAAAGCAGGTGTCGAAAATAAGACAATTAATTTAATGAAAGAGTCCACTGATTTTTTTAAGTGATCCCCCATCTCCAATAAAATATAATGATCATTGATCATTAATAACTGTTCTGTAAATAGACCGATATCAACTCCGTAGAAACGCGGCAAAAAATATAGTGGCTACACGGTGTAATTTTTACAGGTAGCGACATTGATTGGTGTTAATAAAGAATCTGTAGAATAAGAATTAAAAACTTGTATGTCTGATGCACGCAAGACTATTTGTATAGCCGATATTATATGATTAAAAGAAACTAAAGTAGTCCGTTTCAGAAGGACCTGTTAATTATAAAAAGGTTTTATAATTTGTTTCCACTCTATGAACGCAAATAGCTGAATATATCTGATCTACAAGAACATGGCATATGTTTACTTAAAGTTACAGCAAATAAAATGAAATAAATGTGGGTATAAATAATACTTAACAGTTAAGTATTATATTTCTATAACTCTTTTGTTCTAGAGATATACGTATAATGTAAATAGTCCACAGATAAGAAAAATAAATCGACCGACATTTTGCGGTGAACCGAACTACAGAAATTTAACATAACTCATCATTTTGCTGAAAATAGTGACTTGACGTATTTTTATTATATGAAATATTTAATAAAATAAACATGTTTTGAACTTATCACTGACTGGCATAGGGACAACTTGAATTAGTTTTGCTTTATGTTGCCGATTATCTTGTCTGTGAATTATAATACACATAATATATTAATTATGTTATTTAAATTAAAATATATTTTGTAGGGTCTTTATAATAATACATTTTGATTTTAATAATACACTCATAAAACTGACAACAAATTAGCTCTTTCATTTGTTTTCAGAGAACTCCATGCTTGAACTTTTTTCGATTTCATGTTATATGTACAGTCGGGCCGCTGCAACTTTACCACTACGTCACCACCATAAGGTAATATCACAGACAATCCGCTATCCCAACAAACGCATTTGTTATAATAGGTAAACAAGAGACAGATGATCTTACGTGTGTCTTGGGTCTTCGGAGAAGACCCGCATATATCACCGACAACTGTTTTCATATTTTCACGCTGATCGGTGAGAAGACAAATAGTAACATACGTATTAGATTAGAAATATGAAACTTTTCTATTGACTAACGCAGTGTAGATAATTTTCGAGTGATATTGACAGTTGTTTGACATTTGACAGCTAAGCTGTTTTCATTTTCTGCAAATTATTGAGCCTATTTACTAATATTTGTCATAGATCCGTTCTTCTTAGAGCGAAACTAGTTTCAGAATTGGAGTTGATATAAGTAAGCGATATTTTTTTATGACAGTTATATGCACGTCTTGTTTTAGATGCCGGGAAAAACATTAAATTCTCAAGCACAGCAAATGGTTTTGAATCTCCTGGAATACTTTGAACAGGAGAAAAGAAACGGAGGCCCTTTAATATCTGTTAGTGCTGTGAGGTAAAAAACATAGACTCACAAATATCTGAAGTTATGTGTGTGTACTTTTTAAATTTTAGAGTAGCGGAAGCTCTTAAACTTTCTAAGAAACCAGTATACACTATTATAAAAAGCAAAGAAAACAACCCAGTTCTTTTTTCACCCGGAAAAACAAGACATTGCCAAAAGTACATGACAAGGAATCTACCTGAAGGTACAAAAATGGTAGTACGAGATACTTTATACAATATGTATGAAAAACGTAAGTATGTTGTGGCTATATTTATTTTGTTATGTAAATACAGGGGCATTTACTGTGTAGGCCAAAATGATGTGATTTATTTTTGTTTTTGTTTTAGGGCAATATGTAATTGTTAGTACTTTAAACGAAGAGCTTAAAACACGAGAAATAATTCATGTGGGAAAAACATCACTTATAGCTACATTAAAGGAGGTGGGTTTTAAATTCAAGAAGGAAGACAAGCCATGAGCTTTAACCGAAAGAGTTAATATAGCAGCTAAGAGGGGCAGGTTTTCAAGAAATTATTGTGATAACATGAATTCATAAATAAACGTGGAAGGAATCTTTAGTAACATGCAGTGAATATGTGAGCCTTTAGACGTGACATATTTCTATCGCTAATTTCAAAATAATGTTGTCCTATTTAAAACACAAACAGGTTTTTTTGTATACCATAGCAGCAATGAAATTATTTGTTTTATGTATTGTTATGAAAATATTTGTTATACATATTTAACTTTTTTAATTATATAAGTATATAACCACTTCTTTATGATAGAATAGCATCTTTATCATCTTGACAATGATTGTGTTAGTGAGACCTATAATAAAATATTTAGTAAAATATTACATTCGTTTGTATTAATTTTTGACGTACTGTTTTATAAACTAAATAAAATTAAGTTTTTTTTTTTGTGTGAAGGACGTTTATTGTCAGACGTTTTCTGTATGTTTATTTTATTCAATTCCTAGCTAAAATGACATTGTTTTAGCACATTAGAATTTGAATTTTAAGGTTAGTTATGCTTTCTTCATACAGTTTGGGTGCAGTTAATATAAGAGAAACTCTCGCAGAAGTTGCACAATTAAGGTCAGTGTACTGTAACAAACTAGAATATACCCAAATAAAAAATAGTGATGAATGAGGCGAATATCTACTAGTAGTTTGTAATACTTGTAGTTTCATAACTCCCCAAATTCCACAATAGAGCCAAAACTCCGATCGGCGGAAAAACGCAGTTATCTTGACAATTACAGACCAATTTATATGTTTATTGTGTTTTTCCACATAATTTTGCAAGTATTTTTTACGTTTGAGCCCATGAATTATAAAGTTTGTTGCCGTGATAACTTATTGAAATGCATTTTGTAGTTTGTTTTGGTGCCGATAATACAGTTGACTGTAAAGGCGGTAAACTTAAATGATTTAAATTATGTAAACAGTCACTCATTTGACTCTGATTTTTCATCTTAGTTCATACGAATATCGCTTGTGACGTAGTGGTAAAGTTAGAGCGGCCCGACTGTATGTATCATCATGATCTATATCAAATAGTGATTATCTGCTTAATAACATTTTATATTTTCAAGGGAGTTCTATTTAAAAACTTTGAGACATTCCTAACAATTCAGCTGTATCTTCAATCATATGTATCAGCTGTATCTTCAGTCATAATGCTGCTTTATTGTGAATATAGTCACAACAGCTCACTATCGTATCTTATTAAGTGCAATGTTCTAGATATAAAATAGTAAACTAGAAGTTTGAAAATTAAAATGACAGAATAATAACGTTTCTATTAACAAAAGAAAAAAAAAACAAATTAAAGTGTTGGAAATATCCTTCGCATTGTTCGATACAGAGTACAGTACTTGGAACAAGAATTAGTGTTACAATAATACTTACTTAGGAGTGGAATGTAAGCGTAAATCTGAACTGATTTAACTCTTGAATAATTTATCTATAACATCAAATTTATCTACAGAATTTTTATTGAAATAAAAACAAAATTAACAGTTTTAAAACTTTAAAACGGACTTTTCCGCACGTAGAATATTTCTATATCGAAATTGAGTGGTCGAGAAAAAATAAACCAACACATAAATGCAAAATATGTGTTTTATGCGACAGTTTTACTTTTTTCAATTTTTCTTAAATAGTCCACCATCGTGCTTTCTCATGACCCATGGACAGGGTGGGGTGTGTCCTATCCACCTCAAAATCAATAGATGTCGCCTGGTAGACGTCCCTAATCAGAATCAATCGAAACCCGATCGATCCGACACGATTTAATTGAGTGATCGTGCTAACAAGTACAATTTCTCAAATAGTCATGACCCATGAACATGGTTAGGTTTAAAATATTAATAAAATTTCTTTATATAGTTATCTAAAGCTACTCAACCAAATATTGCATAATAGCTGAACCTAATATAACAAATGAACATCATGTTTCAATATCCTTATTATTAACGGATTTATTTGATTTTAAATATTTAGAAATTTTAAGTTTTCGAAAAATACATATCTACAACACAATTTCATTGAATGTATCGGCGGAACACAGTAAACTGTGTCATTTTTGTGCTATAAACCAATTACTTTGTGTACATGGGATATTTATTATTAGTCATTTGAATAATACTTAATACTATCACGAGTAAGCAAATCGCAATAATATTGCGCCGCTCACTCTCTCATATCGAAGGCACCGGCGGAGCATGCCTCTAGATGTTTCGGATCAAAAAACGAAAGTTACCACGTTGTTCGCAAGGATCGATTTACTATATCGATTTAGTGAAAATGCCGAAATTCGAAAGAAAAACATTTCGTACATCGACCTAAAAATTTGGTGACACACACACGAAAGCAGCCGTTTAGTAAATAGAGAAGACACTGTGGAAGTGTTACTTATAAGAACGCTTGAAAATTCAACAAAGATAATAAGAAGGTAATCATATTAATCAAAAGATATTATTTCAAAATATTTATAAACTGGTAATGAGAAAATGGGGATGCACATAGATGAACGGATACATTTTTTATTAAAATTATATTATGAATTATGTCGAATAATAAGGTTATAGTGATGTGCGGTATGGTATGCATGATAAACGAGTGGAGCGAAGTCAAGTATAAAGTGCTTTATTTTTTATCATAGAATGAGTTTTTATTACCTATGTAGTAACTATGTAGTTTTGTGAGTAATAATTTAATTAACCATTTTATTTACTATTCTATTCTGTTAATGTTATTATTCTTTTTACTAGAAAATGCTTTTACGTTTAAAGTGGGATAGTAATATTATCTTTTGTTTCATTGTAACTTAAAATTTTGTTTTTATGTATCACATGCACAATAGTTCGGTGCCGTCAAATGAAATGCAGTTCGGGAAAATTAGTCCCACTTTTCCCCTGTAGCACGCGAAGGAAGTTTACGCGACGTTTTTAAGTATAATAAAAATATTAATTAAATTTACAATAAATTATGCGTCAGCCAGCACTCTTTACATCTCACAATAGATATGAACTGGACATGTTTCGAGTGTGGCGAATAAGAAATAATTTGTGTATTTTATATTATAAAGTACTTATATTAAGATTAGAAATGTAAAAATAGGAAAAATAATAAATAAATGGTTTTAAAGGAAAGGAAGGAGGTAGCCGCTAGGTTATTGACCCTGTCGGGTATGGCATGTGGAAGATAGTTTTAATTATTATCGACACAAATATAGTTTATTTGATTGCTATTTGCCAAATAAAAAAATCTCAAAAACTTCCGGTGCCTTGTTTTTATGACTAGGCTTAGGTAGACTGTTCCGTTTATCGGTAAGATAACAGAATTTTTTATTTGGCAAATAGCGATGAAGTGAATAGTAAGTTTCATGTTTTTATTGATAATATGAAGTTACATAATTTCACTGGGTTTCAAACTAGATAGTAGAAATAATACAAATACTACTTATTTATATATTTTCTTGAGGCTTATAAAAGATGTATTTCTTTTGCACTACGAAAAACAAAAGTGTTTACAATATAAAGAATAGAAGATATATTTAAGTACGCGTCACAATCATTATTCATATACCTTGGTCAATTTGGTTCATTATCTATACAATTTGTATAATGGATCTTTGCGCGTGTATCAGTTTGGTGACGACGCACGGATCACATGCTACACCACTCGCAATTGTTACTAATTTTCCACAATTACCAGCACGTATGTCTAGTGACATATGTTTCAACCAACTACGTACGGCGTAGACAGTTAATAATTTGCCGAACACAATGCAGTTACGAAGTCACGTCTTAGCTTTATTGTATAATTTAATTCACTGGCGTCACAATATTTCTGTAAAATTTATTTCATTTTTCTTTCATTTATTTTAATTTTTGTTGAATTTATTTAATTTATTTTGATGGTGTTGATGATAAAAGACAGAATATCTACCACATACACCCCTTATACCTTTAATATTTAATATTCTACCTATATTTTAATAAGGTGAACATAAGCTAATCTTGATATGGGTCATGAAGAAATATAATTCATAGAAATAACCATTCCTCTAGGAACAGAACGGATAAAGACACCTTTAGGGATCAAAACCTCTCTGTTGTACATCTTACGGTCATATTGAGGCAATGACGTACAACAGTGTATGGGAGACGTATTAAGGAAATGGTAAATACAAATAGGATATAGAAAGCTCCTGTTTTAGAAATACAGAATTTTATTTTTATTATTTTACCTCTCCTGTAGAGAAACTTATATTCAAAAGAATGCTGGAGAATTCTCCAAACTCGAAAAGAACGAATTACATGGTACGAAAGATAGTTATATTGTATTTATAATTCTGAAAAGTTCAGAATCAGATTTAATATTATATTCTCGAAACATAAAATTGCACACTAATCTAACTATTCTAATATAATTTAAACTAACTAATCTGCATTAAATCAATGTTTCTGGAGCAATTTGATTTAACACCAGAAAAGGTAGAAACATTATTCTCAGAAAAAGAATAAATTTAATTAGAAATTTAGTTATTGTGGGTCAATACTAAATGTAAGGGCAATCTAAAAAGACCTTGTAGTTGAGGTGATGAATAGCTAAATTCAACGTCGTCGAACATTTTAGTAAAGTAAGTACAGTCTATAGAATGATTGCTAACTATTTTAAAATGAATGTAGTGGCATAGCTGAAAAATACAACAGAAATAAAACCAACTCACTACATAACTAATTTATAAAGAAAATATTCATAAGCCAAACGAGAATGAACATACGTCTAATTATTCTAACAATTTGTTATGTTCAATCCCTAACACTTAAATGCTACAATGTCTTCTGAAATAAAAAAAAATATATTGATTTGGTATCATATGCCTCGAGTAGACCCTATAAGATGAGTCTTATGGTATCTATTAATGCTTCAACTTTCGACAGGTTTAATCTTAATCGTAACTGAAGGCTGGCAATATTTTTGATCATATACTACATTAAAAAACGTAATATTAATTATCTTCAACCTAACACTGGTCCACGCTTCCTATATCTAAAATATTAATTATTTTTAGGTAAATTTCATTCACTATTTCATATCCTCAAATATAATTTTAATACAAGTTACAGTCCAATAGCTCACTTTTTTAACATTTATTTAACTTAAAACTTGTTCGTGAAATTTTCATTATGAAAACGAACAAAAGTTTACACTAGTTATCTAGACTTGATAGCCTGATATAAAATATAGTATTATTTTATATTTAATTTAATATTTTTGGTATTATCTTGATTCATTCTCATAAACTTGAGAATTTTCATTTATATTTTTACACATTGGTAAGTTGTATTTTTATAACAAAATATTTTAAATATCTTTAATGTAAAGATATTTGAACTAAAATATAGTTAAGTTTATTATTACTTTATTGGTAAAATACCTAAATAATTTTTTGGTACTTTTACGAACATTATTGAGGTATGTATTATTCCTTTGATTTTGACTTGACATGTAATCAAAAATAAAAATTTTTAATAGACTACATTTAGGTACGCTATGTAATTAAAATTCTTGTTATTAGTATCATAACAATTTCAAAGTTGTCATTTAATAAATTGTATCATCAAAATTTAAAACGTTTGTTTCAAAAGTTTGTTTGAATTAATTATCTTATTTGATAATGATATTGATACTAATATTTTTTAAGTTATAAATCTTAGATCAATAAACAGGGATGTAGAGAATATTCGAAAATAACCTTAAAAAGAGCTATATGTGTAATACATTAACATCACTAGATTCGAATGATTGGCATATATAGCTGAGCAATGTAGTGACAAAAAAGGTGGAGATCTGATTACTGCCATTCATGTATTTCTGCAACATGGATCCAAATGTGCTCAGGAGCTAAATTTTTGTTTGGATTTTTATTCATAATCGTAGATCAACATAATCAACTTTATTTATCTTATTTATCTATCATATTTCTAATTTGTTTCTTTCTCAATCTGTATTTCTTTGTTTGTGTTTTCAACCGTTGTCTTGGCTATAAGAAAATTTCCTAGTTTCCTTTTATTATTTCTCTACCATTATCACCACTTAATCCCAACCAGTAACTGACTCTACCTGTGTATTAGTCAAACCATAATGGTGACTTCCGCGAATCTTGATCCAAGGAGAACGAGGTAGGTTTCTTCATTACTTTTGCCATTCGAGAAATTGCTCCTGCACCCTAATTTATCTCATATAAACCAGCAGTCTAATGAATTTAGCGCTTCGTAGTGCATATTTTTATTTTTGTAATAGATTGATATCACTGGTCCAACAGTTTGGCGATAAACATTTACGCTGAGTTATAGTTGCTATTAAGAAATTTCCTTTTTAATACCTGGATTTTATTTTTACACTGATATTTTATATTTTTGTAACTTGTACAATATAAAATGAGCATACGTTAGTATAATATAAAATGAATGCACTGAAAAGTAATGAACAGATTGTATACTAAATAGCAGAGGCACAATATATGTACATACATATTTTTAATTGTTAACTTCATATTCACGACGTTCGACATTTAAGAGAGTATTTTTCAGTTTTATTTCATTATGATACTATAAATTTGTCATGTTACAATGTGAATAACAGTGCAATTATGTTATATTAATCACTGAGACCTTTGCAGAGTGAATAGCGATGAATATATGTACACTTTTTCCTTCAAATGCTGCCTCAGTCTTCTGCGTATACATACAGAAATGTCATAATTTTTCCTATTCTTGACAAGTATATCCTTCTATAATAAATTATATATCTCCTAATCAGTATGGATTTATGAAAAATCGTTCAACAGTCACCAATTTATCTGAATTTTCTTAATATATTTTAAATATGATCGATAATCATGGCCAAATAGATGTTGTGTACACAGATTTTACAAAAGCTTTTGGTAGAATTAATTAAGGAATAATTCTAAGAACCTCTAGTAAAATTATTTGTTTCATACTTAACTTATAGGTCACAATATGTAGCTTATAATAGATTTAATTCTATACTATTTTGTCCTGCATCTGGAGTACCACAGGATTTCAATCTAGGACCATTATTATTTATAATATTTATTAATTATATTGAATTATTGAATTGTTTATTTATTCAAAAATAATTATTAAAAGTGAAAATTTGTGGTGTAAAATAAATAGACAGAAAAATGTAAATTGTTGTCTTTTACTCTGAAGAAATAGCCAGTTGAATATACGTATAAATCAATATTATATAAATAGTTGTCGGTTTATGAAAGATTTAGATGTAATCTTCGACAATAAGCTCTCGTTTACTGAACATATCGCACAAACTACATAACAACATAACATAAAACGTTGGGGGTTCATAATCTGAAATTGTAAATATTTTAAAAATGTTCATTCCATTAAAATAATTTATCATTCGTTTGTATTCCTACTGTAATAATAATAAAAAAAACGTGAAACAAGTTCAGAGATTTCTAAAATTTTAACATTTTAAGATGTATGGAATATACTCGTAGCATGAGAGAGGCTATCTATTATAATCATCAGTTATTTCTTGATTATTTTCAAGCCTTGTTCTTGTTAATTTGGAGCACGTCTTATCTGACATTAGTTTTGCCTATAAGTGAATACATGATGAAATTCATTGTGGTTATCTTCTTGGTGAGTTGAATTTTTCAATACCTCAGTATTCTACTAGACAACAGGACATCTTACAATTACCAATAACCAAGACTAACATATTTTTGCGGTCACCATGTTATGCAATATGGTATAATTCAAATTAGATTAGTTTATTTTGTGACATCTAACATGTAAGTTTAAAAACAATTACGTAATATTTCTAAGTACTCAGTACCTAGTTTTGTTTTACAAATGAAACAGATGAAATCCAATTACAGGACAAATATAAACAATCAAATGTATAAAACTAATATGTCTGAATACAAGAAAGAAAAGAAAAAAAAATTACTAATGAAAAAGAACAATATAGCAAATTTAACAAATAATTGATTAAATAAAAATGGATACATAATTGTATAACTGGACTAAAAAATGATAGTAGCATAGTAAATAGTAGCAATGAAAATTAATGTATAAATTCAATTATTATTAGCTATAAAAATTAAGTTAGAAGCAACAATAATTTCTGAGAATCTGCTACTATTAATATTACATATATCTGAGGTGTTATTGAAATTATTGCACATAACATGTTTGGCGACTTAAAAAGAACGTTACCCCTAGGTATTTTACAATAAAATGTATGAGTTTGAAGTGAAGTCATTCGAGGAACTTGAAAAGAAAACATACCTGAAACCAATGAATTATCTACTTTGTTATGGAATACGAGTATGTTAAATAATATTTTTAGACTACTTATTATGCACCGCGATTCCAATGAAGTAAAACTAAATTTATTAAGTAACAAGGAGTGTTGGTAGTCTCTTTCTGGATAAAAACCATCAATTCTAAAAGACAGAAATTTAAAAAATCCGCGTTGTATGTTTTCAATTGCGATTTTAAAACAGGTATAGTGCAGGTACCAAACTATCGAGAATATTCTAGTTTGGATTGTACGTACCAATAGTATAACGTTTTTAAGGCAACCTCATTAGAAGACGAATGACAGTTTCTAACAATAAAACCGAAAATTTTTAAGGCAGATAATGTTACATGTACGATATGGCCAGAGAAAGTATATTTATGGTAAAATATTACCCCTATATTTATTGCTTCAATACGTTGAAGTACTTGCGAGTTTAGGGAATAATCGTATACGACTGGAATAGATTTTCTTGTGTAAGTAACTACTTTACTTACTTCGCCGTATACAAATGAAGACTGTTCTTGTTACACCACTTTTCTACGATTTCTAGTTGCGCTAGAACCACTTCGCAATCTTCAAGGCTACTTATTTTTGCAAAGATCTCCATATCATCGGTAAACAATAATTTATCACATTATACAGTATTTGTGAGGTCATTTATAAATAACAAAAAATAACGGCCTGAAATTAGAACCTTGAGGTACACCTGAGTTTGCTGTAAATCGTTGGGATTCATACCCATAATACATTACGTATTGTTTTCTGTTATTTAAGTATAACCTTAAGAATTATATTAGATGACAGTTAAATTATATTAATTTTTCCTGTAATTGGATTGTAGTCTGTTGGGCATCATCATGAGGTCAGTAGTCCTAAGACTGGTTGGACGCTAACCTCCAGCTTCTCCTATATTGTGCTAACCTACGAATTTCGCTAATTGTGCTACAACCTACATCCCTTACTATTTGCGAGTAGTAGTCCAATCTAGGCCTACCTCTGCCTGTCTTCACTCCTATTTCTGCCTCCAAAATATCGCAGACTATTCCCCCATGTCTCAGCAAGTGGCCTACCATTCTATCTCTTCTCTTCTTTATGTTTTTCCACATACTTCTTTCCTTGCCAACTTTCTCTAATACTTCTTCGTTTCTAACCCTATCAGTCCACGGTATTTTCATCATTCTTCTGTAACACCACATCTCAAAAGCTTCTAATTTCTTCCTACTTGCTTCCTCTACCATCCAGGTTTCGCAACCGTATAGTGCCGTGCTCCATACATACGTTTTCAAAAATCTCTTCTTTCTCTTCTTTCCCTTGTTTCTAAGTTTATTACCTCCGAGCATAAAAGTGCTTTCTTTTTGTTAAAAGCTACTCAACCCTGCGTTATCCTTTGTTTTATATCTTTATCGCTTCTTCCATCCCAATTTATTTTACGTTCTAAATAAGTAAAGTGTTTAACTTCCTCCAATCTTTCATTATTAATTTGTACTTTCGTTTTTGCTCTGCTCTCGCGCCCTCTGCACACTAACACTTTAGTTTTGTTTTTATTCGCCCTCATTCCGTATTCCTCTGTCAACACTGCCTCCGTTTCGTTCAACGCTGATTCTAATCCTTACTAGATGCTAATACTGCTATATCATCCGCGAATCTCAGCATTTTTAGTTTCTGTCCCTGTACTTTAATACCGAAATCCACTCTATATTTTACCAGATTAATCGCCTCTTCGATGTACAGATTAAAAAGTAGTGGTGATAGCGTACATCCTTGTCTTACTCCTTTCCTAATACCTACTTCCCTTCTTTCCCCTTCTACTTCTATAACAGCAGTTTGCTCTTTGTATAGATTGCGTAATACTCTCCTATCTCTATACTTCATTCCCGCGCTCTTTAGTATCTCGAACATTTTTTCCCATCTTACATTATCAAAAGCTTTTTCTAAATCTACAAATCCTATATAAGCGTTCTTTCCTTTTTCTATTGTTTTCTCTAACATTACTCTTAGCGCCAGAATAACTTCGCGAGTTCCCCTATTTCGCCTAAACCCGAATTGGTCTTCTCCTAGTATTTCCTCCGCTCTATTTTCCGTCCTCTTCTGCACTATTCTGGTTAAGATTTTTGACGCGTGAGAAGTTAGGCTAATCGTTCTAAAGTTCTCTCATTTGTCAGCTCCTCTCTTTTTCGGTATAGTAACGATAATGTTCCTCTTATAATCCTCCGGCATCTCACCCGCTTCGTATATGTATTTTACCAGTTCAAACATCCTATTTAGTACTTTCTGTCCCGCACATTTCAAAATTTCCGCCTGTATTTTATCTACACCCGGCGCTTTTTTGTTCTTTAGCCCCCTTAGTGCTATTTCAAATTCCTCTCTCAATATAGGTTTTCCTATATCTTCCCTATCGATGCTAGATTCTTCCTCTAATATCTCTCCTAATTCCTGACCCTCGTATAAATTTCCTAAGTACTGCTTCTATCTATCCGCTTTCTCCTCTCTTCTGGTCAGTATGTCCCCCGATTGACCCCTAATGTTTCTACTTATTGGTCCTATATCCCTGAATTTCCTCTTAATTATTCTGTAAGCCTCATCGGCCTTACCTACTTGGAGCTTATCTTCTACTTCTTTTCATTTATCCTCTACCAATTGTTCTTTCGCTTTTCTACATTTTCTAATGATTTCCCACTTTATTGCCTTATAAGTTTTCAGTCCTTCCTCGTCTCGTCTGTTTTTGTAGCCTCGTCTCTTTTGTATTAAGTTTAAGGGTTCGTCCGTTATCCAGGGCTTCCTAGCTTCTCTTCTCTCGTGTCCTAAAACGTCCGTAGCCGCGGAATCTAGACTATTCTTGATACCCTCCCACTCAGTTTCTGCGTTCTTGATTTTGTTATTACTCGCTGTTGGGCAATGAAGATATATTATTTTTATTATTATTATTATATTATATTTTGAATTCTTTTTACTAAAACATACATATTAATTTGACCATACATCTTGGGGCGATTTCTTATGATATCACGATTTGTTTTCACATTCACATTTTGCAGGACGAACATTTTCCGAAAATGTGTCCAATGAGAATTAAAACAAAACTGATTTGAAGCAACTGCTATTGCTGTGAAATGAATACTTCATTTTATTTCTTTATTTGTTCGATACCATTCCTCATTATTAAAAAGAATAAAATTTATAACATATTTTTGTTTTATTAATAAATAATGAATAACTTTATTAAGATATAGCGTTAAGTTCGTTAATGACGTGTAATATTTAATTAAATAATTTTATTGTGTCATCCATTACTTACGAGTGCTATCGATCGATAAATGCCTTAGTATGATCAAAATAACCAAGTATTATCATATTTTATAAAGTCCTTTATCAGCTGTAGATGACGATTGTATGCACCTTTGAACTCATTTAATAAATGTTTTCACATCGTTATAGGAATTAACCTTTAAAAATTGCAAAAACAATCTTATTTATCATCATTACATTCATTACGCTGCAAATCTCTCACTAACCTTATCTAACTATTTTATGAGCAACTATTTCTGACTCTTAAATGACTGCCAATAAAATAAATTAAAGACGCTCGGTTATACTTTTAAGTTAAATGCAAATCATAGATGAATATTGGCGTGATCAGTGATGACTGGCAAATGGTTAAGTGTTAATATGGTCTATATTTAGCTACATACATAAATATTATTTAATACGGCTGTGATTACTGATTAGTAGGGACTGAATAAAAACTTTTGTTTTGTAACAAACAGACGTCGCTTGTATTCGCCTGTAGATCGACAGTGACGTTCGGACGATATCATTGCTTTTCTGCTGCTCTTTGATGATCAATTTATACGTCTTATCGTAACGGATACCTAATATTGGAGATTTGTAGTATTTTATAAATTTAATTCTAAATATAGTCATTTCGTAATGTTTTGAATAAATTCGACATTCAAGGAATATCTTTTGGGAAAGACTTCCGAACCCGTCTAATTTTATTTTTAGTTGCCTATTTTTTAAAATACAATTAATACTGTTAATCATATGAGTTCGCTTACAATACATATAGGGAGATTCATGCAGAAATTAACCTACATGAATCTATGACGATAAACATTTTTTAATGGCAACTCCCTTTTTTATTACAGAATATGACAGAGCGCATTCTTTTATATACTCTACATTTTAAATTTATCAGCTTGTTTATACAGAAAACTTATCACCACCATGGTAATAAATTTACCGTGGTACCGTCAACTGGGGTTACTTTGCCCACCGGGGTAACTTTACTCATTTTTGAAAAAAGTTTGAGCGCCAAACATTAATTACTTGAATGGTCGCTGAACGCGCAGCAAATAATCAGGGCTACTTCACTGGTTGTGATGTTGGCAAAAGTGGCTCATGAGTTTTTCCATATGATAGTTTATCAGTGTGAAACTATGAGCTGTGTAAGGGCACTCCAAGACAGATAATTGGAGTACCTAAGCAACTTTCGTCAGAGCAGCCAATAACGAAAGCTGGTAAGTTTTTTAAATTATTTTCATTTGTGTCGCATATAATAACGATTAGAGTAATATTATAGGGGAATTTTTATACCTTCATTTTCGTGTATTTGTTTTGATGGGCATTGTTACCCCATGATCTGTAGGCAAATTGGGGTTATCTTGCCTACCTCTCGATGAGCTGAGTATGGACGAACTATGAAGATTTTTAAGTAGGTTACCATAGTGTTTTCACCCACATAGTCACATAGGTTTCATTCGTAGTGAGTACTGTATAGTTCGGTAGTATACCTCCCTCCCGCCCTGTATCAGTATGCGGGGTAACTGTGGGGAGGTGCCAAACACAGCACACAGTACAAAGCTGCTAAACCTACCTAAATTTTGATACTTATCTACCTAAAGATTGACACCTACCTAACTTTTTATTTCAAAATAATGCCACGAAAATACATACCGAAATTGGGGCGCCATCAGTACAAGGATTACTCTCAATAGGATCCTGAAGAAGCTCTGAATGCTGCTACCAACGGCAACGGAGAGATGTCAATAAGGCAAGCTGCATCAAAGTTCAACATCCCAAGAAAGACCATTGGTAAAAAATTCACAGGAAAGCACACAAGTCTGTTGGTCACCTAACTGCACTTTCTCTAGCTGAAGAGTCTAACATTCTTCACCAAATCCTTGTATGTGCTGACTGCGGGATGTCTTTAGGTGTTTTGGAAGGGATACTGTTGGATATCAGCAAAATGTATAACTGGTTTAATGTCAATCCATTAGTCAGTATGTTTTGATTTCTTAGCGGTGTATTTAATGACGATTTATTACTGTAAACTACTTTGATCTTAATACGCTATTTATTTCTATATTTGTAACACACAAAAAGAAATGGTTAGTTGTCGTTTTGTTCGCATACTGAATAGAACATTTCTCCGCTCACTCCGTGTTTTATTTACCCAAACCTACAACAGATACTAATCGTGAGAGACTACTTGGTGAGATGTGGCCGGGGTGTTAGGAAGTTTAACCTGGTAACCTGAAGATAACCTGCCAGGAGAAGGTTACCTTCAGAGTAGGAGAAGGTGACGTTGCCTGCCTGCAACGTCATATAGATGAGTTGGCAGTCAGAAAATGTCAAAATATATCTCGAGAACGAGCCACTGTAGGGATTAATGAGTTTACAGCTTACTTCGATCATCTCGAAGGTGCACTGCAAGGTGTCCCATCAGATAATATATTGACCTACGACGACACTAGTTTCATGTTTATTACTTCAGCGGTGGCAAAATAAGTTTTGAATCAACTGTTCTCATATTTGTCTTGGATTATTTTACCCCTTACAAAGGTAATATTGCCCAGAGGAGACTTTGAAGGCAGTTTTCAATAGAAAACCAAAGTTGCCTCTCTTGTGGGCAAAGTTACCCCTCTTGTCCAGGTCAGTTTTCCCACCAGGTTTTTGAATTTTTACAGAAAGAGAAAGCAACGAAAATATATCTTCAACATGATGAGTCAATTCTACAAGCCTCCCCCGATTCTAGAAATTTTTCCCCCTCCAACCGATAGGGAAGTACACGAATTTTTTACTTGAAATTTAAAAGTAGGTGAAGTAACCTCGGTTTACGGTATAGAAAATTTCACTTAATTAAAATTTACCATTTCTTTATCACGCGATGATAATAATGATAATGATAATGATGAAGTGATGATAATAATAGAAAATTCTATTTTTCCCTACAGCTGACGATAAATCTCTTACAATAATAATGCGTTTCCCTACAGTAATTTTTTAAAGTAATAAATAAATTCGTTAAAAATTCAAACAGTAAATTTTTAGACAAACTCTCAGACCAGTCAAATTTGATTTTTAGTTTTGCATTTTTTAAATATAATTAATACACACAGGGTGATTCGTATGGGGGAAATGATGTTATCGATATTTTTTAATGGCAATCCTCTTTGTAATTACGGACTCGGAAAGAGCAGGGGCGGATCGTGAATTTGTGGGTCCCTGGGCTAATACAATTTGGGGCCCGCCTAATTAATCATTTAGTTGCCATTTTGTCAAAAAAAAAACTGTTTTCGATAATGATGTTCTAGGTACACGGTATAGGAAAAAAAGAGAACAATAAAATACTTCATTTATTTAATATGATTTAGACACACAAACAGCAACTGTAAGACATTATTGCAAAATAAGTCAACAGGTTATGTGTAGTTATGTTATATAAATTATGAAGTAACCTTTCTGCATTTTTGCCAACCTTATGATAGGAATTTTTAAAATTTTAATTTTTTTTTAAATTCACAATATTGTCCATTGTATTCAATGGGGGCTGAAGGGCCTTTATATCCACGGGGCCTTCCTATATCCTATAGATCCTGCCCTGGAAACGAGCACATTTTTTTACATACTCTACGGTAATAATTACATTAGCATGGGTATAAGTTAGATAAAAAAATTAGAAAAACGATTGTGCAATTCTAAAATTAAAGAATTTATTCAAAAAATTCTGGGTTCCTGCTTCTTTGACATGAAGCAAGATATATGGATTTTCTTCTAGACGACCTTGTCCAAAATCGCCGGATAGGGAGAAGGGAGCCGATAGAGTGGCTAGCCAGATAGCCAGATCGCCAGATCTGATATCCCCAGATTCCTTTTTGTTAGGATACTTAAAATGCAAAGTATGCGTTACTAGGCCGGATAATTTAGAAGATATAAAAGCAATAATTCATCACAAAATATAACGTGTATCTCCTGAAGTTATTGACATTGTTCACAAAAACAAATTAATCATCTGGGCTACTGCTAAGCAGTCAACAGTGCACAATTTGAACATTTAATTTAATTAATTTTTTTAAACAATCATTGCCATTAACTTTAGTAATTTGAAATTGCAAAATCGTTTTTCATCATTTTTTTTTATTTATCTTATACTCATGCATAATGTAATTATTACTGTGGTGTATGTAAAGAAATGTACTCTTTCATATGCCATAATAAAAAAGGGGGTTGTCAATAAAAAAACATTGATGACAACATACACGACTATACAATATTCAATAAGATTAATTAGAGATTCTTACAAGAGCAGTAGCTATATGCATCCCTGTAAATATCTTCTTAAAAAAGTCTATGTTCTGAGACTTTTTATTTAGAGCCAGTTTCCACATACGTACAGCTCGCCAATAATACGAAAAAGTATGAGATTCTTTACACATGCGTAGAAGAAAGAGTGAGGCAACTTTCGGAGGAAAAAGTTTACGCGCGGCCAGATCAAACACTTAATCCACGTCTATCACTGACTGTACACTCAATATTCACTCTGCGAAGGTCTCAATGCGACTGAGTAAAAACCAGGCTATTTACTGTGCACCTCATGGGCAGTCCGATATCTCAGTTTGAGATTTTTCCTATTCTTGACAACCTGTACCAATGAAATCCATTGGTCATAGTTTTCCTCGACAACAAAATAAATAAACTCTATTAATGATTATAGCATATTATCAAATATTACAGTGATTTATTAATATCCATTATTTACAATATTAATTTGTTGATATCTAAGACCCTAAGGCTTATTTGTAGACATATCTCCATGAATCCTATCATCAGGAAAAATATTTTGCTATTGGTTGTTTAAAATAACTCGATGTTCATCTAATACAAAGTTAGAAAAAAGATTCACCATTAAGTGATTTCGTAATTAGTCAGTAACACTTCGAATGAGTTTCAATTACAATCATCTGTTACCAATTCAAGAAATCTTCTTTAGGGGAAACCACATATGGTCAGTTGTTAAGTATCTTATAGATCGAAAGCTCTTTGAAAAAGCTGCTTTCGATTGAAAGCTCTCTTCGCTCTTAGAGATCGAAAATACGAGACTCCATTTTGGCTTAATGATATTTGTAAAGATCTCGTTATCACTTCTTTTCAGGGTTCGTCTGCTAGTCTGCAGTAATACCGGGTCTGGCAACAGGATTGAATGGTTTTGAATAGGTTGCTGTGAAAATACCGTTTATTTGACAAACGTCAAATAGTGATAAATTTGTATTCTATTATCGAAAGTTTTGTGTTACAATGGCAAATTGGCCAGTTAATCAACAGGTCTCTGCTGTAAAATCATTTATCCTGACCCAGTCCCTCGTACAAACCCAGAGGCGTTTTCGCCGTGAATTTAATTTGCCAGTATGCGCTGAAGTCCCATCAAGAAATAAAATTTTAAGATGGGATAGAGATTTCGACGAAAGGGGCAGTGTAACCTCAAAATTTGTCGGAAGTATACGTACAGTTCGTACACAAGGTAATGTTGAACGAACGGGAGTACCGTTGAACGGAGTCCACAACTTTCTGCAATTCAGCAATCAATTCCACTGCAAATTTCAAAGCGAAGTATGCGACGAATTTTAAATCTGGATTTAAAATTTCATCCGTATAAAGTACAGATAGTCCAGAGGTTGAACCGTGTTGATAAAGTTAATCGCCCCAATTTCTGCAGGCAATTTCTTCATTGAGTAACAATGCAGGAATTCTTGATAAACTGATCATGTCTGACGAAGATCACTTCCATCTCTGTCGGTACGGTAATAAACAGAACTTTCGCTACTGGGCAGAACACAACCCAAGAGAAATGCATGAACACCCACTTTATGACCAAGAGATAACGGTGTGGTGTGGAGTGTGCAGATTTGGTGTGATTGAGCCATACCTTTTTGAAGAAAATGGCCACACCGTTACAGTCAATTCACTTCGGTACGTTGAGATGTTGGAAACATTTGTGGCTGTGGAAATTCAAAGAACGGACCAAAAAGTGTGGTTCCAACAAGACGGCACCACAGCTCATACAGCTAGACGGTCCATTGCTGTTTTACAGCGTATGTTCCCGAATCGCCTAATTTCAAAGTTTCGCGACTTTGCATGGCCCGCAAGATCACCGGACCTGACGGTCTCGGATTTTTGTTTGTGGGGATTCTTAAAGTCCAAAGTGCACTCTATCCGTCCCCAAACACTTCTGGAACTCAAAGAAAGGGTTCGTGAAGAGATAAATTCAATAAACGAAGATTTACTCAGACGCATTATGTTCGATTTCAGAAACAGATTGCAGCAATGTATAGAAGAAGACGGTGGTCATCTTAGGGATGTGATCTTTGCAAACTAAGTACTATAAGAAATTTCCAGAATTGTGTTTTTAGTTGTAATAATAATTAGTCCAAATATATTCTTTGTTTGTTAACAGTGGCCTATTAAAAACCGTTCAATCTTGTTGCTGGATCCTGTATTTGTTGATTGTCGTTTAAATACATCAAATGGTTACGTCCAACCATTTAAGTTGTACATTGTTATATGGGTAGAACACTGATGATATAAGAGGATTGAATCTTCTTCAACAGATTACATTTTTCAATATTGAGATTTTTGAACAGTAAAATGATGAATATCATTGCGTTGAACTTTGTAAATAAAAAATGAAAGAACAGTCTATAGATCAGTATCTCTATAAATTAATTTCGCTTACATTTCGGTAAGGAACCAATCATAAACCAAAGTAGAACCAATTACAACAGACTGATCAATGATCATGGTATATTATAATAATTACTATTGGAACTCCATTAAGACATCTATTAGAATAAAGAAATATACTCTAAGTTATCGCTTTTGGCAATTCGAACATATTTTTATTTTTACCATATTCTTGTCTTTTACACATGTATTGTTTATTAAAAGAATGTCATTCACATGTAGAGAATTATCACTTTATGATTCGTATAAATTATTTTTTATTAGTTTGTATATTTTATTGATATAATCATCAACTTCCTTGAAGTGGTACTAAACAGTTTTATTGTTGTATTTCCATGTGTTATGTTCAAACTTTGTATATAAGTGTTTACTAAAAATATAAATAGATTATCGGTTGAAATCAAGAATTATTTATGAAAGAAAAATAAAATGTTTGTATAAAAAACTAATATGCGGCAAGATAATTTCCCTGTTTTTTAATTACAGAATGCTTAAGATATAACAGACTATGCGTTGAATAACTAGATATAAATTATACATATCATCGCTTGTGGTAATTATAGAAAATACATTACTTGAATATACAGGGTGTCTACAAAAGGTTGGAGAATCTCGAAACTGAAGATACTAGTGACCAAAATATATTGATTGAGCTAAATATACCCTGTATAAATTTTGCTGGTTTCATAGATATAGAGTGTTCAATGCTAGAATTTTATTTTTAAATTCCTTAATAGTATGAATACGAAATAGCTTTCATAGAAATAGCTAGAATAGCTTTCATAGTATGAATACGAAATTTGACAACCTTTTTTGACATAACAAATAGGAATTTGCAATTAATTTTAACGTTCCTCATATAAGGCACTAGCCATACCCTATTATTCTGGTAAATCGGAAAAAAAATTTTGTTTTAGAATTATGGAAAAACTGAATTGCAAATATGAAAGAACATTGCATACAAACCAAATAAGGAATGTAAAAGTAAGAGGTTTGTTACAATCCTTCCCAAAAGTCATTTCAAGAGTGCCTCAATCTTTTATCGAACTCTGAGAGAGCTACAGAGAACGAAAATGTGACGAAAACATTACGTCATTGAGTTTTTTTCACAAAATCGGCTATCCCGAAAAGTTGCGATTTTGACCACTCAATGTACCTTTTCTCAGCATCCGTAAAATATATCATGATGATTTTTTTTGTGGTAATGCTACAAGCTATACTTCTAAATTAACGAAGGCGATTTAAAGAAAAGTCAATAGTTGCTAAGAAAAAAATCATTTGAAAAAAAATCAACATTTTTTACTTTTTTTCAATTACTGTTTTTTATCAAACTAAAATTTCGAAATTCTAGATCGTCTGTTTCTTCCTTATTTACCTAGGAATTATCCAGAAAAATAATAATAATATCGGGTTAGTTGTTTTCTGGAAAAGGTATATTATACATATATGAAACAATAAGACAGTTTGCTCCTAATTTTATTTCTCTACTGTAACGTAAAAAATAAACATTTTTTAACAAATTTTATTCTTTAATTTGATATCAAAATTAAGTAATAAAATGTGCTGAATCAAATAAAAAAAAAAGCGAAAATGGAAGGGATATTTTTGAAGAAATTGAAGAAAGAGGGGTGTAAGCACTTCTGCCGCCTGGCTGTTTTCGAAAACGGCTAGTTTCCCCTTAATGTAAATTAAATCGAAAGTTTTCTTGCTGAAATGGAAAGATAGTTCTTCAAGGTGTATTACTTAGGTTAACAGAAATGACCGCCAAATTTGGACTTAAAATTTGTGCTCAGAAGGAAAAGATACAAGATTAAAGAAATAAATGTATTATTAAAGGGAAATTGTGACTTAGAGTACGTTTAGCGGTTTTCCAAAGATAAGCGCCCTTGTAGCGGGGTAGTTGGCGTAACATAACAGTTAAATATAAATTATTTTCCATTTTAGTCTCCTACCTGTAATAAAGCCGTAACTTTTACGTCCCTATGACTAGTGACAAATACTTTCAAGTTTTAATGGCAGTAGTTGGTATGTAGCAATGTGTAAAATTGCTACTGACGTTGTTAATAGCAAACATTTTAGACATAAACATTTATGTAACTGTTTTATACATGCTTTTAAATATAAAACAATTCCGAAAATCTTCAAATATTGCATTCTGGGTATGAAAAGTAATGTAGGACTACACCAAATTTTGTAGTAAAGTATAACGTTTATATTTTAAAATTTTATTGTTACTAGCGATATGTTTATTTTAAATTAGTTATAATAAATGGAAATATTGCATGTAGATTCAGTTTCGTACGTAAAAATTGTTCAAATATTTGTTTTTTATTAGCATATACTATATATGTACATATGTATGTATAACAATATATATCACCAGTTCATTTCCATTGCTACAGTCATAATATATTAACGTATTGAATTTATACTATACTTGAATATTCCATAATTAAAATTGTAAATATTCTTAATTTTCCAAAATAGACGTCTTTGGAAACTTTGGACTTCATAAAGGGAATTGTCGGAAGTCTCAAATTATGTCTATTTTTATCGAAATGTCCTACCGAAACGTTATTCCACATAGTAATTTATAGTCTACTTTATACACTTAGAAACGTCTGTACAAATTTCAAGGTTACATTTCTCTACACAAATTCTGGACGTTCTGTTACCATATATATACATATACATTATAATTATAATTGGTACTTATAATCCAGTATACGGTGCATTCGTGAAGTACTGAATAAATTCGTTAAAAATTAACGAAACAATTTTTAGAAAAAAATCTTGAACATGTAAAATTTTACTTTTAGTTTAGTTTTAGTTAGAGCACAATTTTTACATATGTACGCTACTGTAAAATATTATCGTAAGTCTGGCATAGGTTAGATAATGAAAAATGGAGAAAAACGATTTTGCAATTTCAAAATACTAATTTAATGGCAAAATGCCCTCCTGGGGCAAAAAACTCCGGAGGTAAAATAGTCCTCGGTTCGGATCTCCGGGTGAGGACTGTTCCGGGAGACGTGATCGAGTGCAATAATAGTAAGTGTAGCATTTCACGAGTCGGAGCGTGGAATGTCAAAAGCATGAGACAGGCAGGGAAGCTAGAAAATCTGAAGATAGAAATATAGGATAGGTTAGGATTAGATATAGTAGGTATAAGTGAGATGCGCTGGCCGGAAGTAGGAGATTTTTGGAGCGGTGACTATAGGGTAATACACACAGGATCGGTAAATGGAAACGCGGGAGTAGGGATCGTTATGCGGAAGAACGCAGGACAGTGTGTAGATAGCTACCTACAATACAGCGAGAGAGTAATGATGGTTAGGTTAGATTCGAAGCCAGTGGAAACAGTAATAGTGCAAGTATACATGCCTACTTCTAGCCATAGTGAGGAAGAGTTAGAAGCCGTTTATTCGGACATAGAGCAGGTAATAGGATTTGTGAAGGGTCATGAAAATTTAATAATAGTAGGAGATTTTAACGCAGTCGTAGGTGAGGGGAAAGAAGGAGAATTTGTAGGTCCTTATGGATTAGGAAACAGAAACGAGAGAGGTAGCAGACTGATAGAATTCTGTGAGAAGCACAAGATGGTAGTCGCGAACACATTGTTCAAGAATCACGTTAGGAGGCGGTACACATGGAAAATGCCAGGAGGGATAGACAGGTATCAGATAGACTACATTCTGGTTAGGAAGAGATTTAGAAATCAAGTAAAAGACTGTAAGACTTATCCAGGAGCAGATGTAGACAGCGACCACAACTTGGTAGTCATGAAAGCTAGATTAAAGTTCAAAAATCTGAAAATCCGGAAGGATAAGAAACGTATAAATGTAGACATATTGAGGGATCAGAATATGAAAGATAAGTTCCAGGATAAAACAGATCAATTAATAAATAAAACGAGTAAGGACGAAATCAAGAACGCAGAAACTGAGTGGGAGGGTATCAAGAATAGTCTAGCTTCCGCGGCTACGGACGTTTTAGGACACGATAAAAGGGAAGCTAGGAAGCCCTGGATAACGGACGAAATCTTAAACTTAATGCAAAAGAGACGAGGCTACAAAAACAGACGAGACGAAGAAGGACTGAAAACTTATAAGTCAATAAAGTGGGAAATCATTAGAAAATGTAGAAAAGCGAAAGAACAATGGATAGAGGATAAATGCAAAGAAGTAGAAGATAAGTTGCAAGTAGGTAAGACCGATGAGGCTTACAGAATAATTAAGAGGAAATTCAGGGATATAGGACCAATAAGTAGAAACATTAGGGGTCAATCGGGGGACATACTGACCAGAAGAGAGGAGAAAGCGGATAGATGGAAGCAGTACTTAGGAAATTTATACGAGGGTCAGGAATTAGGATAGATATTAGAGGAAGAATCTAGCATCGATAGGGAAGATGCAGGAAAACCTATATTGAGAGAGGAATTTGAAATAGCACTAAGGGGGCTAAAGAATAATAGAGCGCCGGGTGTAGATAAAATACAGGCGGAAATTTTGAAATGTGCGGGACAGAAAGTAGTAAATAGGATGTTTGAACTGGTAAAATACATATATGAAACGGGCGAGATGCCGGAGGATTATAAGAGGAACATTATCGTTACTATACCGAAAAAGAGAGGAGCCGACAAATGCGAGAACTTTAGAACGATTAGCCTAACTTCCCATGCGTCAAAAATCTTAAGTAGAATAGTGCAGAAGAGGATGGAAAATAGAGCGGAGGAAATACTAGGAGAAGACCAATTCGGCTTTAGGCGAAATAGGGGAACTCGCGAAGCTATTCTGGCGCTAAGAGTAATGTTAGAGAAAACAATAGAAAAAGGAAAGAACGCTTATATAGGATTTGTAGATTTAGAAAAAGCTTTTGATAACGTAAGATGGGAAAAAATGTTCGAGATACTAAAGAGCGCGGGAATGAAGTATAGAGATAGGAGAGTAGTACACAATCTATACAAAGAGCAAACTGCTGTTATAGAAGTAGAAGGGGAAAAAAGGGAAGTAGGTATTAGGAAAGGAGTAAGACAAGGATGTACGCTATCACCACTAATTTTTAATCTGTACATCGAAGAGGCGATTAATGTGGTAAAAGATAGAGTGGATTTCGGGATTAAAGTACAGGGACAGAAACTAAAAATGCTGAGATTCGCGGATGATATAGCAGTATTATCATCTAGTAAGGAGGAATTAGAATCAGCATTGAACGAAATGGAGGCAGTGTTGACAGAGGAATACGGAATGAGGGTGAATAAAAACAAAACTAAAGTGTTAGTGTGCAGAGGGCGCGAGAGCAGAGCAAAAACGAAAGTACAAATTAATAATGAAAGGTTGGAGGAAGTTAAAGACTTCACTTATTTAGGAAGTAAAATAAATTGGGATGGAAGAAGCGATAAAGACATAAAACAAAGAATAGCGCAGGGTCGAGTAGCTTTTAACAAAAAGAAAGCACTTTTATGCTCGGGGGTAATAAACTTAGAAACAAGGAAGAGATTTTTGAAAACATATGTATGGAGCACGGCACTATACGGCTGCGAAACCTGGACGGTAGGGGAAGCAAGTAGGAAGAAATTAGAAGCTTTTGAGATGTGGTGTTACCGAAGAATGATGAAAATACCATGGATTGATAGGGTTAGAAACGAAGAAGTATTGGAGAAAGTCGGCGAGAAAAGAAGTATGTGGAAAAACTTAAAGAAGAGAAGAGATAGAATGGTAGGCCACTTGCTGAGACATGGAGGAATAGTCCGGGATATTTTGGAGGCAGAAATAGGAGTGAAGAAAGGCAGAGGTAGGCCGAGATTAGACTACTGCTCGCAAATAGTAAGGGATGTAGGTTGTAGCACAATTAGCGAAATGCGTAGGTTAGCACAAAATAGGAGAAGCTGGAGGTTAGCGTCCAACCAGTCTTAGGACTGATGACCTAATGATGATGAATTTAATGGCAATGATTATTTAAAAAAATAACTAAATGAAATATTCAAATTGCGAACCGCTCGTTGTCTGATAGTAGCCAAAATGATTACTAAATTTATTTTGAATATGTATTGTCAATAACTTCATCAGTCCCGGATGGGAACCGAACGACAGACAGTTTCGAACATATTAGTTCTCATCAGCGCTGTACGCGGTACGCTGATCTAGGACAAATGTCGAAATCCGTGGGGTATATATACGTTTACATCGATACGATCTATGTCAGTAACCAGTGCCGGAACTTGAGCTGAAAAGGCCCCGGGGCAAAACAAAATGTAGGGGCCCCATTTAAAAATTACTTGTGGTATTAATATAGAAAAAATGAAGAATAAAAATCACTGTATTTTGTCCATAATAATTATATTTAGATATTATTCATTACAAACAATTGGTTGAAGTGTTAACTAAGTAAAATTCGTAAGCCGAAACCTTAAATCATAAGAAAAAAGTTTTAGATTAGCATACTTGTAGAGATTTTCTTATTTTTATCACCTTGATTAATTCATTTTGATGATTATTTTCTAAATAATATTTTTAGGAATCTTTGTTCACGTGTTTTTCAATATGTTCTGATGGGGTTGAATCATTTTCCCTTTTGATTTTCTGCCAGGGGGCCCCCTCGCGTCGGGGGCCCCGGGGCAATGCCCCGGTTGCCCCATTGTAGTTCCGGCCCTGTCAGTAACACATAAGTCGCAAATCGACAAAGGAACTACGAAACCGCCAAGCGGGTATCAAGTAGTTCCCAAATAGCAAGGCTATTACATAATCACTATAGGAAACAACTACTCCTCGGACTAAAGCCTCGCCAGGCATTGAATTATGCCTAAAAGCGATCCTCAACCCCTTTCTCTTATTTCTGCACGATCACTCTGTATGAATTAATTATATTTTAAAAACTCTGCAACTGAAAACTTAGGTCAGAAAATATTTCCCAAATGTTATTCCTTGAATTTTTAATGAATTTATTCATTATTTTAAGAAAGAACTGTATAGCAAAATTCTTGTCAGCTATAAGAAAAAATACAATTACAATCATTTGACGTGTGATACGAATAATTTTGGAATTATGCAACACACGTTTTTCTTTATTTCGAAGACGAATCTGTTTTGTAATAGAAAACTATGTGGAAATTATATTATTATATGACTAATTAGTGCTATATTTATGTAAATAAATGTAAGGTGAAGTAATGAAAGTACTGATAGTAAAAATGGGAGAAATAGATTATGGTACTTGAGAAATTTGTAGATTAACAATAGAGTTTAGAGACGTAAAAGTTAAATATATACATACCATTGAATAAATTTATATTTTATATTATTTTATATTTTACATTGCACGTAAAGAAACAGTCAATTTTAATTGAGTGACATGTATAAACACTTTAATGGTAAATTGAAAACGTCCATGAAACTGAAAATCTGATCGCAGGAAAACATCTGAATTTTTATTTGCTTCTCTCCCAAATCTTGTCACATTATAGAGTTCACAATATAGATAATATAGAATATAGAATTATACAGCCACAAGATAGAATTACGCAGTGTGGAGGAAAAAGGTACACTTGGCTCCACATACGCCTATTGACTGGCGTGATGGTATTTTTGTATATGTTAGTTTTAAGTGTGTAAATATTAGAAAGTAGAAACCCTTGTTTAACAAGTACTCGAAACCAGGGCAGATCTGTTTCTTAGGGGTAAAAATGCGATTATCATAGGCAATAAGTTAAGTCATTAGAGCCACTTGTTAAGACCCTTGCAGAGTAGGTCAGTGGTTTATGACAAGCGTGACGTCGGTTCTTGAAATAATTTTTTTAACTCGGTCAATTCTCGTATCTGGCCCCGAAACATTGTCTCTTTCGGTAACAGCTTGATCGATATTTAATTTATTCCAAATAAACGTAGCTATAGAAATAACATAGACTAGTATCATTTTACCACACACAGCATCCCGAAGACCGCCATAGCTTTTAGTCAATCATGAATTTCTCTCACGTTTTCTCAATTCATGTTTGGAAGTCAAAAAAATTTCTTTAGACAGGCAGATATTAAAGAACAGCTTACTCGCAATTCTCCTAGATTTAATTCAGAAAATTGAGATGTTCAGGACTTGGAAGCGGAATAACACGTTAAACTGAGAAGGTTTGAATTTTCTCTTTATTTGGAGTATCCGCTGAACAAAAGCCTGTATACTTCTCTCGAACTTTACAAACTCATTTCTTTACGATTACGTACAGCTCATCAAGAATAGGAACAAGTCTCAAAACTGCTATATCGGACCGCCCATGAGGCGCGCAGGTAAATAGCCCGCTCTTTACTCAGTCGAATTGAGACCTGTGCAGAGTGAATATCGATGAATATATATTAAATGTGAATGTACACAAAGTTTAATCTGGCCGCGCGCTATGTACATCCCCTTCCTTTCAAATGCTGCCTCACTTTATTCTACGCATTCCTAGATAATCTCACACTTTTTTCTATTCTTGATGAGCAGTATCTATATCCATTAGTGATTCATTAGTCTGTAGTATTTTTCTTTTTATTGGCCCTGATAAGATTAAATTTACGTGTTTAAATAGGTGTCAGTTTGTTCATCGTTATTATGGCATTTCCTATTGTCAATTTGGTTTACTGCATTTCCTTTCTCTCTCTTTCCTACATCGAATCTATGCACCTCAAATTGAGTAGATTGTGCCAATAATGTTTTTTTGATCTGCACTCAGTTACAAATGACTCTTTGAATTATTCTTTATTTATCACAGTTCTGGAGGTTAGCGTCCCACCAGTCTTAGGACTGATGACCTAATGATGATGATATCACAGTTCGTATGTCAGTTGTTCATTTGGTGCTTCATATATTGCTAATTTTTATTTTGTTTTATTAATTTCAACGCAGTTGAGGTTCGATTTTTAACGTGGAGATGGATAGACGGTTTGTCTGCTATTATTAATAGAACATTCTGTGTGTTCCCAATGAACTACCTTTCTTTAATTTTGATACCTATAACTTGGAATGTTATTCCAATGTTATTTCATGGAATGTTATTACAATGTTATTGGAATGTTATTACTTGGAATGTTATTACAATGTTATTCCAATTTGGAATTTTCCATTGCTATTTACTAAACAAGAGTGTCATACAAGATTACCGAATCCATCCCATTATCATAATTTGTGCTCCTCGTTTTTCAATTTTCATATACATATATTGGACGTGCTTGAGAGGCAGTGGCACTTCTTAAACGAAAGAAGAAGTCAGAAAGAAGAAACGAGAAGATCAACCTTTCGTGAAATATCGAAATTTTAACAATCTCCCTGTCATGTTAATTTGCTTAATTAAACTCGTTCAGTTTTATTGTTTAGGCTAAGTATATCAAAAAACATTTGGCTAGTTTTTTAGTTATCATTATTTTTGTTACAATGTTGGTTTGCTTATGGTTTAAAGTACTTTTTCTACTATGATCTTATGCCACTTTCCTTCATCTGCCGTATTTATGTACTCAATATGAGTTTCTTCTTTCTATTAGGGTCTTCTGGTTTAGTTACTGAATTTAACACCTTTCATTGTATCTTTTACTCTTGTATTAAAAACAGTTTGCCTAAAGTTTTAGACTGTGGAAGGTAAAGTTACACATAAAGACAAGGACGCCTCTATGCTCAGGGAGAGGCGCCAAACTCCCCCTATTCGGACTCAATCTCAAGAATACAACGACACCCAAATATATAGAGAATACGATAGATTACTCATCATGTAGTGGCCGTAGATCATCGTGTTTTGTTGTTCTTAAATAGAGCAGCATTGTTCATAAACATCCTCATTAAGTAAAACGCTCATCAAAATCTTAAAATCAAAGTATCTTGTAAGATTAACTTCATTTAAATATATTAATTGCATGTTGTTACGATAGTGTTTATGTGAGATATTCAACAATTGTCAAATTATCTATTACTGTAAATGTTTTTCTAACACTGAGTAATATACAAATGTTTTCCTTTCTTCAAATGATTTGATTAAATATGAAATAATGTATATAGATTTTGTAAATTGCATAAGTTATTAGAATATAATGTAACTGATTGCGCTGAAGGAGAATTATAAAACAAAAAGTTGTTATAAAATATATATGTATATACATATACTTTACAATATATTAGAAGAATTAGAAGATATTAACAGTATTTACTACATCAAATAGGTGACTCTGATGGTTACGATCCTGATATTCTCCCAATAGATTAAATTTTATTATATATTATTTTTACACATCGCAATTATAACGTAAGTGTACCATATGAGTAAACGAGACCATATTGGAATTGTTGAATAAATGAAGCCTAAACACCACTTAATAGAATCTTTCATAACTGTAGTTATTAAAGTAGTTATTAAAATTTAATTTTATTTGTTCCAATTAGCTTAACCCATTTTCGTGAACGTGTCCAATAAGGACAATACAAAATGTTCACTCTGTAAACACATGTTGTTGTTGTTTAATTAAGCAATTAACATAACTGTAGACTTTGTTTCTGCATTTTAAATATGGAGCACCCAGAACTGCAGTTTATTAGATGTAAATTTGACATTAATGCGGTCATAAATTTGTACATTTTTACCTAATCTGTTGAAAAATAGGTGGACTCTTCAAAACAACTATTAGATACCCATTCGTTTGCTCATTTGAAAGTCTCGACTTGTAGAAAAATTTCTTTTTTAAGCAAATAAAAAAAAATCTATAATTAAATTTTGTTTCAATTTTCTGTAAGAAGCTGACTGTTTTATCAAAAAGTATTTTCCTTTGAATCTTTTGTATTAAAATGATGATTCTTTCATGCACAAATATTATTTAAACAATATGACAGGAATAGGCTAGACACTGGCTGAAAATTTTCAATATGCAAATGATAGATGAACGTATAATATTTTTGACGAGAAACTCTTCACATCTTTTTCGCACACATCAATAGTGCACTACGAAATATCAAATTCATTACGATAGAAGAAAATGGGTGCCATTCCTAGATTTAATGGTAGTAAGGCATACGATAATGAAATCTCGGGTTATTGAGTATACCTAACATTAAGTAACAATGGACATTTTTTGCAAGTAAGTCTCATTATTATCTATCACAGAAACACGAAGAACAAAGAGGTTAACCTTCGGCTAATCTATATAGATGCTGAGAAGAAGCGGGTGCAATAGTAAAGAAATCAATGCATAAATATAAGTACGAGAAGTCAACTACAAATCAGTCTTAAGAGTCAAATGGTACCGACCATATGGTACCCTGTTTACCATATACAAAAGGGTGTAGCAGGAAACGGGACAGTATAATAATGAAATACAATATAAGAGTCATCTACAAAACACTAGAGAAAATCTGCAATAATCTTTTATTGGAGATTTCCAATAACAGATTATTTTATTATAACAGTTGGTGTACAAGATATCCAGGAAAAGTTTACATAAGACATACAAGAAGACATGCAAGCTAAGAGAACATATGAGAAACCAAGAAGAATATTGACAAGTAGCAGTAGTGAAACATTCTACAATAAGGAATTCCATTGATTTCGAAACAATAGACTTATCAATAAACATATTCTATTGGCCAAAATTACTCTGACCATACCACTGTGCCATCCAATCAATCTCAAGATATATAAAGTTATCTAAGTACTCTAAGCATATGGACATTTTTCGCAGTTATATTATACCTCACAACTAACCTATCGACCTTAGGCATGCACAAGTAGCAATTAAGTGCAAATAGTAAACAATTAACATCAATTAATTAGTTTATGAAGTTGACCACGAGAGAATGGTTGAAATGTTAAACCCACGAAAGAATCGACGACACTATACAAATCCTGAAAGCTGGACAATGATAAAGTGTAATGCTTTGGTATCTCTCTAAATAAAACAAAAATGACTCCCCCAATGGGTAAAATTGATATATTCGTTATTATAAACTTATTTAAATATTAAGTTAATTTGTTCTAGATTGGCAACTTTGGTGGTATGGTAAAATTTGAATGAGAATTACTACTACTAGATTTAATATTCATAGGTTACATGATATGAATTATTATTAGCAAAGGGAATTTAGTCTTAAGAAATTTGGAAACACTATTATTTATACCTCACTTCAAAGCTATCCACCACCATTATATATTTTAGCAAGGAAAGTCACCTCTCGACAAAAAACATGTAAATTTAAATACTGTGGGGATAGTTCAAAACCAGTGTCCATTGCAGTTTAGGTTTTACCCCCACACCCCTAGTAATGTACCTACCATGGGTACATTATACTACTAATATACGTGTACCAATTATAATATAAGGGATGTCATTTAAAATTTTTAAGTGGAGGTAGCGTAAAAAATTTAAATCGTACACCTATCTTATAAGTCATGCTTTTAAAACTATTAAAAATTAAACTTCGTTTAGAAAACTGTCTGAAAACTGAAATTGTCTTCAAACAGCAGAAGATGTTCAGTGGAGTTACATTTGGAGATCTCGCTGGCCATTTTAGAGCGTCCATTCCGCCAATCTATCTATCGGAAAACATTTGATCCAGTCACTCATTCATATTTTGAAAATTTAATCCTAACTGTAATCAAGAAGAAATTGTAGGTACACTAAATTATAAATCAGTAACGAGTTAAAATAATCTTCTCTTATCTCACATTGAACTCTTCGGTGTTGAGTCTGCGGCAGCGATTTCACAGAAACAGTGCCTTCTACTTTCATTGAACTCATAACACATTCTTCATAATATTCCATTAATTTATTTTGTGTTGTATTTAAATTACGAGAATAGACCAACTGATTTTAGTTTTGTAAGAAGAGTTGAAACATAATTAATTTATAAGACGTATTACAAGATGTATTACAGATAGGATGTATTACAAGGCAAGGGTGTCATTTAAAATTATCAGGTGGGTTAGCATATTAGTGGGTGGTTTTAGATGTCCTCTTCTATATCTAAATTTACAGGTCCTCAATAGTATGAGAAAGTGTGAGATTTTCTATTTGTGCGTAGAAGAAAGAGTGAAGGCAGCATTCAGCTATTTTCTTAGACCATGCTATTTACTGCCCACTTCGTGGGTGGTCCAACAGCGGAGTTTTTAGACTTGTTCTTATTTTTGACAATCGGTACGTGTTTTTCGTCTAGAGGTAATTTTCCTTGCTAAAATAAATGGTGAGGTGGAAAATTTTGAAATAGAAACATTGTACAGTAACTATTCAGTTGTCAATTGTTCAGCACAGATTTTACTTTCTTTATAGTATGTATATACATATACTCGTATTATTTGGGTACCCACTGATACGGATACACATTAGTCACAATTAAGTTAATAGGTCTAATTAGTTACCTATACGAATTTTATGGAAAATATTTAAGTACATGCTTATTTTTATGTTTGTATTATGTTTGTTGTATGATAAAAATGTAATATATTAATTGTTGAATAAATTTTATCTCACTTGGTCCTAATCCTTTTTAAGAAAAGGTGACACTTTATATACATATGTACAAAACTAACTGATAACCCATTTCTACAGAGTAATAATTAACAAATGGTTTACCTTACTTTTGTGACTGAAATAAAATATTTGAATTGCTTCAAAATCCTCTTCATAAATCCATTGTGTACTTAGCTGTTCTGGGCTATCAAGTGGATTTGTTTATAAAGTATATTTTTCTCCAACAAAATCCCTCATGAAAGAGTACCACCAGTAAGATACTTCTTAGGTAAAGGTTTTTTAATCGCGATTTTGTTTATAGAAAATTATAGTTTTTGAGGTTATATGAGCCTATCCATATGTAATGGATAGGCCGAGGAAAATCATATATGTAATTATATATGTAATAATAATAACATTAAGTACTAACACAATAGGTACTGTATATAAATGTAACAATATCAAATTAGTTCTCTTGTGTGTGAGACTGATCCGATTTCACCTATTTTTTTTTTCTAGAATACTGATCTGATATAACCTATTTTTTGGCTTGCTTATAATTGCTTCGATAGAATTTTTTCATTTCTTTGCTAAAATAGGTGGACATATTTTCGACGACTTGTAAAAAGATAAGAATAATTTATTATAAGTTTATTTAATTTATTTAGTATCATTAAATATCCCCCTTATCGTTTGTGAGGTGTTTAATATTTCTCGTCAAAGTATTATATTATTTACCTAATGCTAATATTCCAGATAATTTTAAATAGCTGTTTCATTTTACATATACTAACAATAATTTGTAGATATAATTTTTGTAAGGATATTTTCCTTGCTGGACTATTATCAGAAGCACAAAATGAGTATTCTCAACAATCTCAACTTAATAAATGGACAAGATACGATTGTTACGATAAGTTGCCAGATCACAAATATAAGACAACATAAACTAAGAAAATTACCAAGTGACAAACCCTACGAACTAAAAAAATGCAAGAAAAGAACCTCTGTACCTCATCAGCAAAAAGCGAGAGAGCCTAAAGTCCATGTTTCCATGAATGATTAAAGTTAAGTTTTATGAAGCTGTACATCCAGACACCACATCAAATAGCACTGAGAAAAGTCGAATATTATAGAAATGAAATTAGTATGTTTTTAATTTGTTTAGAATTATTTTAAATTCCAACTTGTATTTCGTGTTTTTCTTACAAAATACAGAATAAATATTTCTTAGTTTTGTGAAACAAAGTTGTGAAACAAAAAGAAAAAGAAATTTGTTGAATATTTACTATAATTCAATACAGGTTATCGATATAAGACCTACATTTCTAATTTTTATACTCGTTAAAATAGAATCATTAAATTGTTTAAAACGTATTTTCTCAAGAAGTAGAAATAATAACATAGAACCCTGTAATACAAGGATGACGAATGGTCTGTCCGCATATCAAGTACTACTTAATTGAAAATTCACATACATTTAATTTCCACGCCTGTTATTAAGTCGTAAATATCTTGTTATATACTCATTTATTGTCGAAGTTGGTATTTAACAAAAAAATGACATGAAAAATAAGCGTTAACACGTTTATTATTATTTACAGATGGCATTGAAATTTATTTTATTCGAAATGTACACAATAAAAGAAGACACGGAATAACATTATTAACATTAATGTATATGAGAAGTTGTTTGCTGCGAGACTCTTATGCTATATTTATTACAAAAAAAAAGTATCCAAGGTTTGTTGAGACAACATGGAAAAAAAACTTGCGAATTACCGAGGTATGTTTAGCAAACGAGATGTGAGAGGCATCACGTAGATATAATTTCACTTATTATATACATAGTTTACTCGTATACATATATACGAATTTCGAGGTAAGTCATTCGTACATACATACATATATGGTAATAAAAGTATATTGTCCAAGCACTGTCAAATAATTAACAAATAAATAGAATACATAGAACTACGTACAGCATACAGTGTATATACAAATGTTAAATTTATTTAATTTTCAAGCTTAAATATACATTCACACAATATTCATAATTTTGCTATTAAATCACAGTTTTGAAAAACTTTGAAACAGGTCAACCGTATTCTTTAAAAGGCATTCACTAATGGGGAATAATGTTGATACTATACCACCCCCATCACCATCCTACACCTTGAGAGTCCCTTGCTGCAGTGATCTTCAAGGTCAGCTCTGACTACGATATTCCTGTGCTGGTTGTCTCTTCTTTCCCTTTCGAGCTGACCTTCTGATATAAAAGCAGTTTGTTGTTGAAATTATAGCCATATGAACTGTCAACTTGGAACAAGACCCCACAAAACATTTTGGAAACATTTGTCCCAAGAAATTGGACTTTGAACATTCGTGTTCCTCCAGAAAAACAATTTGGTGCTGTTATTATACAGGTGTAGTAAAAATGTATTCATGTAACGCTTGTAAAACCAGAGAAAGCAGTTTAAATAATGAGGGACAACAATTCAAAAACCAAGAACTCGCCAAGAACCATCTACATCAAATACTCAAACAGTGATATGTAATTGTGGTAACCAGTAATTCGTGATTTATGTACTTTCAGTTAATTGTACGTTAATATAAATATAAATCAGTACATGCATTGGTTCTATGTTCCAGTGTCCTCCAGTGGAATACTAGTCATTTAATGGAATAATCTTATTACAGCTGTAAGCGTTACAGGAATATATTTTATTACACTTGTATACTGACAGCTACGAGCAAGTTTATAGTTAGTTCACATGGCTGGAATTCTGACAACATACTGTTTTCAGAATGCCACCTTTAAAAGAAAATAAACAGTTTTAAAACCATAAAACGGACTTTTCCGCACGTAGAACATCTCTATCTCGAAATTGAGTGGCCGAGAAAAAAATAAACCAACACATAAATGCAAAATATATGTTTTATGCGACAGTTTTACTTTTTTCAGATAGTCCACCATCGTGCTTTCTCATGACCCATGAACAGGATGGGGTGTGTCCTATCCACCGCAAAATCAATAGATGTCATCTGGTAGACGTCCCTAATCAGAATCAGTCGAAACCTGATCGATCCGACACGAATTAGTTGAGTGATTGTGCTAACAAAAGAAAATTCTCAAATAGTCCACCATTGTGCTTTCTCATGATCCATGAACATGGTAGAGTGTGTTCTATACACCTCAAAATCAATAGATGTCGTCTGGTAGACGTCCCTAATCAGAATCAGTCGAAACCCGATCGATCAGACACGATTTAATTGAGTGTTATGAAAAAAAATCACAAACAGTCCACCATTGTGCTTTCTCATGATTCATGAACATGGTAGAGTGTGTTATATCCACCTCAAAATCAATAGGTGTCATCTGGGAGAGGTCCCCAATCAAAATTAGCCAAAACCCGATCGATCCGACATGATTTAGTTGAGTTATCGTGCTAACAAGAAATGTTATTAATGCCGACGACAACGACAATGACATACACGCAAAATTGTTTAAAACCCATTTATTTGTTTTTAAGCCAAAATACGAAAAATAAACCCCAGAAAAAAAGCTTTTTTTACATGATTACATTACTTTTCCGCGTATAGTTGAGTGCGGAAAATTAAAAAAATTGAGACCATCACCATAGGATTGTCGAGGTCGCGCCCGACTTTGACGTCTGTTGCAGCAAAGGTCGATAATGGTGCTGGGTGTGGTATAGTATCAATATCAAATCCCTACTGTCGTACAAATTTTAAATTTCAATAGTCCTCTTTTTTTCACAAAAATTAATTCTTTAAAGTTTTCCCTGTACGCCATATTAAGGGTTTCTTATTTATCGTTTATAAGACAGAGGGTGTTAAATTTAAAATTGTAAAATAGGGCTACATTGAAAAATAAAAACGTTTTACAGCACAACTATAAAGATTCCTTGTATCGGAGATGTGATAGATATTTTAATTACTTTAGCATTACTTTAAACAATCTTATCTACCATTCGACAGTTGCAAAATTGTTAAAAAAGGAGAGGTTCCACTCTTACAAAGTACATTTAGTACAAGTGTTGAATAAGATGATGCAGATCATCGCATACATTTCTGCTATTTTTTATGATGCGATGAAGCGACTTTTTTCTTCAATGGACCAGTACATCGTCAAAACTGCATGAAAAATGATATACTCAGCTTTAGGGTTAAAGGTAAATATATCGGTTACGATCATAGGAAGCCGTCTTTTACTTCTTACTTTCTTGAAGAAAATATGATTGCTGCTAGATAATTACCTCTCGTATCGACTTAGTTCCAAATTTAGATCTTATTTCTTTAGCGAAGAGTTTCAACAAAATGAAGCTCTTCCACATTTTGGTAGTGATGTCCAGTTCAATTTAAAAGTTTATTTCCTATTGACTACATTTCTATTTTGTGGTTATATTATTTATGATATAACCACAAATACAATGATGCAAATTTCTATCTATAATACAATATTATATTATTACAATATATATATATATATATATATATATATATATATATATATATATATATATATATATTCATCACAATCGGGTCTCCAGACAACTCCTCATCCACCTGGAACATAAAAGGGGGCAATGGGGCTGCCGGCCGGTGTTTTGGCCTCATAAAATAACCGCTTATTCATTTATGCTTTGGCAGTGGTGTCCAGTTAAATCTTGGTTATGATTTCAATGACGGATGGATAGGGTGATGCAGACCAACTAAATATCTACCACGTTTATTTAATTTGACTTTCTTGAATTTCCTTTTGTAGGGTTACTTAAAATCCTATGTCGATTTTGATAGGCTAAATAATTTAGAGGATATAAAGCAACGAATTCGAATCAAAAATGGAAAATACCAATCCACAACTCATTAAACGTTCAATACCAAGTTTTTATACTCATTTTGGCCAATGTCAGATTTTTTATGAAGAACGTTTTTGAACAATTTTAAAATTTCTATCAAGAATGAAGTCATATACGCTTTATTTGTATTTTCTCAAAACATACACATCCTATAAATGGTTTTAATGAGTTTGATTACCCGTATATCAGGTACAGTTATATTCACAAAACTTTAAGAGATTTATTGTTATTAAAAGAAGAAGGGATGCAATTTAAAAACGGTTATAATAACGGGAATGATGATTCAGACAGGAAATATTAAAAAAATATTTCTTTACGTTAATGAATGTCTTTTTACAAAATAAGGTTGACCAAAGATTTCCAAAAACAGTTTAATAACAAAATTATGAATATTTATTGCAAAATTTACCACCACGCTGTATATCTAAACTCTTAAGAGTATCGATTGATGATTTCGTACATATAGCTTATCAAGAATAGGAAAAAGTGTGATATTCCCTCTATATGCGTAGAAGAAAGAGTGAGGCAGCATTCGGAGGAAAAGGATGCTCTTTACGCGCGGCCAGTTGGAACTCTGTATACTACACATTCAATATATATGAATGTGTTGTATACAGAGTGAACGATGTTCACTCTGCAAAAGTCTCAATGCGACTGAGCAAGGACCAGGCTATTTACTGCGCATCTCGTAGGCGTTCCGATATTGCAGTTTTGAGACTTGTTCCTATTCTTGACACACTGTACTTAGAGGAGTGTGAATACTTTATATGTATAGGATATAATTCAATATTATGTCCAGATTAAATACTGTGGGTCATGAAGTGAAGGCTGTTACATTTTCTGAAACTCACGATGTGGATGCATCATCTCATTGGGGTTTTTATTGATATTCAATAAATAACCAGAAATAATCACAGCAGATCGGTATCAAGAAGTGCTGCAACTGGTTCTTTAAATTAAATACGAGGAAGAACGTAATACTGGTTGTTGACTTGGCAAGGTTTGTAGGGAGTGAATTTGGGTATTCACGTTAGTCATGTATAAACTCGGGTATTCACTTAATCTATGCTTCTAAAGGGTAGTCCAACCATAATGCACGATGTTAATTGTGAGTCACACCTTAACGTCAAGTTTTTTGTCCAACTTAATTTGACATTTCTTTGTTTCAGTGTTTGACAAATTCAACCATGGAGAGGTACACAATTGAGCAGCGCGTTAAGATTGTTGAAGCCTTTTACGAAAATGGGCGTTCAAATCAAAATGCATTTCGTGCACTTCGTAACTTTTTTGGTCAGCATAATCGACCAAATGTGTCCATAATCGGGAGAATTGTGCGCAAATTTCAGCAAACTGGGTCTGTAGGAAATGTGAAAACACCTGTACATGCTCGCCCAGTTCGTTCTGCGGAAAACATTGCCGTTGTTCGCGATAGTGTAGCAGAAGAGCCGTCAACCTCGACTCGTCGTCGTGCCCAACAATTGAACATCTCACGAACATCACTGATGCGAATTTTAAATAAAGATTTGAATTTACACGCTTACAAGGTTCAATTGACTCAAGAGCTGAAGCCTACTGACCATTTCAAGCGTCGTCAATACGCCGAATGGTTGGTTGAACAGACAGAAGTGAATGGTGACTTTACAAAGAAAATCATCTTCAGGGACGAGGCATACTTTCACCTCAGTGGATTCGTTAACAAGCAGAATTGCCGCATTTGGGCAAATGAGAATCCACGAGTGATTGTTGAAAAGCCGATGCATCCACAAAGAGTGACTGTTTGGTGTGGTTTATGTGCTGGCGGCGTCATCGGGCCGTACTTCTTCGAAAATGAGATCGGCCAAGCAGTTACCGTGAATGGTGTTCGCTATCGCGAGATGATAATGGACTTCTTGTGGCCAGAAATTGAGGATATGGACCTGGACGATATGTGGTTCCAACAGGATGGTGCCACTTGCCACACAGCCAACGAAACAATGGCACTTTTGCGCGAGAAATTCAATGGCCGTGTTATCACACGTCGTGGCGATGTTAATTGGCCGCCACGATCATGTGATTTGACACCGTTGGACTTCTTTCTTTGGGGATATTTAAAAGAAAAAGTGTACGTCAATAAGCCAAGAGCAATTCAAGAGCTAAAGGATGAGATAATTCGGCACATTAACGACATTGAACCTCAATTATGTCTCAGAGTCATTGAAAATATGGACCATCGGATAGAGGTATGCCACCGAAGCCGTGGCGAGCATTTGGCCGATATTTTGTTTCACACATAATTGTCATAGATTCTATCCTAATAAAAAATATTAAGATAATTCTCTGAAAACTTTTTGTTTCATTTACAATTAACATCGTGCGTTTTGGTTGGACCACCTTTTAGTAAATTCATCTGATATATCTCATTATAGAATAGCTTGAACTGTCTAGTTTAAAGTAACATTGAAAGAGTCTGCTCTGAAACAGTTCCTTGTCAGTCGTTTAATTGACATTTGTGTATATCATGTTGTCTTTCTGTTTAATTATGCCATTTCTCCATGGTAATAATACATTGTCCCACTAGTAATGAGTTCCCAACAATATTATTGTACTTTCATTTCCACTTTTTAGTACACAATTATCATAATTGTTATATGTAACAGTTTTGATACTTAAAAATGTTGGTCCATCTATGTCTATTGTTCTTGTTTTAGTAATTTCTAAATAGTTAGAAAATAAAAGTTAATACTTAAGCTAAGCATGTTTGTGTATGATTTTTATGCAATTTATACGTAAACTTTTCTAGAAGACGTCAACTCTTGTGAAAAAAATAAACGTCCATATTTCTAAAAACAAACAGTTAAATGGAAAATAAAGAGTGATTAATTAAAACATTTGTAACGAAATTTAACTATTTATATAAGATATATATTCCTGAATAATAGTTAATATACGAACATTATATATTATAATTAGTTAATATCTTAATTTCACTTTGTCGAACAAGATTTCTCAAACTAATTCCTCTCTTATTTTCAGGAAGTCTGTTATTACAGATAAATGGCATGGATGTTAGACTAACGTACTATAAAATGAAAATCTGGGCTGGAAATTCGATACGGTAACCTAGCCCCATGCTGAGAAGGGTGTAAGCACTTGAGTCATGCCATTCTGACATCAATTTCTCTGGCTAATGGCATTTTAACATATTAAACATAACGTATACCATTACAAAATTCAAAGTGATATATTAAAACGTGTGTGACGTTTATACCGTCACACAGGGTGTGGTAATTGCAACGTTACATACAAATAACTTTGGAATAATAATGGAGAGAATTTTTTTAAATTCGTGTATTGAACCAATCTTTTCATGGAACGGCCTTAGTTTTTAAATAATTATCATTCAAAGTTCAGGGGGAAGAATGATCAAGTAAAATGGCTGAAAAATTGACCAGACATGATATCGTCAGTATTTGAAGAATAGAGAAATATTACGGCTCCTTAGTGTAGTATGTAATAAACGTCTTATAAATGTACTAACAGTTTTATTATTCACTGATTTAATGTATTTAATATTACTTATTTATAATGGGTAACTCCTTTATTATATTGAATAGCAAGTAGTATTTTTAATTAACTTTGTGCCAAATATGGCATAGTTCTCATTGATGTAATATAGTAACAATAATAAGAATAGCTTTATTGTTTATCATGATATAGATATCCTATACCAAAAGTTTGGTAATAGTAATTGACAGAAAGAAAGAAGAAAAAAACAAAAAAAAAAGCGGTACATACGAGCTCAGGCTTATAATAGTTTGGTCGGTTGCTGAAATGCACTGTGAGCTAAACGTTTGTAGCGTTTTAAAATAAAATAAAATCTCAATTATTGTCAAAGTAAAACGGATATTATAATGTATGTTTTGGATGCGTCTGCTAAAATTTTCTAATAAAAATATTCGCTGCCTAAATATACAGTGCAAAGCATTATCAACTTGTATAAGAAACTGGATGTACAGTCCAAAAGAAGAAAACTGGTCGAGTATGCCAAATTTCACTCTTAAATCAACATGCTCTGAAGAGGATTGCAACAACACCGACGATCCGGTGCAAAATAAGTTATGGTGCAACGGACTTAAACCATTGGAAAATATTTCTGTATTTACAATTAAACACTCAATAGAGAAAATAGGATACAGATTCTACAAGGTAAAGTTTTATTATTTACTTTTGAACTTACCGGTTTCTCCTTCAAGAACAGAAAATCCGTTATTAACTAAATGACAGAAAATCAATCGGTTACGGCGAGCCAGAGAACATAGGCACTGGACTTTATACTTTACAACAATGGTACCAGGTAATTTGTAACCCCACAAGAAACTTATTATCCTGACTGTTTGGTTAGGAAAGTAAGTTCCCTGAATCTCTAATGATCTGGGGATGTATGAGTGGTATGGGCATAGGAAAATGACGTTTCGTAGGTGATATTATGACAGCAGAAAAATATAAACATACATTAATAATTAAATAAGAAAATATTGTTGCCGTCAATACCAATATGTCAAAGCACTGACGCGCAGTACGTCTTCCAGCAGAATGGTGCTGCGTGTTACACAGCAAGAACTGTCAAAGCTTGGTTACAGAACATAATGTCTCTGTCATGGAATGGCTCTCCAACAGTCCAGACCTCTCGCCAATAGAAACATTGTCGCATAAAATGAAAAGACAGTTGCACAAACATCCCGCCCGTTTGGTTAACGATCTACACACCAAATTGCAAGAAATTTGAGACAGCACGCTTCCTGAAGAGTGCGCTAAGCTGGTAGATACAATGCCTTCCAACATTAAAGCTATTATTGTTAATAAAGATGATGTAACACAGTTTTGATGAAGCGGCCGAACTATTCTGAACAGCGAATCTTAATGTATGTTATTATTATTTTTATTTAAATATATTAGCTGCAAAATTATGCCTGACCGAACTATTATGGGCCTGAGATCGTAATATATTAACATAATAGAATGGAAAATATGCGTTTATATACGCATGTATGGATGATGCTACATTTATAAACATCGAAAAGTGGAGTGGATTTGACCGGGGATTCTTGTTACAACGATTAAAATAGTGAACATTTTCGTTATAATGAGCATTTTTGCTATAATTGGACCTACTAAGAAACGTCGACATCAAATATCTGCATATAGCGAACACATTTTCTTAGCACCAACCCAACCGCTATAAGTGGACCCGACTATTATATAACTTTTTATATACCAACCATATGACGATGTAGGTTGTAGCAAGGGATGTAGGTTGTAGCACAATTAGCGAAATGCGTAGGTTAGATAAGAGAAGCTGGAGGTTAGCGTCCAACCAGTCTTAGGACTGATGACTCCATGATGATGATGATATGACGATGTAGGTTATTCTAACAAAACAGTGCATTAGCTCACGCTGGTCAACAGCTAGTACTTATCCTTAACCTGTGGCCTTCGCGACCACCCGATTTGACACCATTAGATTTTCGTTTATTTTATTGCCTTTTAAATATAACTTTTTATATGCCAACCCCATAACGATGTAGGTTATTATAACAAAACAGTGCATCAGCTTACGATGCTCAACAGCTAGTACTTATCCTTAACCTGTGGCCTTCGCGATCGCCTGATTTGACAACATTAAATTTTTGTTTATTTTATAGCTTTCTAACCTTATAAATTATCTTTATATGTACATAAATTTCAATATTCTTTGAGATTGCACTTTCTTATTAAAACCAAACTTATATTTATCAATGTTTTATTTATAACAGTTTGATTTATAAGCTTTGAAGGGGTGAGGAAGCCATCTTTTCTTAATTAAACATTAAAAAACCATTATTAAGAAAATATAAAAATTATATTTGTCAATTACATAAATTTTAAGACATTATGTTCGTTGTAAATTATTCGACAGCCCCTTGTTTTCTAAGATGTACCGCCACTGTTCGATTTTACATTAGCGATCCAGAATTTCATTGAAAACGATACATGATGATAACCTTATCACGTAGTGAAATTGGTCTACTACTTTTATTTCATCTATGTATACCTATATAATCAGAAAATGCAGAATTTTTCGGAATAGATCTTTCCTGTTAAATACAGTTCATAGTTGTTCAAAATATCATATCATTATTTATATTTATACTCCTAAAATAGATAAAGAGTTTATATAATTTAAAATGAGATTCAAAGCTATCTCAGTTGCTTTGTAAACAAACTAATCAAAGCGATGCCCCCGCTAAATGACGATAAGAGTGAAGTACTGTCTGTAACTGTTTACTGTTATTTGTTCAGCTGTCATATAAATAACACTGTGGCAGAATATATTATTATATATATTTAATAAAAAAACAGTTTTTTCAACCTCAGGCATATTATAGGAATTATCTTCAGGGCAGCTTAAACATATCTACTGATTTATAAAAGCATAGGTTATCTATTACTGATAATACAATTAAATACCCTAAGCGGAAAATAAATGAATTGGCATATGATAAGAAAACTGGGTTATTTAAAAAAAACTTATTTATTATTTTCGATGTTGGACTATGTTTACGATATTATTTACTATTTAAGTCTTCAAGATTTGAAATTTATTTCTTTCATTAGCATCTTTATTCAGTTTAATCAATTTGAGCATGTTATGATGTTATAATCATCATCACCATTACAATCATTTTTAAAAGGATCTGATATGTTTTTAGATAAGAATGTGGGTTTTTTAGTTAGCCTTAAACGCCTGAGACAGGTTTTTGAGTAATTCAACGATTTTTACCGAAAATTTCCAATTTCCTAACGTCTTAAAAGGAAACATATCTAATTTTAAAAGATTTTAAAATAAATTTTTATTTAAATTTAAATTAAATTCCATAAAATGTTTGCCCCAGAAAACGTTTAGTTATTTATTTTTGTGTTTAAAAGTATATGCTCGTTGAATTATAAATATTTAGTATTCACATCGGTAGGTTATTTTAACGAAACGTATTTTTCATCGAGAAATATCTTCTTGAACATAGTCTTCAGCTTTTAATGTACAATTTGCATAATGGATCTTTGCGCGTGTATCAATTTAGAGACGACGCACGGATCATGCTACACCACTCGCAATTGTTACTAGTATACCACAATTACCACGTTTGTCTAGCTACATATGTTTTAATCAACTACGTACGGCATACACAGTTAATAATTTGCCGAACAAAATGCAATTATGAAATCACGTCATAGCTTTATTGTATAATTTGATTCATTGGCGTCTCAATATTTCTGTAAAATTGATTTCATTTTTGTTTCATTCATTTTGAGTTTTGTTGAATTTATTTCATTTATTTTGATAGAAATATCACTTCCATTGAATGTTTTTGTAGAGAACATTTTCATTACATCCGTCATAGGGTGACGGATTTGTATTGTACTAACTGTTATTCTAAAATGTGTTTTTGGCACGACACTGTTCAAAAATGTCAGTTGATTGATTCATAGGATTGTTACCTGTGACTCACACGCAACGAATCATTATGTAAACCATATGTAAAACGTTCAAAATTTATGGTATGAGTTTCATATTTAAACATTTCATAAATCAACTATAATAATGTAAATTTTCATTACTCATTACCATACTTTCTGTCGAGGTTCAAAAATATAACAATAATATATTATATAAATTCGAGGTTCAAAAATATAATAAGTATTTTATTTCTGTAACAATTTACAATGATATCCTACAATCTAAACTGAGGTACAACTATTAAGATTTCATAGTTCATAATTCCCGCGTTTAATTCGTTCAAAATCTGCCTCTAGACATTAGTCTGTCGTTAACCATTCGATGTTGCCTAGCATTAAAGTTAAGATAACGATGGCCTAAACCTATTTCAAGAATCCTATTTTACGTACAAAAATATAAATCGCCACCATTTACGTCACATTTAAAACTAACGTTAATAGTTATATTAGTTATATACGAGTACAGTGATTATTAATTAAAAATATAATTGTACTTAAGGTTATTTCAAACTGTAATTCCCGATTAACCCTCCATCGGGCGCAATGGATCTGAGAGATCCCATAATCAAATCTTACACAATTTAGACTTTAATGAGGTGGAATCTTCATTAAACGCTTATTTTAATTAATACAGCACAATAATAAATATTTCACACTAGTTTTCAATCGCAATAATTAAGTTTACACAAAGTAACTCATTCAATGTTGTGAAATAATAAATCTCGAAGATATTAATAGGAGAACCAGCTATTAACAAGTTTTTTTCTGTTTTAAGGACAAAATCAAAACATAAATTAGTGTTGACCAATATTTTAAATACAGAAAAAAACCACCTATTTCTTCATGTAAAAGTCGTAAAGGTCTATATAAAAATGTGTTGGACATGAATTACAAAGAAAAGTTATAAGCAACTGCCTATTTTAAGTGTAAAGAATTATAAATCCTCTTCATCATTTTAGCATGTTCCAAACAAAAATAAACGTTACATTGTTCGTAACGATATTTAGTATAAACCAATAATTTAACACCCAAATGTGTTAAGTTTGAATAATAATACCATAAAAAGCCAGAATAAGTTAGAGATCTCAAAAAATATTATTAATTTAAATAATTAAAAAAATCTAACAAAATATAAAAATCACAATAATGACGTAATCAAGCGCAATGCATCTGACAGATCCGGGTGGCTCATACAAAGCCAGGGAATGCACTAAAAAAATCGACACCATATGGAGAAGACTAGTTTGGAGCTAGGAAACTATGAGAGAGTTCGAGTTAATATTCGTATAGCACACGAAAGGGCAAAGAAAAAAGTGACTGCCGGATCTCGCGGATCGGCTGCGTCTGACGAAGTGTTAAACCTATGCAGCGATCGAGTCATTTGGGGGGTTGTGTGCAATTTCTCAGTTTCTGCATGCGAAAACCTATTGTGGAATTTGGGAAATATTCTCCAGAGAATCTGTTAATAAATGTAAAAATGGTGAACTTTATAATTTAAGTTAAAGGTTTAAATCTTCACAGTAATTACGGTCGTAACCCTTCGGGACGCGTTTCTCTGAGACTTTAAGGGTGAGTCATTATTTTACAAGTAGACAGGTGATATAGCGGTGAGTCATTTTTCTACAAGAAATAATATACAAACGCGTTTGATACATTTTTATGAAATATAGACAATATTGATTGTTGATATTAATTTTTGATTAAATATATTTTTTCCAAGAGAGCGCATCACCATTTAAGGCCAAGGGCATAATTAACTATAAGGATCATCTACACAGAAATCAACTTCCTCATTCCCCTGAAACCTAAGGCTACAGATGGAGTGAGGCAAGTTTTTCATCGTCTACATTTCTCTACATACAAAGGCAACGACAAACACAACCATGTTCAAGATATAAGATCTGTAGTCCTGGTTAGCAACAAGATATTACTACTGTTGAATAACCTGTATATTGATGTTACAAAAATTAGTGAATTTATTATATATTCTGTTTTGTTAAGTATAGAATAAGTAAGATTTATATTTCATCTAAGCACCCGAACTATAAACGTCCTAAGTACTAAAATGCAGATGTATATGTTTATTTTGTTCCAATGAATATATGTACAAAGATATGAGATTAGTCGATAGTAGTGTCGCATGCCTTTTTATAAGGATATAGACAGAGCCGCTTCGAATAGCATATTAAAATATAAATAAAGAAGAAATTATTAAATAGTGACTCGAGACTTTTATCTACCCACGGCCTCCTATTTTTCTAATAACTACGTCCACAAATAAGTCAGATCTAAAATATGTGTTCCAAATATTGCTGAATAATGGATATCATTGTAGAATAGGCAACCATCTTGTTGGAGTTGAATTTCTTTTAATCCAGCCCCAGCTAGTTCCTGAATACTAGGAACAATTTCTTGTTGCAATAGATCCAAATATTTTAGACCAGTTAAATAAAAAACGAGTAAATGATATGTTTATCCAGTATACTTGCCCAAACGTTAAGTTGTAGAGGATACCGAGTGCAGTACTTGTAAATCTTATGTAAATTTTCTCGCGACCAATACCGACTACGAGTTGAATTATGTTTACCAATTAATGGAACAGTTGATTCAACAGTAAACACAATATTCTTTAGAAAATGTTCATCTTCATTCATCTGTTCAATTAATAGAGAGCTAAGTGAGCAATTATAATAATAAAAGTATTATAATTCACTTTGTACATCTACTTATTTGTTTCAACAAGGAAGCAAAAGAAACAAGTTGAAGAAACAAAAAATATACAAAAAAGTACCTACTTGTTTGGCGCTAATATGTTGCACCAATTAAATAAAATGACTTAATCATTTTGTAATTGGTTTAGCGAATATCACTTCAACTTATTGGTGATCCTACATTGCCTAATTCTTCTATTCTTCTCGTATACATATGTAGATATGTACATAATCACTGGAGCACGCTAGGGCTGTAGATAAAAGGCTGTATGCGTAGAAGAAAGAGTGAGGCAGCATTCGGAAGGAAAAGGATGTATTTACACGTAGCCAAATCGAACTCTGTGTACATTCACATTCAATATATGTATATACATATGTATATTCCTCGGCCGGTCGCGTTGTTGCACTCAGTGCCACATTTTTCGCTTTCGCCGTTTTATATTTAGCTCGGTAATGGGTTTCCTTTTACAATTGAAGTATTTGTTAGTCAACCCTTCCTGAAACAGGTAACATTTTCCGGCCAACTTTTTCCCCATCGCGTTTGGTCGAGGAGCGGTCGAGTTAGCATCGTAGACCGCTCGCGGGAGTTTTTGTGACTTCGAACGTTTATTCTATTTTGTGCTACCCGCGACCACCTATGTGAGTTTTTATTTTTGATTTCTACTCTTTTTTGTTTTTTATTGTGCTTTTGTGATAGGGTCGGTGGGGAAACAATTAGTTTAGACGACCTCTCTGCAATTCTTCAAGAGTTATCAGACGAACAACGTGATGCAATTGATAATGAAAGTGACCTGAGTGAAGATGAAGAAATTCAACTTGATGATCACTTCAGTGAATATGAACAGTCCGGTAATGAAATCGTCGAACATGAGAATCCTTGTTCTTTTTATGTCGGAAAGGACAAAAGTACTAAAAGGAACAAGTTGCCAAAGAAGAAAGGTAAAACCAGATCCAAGAACATAATGAAAATTTTGCCAGGGCCATAAAAAGATGCTCGTAATGTATCCATACCGCTCGATGCTTTTTCCATATTTTTTGACCACACGATTATTGATCAAATTGTATATTTTATGAACATGTACATATAAACAAAGAAAACAAATTACGGGAGAGATCGTAATTGTTTCTCTCTCTCACTCTCTCGTGTTCTCCCCATTTGTCATTTAATTTGTTTATTACATTAATTCGAGAGATAAAAAAAATCGCTAAATAATTACATTTTTTGTTGGCATTGCACTTTGTGCAACGCGCGACCGTTGGTGTCATGGAAAAGGATGCGATCGGCCGAGGGATATTCGTCGATATTCATTCTGCAAAGACCAGACTATTCCGGCATATAGGTCCGGTATTGTAGTTTTGAGACTTTTACACATCCGATGTTTATTTTGTATTTATATTAAAAATAAATTCTGGGTTAATCGAAAACAATGATAAAAATTGTTAAAAAAAACAAATGATAAAAATAAAAAGTGGTAGTTAAAATAAATGCTCAAAATGTTAACAGTACATATTGTTATAAAATTCTACTTTCACTCGTTCAAGTGTTTCGGAAATTAACCTATATTCTTCAGTAAATCTCTCCTTCCAAATCCCGATATTAACGGGTTATGTAACATTAACCTTAAATTTTAAGGCCTACGTTAGGGGAGCGGGGTCACTTTAGACACGCAAATTATAGCCATTACTCACTATCAGTTATATACCTGGGGAGCCGTTCTTCTTCTGACAATGAGTCATTTAACCATGAAAGCCTTTGGCAATGTTGTTACCAGATGTCAAATGTCTAAAGACATTTCTAGTATATTCTCGCAATAATTCTGTAAATCTAAGGAAGTTCTCGAAATATTCATATGAACGAATTAATTCTCGTAAATTGAATAAACCTATTCAGCCACAGTTAATAATTCTGACATAGTTAGCATTGTCATTAGTCTTAATTTAGTATTTTCACAATTTTTAGACAGTTTCACAAGTTTCGTCATTAATTATAATGCATGGAAATATTCTGTACTGTGGATAAATCATCAACATTATATTTTAAGAAAATTTTTAAGTAAACATATGATAATAATACAAATAGAGCAGATAAAAATTATGAAATTCGCTCATAGATCAAAAGTTATCGAGAGAGTCATTCATTATTGACGTCAGTTTCGTCAATCATTACAAGGAGTTAATCAAAGCAATAAAGTAAATAAGAAATGTAATTGCGTTAACGCAGGAAAGATTGTAATGTATCCATTAATTTCGTTAATAATTATGCAATTAGGAAATTATAAAACAGCGGAGCAAGAGTCAGAAAAATCATATAAGATATGTTTTAATGAATTAAAGTACCATTACATTACTCATTCATAAATCACTTTATTAGAAAACACAAAAGAACGACTAGTATGAGTGTCCTGTTTTGTCTTAATAAAAGTTAGGTTTACATTATTTTCCATTTGCCACGTAAATTAAAATTTAACCATTTACGCTTGAAATAAAATATTTATGAAATATATACACGGTTATTCACGCAATTAGTCCATTAAAATCATCTACCTGATGTACTATGTGTAAAGTTATAAGAGTCTGGAATTAGTAATAAATGTTATTGTTTGTTTAAAAATATTCAACTTAAAGAAACTGCACCATCTTCAAGGTAACGTATTGTTGGATATATTGGGAGTGTCTTGGAACTTTCTAATGGACCACATTTTTTTAGTCTTCTGCTAAATCAATGTTAAGTTTCATTAGAGTTACTTATATCTTATACTTATATTTGGTAGTCTTTGAAATATTTTTATTGCTAAATCTATTGTCTAAATGTGACTAATGTTTAATGCATATAGTCATCTAAAAAATAACGACAAAACCAAGATGCATATTAAAATATATGTAAACGCATAACGTGTTTCGTAACGTGTGAAATTTTTTCTGAAAGGAATATAATTTGTAATCAAGTATCAAAAAAATATATAATCCCTTTACCTGCCCCTACCTTACTATTAAATTTTATTATAATACCGTCTAATAACATTTTCATGTAGCTATAAACCAAACATCTATCCTAAAAAATATGCCATAGAGAAAAGCCAATAGGCCATCCTAATTCTCCCCTAAGGGCTGAAGGGTCCGACCTACCCTCATAAAAAGATTTCTAAAAGATAAATTCGCCTCTTGTCAGACCCAAACATCGCTACACAGCCACAAGTGTGCAGAAAGCAGTTTTGAGTCGATCGTCAAAAACGTGCTCTATCGTCAAGTCACTGGTTGATTCCTGTGCCACGGACGTGGCTAAACTATTTTCTACTTAAACTTGGAGCATCTACAAGTGTTTGCAATCGACCAGGTTGCTGTTCAGAGATTCAGTATTCATTTGGGAGCAGTGATTGTCTGACTCGATCAAAACATAAATTGTGGGGAGAAGCTGAACACAGAGCCTGGTTCACACTGAAAAAATTTACGTTCGCAGTATTTGTTTACTTTAGGCGGATTTTAAATGACGAATTTGCTCTATATTCCCAGAAAAATAAGTGTGTTTTCACCATGAGCGTGCCTGTGGTATATTTAAAACAATCGTGAGTGGGGGGGGGGAAATTAGAACGACCTTCTATCGCATCAAAGCCAAAGAAAAGCGGACAAGTGTAGAAGAAAGAAAAAATAGTTTTAATTATTTACACTGCAGTTTCCATAAGCATTGAAATATATAGTTTAATTGATACGAATTTGGTTGCTTCTAATTTACTAACATACTTATAATGTTACGTTATAAACCAGTACCTTAGTTCTTGCAGCCTGACAATAGAACTATTTTCTTCTCCAGAGCCTAGTCCATGTATGCGTATACTAAACATGCTTTGTAATACGGGGTGAACAGATTAAATGAAACAGTTTAAATAAAAGTGAGAGGCTAGCAGTAAGCATCCTTCTAGAATTCAATGACTGGATGTCAAATCTTTGTAAAATCAGAGTATCATCTCAAATCATAACCCCTTACTGGATAATGATTGTCTATGTGAAATGAGGTATACATACTTTAAGAAACACCGTTGAATATTTTCGAGTTGATTGATATGACTTAGATACCGGGGATACCAAATAAGACTACAATAGTTTAATTTCGAACGAACTAACGCAAAATATAAGCATTTTAAGGTAGCAGTGTTATTGAACGATGTCGTGTTTAATCGAACACGAAATTAAGAGTTTTATATGCATTAAGAGCCACAGATTGATATGTCTAGAGATACTTTATCATCAAAGTATACGCCAAGATCCTTAATATTTTCAGAACATACTAAAACTGGACCACCAAGAGAATAATTATATATTAATGGTTGCTACTTTAAGGTATAGTAGCAAATTTTACATTTATCTATGTTTATTGATAATGTATTCTCCAAACACCACTATACAATTATTTTGATTAGGAGCTAAACTGAATTGTTATCCTTTTTATATTGACACATGCGTCCTTCATTTTACAAAATTTGTAAATTACTCGATGAAAGTGTATGAAATTATTTTTAAACATGTAGGGTAAAATACTACAAATATTATGGAAAAATCTGTAATTCATTGTTGCAGGAAAACATATTCTGTTTCTTTTTAAAATTCCCTAAACATAACTAAAAACTATGTCGTGGAAATACTCAAATGATTAATAGATTAAAGTGTGTTTGTAACAAATATTTAATTAATTACTTCAGACATACCTATAGATCAAGAAACTTGAAGCCAACTAACGCAACTACACGTTGGATCTGAAGACGTGCCAGAAATATCAAACAGTGAGATACAACAAGCCCTAAACAAAATGGCCAACGGCAAAGCTCCTGATGAAGACAACATTGTGGTGAAGATGGTCAAAGAAGGCGCAGACTCGGTTATATGTTTTCTGAAAGACATCTTTAATAAGTGCTTGGGGAAAGCCGAATACCTACAAAATGGGAAAACTCAACTGTCATCCTACTAAGGCAATAAAAACGATCTAAATAACTACCGCCCAATCAGTTAGTTTACTATCATAATTATACAAACTTTTGATTAAAATCATAACGATTCGCTTAACCAAAAAACTTTACTTTTATCAACCAGTCGAGCAAGACGGGTTTAGAACCGGATATAGCACTATGGACCACTATGTTGGCTATGAGACTCATCATTGAAAAGGCTACAAGTACCGCCATGGCTCGCATTTATTGATTATAAGAAAGCCTCGGTTAGCATTGAGCCCTGGGCAATTATGCAATCTTTACAGACGCCAGAATAGACCACCGCTACATAAGCCTAATAGAAAACATCTACCGACATGCATACGTAACGCTAAATTTACCACCATAAACAAACCTAGTAAAAATTGGCAGAGGAGTGAGACAAGGTGATACTCTGTCCCCAAAGCTGTTTACGTTAGTACTGGAAAATGTATTTAAAATATTGGACTGGGCAAATCATGGTCTTAACATAGCAGGAGCTAGACTGAGAAATTTGAGATTCGTTGGCGATATCATTGACGATCTTATTTTCGGACAACCCTCATGACCTCGAAGTCATGATGGCTTCTGAATGGTTTGGATTAGAAACGAATCTAGACAAAACCAAGGTGATGGCAGTTGGTCATTACCTTGGGGGTCTGTCGCCAACTGCTCGCTTAACAACTCGAGAATCGCCCAGAGAGCAATTGAAATGAAAAGGCATCACACTGAGGGACCACAAAAGAAACGTTTGGCTCAGGTAACAAACCAAAGTCACTGAAGTCATTAAGCACATCGCTAAGCTCAAATGGTAATGGGCTGATCACGTCGCCAGAAAACAAGGCTCGTGGTGCAAAACATTAGGCGAGTGAAGATCGTGGGGTGAGAAACGCCCACCAGAGAAGCCACAAATGCATTGGTACGATGATATCAAAAGAACAGCTGGAGTGGATAGAGATCGCACAAGACCCACAAAAATGGCATACTATGAAGGAAGCCTACATCTATAGGATTGAAAGTGGCTAAGAAGAAGAATATATATATATATATATATTTTAAGAATACATTGGAAAAATTGGGTTATATTTATTGTCGCGATCAAAAGTCCTTTGTACAAACGAACGCACTTTCCTCTTTCTTACATCTTAGAATTTTCCAACTGAATTTAGAAAAGAGGATAAACTCTTTTCTTCTTCTTCTTTGTCTTTGAAGAATGTCTTTGCCTTTTAGTAAACATTAATTGGCATTTTATCTACAACATTTCATCTAAGTTTAGCGTGAGCTGCTCTTAGATATATGTACATATATCTTCTCTCGAATTTTTCAGTAATAATCATTGTTAAATTATCTAAAATCGAACTATAATTCACGTATATTAATTATTCATAACGTTTGTTATATTTAAATGTCAATACGCTATGTCATATCCATCCCGTATAACTAAAATCTTAATTAAAAATAAATATGTTGATTTTATCAATAGTTTTCAAAGTCAAACAAATGTAATTGTAAAAGTTGTATTTCTGCATGAATATTTCTATCCTCTAATTATAATAGTAATTATAATTATGGCCAAGAATCTGTATACGTTAGTAATACAATAGACAACAATACATATAAATTCATTTTTTGGATGTCTGAAGTTTATGAGACATGCAAATTCAATTGTGGCACCCGCTTTGTCAACAAACATTCACTTATACCTATTCCAAATATACTTAGTCAATTTAACCGAAGTAGCAATAAACAGCGTTGCTTCTAAAAATAAGGTGTGTGCTCGGTGTACGTGTTTCTTTTTCACCGAATATTTTATATCCTTTTTTTATCGTGAACATGTAGGTAGCACATAAATATTAGATTTTGTCGTAAAGAACTTGAACAAACTATAATAAATACGTATACATATATAGGATTATAATACAGAGTGTTCACATATCTGAACAGTTATCTTAACGAATTGGCCTACAGAAATGATGGCGAGTATATCAGTCGTGGTTACTATCATGAACTACTCTTATCTAGATTTAATATGCAATCAGTGAAAAACAGACGAATACTGTACAGTGTAATTTTCCTTCATAACTTACTTCATAACAAGACTAGCTGCTCGGAGTTAGTTGCACAGATAAATTTGTGCAACTAACAGACGCAGTTTCTGCTGTTATTTCGGTTGATTGTGAAAATGTAAGTACTCAATGACCGTTAATTTTAATATTTTGTTTGATCAGTGTGACATAAATTATTACTCTAATGTATTCGTATCGAAAGAAATTGCATTTTTGAGTAGTGAATAGAACTGTATTGGCTTGTATAGTGGTTATATTGTTTGCATTAGCGTTAATATTGTTAGAATTTGGTATTGACTATTGACTGTTAGAATTAGTGTTGAGAATGATTGAAAATTTGAAAAAAAAATCTTTTAATAATGCAATTATGGATATTCTAATGTACATCTAGCGCAAAAGGTAAGAAACGTACGATTGCAAATTCTGACGAGGATGAGAGGCGAACTTTCGAATGAAGTTAACGAATGAGAGGCGAATAAAGTTAACTTCGCATTTGATCGGTTTTCGAATAATGATAACATATTAATGACTCGGGTATTCCACTTACTTTAAATTTTCAATGAGCATGACGTCTAGAAAGAGTGTACAGTATAGAATAATTTATTTATATTTGTTAGTGCCAGTTCTTTACAGACGAACATATTTTGTCTAAATGGGATCATAAGCCACGAGCTATCTTGAACCATAAAAAGATTTCTAATTTACAAAATCATGTCTCGATTGCTTGTAAAATATGTTTTAGGAAAACAAAATAGCGTACTACTCATTTCCTCGCTGTTTGCCAAATAAAAGACTCTCTTATCTTGCTGAGCCTAGCGATAAAACATGTCACGGAATGTTTTGAGATTTTTTAATTCGACAAATAGCGATGAAGTAAACTATAAATATTATATTTAAATTGTGAAATCAATAATGAAAGTTATTCCATGAAGATTTTGCATAATAAAATGTTTTATTGACTAACAATAAGTAAAATCAATTTTCAAAATCAATATGTCTCAAGTTTTTATAAGAAGCCCTCTTTCTCACTTTACAATTAGGAAAATGCATTTTGAGGTTTTAGCCCTGTCAAATTGTGTTTAAGCCTGTGAAATCATAAATGCCATCTTTCAATTGTCATCTTATCTCGTGGAATCTACTTGATATCAAGTAGATACGGGCCAAAAGTAGGAAATCCATTTTGATTGCTTCTATTTTTTTTTAATTATTAATTGTGTTCAGTTTGTTTCAGAATTGTAAACAAAATTTGGGAAATTCATAATGGAGCACCCATCAGTTCCCCGGCGCACAAAATTGTCGAATTTTATGTTTTAAATCAGAAATTCATAATTTTACCTACTCAGCGTCAATACCGTGCATATTTTAATACCAGAGATCACTTTAAAACAGGTAGACCACGTTCAGCTAGAAATCCGGAGAATATCGAGCGAGTAAGGGAGAGCGTATAAGATGATCTTGATTTGCATGTTTTTCCTTACAAGTTCATAATATGAACCCTCGCAAAAAACAGCACCGTGTACACATAATGTAGCTCTTCAACAATTATCTGCAGAAAATCCTAATTCAATCAATTAATATCAATTAATTATGAGTGACAAGGTAGGTACACTTTCATCTGAACGAACATGTTAATAAACAGAATATGCAATTCTGGGCTACTGAAAATTCTCGAGTAATCGAAGAGAATGAGCTCTCTCTATCCAATTCGTGTAACAGTTTGGTGTGGAAATACTCAAATAGAGTGACCGAGCCATATTTTTTTTGAGGAAATGATGGTCAATGCGGGCCGTTACCAAATAATGGTTAGAGGATACTTATTTCCAGCTTTACAAAACCCCGAAAATTTATGGTTCTAGCAGGACGGTGCCACATGTCACAGTTCTAGACAGAGTATTGCCCTTTTAAGAACTGTGTTTCCTAACAAAATAATTTCTCGTAATTGCGACCTGATCTCCCGAGATCCCCCGACGGAACGGCGCCCGATTTATATCCCTAGGGTTACCTTAAAGAAAGAGTGTGCAACAATAAGTCGGACACACTTCTGAAATTGAAAGAAAATATTAGAAATAAAGTTCGGACAACACCACTAGAAACTTAGACATTAATGATGGAAAATGTAGTCGTTAGAGCAAGACAGTAAGATGAAAAAGAAGGGGGTCACCGATGAGACGCTATTTTTGACAAATAAATCCCCGAGGAATAGATATACATTTTGTTACCGTTTGAAAACATATTACATTGAATTTGTTAAATACAATATTTGAAAATTAAATGGGTTAGCTACTTTTGGCCCAACTTGTATGTAAGTATAACATAATAATTCTAATTTGGCCGTATAAGGGTTTTAAAATTTCGTAGTGACGCATTAAACTGGCGCATTAGCAAGGATAATGAGTGTGCCTCGATAGCTCAGCGGTCAGAGCAACCAACCGGAAATTAGGAGAGCCGGGTTCGATTCCCGGTCAAGGCGAATGCACTCTTTATCCTTGCTATCGCCAAAGTGGTGACCCCGATGTGATGTGATTCGTTCCAGTACTCCAACCTCCCTTACATCTCAAATTCGCGGATTCGATTCCCGTCCTATCCATCGCCCTACAGTCCGGGGGTTACCGAACAACGGTTCGTAAGAATGGCGAATGCGGTCACATTCCGTTAAATTGTATCGAGACAAACCATGTCTCTAGGGAGGGAGTACTGTAGTGACGCATTAAACTGGCGCATTAGCAAAAGATAATGAGTGTGCCTCGATAGCTCAGCGGTCAGAGCAACCAACCGGCAATTGGGAGAGCCGGGTTCGATTCCCGGTCAAGACATGATGCACTCTTTATCCTGTGGCTGTGGCGAAAAGTCTTACCCTATAAAATATATGTATGTACCATGTGTGAAGCAAAATTATTCATACACCTAGCTGCGTTGATAAATAGTGAAAATAAATTACACCTTCGAAGAGAAATTTAAATCTGACTTTATATAAAAAGAAACCTTTATTTATAACGAATAATCTGTTTCAAGCTCAGCCCATAATTTGAAAAAATAGTAAAATACAAATGTATTCATTAAATAATATAACAAAATGTAAGATGCAAACGTATTCATCCACCTCTCACAAAGTTATCTACGTTGCTATAACGGACATTGCTAATATTTTGTGGGATACCCCTAGCTGCAATTATTGCCTGTAGCTGTCTTGGCATCAACTGGACGAGGTTAGAAGTTATGTTGGGTGAGAGTTCATTCCATTCTTCGATAACCCGTTCTTTCAGATGTTCTTTATTTCTAATCGGAGTTTTTCCCACATTTCGCTTTAGTTTTTCCCACAGATGTTCTATAGGATTAACATAGGGAGATTGTGGTGGAGTAGAAAAAGGTAGGGCACACCGTATAGGAGCCATTCCTTTATTATTTTAGCGGTATGCTTGGGATCGTTGTCGTGTTGAAAATAATAATTCACAGCTACAACCAATTTATTAGCACTTGATTATACATTTTGCTGTAGAATACGAAATACTGCCAGCAATCCATAATACCTTCAACAAAACAAAGTTTGCCAACTCCTGTTGCTGCCATACATCCCCATATCATGAATATCAGAACCTCCCCATATCAGAACCTCCTCCTTGCTTCACCGTGGGGTTTATGTTTTCTTTCTGAAACTCTTGTCCTGGCTTTCTCCATACACGTATGCTCCCAGCAGTATCAAACACATATTTTGTATTCATCACTGAATATTATACTGTTCCAAAAATCAGGAGGCTTATTTACATATTTTTTGACAAACTCTATTCTTTTCTGTATATTCGTAGCATTAATCCAGGGCTTATTACGTTCAATACGTCCTTTAACGGCTTTTAGTGGCTTTAAAGCCACTTCTGTGGATAGTACGGCGAATGGTAAACACACTTACATTTTTTCGTTTTTACGTCGGCATGAATTTATGTAACAGAAGCTTTTGGATTTTTTGTTACTTCACTTAGTATATAGCTTAGTATAGCTCATTCTTCGCGTTCACTTAATTTTTGTGGTTTCCCTTGACGCGGCTTATTCGTAATTAAAGCATCCATTTTATACTTTTGTATTACGGATACGGACAGCACCGTAGCTCGTGATTTACTAACTAATTCCCCAATTTTACGTTGAGAAAAACCTTCATTCCATAAATTAATAATGCGCTCACGGTTCGATACCGTCATTTCTTTTGTTTTGCCTGCCATAGTATACTTGCGCCAATACACTGACGCTCTGATCTAGAGTCTAGACTGCTACTTTTGTTTCACAACACAACGTAATATGGCATTTAAGGGAACCCCTGCTACACTTTACACGGTTACCAACTAGTGGATGAATACTTTTGCTCCTTCATTTTTGCAGTGTTATTTAGTCCATTAATTTTTTTTTCGCCGTTTCTTCAAATTTTCAGGTGGGTTCATAAAACATTATTCTAGATCTTTCTGTAAATAGATCTTTTTTTTTACATATAAATAGATTACAATTTCTCTTGAAAAGTGCTATTTATTTTAATTTTTGGTCGAGGTACCTAGGTGGATGAATACTGTTGCTTACCAACTGTATATAATATGTCATAATCATATTAATTTATTATTGACGCTAGTATTTTACGTTTAGCAGTGAATATTAATAGATATTAAACATAAAAGAAAACCATAAAATGTTCGCCGCATGAATTTAGAAGAAAAGTAATTAATATTTTCTCAACGAAACGGCAGTAACAATATTAACTTTTATACCCGTTCGTGAGCAACATGTAGAAATGTAAACAACGCCAGTGTGAACCCGTCTTTGGGCGTAAACATGGCATCAGAGCCTTGCTGATTATGGAATAAAGTCGAAGCAACAGGTGGCAACGCGGCAACACAACCACGCATTTTGACGCGTATTGTAAAGAGGCTTAGCGAAATGAGACGGAGCTAGGAAACTGGCAGTATCAGAGAGGGATGACATACAAATCTTGTACGTATATCATTCTCGCTATATTACTAATTTATTCCGACGAACACATGTGTACGATTCTAACGAAAATAAATTCGTGAAACGGTGGCTGCCTCGGCGTTAACGTCGAGTTGGCTTCGCTAAAAATAAAAGGCGCCAAAACCAAGCCATCGAAAACAAGACCGCTCATTGAAGAGAGAAAGTGACGTGTTTTTTGTAAACTTCATAAGCACTGCGTTGTCATGTTTTCTATCAAACGAAGCTGTGACAGTAAAGCGATATCGGCGTTGCAATATTAAACCGGCAACGTTGTTGAAAACTGATATTTTGCTGCCACAAACTGTGTGATATCACGTAGCGTAGGAAGACCAGTCAACGTTATGTTTCGTCCACGTTTGTATTCAGCAGTTATTTCTTGTATGTATATTTTTATGCGGTCTATAACGAAACTGTTTATGCAGGCAAGCTGTTAATCAAATCGTCTTATCGGTGTTTTCGCTAGGTTTGCAGCGCAAACTCAGCGATTTCTAAACCCTCCAGTTGAAATAACATACGAGGAGTGTCAAATCAAATTAATTATCTGTCGTGCCTATAATGAATCATGTATTTTGTCGATACCTGAAATCCGATGTCGAAGAAATGTTCTACTCTTAGGTATTCATTATGGTCAAATTTTCTGGAACTTAAAAATCTTGTGAAGGTACAATATTGATATACTCGTATGTATGTACCTATGTATTATGAGAAATCCTAGAAGTTTGATGTTATGTCTAAAGAAACAGATCTTGATATACTGATGTACATACGTATTCGTATGTATGTATGTAAATAGTGAATATAAGATTATTGTACATGTAATGTAAAAGCGGTTAATATACCTACGATGAAGATGTATGTATATTTTGATGAAGATTCTGAAGATCTTCTGATGAAGATGACGAAGGATGAAGAGGAAAGAGAACTTGAATAACCTTTAGGTAACCCTTCCACCTATAACATGGTATCTTATAGCAGGGTTTCACTCCCATAGCACTATAAAAATATTACAAAAATATTTATGGGCTCATTTGAAATTAGAAGAACATGGGTAGAGCCATTGCGGATTGCAACATAAAAAAGTAGCAGAGAATGTTATGTTGGTATGGTGCTAATAAGTGTACCCAATTAAATCCATCAATGATAGAATGATGCTGACTGAGTAGAATTTAGTGAATTACAAATCTATGTACAATCAAATTGAATAGGTCTGCACTAAAGGATTTTGTAAATATGTACATATGTATGTACCAGTCCAACGAGCATGAAACAAGAAAATCACAGAATTTACATATATGTATGTACTTGTTCTGTGAATAAAATAACTGACGCCAGTGATTGATCGCCAAATACATATGTACATATATAAAGATTAGAGATCCAGACTGATCCGATAGAACTTGCACCTTGACGAAGTTCTAGTGCAAACTAGAGCGGGTGGGTCGGTTTGCGCGTTTTAATGATTTAAGGAGCCATACCATAGGCTTAACCATAGTGGAAGGGTCCTTATTGAAAAACCAGACTAAGACAAGTCCCTGAAGGAGGACAGCAGCTCTTTCAGTAGTCATAGTGGCAGAAACCGTGGGGGTTGGTATGGTGCTATGACACACACGACTGCGATGTGGAAGGCAAGAGGAAACCACCACATTATAATCCTCAGAACAGTTAGCAGAAAGCTTATCCTAAATTAATGATGGCGTCTCCTGGGGCAAAAAACTCCGGAGGTAAAATAGTCCTCGGTTCGGATCTCCGGGTGAGGACTGTTCCGGGAGACGTGATCGAGTGCAATAATAGTAAGTGTAGCATTTCACGAGTCGGAGCGTGGAATGTCAGAAGCATGAGACAGGCAGGGAAGCTAGAAAATCTGAAGATAGAAATGGATAGGTTAGGATTAGATATAGTAGGTATAAGTGAGATGGGCTGGCCGGAAGTAGGAGATTTTTGGAGCGGTGACTATAGGGTAATACACACAGGATCGGTAAATGGAAACGCGGGAGAAGGGATCGTTATGCGGAAGAACGCAGGACAGTGTGTAGATAGCTACCTACAATACAGCGAGAGACTAATGATGGTTAGGTTAGATTCGAAGCCAGTGGAAACAGTAATAGTGCAAGTATACATGCCTACTTCTAGCCATAGTGAGGAAGAGTTAGAAGCCGTTTATTCGGACATAGAGCAGGTAATAGGATTTGTGAAGGGTCATGAAAATTTAATAATAGTAGGAGATTTTAACGCAGTCGTAGGTGAGGGGAAAGAAGGAGAATTTGTAGGTCCTTATGGATTAGGAAACAGAAACGAGAGAGGTAGCAGACTGATAGAATTCTGTGAGAAGCACAAGATGGTAGTCGCGAACACATTGTTCAAGAATCACGTTAGGAGGCGGTACACATGGAAAATGCCAGGAGGGATAGACAGGTATCAGATAGACTACATTCTGGTTAGGAAGAGATTTAGAAATCAAGTAAAAGACTGTAAGAGTTATCCAGGAGCAGATGTAGACAGCGACCACAACTTGGTAGTCATGAAAGCTAGATTAAAGTTCAAAAATCTGAAAACCCGGAAGGATAAGAAACGTATAAATGTAGACATATTGAGGGATCAGAATATGAAAGATAAGTTCCAGGATAAAACAGATCAATTAATAAATAAAACGAGTAAGGACGAAATCAAGAACGCAGAAACTGAGTGGGAGGGTATCAAGAATAGTCTAGCTTCCGCGGCTACGGACGTTTTAGGACACAATAAAAGGGAAGCTAGGAAGCCCTGGATAACGGACGAAATCTTAAACTTAATGCAAAAGAGACGAGGCTACAAAAACAGACGAGACGAAGAAGGACTGAAAACTTATAAGTCAATAAAGTGGGAAATCATTAGAAAATGTAGAAAAGCGAAAGAACAATGGATAGAGGATAAATGCAAAGAAGTAGAAGATAAGTTGCAAGTAGGTAAGACCGATGTGGCTTACAAAATAATTAAGAGGAACTTCGGGGATATAGGAACAATAAGTAGAAACGTTAGGAGTCAATCGGGGGACATACTGATCGGAAGAGAGGAGAAAGCGGATAGATGGAAGCAGTACTTAGGAAATTTATACGAGGGTCAGGAATTAGGAGAGATATTAGAGGAAGAATCTAGCATCGATAAAGAAGATGTAGGAAAACCTATATTGAGAGAGGAATTTGAAATAGCACTAAGGGGGCTAAAGAATAATAGAGCGCCGGGTGTAGATAAAATACAGGCGGAAATTTTGAAATGTGCGGGACAGAAAGTAGTAAATAGGATGCTTGAACTGGTAAAATACATATATGAAACGGGCGAGATGCCGGAGGATTATAAGAGGAACATTATCGTTACTATACCGAAAAAGAGAGGAGCCGACAAATGCGAGAACTTTAGAACGATTAGCCTAACTTCCCATGCGTCAAAAATCTTAACTAGAATAGTGCAGAAGAGGATGGAAAATAGAGCGGAGGAAATACTAGGAGAAGACCAATTCGGGTTTAGGCGAAATAGGGGAACTCGCGAAGCTATTCTGGCGCTAAGAGTAATGTTAGAGAAAACAATAGAAAAAGGAAAGAACGCTTATATAGGATTTGTAGATTTAGAAAAAGCTTTTGATAACGTAAGATGGGAAAAAATGTTCAAGATACTAAAGAGCGCGGGAATGAAGTATAGAGATAGGAGAGTAGTACACAATCTATACATAGAACAAACTGCTGTTATAGAAGTAGAAGGGGAAAAAAGGGAAGTTGGTATTAGGAAAGGAGTAAGACAAGGATGTACGCTATCACCACTAATTTTTAATCTGTACATCGAAGAGGCGATTAATGTGGTAAAAGATAGAGTGGATTTCGGGATTAAAGTACAGAGACAGAAACTAAAAATGCTGAGATTCGCGGATGATATAGCAGTATTAGCATCTAGTAAGGAGGAAGTAGAATCAGCATTGAACGAAATGGAGGCAGTGTTGACAGAGGAATACGGAATGAGGGTGAATAAAAACAAGACTAAAGTGTTAGTGTGCAGAGGGCGCGAGAGCAGAGCAAAAACGAAAGTACAAATTAATAATGAAAGGTTGGAGGAAGTTAAAGACTTCACTTATTTAAGAAGTAAAATAAATTGGGATGGAAGAAGCGATAAAGACATAAAACAAAGAATAGCGCAGGGTCGAGTAGCTTTTAACAAAAAGAAAGCACTTTTATGCTCGGGGGTAATAAACTTAGAAACAAGGAAGAGATTTTTGAAAACATGTGTATGGAGCACGGCACTATACGGCTGCGAAACCTGGACGGTAGGGGAAGCAAGTAGAAAGAAATTAGAAGCTTTTGAGATGTGGTGTTACCGAAGAATGATGAAAATACCATGGACTGATAGGGTTAGAAACGAAGAAGTATTGGAGAAAGTCGGCGAGAAAAGAAGTATGTGGAAAAACTTAAAGAAGAGAAGAGATAGAATGGTACGCCACTTGCTGAGACATGGGGGAATAGTCCGCGATATTTTGGAGGCAGAAATAGGAGTGAAGAAAGGCAGAGGTAGGCCTAGATTAGACTACTGCTCGCAAATAGTAAGGGATGTAGGTTGTAGCACAATTAGCGAAATGCGTAGGTTAGCACAAGATAGGAGAAGCTGGAGGTTAGCGTCCAACCAGTCTTAGGACTGATGACCTAATGATGAGAGATCCAGATTCATTAAAGATGATGTCACACAGGTAGTACACATTAAAACATCGATTAAAACATTTTCCATTTTATTAAAACTCTAGTGTATGTTCCTTTGTTTTAGTAGCAGTGGACGCTTTCATCGGAATGACATTTGATGACTTGATTCCTAGATTTTATGAATTTTTAGAGGAATAGACAATACGTTCGTGAGGATAATAGTGTATATATTTATCGAAAATAAATTTATGACACGTTTACGTTATTTTTCTGTATACACTTCTAAAAAATTAGAGTAACCTGCGTTTTATCTAGCGATATTTGGAAGTTATGTTTATTAATGTATAATAACTTTTGTCTGTCACATTAATTGGAAATCCTGACCATGTTGGTTCAATGGTTTACAATTAAAAATAATTCAGCGTTTTTCAACGCTAAATATGAATTGATAGATCGTCAATTGTAATTAACTGTGAGAAATAATAAAGAAACTCATTTTGTCTGTATGCTATTTTATTGATAATGATTTAGGTTAGAAGATACGAGGGCTGATAAAAAAAATACGGGCTGAAAAAAAATATTGTTCATGCTTTTTACAATTTCAAGAAAATTTAGAGCAGCCTAGTAATAATATACTCATGTGATCATACACGTAAATAGTGTTAGGTGTGTGGCTTAGCTGATTATTGATTATATTTTAAGAAGCCATAACATTTTTGTTATTCGTTGTTGAATGTTTATATAATCAGAAATGCATTTAGGATATAAATGGGAACATGTTTGGAGTGATTAACTTAATTAAAAAGATATACTGGAATTATTTGTTATTTTGTCTAAGAATAATAGAGGGCGTATTTAAAAAATCAAAAAGTTTAATTTTTTTCGATTATTTCACAAGTGAGTTCCTCCATTGAAAACGTATAATAAAGTGACTTGTTAAGCCAATGTAGGATGATAATATGAATGGAACGTCATATTGATGGGAGAATATTCAAAAGAAAAATAACATTTTTGTTATTTGTTGTATTTATAGTATCTGAAACGTGTCTAGAGTTCATAAAAATGTTATAACGAAATCATTTGTTAGGCCATCTTAGGGTTAATATAAGGTAGGAATGTTTATAAAAATCATAACGTTTTTGGTATTTGTTATCCAGTCTTTACTTTTATCATTATTAAACAACCCGTCCAAAGGGGCGGGAAGGGCAATCCATCTGGAGAGAAGTGGCAAAACATATCTTGTCACGTGTTCTTTATAAATATCTCGAGTTTGGAGTTTATAAGTTTGTCTCGTAAAAACTCAAATATCTTCACTAAATTAGGAATTTACATCTGGTATATTTCGGACTATAACCATCGAACTAAATTTTACGCTTGTGTTCCTTGGAAATGCCTTTTGCGTTTTTCCAATATTAGTTCGAATATACAAATCACACGTTTTGATTTACTTTAGAGAAGTTTGTGACGGTTCTAGGAAAGGTCAAACAGGTTTTGCTTAAGAGTGCCAACTACCAAATTAGCTTATAATTTGTTGTTAGTTAATACAAGTGCCTTTTTACTTTTCTAACAAGAAAATCTACATATAAAGGGTGTTACAATAAGAGCGCAAGATCCGAATTGCGCGCCATTTTGGCTGTCATGACTCGATAGGTCAATAATTAATTATGACAGGTCGATGGGAGACAGATAGAAGTTTGTAAACATTAAGCGCTACATGATACAAGAACGCGTCTTTATTGTTAAACATTACTATCAAAATGGCGAAAGCTTGGTTTTTCGTGTAGTACATCCAATTTTCGGTAGAAATAATGTTCCAAATTTATCAACTGTGAAAAGAGTAATCGACATATTGGAAAATACTGGTTCAGTTATGATGTGAAACACACGATAGTGGTTCAGTAGTCAGCTCGTAAATGGTGGTTCAGAACAAAACATTACGGCAGTTCGCAAAAGCGTGACTGAGAGTCCAGGGACCTTGATTCGTCATCATCCACAAGAATTGAACATTTCAAAGCCATTATTCTCACCATATTATCATTAAAGATTTGCACCTCCATACTTACAAGGTCCAATTAATTCCACAACTTCTGCCAACAGACCATGCACAGCGAAGAGAGTTCACCAATTGCATCATTAAACAACAACAAGTAACTGCCTATTTTGTGGATAAATCATCTTCATCTTGATGGCTTCGTTAATAGACAAATTTTCCTCATTTGAGGCTCAGAAAATCCACGAACGATTCATGAGAAACAAATGCATCCCCAACGTGTCACTCTTTGGTGTGCATTGCGGTCTGAAGGAATCATTGGACCATTTTTCTTTAAAAACGAGGCAGTTAATGTATTAACGGTAAAAGGCGAACGTTGTTATAACATGAGAACCCAATTCTTTGTACCTCAATTGGAAGATATTGCTCTTGAAGACATGTGATTTCAGCAGGACGGTGCCACTTGCCATACCACCCGTGAAACATTGACAGTTTTGCATGATCGTGTCATCTCTAGTTTTGGTGACGAGAATTGACACCACGACCTTGCGATTTAACACCTATGGACTGTGTTTCTGTGAAGTTTTCTGAAGTCTCAGGTTTATGTCGACAAGCCCTCGATCACCCAAGCATTGAAGGCCGAAATTGAACGCTGTATCAACGAAATACTGTCGCAAACCGTTCAAAATAGAAAACCATGTATTATTTAATATTCACATCTTGCGCTTTTGTTGTAACACCTTTAGCATATACAATGAGGATGTTTCCATTGTTGTTGTAATTAACAAGTGTAGTGAGTATTTTTCAAACTCAGTTTGCAAAAAATACACTAGCAAACTGCTTATTGAATATGACTCGTACCAATTCTAGGGATTCTAATATGTATATCCAATACTTTCACACAATGTGATAATTTAGAGAGTAACTTCGGTTTCCACGATATGGCTGTTTTGACTAAGGTAACACAATGAACCCGATATGAAAGCCTTTGTGTATGTAAACCCTTTCTGCCTTCTTTATTATAGGATCCCAAACTGACACCATAATTTTGCTAAAACTTTACATTATGTTTTATATTAATTAGTTCTTATTTTGTTACTGCGGTACATCGAAAGCATGTTATCGATATGCTGCCTCGACTGAATTATGAATTTGATCTACTTGCTTGAAGTTTAATTATAAATACTTAGTTGGGATGCCTTTGAGAAGCCTTTTCGCTATCGAAATTTTAATATAAATAACACAAAAATTCTCTCATTTTCACAGTTCTGTATATAGTATCTTATCACGACGAAAAAATATGTTATACCCATATCCGGAACACAATATGCCCAAGTGTGATATCAACAAAACAAAATAAATATGTTGGGTATAGTTTTAACCTTTCTATTTAATTAACGTCTAACCACATCCTTGAGATAAAAAATGTTTCCAAATGTAACTCCCACGTTCAATTCACTTTCTTCTTGATGTAGCATTAGTATAACTAAATCGCAATAGAGTCCGTTAACCTTTTAAAATATATTTATTTTTTTCTAGAACAAGCAGACGTTTTCAAGGTTGAATTTGATTAAACATTGCTTAAATTTTGTAACAGTTCATAATTTATATTCTAAATATTTGCAATCATGATACAATCTGATCTAGAAGAGAAGTACATATGTAAGTGTTCAAGTCCTTAAACTTATATTCGGTGTTTTAGTAAATTTGTTTTTAGTTTCTAATATAATGCGAAGATAATAAAAAGAAACCTTATAAAACTTTCTGATATACATAGGTAAAGGGATCTTTATAATTATATTAGGAAGATTAGTGTTGTAGTAAGTTCCATAGGCAAAGTTAATATGAAATAATGATAAAATAATAAATACTTTTAAATTAATTGTAGGCTCTGTCGTATATTTCTATAATTTTTTATGTTGTACTGTTATAGTATAATCACGTACAGTATAATAATACTAATGTATAATAAACAGAATCTATACTATTATAAAGTGCCCATCTAATGTTATAATCCCCACCCCTTTTTGGACCAAGATATTAAATATAAGGGCTATTATCAATGAAATTTTTGATGTTTGTTATTTTTTTAACTGACAAGCCATTGTCACAAAATAATGACGAAGCAAAAGAAAATACTCTTGGAAATAATACTGACATTCATACACATTTTACTATACTTGTCGTCTAAAATATTTTGCAAAATAATGAAATATCTGTTAACAGATTCTGGAAATCCTAATGAACCGATTTTTGAACGTTCCATCGATTATAATGATACAGCATGATGCAGCAACATGGTAGAAGATAATAACCTCGACTAGTCCACTGAAAACTTGGAATCGGGAGTAGAACTTGGCCAAGAATTGATATCAATAAAAAAAAATAAAACTAACAAATTATAGTGACTCCGAGACTAACAGTGAAGACAGACCAGAAAATGAAAAAGAAAAAGGAAAATTTTAGTTTGTTTCGTCCTAAAAAAGTACGAGTGTGATGTATGTGTGACCTATAGAGCTAAAAACATCGATGAAATAGTATACCTGATACACCAAGATAGGAAAGAAGAAACTATAAAAGAAAGAGGAGACAAAGAAAAGGAGGAGAATGTTTTTACCATGGACATGCAGTCAGTTGTTCTTTTGCCAAAGTCTAATGTATTCTTACTGTGTTATAAAATGAGGCTGTCGGTTCATAATTTTACGATAACCTCCGAAATAAATAGATGGTGTTTTATATTTGTGGAATGAGATAGAAGGAGGGCTAACAGCCCAGGAATTTTCTTCAATTGTATAAAATTTTGTAGAGGAATTAATCCCCACTTACACAAAACAAGAAAATAATCCTCTATAGCGACGGTTGCACTTGTCCAGAATCGTAACTCCATTTTGGCCAATGATCCCATTATTGTTACAATTCAGCAGAAGTTCCTTGAAAAGGAACATATATAAATGAAAGCCGATTCTATGTATTCGTGCATAGAATGTAAGATCAAAAACATGAAAATTAATGGTCTAGCTGATTACGTAAATGTTTGTTTGAAGACACGAGAAAAGCTTCATTACTTAGAAATTTTTTTTAATGTTTTGACAGTGTCCAATTTTATTTCTATTCGCCCTGGTCATGGAACAAGAGATTCAGTTATATCTGACTTACGTGCCCTGCAATACAATCCGGATGGGCAAATACATTATAATCTGGGATTTATCGACAATTGGACTAAACTTCCTGCAAGGAAAAATAAAAAAGCTTTCAAAGATTTCAAAAATCACAGATGCTTTCAATGACCTTCCAAGACTCCATAAAAGTCGACTACCAATTAAAAAGAGAAAATGTGAGGACTTGCAAATGCTACAGAAATCACTATATTCGAATTATCACTCATTTTATGATAATATTTCATTTGAGTAACTTCGAAAGTATTTTAATTACTCTAACAATTATTTAGTTTTTACACTACACACTAATTTTACAGTTCAATAAAAGAGTGTGCAAAACCTGTAACTACGTCAATGTATTTTATTTAGTTTATAAAACCTCCTAACTCCATAAATCCATAAACTAATTTTAAAATAAAAAAATTATAATTTAGCCTATCACAACCCTTAAATTTACTAGTAAAAGTACCAATTTGTAAAAACAAAAATTATATCGACATATCAGAGAACACAAAAGTGTTTTTTGTTCTTCCTGTAGAAAAATGTGTTCTGGAGTTATGTAGACGGTTTAACAATTATTAAGGTGACAACGTAATTGTATATTCATTCCAAAGTGATCAAGATTGGAGCTGAACGCTCTGTATATGTCAAATTTACACACAACACACAAATATTCTGCCGGAAATGGCAACACTAAAATTGTGTAATATGCTAAGAACAAGGTTCTGCAATACAAGTTAACCACACCCTGAACAATCAATAAATCACTTTCGAGTATTTTAATTATATTTTCGCATTTAAAAAAGTATTACCGATCATATGTGTGTATACGTAAAAGGTAAAGCTAAAGGTGGCACTAGCATCTGGCCTTTTTTTTAAACGTATTTTTAAGACGCCATTTCGTATTCTCGCGTGTAAATTTAAGAAAATTCAAGACGCAATTAAATGGAATATTGATGACGGATTGATATTCCGTTTTTTAAGTACAAGGTAGGAATTTCAAAAACGGTTGCCTTAAATAGAATTTCGCAATTAATTTAAATACTGATGTTTATCTAAATACGCCACACAAAATAATAATAGGTTGCCGTTCTAACATGAAATTAATAGGGGGTAAAGTGGAAAATGGGCTTTTATTAGACGTTATAATACATAACCTTACATGGCAATGTCACCGAATAATAAAATAATTATTTTAGAATGCGAAATATCACTGCTATGTTAAAGATTGGTCTACATTTCTTCATTGGAGGATGCAAGAGTACTTCATATTCGAAATATCGAAATTCAGATGTACTTTCAGACTTATGAAGATTAAAATAACTATTGATACCTTATATAATTATAAATAATTTTGTTGGTTTATGTTGAATATGAAGTGATTGTACACAATAGAAAAACATTCTAAGATACACCGAACTTAGTGTGTTGAACATTTTACAAAATTTCGGATGTGCTGAATTTCTAAATAAATTCTAAAAAAGGAACATATTTTCGATAATTGATTTTTATGACATATTTGGAGTATTAGGATAACAGCAAAGGCAGAAGGTATTTTTTAAAATATCAGACGCCAATTTCGAACACCTCTTCCATATTTATGCATTCCCAATAACAACAGAACTATTTCTTAATTCTGAAGAATTCACTTCGGGTATTAGGACAACAGAAACGCTGGAGGTATTATAAAATTATCAGGAACAAGCACATCTACAATAATTATATATTCCTGATAGCAAATAAAATTATTTTTTGATTTGGAAAACTTTAGCTGGACTATTAGGGTAACAGCAAAACGATAAGGTATCTTTAAAATTATCAGACGGTAACTCTGAATACCTCTTCCATATTTATGTATTCCCAATAACAACAGAACTATCTCTAATTCTGAAAAATTCATTTCAGGTATTAGGACAACAGAAACACGGGAGGTATAATATTATCAGGAGCAAAAACTTCTTCAATACTCGTAATTATACATTCCAGATAACAGACAAAATTATTTCTTGGTTTTGAAAATTGTATTCAGAGTATTAAGATAACAGCAAAGCCAGAAAATATTTTTAAATTATCAGGCAGCAATTCCGAACACCTCTTTTTCGTATTTATGTATTCCCGCTAACAACAGAACTATGTAATTCTTAATTCCGAAATATTCATTTTGTGTATTAGGATAACAGAAACGTATGGAAGTATTTTAAAATAATCAACAATAATAATAATTATGTACTGATTGCAAATAAAATTATTTATTGGCTTGAAAATATTACTCGGAGTATCAGGACAACAGTGAGGCGAAAAGGTATTTTTTTAAAAATCAGGCAGCAATTCCGAATACCTCTTCCATATTTACGCATTCCTGATAGCAACAGATTCTGTTCTTAATTCTGAAAAGTCATTTCTGGTATTAGGATAACAGAAAACGAGGAGATGTTTTAAAAGTATCAGGAGCAAACACTTCTTCAATAATTTATATTTCTGACAGCAAATAAAATTATGTCGACTTAAAAAAAATTATGCTTAGTATTAGGATAACAGAAAAGCGAGAAGTTGATTTAAAATTATTAGGCGGCAATTTCCAATACATCTTTCTAATCTAATAATAACAGAACTGTTTCTTAATTCTGAAAAATTGGGGAATGAAATTTCGGAGATTAGGACAACAGAAACGCGAGGAGGTACTTTAAAATTCTCAGGAGCAAACACTTCTTCAATAATTATATATTCCTGACAGATAATAATTTATTGGTTTTGAAAATTTTATTCTTAGTATTAGGATAACAGCAAAGCGAGAAGAATTAAAAATTATTACGCGGCAACTCCGAACACCTCTTCCATATTTATGCATTCCCGATAACAACAGATATTTCTTAATTGTGAAAAATTCATTTCGGATATTAGTAAAACAGAGAGGCGGGAGGGATTTTAAAATTATCAGCAGCAAACACTTCTTCAATAGGTATATTATTCCTGATAACAAATAAAATTATTTCTTGATTTTGAAGATTTTATTCGGAGTACTAGGACAACAGCAAAGCGAAAAGGTATTTTTAAAATTGTCAAGCAGCAATTCTGAACACCTCTTTCATATTTATTCATTCCCAATAACAACAAAACTATTACTTAATTCCGAAAAATTCATTTTGTGTATTAGGATAACAGAAACGTGAGGAGCTACTTTAAAATTATCAGGGCAAACACTTCTTCAATAAGTATATATTCCTGATAGCAAATAAAATGATTTCTTGTCTTATTTAGAAAAACTAGTTCTTGTTTTAGTAAACTATATTTATATCGTTTTAACTATATAATGTAAAATAGTGGGCATATAGAAATTGATCATTTCGCATTATCATTTCTAAGAACATTTGATCATAACTGATCAATTATGTTTTACAATAATTCAGGCGTTACTAGTTGGAGCTAAATTAAAATTAATATCAATATCATAGATGAGAAAATTATAATAATTAATCATTTATGCGATTAATATCATTTAAAATATTATCGGTGATATCTTAGTGGAATCAATATTAAGTATTTTAAGTTTTCCATGTAACTTTAGCATTATTGTTATTATAATAAGCAAAATTTTTAATATTTATAGCAACAAAATAACAATACAAGCAAATAACAACATAACAATAAGCAAAATTTATGAGGGATTTTCTTTCTCCATAATATATTGCTTCTAAGGTAGAATGATGTAGTGGCTTGGAATTTTAAAAGTCAGCTCATAGTTTGGTAGTTTGGCGATAGCAAGGATAAAAGTGCAGTTTGCCTCGGGAATCGAACCCGGCTCTCCCAATTTCCGATTAGTTGCTCTGACCGCTGAGCTATCGAGGCACACTCATTATCCTTGCTAATGCCCCAGTTTTTAATGTGTCACTACAGTACTCCCCCCCTAGAGACATGGTTTATCTCGATACAATTGAACGGAATGTGACCGCGTTCGCCATTCTTACGAACCGTTGTACGGTAACCCTCGGACTGTAGGGCAATGGATAGGACGGGAATCGAATCCACGAATTTGAGATGTAAGGGAGGTTGCATATACTGGAATGAATCACATCACGTCGGGGTCACCACATTGGCGATAGCAAGGATAAAGAGTGCTTATGCCTTGACCGGGAATCGAACCCGGCTCTCCCAATTTCCGGTTGAGTGCTCTGACCGCTGAGCTATCGAGGCACACTCATTGTCCTTGCTAATGCGCCAGTTTTTAACGTGTCACTACAATAGTTTTAAACTTACTTAATGCTTTTTCATCTCTATTCTTTATCATAATTTGATATGATTGTATAATGGCTATTCTCTTACTTTGTAGTAAAATGTTTTGCAAAAAAAATAATTTTTACCAAGAACTCTACCAAATAATCTTTTAACTAAGTAGAGATGAGATAGATGTAATGATTTTTATAATAATGAAATCTACTTGCCTTTAAATTTCATTAAATAGAAAAAATTATATAGTGTTACGTTTTTTCTTATACCATTTATATATTTTCTTAGATTATTTTCGAAATATTAGTGTAGATTTGTTCCTATTGTCATTTAATATCTATCTCAGTGTTATTTAATATATTTAGAACAGTTTTAGATTTTATTTTTCCACTATTCTGCAATATTAACGACATACCGAGCTTGAATGACCCTGTACATAAATGATCCTATTTTTTTTCTCTTTTAATCTCATATCTTCTAGTGTTTTTGTGTTAAAATGTCGCCACGGTATTTTTAGCAATTTAGTCAATGAGCAGTTCTTGTAATTCCCAAATTGGTGCTGTTTATCAAGTAAATTATGTATTTATTCGCATAAAATTAGTGTTTAACAGGACACCGCTAATGAAGTAAACTACATGTACGAGCAATGTTTAGTTTTAATATTATTTTTGCAACGTACATATGAAATAATCATTACATTGGTAAAAAATTGCGAACACACTGGCAAAACATTCATTATCTAACAAACACATATAATAGCTGACTGTGAGTGTTAATTATATGAAACTTGAACTCATGAACGTAGTCATAAGGGTCAAGGTTAAACCGCCTTTTCATTGCAAATATTAAAACTAAGCCATGTCTAAATACATTATGGCGCCGTTTCTATTAACAGCATTGTTTATAAAAAAGCGATTAAATAATTTTGTCTCATAATTAACATTAATTGTCAAAAGAAAATAATTGAAATAGACAAATTAATAAATATACATATTTACTGGGGGTACATTTTCCACCATTTCGATATAAGTAATAGATCTATACATCTTATTTTATTACATACATTTTTACTGGGATCTCCGTGTTCAGTAGAATATCATACTGGGATTTTGTCGTTATACACTACTCAAGAAAGGGAGTAAAAAGGGGGAGCAAAAAAATTCGGAAAAATTTTCCGTGATTTTTAAAAGACTTGAAACTTTATGAAAAATAGTTCGATTGATCAGTTTCAAAATTTACAGGGCTATTGGGGGTATAATAAGTTAAATAAAATGTGGTAACATTAATGTTTTCCTCAATATGTGCAAAGTGGCACTAAATTTTTTAAATAGTCAGTTAGTCAGTAATTATTTTGTACTTTTTTCAAATTAATAGCAAAGGAAATAAAATGTGCTGTAAAAACAACACTCGCTGTTTATAGAGTTTTTATTCGAGTTTTCAAAACCATCCTTCGATTTGCCGTACGATTATTAGTTTCTGAAATATCGATGATCAAATATAAAAGTGTATAGTTTCATTCAACCACTGATATCTCACCAACAAATGGCCGCACAGAGTCCGTTAAAAACGAAATTACATATGGATAAACAGACTAACCGGCTCTTGCATTTATTTGGCCCGAAAACATTTTTTAGAGCTCGGAGACATCCGTAAAAAAATTTGGAAAATTCTTGTCTCGCAGTATTTCTTTGGATTGCACTATTCTAGTTTGTTCTAGTTCTAGTTTATTCTAGTTTGGCAGGAGATCTCAAACCTAAAGATTTCAAGCTTCAAAATGATTTTTTGTTCATCTCGATACGACCACTTCACAAAGTTACAGCGTTTCAAAAACCACTGAAAAATTATCGGATTTTTTTGTTCCCTTAATTTCTTTGAGTAGTGTAGTTATTTAAGCCAGATCGCTATAGTTATTCAAGCGTATTCCTTTTAATAGTAGCAGTAACATAACAATGTTATTAGAATATTATTAAATTACAATTTATTATAAAATTGTGTAAAATATCAAGTCTATATATATTAAATTGTAATATCGTACCAAGAAAATAGTTACAAGTATACCTAGCTACATAAGTAACTAAGTAACCAAATTAGAGTTTCTATTTAATTATCACTTTACAATATTTCAAACTGGCAATAAATCTCAGTTCCAAAGCATCATTAAGAATACATCTTAGAGTTAACATTATGATTCGATTGCAATATGAAATTTATAATGATAATAAGAATATTATTATCATAACTAATTATTGCTCTTATCTAGCAATAACATCTAGCTATCTATAACATCTTTTTTGAGGTCAATATCTATATCGTTATAAAAACTTCAAATGTAGAAATACTCTGTATTATATACTTTAATAGGTTTAAAACAAATGCTTATTTTTAATCGAATTATATACAATGTTAAATTTGGGTCGTTCTACTTACAACTTTTAATAGTACTTGATTAATTTCCATCACTAAATATAGACATGTTATGTGAATTATGTATATGCCAGACAATCTGTCTTATACGTAAATTACTTATTTTATTAAAAGAATAATAAAGCTGGAATATGCAAAGAGTAGTAAAAACACTATGACATTCTTTACAATGTATTGTTGATCTGAATTCTCCTGATAATCATGAGAATTTCTGATGGAATGAAAAATTAAAGATGAATTTTTGTTGTCATCAGTTGCGGAACAATAAAGGAAAATTTGCAAAGCAAAAAGTAATACAGGAACGTTTAAATTGTATTGCAAAAATTAACCTTGCGAAAAGTAAACAGCGTAACTAACCTAAGCATTGGACGACGTGTTGTTGAATTGAACGAGCTTGGCAAAAATTCAAGATATTGTAAATGTAAAAACATTCTCTCACTTAAAAAAATAAAAAAGGAAAGAAGTGAATTCAATTTTAGATATTGTTTGTGACCAATGTACAGTAAGAACATAAGTGACTGGTATAATGCATGCAGTTGCGTTGCCAGACGCTAATTGACAAGTTCTCAATTTATTGAGCAAAGATTAAACTGATTAAAAAAAAAAGGGACGACCCGGTGATTGGGCAATTTGGAGAAGATGACATTAACTCAAATGGAGAGAGAAATATTGAAATGTGCCAGAACTGCCAACTAAAAGTAAAAAATGGTTTCTATCAGCACAAAATGATACATCGTTATACATGGGAACAACCCACTAGAAAATTAAAATCCATTATTGATTATATAATAATCAAACAAGAGTCGAAACTAAAAATGATGGACGTAAGAGTTAAACGCGACCCAGAGTGTGGCTCCGATCATCACCTGCTATTAGCAAAAGTAGATCTCAAATACCCACAATACAAACAAAGAGAACCAGGAGACGCAGGAGACGTAAACGAAGAAAGAAAGGCGGAGGCAATACGATACAATCTCGAAAGTCTGCGAGAGGACTCGACAAAGTTTTCATATCAAATACGTCTCGCCAAT